>CM029557.1:15478756-16706256 GCA_017141385.1 Sogatella furcifera | reverse complement strand
CAGCTTTGCACACACTGAAGAAAAACTCGTTACCTCGATTTAAGTCCACGTGCATGCTTTTTTCATTACCTACATTCTGTTTTTCTGCTCCATTTGCTACTCTCTTTATTTCTCTCAATTTCCCTCTTCCTCACATTTCTGTGATCTTTGATCTTTTTCTCATTCTCTGAAGTAATCTACGAGTATTTATTCTACTACCTGTTGTTATAATTAAACTTTTTTTTATACTGGGAAAAAGTTATTTCCCCTTTTTGAAGTTTGTTTACTGTGGGCACAATATTTCAAAGTGCTACAAATCATGCTTCAACATATGCTAGAACATTAATATGATTCTGAGCAGTACAAAACTTGAACTGAGTTTGGTCATAGTGATTAGAATCTCTTTCAAGTTTTTATTGTACAAAATAAAAGTCATTCACATGATGAAATGTATCTGAACTAGTGAATGCTAAAATTGTAGTTCTATCTATTTAGGTACTCTAAATTTTTTCACAGACGTAATATGATTACAAAGTATCTATTACTCACTCATAGTCACAAGATCATGCCTAGCTTGTGATTTACATTTTGGGCATTACATAATGTAATATGTAATTACATATGTGATACATATAGACTATCTCTTTGCAAAATGTCCACATCACTCATTAAAGAGGAGCTACCGAAAACCATAAATTCAACATAAAGTCAACAAAATTGCTTGATCATTTAATTTTTTTCAAATATTATTTGTATAATTCACGTATCTTCAATTAATTCAATTTTTAAAATTATAATCTGTCTAAGCGAAGAAGACCCTCTGGCAAGAAGGAAATATGACTTCAGCTTGGTCAATATATGTTCAAGAATTCTAAATATGATCTTAATAGTAGATCAAATTGTTTCCCACAATTCGAGATACAATGGATAATTTTTGAACCAAAGTTAACCGAGCTAGAGTTGTTCTCCCGTCTTGCCAGAGGGTCTTCTTTGCTTGGACAAACTATACATTGCATAACATGTTTCCTCAAATTCAGGGCTACTTTCATCACTGTTTTTCATTTTGAATAATTATATAAGTAATAATTATTTTAAATAAAAAAAAATATTGCATAAAATATTTAACGAAGTCGAACCTCAATATTCTTTGATTTATAGCGTAAGCTTAGAATAGTCATATACGCCATTGCAACGGAAATCGTACTGTAACAGTCTCTCAGTACATGAAACAATATTGACCTCAGTCTTCATCAAAGATGTAGCCTATGACTAATGTAATGTTGAAAAGTAATTGTCGAACACTTTTAGAAATTAAAAAAAAAAATCGAAAACAAATCATAAGATCCAACAAATATCTCCCTTCACATCTACAGAACTTCTCAACCCATTAAATTTTTCACGAATATTCCAACATTGCTCGCCGTAAATGACCTGAATAAACAGATCACAACTCAAGTCTCCATGTTCGCTCCCTCGATTGCAAGCAGTCAAGCTTACGACACGACAGCATTATCCCCGATTCAAATCGCTTTCCCTACAGGGAACAATGGGGCCTTCGATCTATGCCTGATCCAACAATACCTGCAGGCTTCTATCCCTCTCTCTCTCCCACACCAACTCTCTTCCACTTCTATTGCTGTCATGGGGTCTTCTATCTCTCCCACTCACATAGCTACCGGCCCCAACAAAGTTCTATGTTGATCTCGGTCCCTCTCTCAGCCTGAATAATTGTCTCTCTTACTCTCATGGCTGAAGTCTGGTCGAGCAAAGGAGACAAGATGGAACAATGACGCCAGATGTCGTCAATAGTGGTTCATAAATTATAATTTTGGTCTAAAATTGTGAAGCAGAGGGTTTTCTACAATTTAAAATCCAATTTATTACTTTTGGATCAATAATGACTGAGCTAGAGTCATTTTCCCATCTTGCCTCAATGTACTATTATAGACTTTACCGGCCTCGACAATGTTCTATGTTGATCACTGTTCTTTTTTCACTCTGATTCATCGGTTCTCTTACTCTCATTGCTGTCAAGGGGTAGTCCAACTCTCTCTCTCTCTCTCTCTCTCTCTCTCTCTCGCAAGGCCAAGTGTTAATGGAAAGGATAACTTTGTTATTCTTTCCCAAGAATGGACATCTTCATGTCCAAACTTCGCCTTTTCATTTAGATGGTTAAAACGTAATGGATAAGATTGCCAATTAATTATAGTAGCCTATATAGTTTTCCTAAATATATAATTTCTATAACTCCGTGTTCATGGATACCCGTGTCTGTTGAATAATTACTATCTTTAAAGCTAGTGTCATTTATACAAAACGTTATATTTACTACGTGTATTCCTGTATAGAGGTTACTTACTCTTGTACATTATTACTCATAATATCTAATTGCAATCTAGAATCTAAGTGTGAATGTTCTGCTATTGTCTATATGAATAAAGAAATCTAATCTAATCTAATCTCTCTCTCTCTCACACACACACACACACGCAGTTCCTCTCTCTCTCTCTCTCTCTCTCTTGACTACATACCTTAAACGTGTCTTTAAAAACGAATAAAATCAGAGTACCCTTTGAAAAATATTTTTTATTTCACAACATGTATCGGCTAATTTGCCATTTTCAAGTGTAAATAATTATTTCAATTACAGTAGCCCTAGAAGAAAAGAAGTACTTGAACGTGTCCTATTTCCAATCTCCATCTCTCTTCCACCTATAGCTGTCATGGGGTATTCTATCTTCCTCACTCTCATGTCTATAGACCTGTTCTATTCCCTTCAAAACAGGGTCTTCTGTTTTGCTCACTCTCATGGTTACAGAGCCCCGTTTCTCGAATGAAACACGTCACTAGTTCCCGTTCGAATAACATGCATTGAGAATTTACCAGGTGAAAAAGTCACCAGTGATTTACTACCAATTTCAAAGGGAATAAAATAACTGGCTCGTTATTTTTTATGAAATCAACTAGAAACTCTCCATCCAAAAACTTGAACAGCCGTTTGAATAAATTTCTGGAAAAAAACCTATTCTGTCTTCTATCATGTATTCCAATGAGAAATTTAAACCACAATAACAATCATCATTAATTATTTATTCAAAAATGTATTTGAGTGAGTGCAAAAGGCACATACCCTAAACTAAGGAATTAAGAAGGCAATCAAAGAAACAAAACCTAATACATAGAATCTCATGACAGTCATAGGATATTCAGTATCTTTCATAACCGCTAACATAGTGTACCTTGTATTAATTCCCCTGTCCCTCTCTCTCATAGTTGTCATAGGGTTTTCTATCTCTCTCTATCTCATGTCTGTCATAGGGTATCATATCTCTCTCATACTCACTTACAGATTGTCCATTCTCTCTCACATATGCTAGCAAGGGATTTTCTTCCTCTCTCACACCTACTTCTCCTAGTTTCTCCGACTCTTTCACTCTCACGGCTGTCCCTGGGTTCTCCATCTCAGTTATTTGCAGATTTCAGACTCCTCAGAGGCCTGAATAATTTGTTCGGCCCCACTTGCGTTCTCTTGTCCCAGGTCTCATCATCTTTCGGACTCGGCGTCAACTCAACCGAATACACGTTCATCCCTTCGTGATTCCTCTTTGTCCTCGCTATTCTTATTCTACCTTTCCTCCCCTTTCTTCTGCGTTGATCACTTTTATTCGATCATTCTCTATTTTTTCCTCTCTATCATTCATCGATCCCTTGTCTCATTATTATTCAGCATTAGCGCCTCAACTAATCTTTTTTCCTTTTCTCCCCGCCATTCTTGATGGCTTCCTTCTTCTTGTTCTTCTTGTTCTTCTTGTTCTTGTTCTTGTTCTTCTTCTTCTTGTTCTTCTTCTTCTTCTTCTTGTTCTTCTTCTTGTTCTTCTTGTTCTTCTTGTTCTTCTTCTTGTTCTTCTTGTTCTTCTTGTTCTTGTTGTTCTTCTTCTTCTTCTTCTTTTTCTTCTTCTTCTTCTTTTTCTTCTTCTTCTTCTTCTTCTTCTTCTTCTTCTTCTTCTTCTTCTTCTTCTTCTTCTTCTTCTTCTTCTTCTTCTTCTTCTTCTTCTTCTTCTTCTTCTTCTTCTTCTTCTTCTTCTTCTTCTTCTCCCCTTCTCCTATAGTTTTCTCTGTTGGTAACATATTTTGAATGATAACTATGTATAAAATGTAATTTCTAATCATTCATTCATTCAATCAATCAATCATCTATTCATTTGATAAAACACATTACTTAGTGGATAAAACACAGACAATAATCGTCCAAAATGATATTATTTTGAATAATATAGCGATTCCAGCGTATTCTCATGATTTTATCGATTTTCTCGAGCACTATTTTTCTTGTTCACGTTGTTTAATGGTATGGTTCTCGATATTAAAACTCCTCTCTTTTTGCAATAAGAATCAATATGGCATCCATACCAAAATAATATGATTTTATAGAATTAAAGAGCACAATAATTTCTATATCACAGACATTAATAATAATTTTATTATCTAATAATTTATTATTAATTAATAATAATTTAATAATATTGACATTATCAATAATTTCTATAGACATTAATTGTGCTCTTCAATTATGTTCAAGTATCACAACATCTCACCTGACATGTTGTGTCTCCTATTCTATTCTATTCTATTCTATTCTATTCTATTCTATTCTATTCTATTCTATTCTATTCTATTCTATTCTATTCTATTCTATTCTATTCTATTCTATTCTATTCTATTCTATTCTATTCAATTCTATTCTATTCAATTCTATTCTATTCTATTCTGTTCTATTCTATTCTATTCTATTCTATTCTATTCTATTCTATTCTATTCTATTCTATTCTATTCTATTCTATTCTATTCTATTCTATTCTATTCTATTCTATTCTATTCTATTCTATTCTATTCTATTCTATTCTATTCTATTCTATTCTATTCTATTCTATTCTATTCTATTCTATTCTATTCTATTCTATTCTATTCTATTCTATTCTATTCTATTCTATTCTATTCTATTCTATTCTATTCTATTCTATTCTATTCATTCAAGTTGTGTTCCATTCTATTTCTAGATCTTGTCTACATTTTAACATCTATATAGTGTTCTCTATGAAGGATTCATTTACGTTTAATTCGTCAATTCCATGTTTATTATTATTCATTTATTCATTCATTCTACAGAAACTATTAAACTTATTGGTTGAAAACACACACTTATGTCCAAAACGACTTTATGCCCATTCTACCATAACTATGCAATGGGAACATAATACAGTATATTGTATTTTATGTGCGTGATAATATGTACAATAATTATGATTTACTTTCGAATGATTTGATTCTAATGAACATAAGCAATAAATAAAATAATTGAATGACGTACTTATTTTGAATAGGATTCATGTAAACATGATCACTACCCCTCATACTCCAAGCATGTGTGTTATTGTGAGTAACAATCGTACCACCACACACGAAGCGCGCACTAATCACGGCCTAATTGATTCAATAACCACAGGCCATTACTTGCCTACCATTATCTGTCATGTAGGACATTCTAGAACGGCAAACCCCCGGCCGCAATTCACGATTACTGTTCAGGGGTGAGAAATAAATGGTAGTGAAAGATTGATAGATATGGTGTGTAAGTGAGAGAGCAGAAGTAAAGGGGAAGAAATTGAGATGGAGGAGAGAGAAAGACGAGGAGAAGAAAAATGGGATGATGAGGAGAGAGGAAAAGTACATCAATAAAATTGTTTATTATTCAAGGTAAGGAAGATAATGCAAAAGGATTTTTCTTTTGGCGTAGTGTTTAAGGAATGGTTTATGACAAAAATTTCTTTTTTTGATTTGTTTGTATAAATTTAAGAGGAACAGTTTTGCGCTATGAAGCTTGTTGTAGGCTACTCTTTGATGTGAAATAACTGAATAAAGATGAATATGAATACAGTGTACAAAGATAATGCCGAAAAGTTTGTCTGTTTCGTCTGTAACGGTATGAAATATCATGATTCATTTATCTTGTTTTTCAACCAAAAACGTTTAATAAATTTTCCATTACTTGATAAAATTGTTTTTCGAATTACTCGAAAAACAACTTTATCATTGTTCTTGCAATTACAAGCTTATTCTTTTAGTAGATTTCTCTCTATATTTTTCCTCCTTTTTCATTACTTTGTATGTTGCTCGGTCGCTCTCTTTCTTGAACAGAATTCTGCTTGATCGACAGTTGCTTGGGAGTGGGGATTGCCTTGTACCTTTTGCTCCTCTATTATTTTCAATTCACTTCGAATCCAGCTCCCAACCAGTTCAGATAGACATTTTCTTTCTTCTATAAGATTTGTTGAAAGTTCTTTGAAGTACAGGATGTAGTCACATTAATTAAATTCTCATTCTTTTACATAGTAGCTTCATCCTGATTTTTTTTATTTTAATTTTTCTTTGATATGTAAATTTACCAAGTTATTGGATTCTTCTCTCAAATTTTACCGATCTCCAAATCCGCTGTATCAGGTAAAGACATATTGCTTGTTATTAACTTGGTTTACTAAATTCCATTGTAAAATTAAATTAATATGATTTTCTTTTGGGTATTCTAAAGTTTTGAAATAATCTTTTCTTTTCATTATAAACTCTTGGTACCTTTTTCTCTTAAATTTGTTAAATTTTCTAAAGATGCTTTATTATCCTTTTCATTTGAAAAATTATAAGAAGCTTCTCTTCATTAAAAAATTGAATTTTCGATACCTCATCTTGTTTGTAACATTTATTCACTTAAATGCTGTTTTACAAATCAATACTGTATCTTTGCAATAAGTATTTTGTATTTATTTCTATTCAGCGGTAGATGTATCAACCTCGAGGTATCAACCTGGATGTATCCACCTCGCTGAAATTAACCAGGAAACCAATACTGTAGCATGGACTTCGCAGATGGATCGAGGGTATCTCGTTAAAAACCCCAAGGAAACCCGGACTTCTACACATCAGGATTAGAAAGAAAAACCTCAGAAGGATCAGATTCAAATTTGCATCGAAACCAATATTTTATCAACCAAGTGAAGTGCAATTAAAAGGCAATAGTGATATATAGTGTGAAAGTTTATGGGGGGGGGCCCTCCTTCACCACACAAGGTATTTATGTATACTAACATATTTAAGAATTTAAGTAACCGATTGTAACCCATATTTCTGAAAATAATGTAATTTGTATTTCCGGTAGCCAATTACTATTATCTTTTGATTTTATTTATTCTGGTTTTTAGTAATAAACCAAGGGATGTCGCTACTATAACCTTTCGTTATTAATTTATAATCACCTCTGTCACAATTCTAAAGATGAGATCCTTTTCTTTCGTGGTGGTTTGATTTTGAATTCTCTTACATTCACGATCCCCTTGTATTATGTCGGGTGTGTAATTTTGATGATTTCAGAATTTATTATATTAACCTATAAATATTTTAAGTTTTGATATCTTCTTATTGCCCATCTGAAATAATATAAGGTCAGGTATAAATCTATACAAGGATCAAATAATTTAATTTAAAGTTTCTTCCACCACCAAACGTTTATAAACGTTACACGTCAAACAGACCGACGCTCCTTGTGTGTTCCTGGAGCTGATTTATTAATTAGAGATGCCATTTAGCTTTTTTTTGGAATAAAAAGAAAATCATTTAAACACCAATTGAGAGGAGAAAGACAGGGAAAAGGAGGAGAATAGAAGAACCAACGAGGTAGATAAAAAGAGAGAGTAAGAGAGACAATTGAGTTATAAAATAGAGATAATTATTATTATTAGCGTATGCCATATTTGGTGGGGAGTCCTAAAAGGATGTTCCACCGGCAAAATAACCTCAATAATTATCCTCGATAGGAAACTGTGGTATTTCTCGAAATGATCTTTTGATTTATTTATTCTGTGGATGAATAATTACAATAAAGGGTTGAAACACAGACAACAAAGTCCATAACGTATTTTCCCAAATTTCGATACATAATTATTTAAAAAGAGGTTATGTTTACTAGATCATCAACACTATCAGCACAATTCACAAACTTCCTCTGTCAAAAATTGAAAACTATCATTTAGAATGGAGGTTGGAGGTTGATTTGAAGTCAGAATAACACCAAAAAATATATAAAACTATTTTAAAATATCAAATGACACTTTGAATTTCGAAGTCGAACATTTCAGTTGATTCTTTTTCCATTTATGATCCACGGAGATTAAAATTTTTCTAAAGTTTTTTTTTTTCAATTTGAGAGAGTTCAAAACACACAAAAATATCACTATGAAATAAAATATGAAATTTCGAAAAATTTAGAGCATAAAATTTTTTAACTTCTTACAATTCCCATGACAAACAAAAGAGAGATAATAGGGAATTACATGAATCATAAAGAAGCCGAAATCTCGATTAGAAGATACATCGAGAGAGAGGAAAGGTTCAGGGAAAGGAGAATAGAAGAGAAATAAGAAGAAATGAAATGAATCGAATATTTATTTATTTATTCATTCGAAAAATGACAATAAAGGGTTAGAACACAGACATTAATATGGGTAATGAGATAGAGGATAGAGGGTAATATATTAACAGAGAATATAGCACTGTATTGGGAAAGATCAGAAAAAATAGAATCAGAAGGGTATAATAACTGAAGAAGGAGAATATAATAGAATGACTCGACTTTTTTAGGGCGAAAAATAAAACTGTCCTAACCTATTGAGAAGTAGAGAAACAGTGATCAAGAGAGGATTGAGAGAGAAAAGGGACAAAGCTAGGGGAGAAGACGATAAGGAAGGAGGAGAGGTAGGAGGAAAAAGAAGAAGAAGAAGAAGAAAAAGATAAACATGAGGAAAAGAAAGGAGGAGAAGAAGAACATCATGATGATGAAGAAGGAGAAAAAGAAGAAAAATACGAGGATAAAATATGATGAGAAGGAGAAGGAGGAGAAGAAGGAGACGGTGAAGAAGGTGATGAAGGAGGAGGAGGAGGAGGAGGAGGAGGAGAAGAAGAAGAAGAAGAAGAAGAAGAAGAAGAAGAAGAAGAAGAAGAAGAAGAATAAGAAGAAGAAGAAGAAGAAGAAAGAAAACACGAAAATTATGGCCAAAACCGAAAATATAAGTATGAAAAAAGTGTAAATATGAAGAATGAATCAGCAAGCGAGTAATACCGGTTCACAACAAGTGAATGTGTATGTGTTGAATAAGCCACCAGTATTTTCAGGGGTCAGGGTGATTCATTTCATCATATCCAGCGGGTTACTGACATCCCCTTTCCCCCACCGTAATTAAAAGCTGACCGCAGTCATATTTAACGCCCGGATTCAATAATTAAATCATGCTAAAAGCCTCCGATTGACAGGCGTTACACTAATGGCAAACAGAAATGTATTCATATTTTCTCTCTCATCACTGTTTTCATTTTTCGCTCTTTCTCTTCTTTACTTCATCCTGGTTTGTTCCTCCATTATGGAATATCCATTCCTATACTTTAAAACCAGTATTGATTTGTTCAAACAAACGGATAAAAACAAAAAGTTTCTCCCAATTTTTTTAAACATATTCATGATTACCATGATTTAGGATTACAAACACATTCCAATATATAAACTTTCATAAAACTGTTTACTTTGTTATTAGAGCAACTAATGTAGGCTTTATTCGTCTTCATGAATTAGGCTGTTGTAGGTTATAGCTTGATGATGATGATGATGATGATGATGATGATGATGATGATGATGATGGTGGTGATGATGGTGATGATGATGATGATGATGATGATGATGATGATGATGATGATGATGGTGATGATGATGATGATGATGATGATGATGATGATGATGATGATGATGATGATGGTGATGATGATGAATCTATAATTGACTCAACGAACTGATTTAACGAATCACAGTGATCAAAATAGGTTGATAATTCAAAAATCAGTTTAGAATCAATACTACACCACATATCTAATTTTATAATAATTTGTTAGCCAGATATTACTGTATTAGTTCATTCCGTTGTTTTCCTCATCCTCCGTACATTTTTACTCGTATTTCATAGGTTACTGTAGCTATTTATCGATCTTCATTTCTATTTTTCTGTTTGAATCGCCATTTTATAATGTTTGAATGAACCGCTAATCGGGGAGGAGCTTGTCTAGTCCAATGGCAGACGTTCACGGTCATTGGCTCAAGCGTCTATCAATAGCAGTGCTCCATCGTTAGTATAAATACTGCTGCTCTGTACTTTGAGTTTTAGCTCACCAGAGACTGATAATGGTGTAACAACCGAAACCGGTATCCCGATTTTTTAATAAATCAGTGGTTTACAATCAGTGGTTAATCAAAGTATTGTCTTTCCATTTAATATGGATAACTACCAAAATATCACCTTCATGAAGGTGATAACATCATGCAAAACTACTCAAAAAGTAAAATTCAACAATCAATTAAAAATAACTATTAATAAGTTGAAAGTAGAGTTATGAGAAAATAAGCTAATTTTGGAAAAATACTGTGATTCGTTATTGATCTATATCTTGATGAGCGTACAGATTATCTTCTCACAACAACCGACTATGCATATTTTCGAGAACTATTTCCTTGTTCGAAAACCTTGACAAGAGATCAAGGAAAATCCATGTAAAAATATCATCGAAGAAAAATGGGAAATTTCCTGACAATAATTTCGCTCGAGATTCCCAGTTTTTAACTAGAAAAACGTCAATTGCAGCATGATAGCGTGCTGAAAGCACAATCAAAGTCGATGTTAACAAAATCATCAAAACTCGGAGATCAATTCATGAGTTTTGAATTTTTCCTGACTCCATCTACTGAGAACACTTTTATTGAGTCCGTTCCAGGAATTTCAGAAAGAACACGTTTGTTGAGAACAAATATAGAATAACAAAAAGTTGAGCGCTCCAGCGTTAAAAACTCAATTCAAGCTTCAGCCAAACAATAAAATCTGGGAAAAATAAGATATTAGATTTATTACACATCAAGTAATGATGATAAGTTCCACGAGTTTCTTTTTCTATCATACTTTTTCCGTTGCCTTACCTCCTCGTTTTTCTCTCGCTTCATTTTCAAAAATAACTACTTTTTTGACCTTATCCATCCTTCTCATCTCTTCTATGAGTTAATTTAATCTCACTATAGATATCTCTGACTGTAATTGCTTAGGCTACTCATTTTATGACATTTATCAACTCTTTTATTCTAGTTCACTTTACATGATAGATAGAATGATCCAAGAATATCCACATACCAAAATGATAAAGACAAAATAATAATTGTGAATCACAATATTATAAGTATAGCCGTCGCCCAAATGTTCGATCATTCCCTAGTTGATTTAACCTACACTGACTGACTTATATAGTTACTGACTTATCAACGTGGGTAAATAATGCTACGATCACACCTGAACGAATTTCAGTAATAAACGCGAATTTTCTGTTAAACTTGAGCGAAATTTACATTTCTTATCGGAATTCGCTCAGGTGTTAACCTGCATTGGAGGAAATGGTCAATTTTCCAAACAAGAACACATGAGTTTCAACAAATGTTTGTTTAGCTTTTACTGCAACTCCATTATTGATAACAAGAGAGAACTCAAATCTTCAACTGAAAACTGATTTCTGTAAGGTACCCAGGTGAAAGTTGTATCCTTACAAGAATAAATTTTCCCTGGGATATGAATAATTATAGTGTTATGATTGGGATACAAATATTATATCAATTATTGGTATATAAACCTTTTTGGATTCATTTTTTCAATTATTCCATCAAACGCAGGTAACCCAGAAGGAAGAAACTCACAAAGCACCCAAATATGCACAACGAGCTCCAACAAGAATGTGCTGAGATAATGTTTGTGCAACATACAAGCGAAACCCACATCCAAACACATTTTCCGCGCTCTCCAACATTTCCCGCGTTTTCCCACATTTCCCGCGCTCTCTCACTTTCCAGCCCTTTCTCATGTTACTCGCACTTTCTCACTTTCCCCCTCTTTCTCATATTACCCACGCTTTCACACAATTCCCGCCCTTTGCTCACCGCAGATTTCCTGCTCAACGCCGCTCTAGATTTCCCGCTCAACGCCGCTATAGATTTCCCGCACTTTCTCTTTCCCGCTCTAAATTTGGCGCGCCAACCCTAATGAGCTGTTACCGTTTTCCGATGCCCTCCTAATTAGGGCGCAGACCCACTATTCCCCTCCTCCCGAACAGCGCCCCCTCAGTGCGAGTAAGGGTGCGGTCGTGCAGAACGAGAACCACTTGCACCCCTAATTATTTAATTACCCCCTTTTCTAGATCCTCCTCGGGGGCAACCAAGTAACCTTTCTAGCTTTCATCTCTTCTAGTTTTTCTACTCAATAGAAGTATGCTACAAACTAATACTCTGTAAAATCGTATATAACATATATTATACCGTATACCCACTTACACAGTATCCTTCTGTTATTGCATGTGAATGTTGAAATGTTCGACATAGTCACATTCAACAGAGTTGTGTGGAAAGATTATTAGTTATAAGATAGGCTCATTGCAGGTCACAAACTGCTGTAACAGAATTCTTCCAACAGAAAAGGCTTGAAAAGTACCGATTGTGTTATATTTCCTACTAAGAATTGGCTTTTTTCTCAAGTATCTTGGGGTGTCTTACTACGATTTAATTTTCTTCTCCTAAAAAAAAACTTCAAAGAAGATACGAAGTGAATACAATTTGATAGAAGATGATATTTGAAATTTTATCTGTAAGACTATCTATATAAATAGACTATATATAGACTATCTGTAAGACTATATATTTATAAATCATTGAGATGTGCATCCGTGCCGGCTACCTGGAAAGTAATCATCATCATCATCAACAACCATCTCATTACCCAAGCACAAGCCCAAGAGCTCAAGTGGACATCACCCTCAAAAAAAGGTGAGAACCAAGTGAATAAAAATCAAGAACGTGAAATTCTTGAAACATTATTCAGTAGGCTACAATATATGATACAATGTGTGTTGACGATTTTTGTTACTCTATATTTGAAATCAGAAATTCTTCTGCAACAGAATTTCTCACTATAAACAAACGCTTCCTTTTCTATAGTGGGCCAAAACTTCAATTGAAATTGTTCCCAACTCCCTCCACTTATCTATCCCAAAAGCCCTGCTAGACGAAAACGTCCCAAACAGAATTAACACCAAACTCCCAACCTTTGTTCAAAAGTTGCTGGGCCTTACGACCCCTTAAGGTCAAGTTACGACTCGTATTCAACCCCTGGAAAACGGTTCTAGACCTTTCTCACACCCCCACCATTCCACTAACCCATATTATATAGTCTGTCTAAGCAATGAAGACATTCTGGCAAGATGGGGAAATGACTCCAGATCGATCAACATTGATTGAAAAATCACAAATTTGGTCTCAAATTGTAGGTCAGGATATTTCCTATAGTTTGAGACCAAATAAATAATTTTTGAACTAATATTGACCAAGCTGGAATAATTTTCCCATCTTGTCAAAATGTCTTCTTTGGTTGGAAAGACTATAACAGAACTTTCTCGTACCCAAATCGCTTATAACGACAGGTCAAATGTTGAATGACACTGTTAAGATCTCGCTTTTAACGAGATGACCGTTGAATTTAACTGCTGCTTCACGAGTTGACGATCGTCAAATTTAACTACTGCTTCATGATTTGACACAATTCAATCGCTGGGATAGTGGGTTGTCAAATTGGTAGTCAGTAGGTCTAACGTTTGATGATTGTGTTTAACGATTATGTAGACATATAACAAAGTACCTCTCCATTATGCATGTGTATCCGCAGTTCAATTTCCTATCAAGATGATACAGGTTCAACTTGATACATTATTGAAACTTGTTGCATGGTTTTCAGTAGATTTCTATATTTCTCGCAGACTATCATGTATTAGATTTGAAGTTCTCTTTCAAGAAAAAAAGAACAATTATACACCGCTTTTGTACTTAATTGATTAAATTGAGATAAGATGAGGGTTGATATTCGATTATTTGTGATTGTTTTTAAAGAGATACTGAACAACTTATTAACATACAACTGTAATAGTTTCAACACTGCACTAGAATAAAGTTATGCAATCTCAAGTTTAATAAATTTCATAAATAATTCAAGTCCAACTACTAAACCATTGGTACATCCTGGAAAAAAGATTTTGTAATAAATCCAAATCCTAGAAATCATATTGCAATGTTTGAAGGGAATGAATTTTCACACAGTTTATATTCAAGCGATAGTTGGGGAGCGATTTCTGAGCTTTTATATTTTACGAATAAACAAAATAATATTGAACACGAGGTGAGTTGATTTGAAAGATTCAGGTTAAAATGAATAGCTGGACATGCAATGTAGCCATGTTCATTTGATCTCCTCCATTATATTCAAAAACAACATTTGTCAACAAAATAAATTAGAAAAAAAGATGATCGAATGTAATAGAAGAATCAAGAATCGATTGTGAAATATTGGCATCATAAGAATTGGACCATACGAATTGGAACTAAGCATTAAAAGCTTAGTAGGCTATCAAATAAAATCGATTTATTGAGGTTTTCATAGCAAATCAAAATTGAAGCGTTCAATTTAAATACAAAACCAAATTGATAAATAACGATTGAAGGAGTGGAGGTTATAGAGAGTCGAAGTAGACAAGTGAATAGAGAAGAAAAAGAAAAAAGCAGGGACAAAGAAATAAGTAGAATTTTGGAGAAGAGAAGCAAGAGAATTAAAGGTATACGATAAAGCGATCATCAGAAAAAACTAACAAAAGTAGAACTGATAAAAAGTAGTAAGCAAGAAATATGACACCAGAATGGGAAATTTCTGTCAAACGGGACTTTTTTGCCACAAGCAGACTGAATATATTTCCTTCGGGAGAGCTTTTTTGCAGCTCAGGTTCAGGCAGGCAGCAGGAGCAAACAAGAATCGACGTTAGTATTATCCGCATTCGAAAAGCTGCAGAATATTATATTTATTAGATACTTCAAACCGCGGTGGCGTAAAAGGAGGAAATACCCGGAACGGTCGGTACGAATCATAAAAATCGTAGCGCCATCTTTGTTGGTGACCTTTTCGCCTGAGAGAGAGAAGGAGAGAGAAAACAGTGAATTTTGAAAGAGGAAAAAGGAGGGACAGAATGAGGAAAGTCGGAAAAAGTATTCCCAACAAAAATTTAATAAACCGTTATCTGCATTTTTATTTTCTCAACTGTTGTTGAAAAATATCGAATGAGATGAAACATTCTAACTTACTGATAATCCGCTAGAAGAGTCCATTGTTGAAAAATATCGAATATGTATGACCAATAATTCTGCATATGAGTCTCTTGATAGTCCTTGCTAATCCTATCTTTTTCGAAAAAAATGGTAAAGTGATTTTTAAGTAAAAATTGTAATATCGAGATTGTAGAGTAGAGTTGCTTTTTCGATAGGAGTAATAGTGTATTGGATCTATAATAATGATTGATTTTTTGCCAAGTATCTCACAAGTACTTAATACAGAGTATTTCGTAGTAGTGATTCTATTGTATCTGATTCTTATTTATATGAACGTGATATATACTGTACTTCAATACATACAGGGCCCTCACGTGGTCTTTTCGAGCCCTGTGCGAGATTTTGGCGGGCGCCCTCTCCCATTACCAAACGAATGCAATTTAAATATAATAATATATTCAAATACAAACATAATTCTAGCTGCCTTGTATGTTCACATTTTCTCATAAGCAATCCCAATGTTGCATGTGGTGTGGAAAAAAGGATTGGCTATAAGGACATGCTTAATTCAATGTAGGCCTATCCCAAGGTTGTTTCGTATTTTTATGTATTGGATACGTGACAAGCAAAAGCCTACAGGAATTAATAAAAAAACTTAAGGCTATCTAGATTGAGCAAAACTGTCACAATGCACCGTAAGCCTAAATTATTATTAAATTATTCAAATTATTCATTAATTTATTTTATTAGTTTGCTTGATAGCACATAAGGGAGGGAATAATAAATTTTTCACAGGAAAATATTGGGTAGGCCTATCATCATAAATATTTGATATCACTGGAAATAAAGATGTTTTAACAAAAAATCGAACAAACAAATTGAAGATTTCAGCCATTTTCACTGCTCTACCCAACTCTCTTGAATAACATTCGAAATAGTTCCGAATTCAGCCAGCAGATGACAGTAGCAATAGGGTGACTTGCTTCGACTTCCACTGGACACGCCTCCAAGCTCCACCTACGATCAAAATGGCCATAAACATCGATTTGAGAAGTTTCCAAATTCAACCAGTAGATGGCAGCAGTTTACGGGTGCTGTTTCAGTTTTGACTTGGACACGCCTTCATGCCCCGCCTGTTCTTTTCTTATTGGTTGACAGTGTTTTGTGAGTTCTGTCTTAGAAAATGGCTGCTAGCAAGAAAATGATGGATGGTGTTTCATAGCCTACACAAGAAATTATGCCGATTGACGATCTTGTGCTAATATATTATTTATTCATGTATTTGGGCTGGTTAGATTCTATTAAGTTAGCATTTGAAAAATTTATTTATATTATTTAGACTTGGTTTTACTTTTATTGTGTAACTTAGGCCAGTACTAGACTTAAATAACTTTATGCTGTATGAAATGTCAAATGTTTATGCTGTATGTGTAATCTCAATTGTAAGGTATTCTCAGTTATCAGCTTTATGATGTGAATATCTTCAACAATAGATTTCGAAACCTATTCAGAATTAGAATCTAGATATATGTAGAATGAAGTGGGTGATAAACAACATCCTTGTGATACATATCAATTTGAGATAATTATATTACTATATTTTTTGTATATTTTATGATCTACAATTTGTAAGATGATAACTTATATCTGAATCTGATAATACTAGAGAGATTCCGAATTAATAATCTTTCATATAAATCTCACAAAAAATTCTGTTTCAGATTCTATCAAACGCTTTTCTTAAATCTAGCTTGGATAATATACATATAACATGGTATAACTTTAATGCTGATACATTATTCCGCTAGCTAGAAACTGGAATGATGAAATATACGGATTCAAATTATAATTAAATTTTTACAACCACTGTAATCTCAATGTCACTGACCCAGTACGAAGTCAAAATAAAAACTCCAATCTCAGTAATTCTACTTGGTAGTGGGCGAGCAAAAACTATTTCTTGTACTGAACAAACAAAATGAATGAGCCAGAGCAGAATGCATGGTACTGTGCATTGAGAGCCAGCCAGGTTGAGGCAAGATGTAAATTTCTTACGAGGGTTTTCGCATTGTTTTTAATTGCGCTACGCCCGCCAGGCTTCACTTTCAGACTGCTGTACAACATTTCAATGAAAGTTTGAAAGTTTTCACGGTGCATGCAGAAGACGATGAGGAATAAGGAGGAGGAAGAAGGAGGAGGAAGAAGGAGGACGAAGAAGGAGGACGAAGAAGGAGGACGAAGAAGGAGGAGGAAGAAGGAGAAAAAGAAGAAGAGGAAGAAGAAGAAGAAGAAGGAGAAGAAGAAGAAGAAGAAGTAGAAAAAGAAAAAGAAAAAGAAGAAGAAGAAGAAGAAGAAGAAGAAGAAGGAGAAAAAGGAGAAGAAAAGGAAGAAGGAGAAGAAAAGAAAAGAGGGAGAAGAAAAGAAAAGAAGGAGAAGAAAAAGAGAAAGAAAAAGAAGAAGAAGAAGAAGAAGCTGAGGAAAATCTCAGCTAGTTTTGGGCGGAAAATTGTTGGCTGGGAAAGTTTTCTACCAATGAAGTTTTCCTGACTTCACCTGAAAATTCCTCACTCACTCTCTCTCTCTCACACTCTCTCACTCACTCTCTCTCTCTCTCTCTCTCTCTCTCTCTCTTACCCTCTCTCTTTCTACCTTTTCAAGAGCGAGATTCGACTAAGAACAAGTACGGCACTACTCTCTCAAGCCGAGTTCTATTCAGATTTCTCTCCTTTATTCTCCTTTTTCTTCTCCCACGTCATGCCCATAATTCATTAGGTAAGCCCGGAAAAAAGCTCTTAATTGAAAACTATGGCGGAAGCGTCCCGACAACCCACCGTTAGTACTATATTTCTCCGCTAGAGTGAGCACTAGCGCTGAACAACCTGCTTGTAGTTTCAGAAGAAAAAAAAAGAATTAAACTTTCTTCAGAATAGTGAAAGGGAAGGCGGGAAAAGTGAAGAGAAACAAACAAAAAAGAAAACTCGATTAGTCAGTCCATTTCCTCGCTACCGTTTCTTATAAGACTTTCTTGTAAATTAATTTCTCTCAAATTAAAAATTCGAGACTTCTTACTTATCAGTTTTCACGTTGATTACTAACCGCTGAAATATTTCCATCCTCTAAAATTGAGATAAAGTTGTTAACAAACAAAATTACTGTACTAATGAATTCGAAATGCCAAACGTAGATATAGTCTTCTCAAGCAAAGAAGACATTCTGGCAAGATGGGAAAATGACTCCAGCTCGGTCAATGTTGGATAAAAAATTTTAAATTCAGTCCTAAATAGTAGATCAGGATTATCCCCACGATATTGGACCAAATTTATAATTCAAAACCAATATTGCCCGTGAAGGAATCATTTTCCTATCTTGCTAGAATGTCTTCTTCGCTTGCACAGACTATAACTTAGATTAAGATTGATTCATTAATCTCATTTCAAACATCAATAGACAGAAATAGCAGATCTCAACGATACTGACGGTTTTCATATTAAATTCTGGAAAAATCATATTCAACATTTATCATATTTGGCTTCAGTAGACGCCATTTAAATTGATGGTTGGTGAATGATTGTGATTGATACTAAGTTCTCGAAGATTGCTTTCAGACTCAACAGAGCTGAGCCTGAGTCTGATTGAAAAATATTCGCCAAACGCCAATTTCAACTTTAAAATTTAACCAAATATAATTTTTAAGCAATAGTCGGTCCAAGCAAAGAAGACATTCTGCCAAGATGGGGAAATGTCTTGAGCTCAGTAAATATAGGTTCAAAAACCTTTTCTACGATGGTCCAAAACTAAATCACGATCTACATTTTGATTAAAAAAAAAATGTATTTTTTTGAACCAACATTGACAGCTCTGGAGTTATTTTCTCATCTTGCCAGGATGTCTTCTTTGCTTGGACAGACTATAATTGCAACTAAAAAAGGACATTTGGATTCAACCTTGTAAATATCAGTGTTCCAGGGCAAATGTACTAAACCAATTATTTTAGACTCTCAATCCATGGTTGAGTGTTAATGGGAGAGATGTCTTTGAACATCCCTCTCCATGAATGGACATTTATGTGTCTAAACTCCGCCATTTTATATAGATACAGCACAAATTTATATTACCGTTAGCTTATTGAATCCTACATCTGTCTCATTTTGCAAGTTTTCATAGTTTATAATTAGCCAACTTATGCAAACCATAATGTAATTAGTGTAACTTTCATTTATTTTTATTCATAGGATTCGAATTATTGTATTATGTAATCTACATGAATAAAGTGATTGAATCTGAATCTGAATCCAAATAGGAAGGGAACAGCCTGCTTCTTCCCTATAATTCCCTTCTTTAATTCATTTTTCTTTCCCTATTATGATCAGTACATTTCAATTATTGTAAGTAAATAAGAACTTCTCAATGTATATAGTCTGTCCAAGCAAAGAAGAGCCTCTGGCAAGATGAGAAAATGATTCCAGCTTGGTTAATATTTGTTCAAGAATAATAAATGTGGTCTTAATAATAGATTAAACTGTTTCCAACAATTTGAGATCGAATTGATAATTTTTGAACCAATATCAACCGAGCTCGAGTCATTTTCCCATCTTGCAAAAGGGTATTTTTGCTTGGACAGACTATAGAATATTGAAAGGAGTAATATAAACCAGTAAATCGTATCCAAGGATTCGAAATAATTTTTCATTTTAAAAATTCGTTGAAATACATCGATGCGAAATCAACTATCATTCATTTAACATAAGGTATCATGATTCCCTGGAATTTCAAAATACCTTAAGATTCACTGTACAGTGTCGAGAATAAAATACTCCAACCAATAATAATGAAATCGGCCAATTTGTATTCTATTATTCTGTCCTTAGCGAGGAAAAATAATAATAGAAGTCATTCGATTTCATGGTTAGCAGAATCCAATGGGAGAGAGCGGGGAATGCTATCCTAGGTTTTATTTATTCAGTGAGTCTTTATTCCCTGTAGAATTACCCCACTAGAGGTCGAGTAGGAATCATACCCAATACATTTCTTGAACCTCGTTTCTTCTTTCTTATTCTATATTTTCTCATCTTTTCTTGGATATCTTCTTGTCCTTTTCAACTTCTATTCATTTAATCTATTCTAGAAAAAATTCTCCACGGTCTAAAACTTTTTTGAATTTAAGGAGGCTTTGGACATTATATCTCTTCCATTTTATTATCAATTTTTCATCCTAATCTTCTTCTTTTGACTATCCTAATCTTGTTGTCTCAGTCTCCTCTATTTGTCATATTCATTGGTTCTACTCTCATTGTTACACACTTTCCTTGTTCTAATAGTTCTACTACTCTTTAATAGCTCTATTATCGTATTATATTTCTCAGACAGCTTGTTTCTGGTAATTATCGCTATAATCAAATCATATAATCAAATCAAATCGTATAGATTTTATTGCCTTCCAAACACAAGCATACAAAAAAATAGATAGAAAGGCTAGATATAGTTAGATAGATTAGATATATATAATAGATAGATAGATAGATAGATAAATAGATATAAAAATAGTTAGATTAGAGGCTAATCAGAATCAGAATAAAAAAGTGAAGAATTGATAGATTCTAATACTCAAATTCTTCTTCTTCTTCTTCTTCTTCTTCTTCCTTCTCGTTTCCTCCTTCTACTTTTAATCCTTTTTCATTTTTTTCCTCTCCCATTTCTCATCCTTCTTCTTTCTCCTCTAGACTGCTTATTTTTCTCCTCTGGCTTTCATTGTTCCACCTCTATCCTACACATATTTTCCTCTTTTGCCCTCTTGTTCATATCTGCTCCTTCTCCCCATTCTTATTCTTACTTCATGTTCTTCAAATTATCCTTTTCAATTCTTCATTACCTTCAAGTCATTCTTCATTATATCTATCTATTCTCATTCTTCTTCTTCTTCATCTTCATCTTCATCTTCATCTTCATCTTCATCTTCATCTTCATCTTCATCTTCATCTTCATCTTCATCTTCATCTTCATCTTCATCTTCATCTTCATCTTCATCTTCATCTTCATCTTCATCTTCATCTTCATCTCCATCTCCATCTCCATCTTCATCTTCATCTTCATCTTCATCTCCATCACCATCTCCATCTCCATCTCCATCTCCATCTCCATCTCCATCTCCATCTCCATCTCCATCTCCATCTCCATCTCCATCTCCATCTCCATCACCATCTCCATCTCCATCTCCATCTCCATCTCCATCTCCATCTCCATCTCCATCTCCATCTCCATCTCCATCTCCATCTCCATCTCCATCTCCATCTCCATCTCCATCTCCATCTCCATCTCCATCTCCATCTCCATCTCCATCTCCATCTCCATCTCCATCTCCATCTCCATCTCCATCTCCATCTCCATCTCCATCTCCATCACCATCTCCATCTTCATCTTCATCTTCATCTTCATCTTCATCTTCATCTTCTTCTTTTTCTTCTTCCGGTTGTGAACCGGTATTACTCGCTTGCTGATGCATTCTTCATATTTACACTTTTTTCATACTTATATTTTCGGCTTTGGCCATAATTTTCGTGTTTTCTTTCTTCTTCTTTTCTTCTTCTTCTTCTCCTTCTCCTTCTCCTTCTTCTCCCCCTCCTCTTTTTCTTCTTCTTCTTCTTCTTCTTCTTCTTCTTCTTCTTCTTCTTATAGATTCCAACCTCTATATCTCTCCCATTTCCACCCATTTTTGTAACATTTCTACCAATTTTTCTAGTTTCTTTCAATTCTAACATTCTAACATATTCTAAAAATTCTAACATATCTCTCTGTCATTTCAATATTCTTCTCTTTCTTCATTTTTATCATCTACCTTTATTCCCGCTTTCATCCCTAACCCCTTCTCCATTTTCTCCACCATTCTCTCTCCTCCAATTCCGAATCACTCCATTATTCTTATCACGTACAATGTTCGTTCCAAGCGCGAAAGAAACTAACCAGGAAGAAGCAAGTGTATATTCTGTCCAAGCAAAGAAGACATTCTGGCAAGATGGGGGAGTGACTCCAGTTCCGTCAATATTGATCCGAAAATTCTAAATTTTCGGTCTCAAAATATAGAGCAGAATGTTTTCTACAATTTGAAACCAAATTTAGAATTTTTCAACCAATATTGACCGACCTGGAGTCATTCCCCCCTCTTGCCAGAATGTCTTCTTCGCTTCGACAAACTTTTGTTCTGTTTGCACTCTGTTTCCTCGACTGGTGATAGTGCGGAAATAGAGCTGATAAGAGAGAAGAAAGAAGGTGATAAGGAAGAGAAAGAGGAAGAAAGAGAGAGTGAGAGAGAATGAGTGAGAAAAAGAGTAAAAAGGAGGAAGGAAATTGAACCAATGAGAATGCAGTACAACTATGCAGCTGAAATTTAATGCTACTGCAGTGGGACAGCAAGTACCTTTGAGAGTGCCGGTTTACCAATTTCTATTATTCATTCTCAGCTCTGTTAGGACAGTCAGCGAGCGATTCAAAAGAGAATACCTGATCAAGGACAACCTCAGCTAAACTGTTTCGCTTTCAAAAACCGTTTTCAGACTGTCCTGACCAAGCTGAGTGTTAATAAAAGACATACCTCAACCGCCAGTTCTCTCTGAGCCTGCTGCAGTATCTATTCACTAAATAATCAGATGCACTTCGGCTGAATAATTAATGAACCAAGGTGCAGTGATTTCTGTAGTCAGTGAATTTTTGACCCCAAATTGAACCAGAGTGAAGTGTATTATTTACTTTTCCACTACACACTGACGAATGGTATGTGAGATATAGACGTAAAGTATCTATAATATATTCTATTTTGTGCAATGTGTATCTTTCACATAAATACTGTAAAGATGTAACGATCAAATCCCTTCAAAAAAACCATATCAAAATTAAGACATCACGACACCAATCTCAATGAAATTTATATTGAAAACACAGAAAATCACATCACGCAAAATCAGTAATCACGCATACAAGGTCATAAGCATCAAGCCGTTACAAAACAGATTGCATTGAGTATCTAAGAGGGTAGGGAGGGAACTTACAGGGATGAGAATCTTTCTCTGCGTCCTTAGATCCCTTTCACATAATATATATTTCTCTCTCTCTCTCTCTATCGAGCTTCACGACATCGATCGCTCGCACCGTGTCGGTCGAAAGTACACCGCCGCTGACGCGGTCTCCTCTACTGGTCCGCGACCCCGACCACGACCAATTATTGTCAAGTTTGTAAGCTATCGCCAGCGACGGGCAGTTTTCTCAGTGAAGAAAAAACTTCAGGGATCGGGCATTGTACTCAAAGAGGACTTGACTCGACGCAGGTTACAAGTCTATAATTCCATTGTCGAAAAGTTCGGCTATAAGAGTGTGTGGTCTCATGATGGAATAATCTATTGGATTGATTCTGAGGGGAAAAAGCATAGTACAACCGTCAAGTTGAACAGTGATGAGTGAATGATGGATCGTTAATGATTTTTTAATGCCTCGTGTGTTGCTTATTTATGAATTGATCAATTTCTGTCATTTTTGGGGTATAATTGTAGAGGCCCACATAATGGAATCATGAATTGATATTAGAGTATTATTAAAATAAATTTTGAGCAATAAAGGTGTAACAATGTATTGTGTTATGTATGTATTATCAATGGTGTAACAATGTATTGTATTTGTTACAATGCATTGTATGCCTAATAGTACAGTGCATTTAAATATTAATTTAATTTATTGCAGTCTACCAATATTCGCAAATAACATTATCAATTAATTGATTAGTTAGACAAATTATTAAATTTAAAAACTTCTTCATATTTTCTTAATTCAAATTGTTATTAAGTAGTCTGGGTTGCATTTGCTGGTTTTTGCTTTTTCCCATTAGTTTCAAATTTGACATTGATCATTTTCCTGTAACTTCTAATGACATAAATATATTGTTCCACATCATACAAAGGTAATGTTGATATTTTAATCAATTGATTCATTAATTCATTCTATTGATGAAATTAATAACGGTGGATCTACTTTGATCCAAGTTAAACATTTAGAAGGTATTCAAATAACATCAATAAATGTTTGATTTCCTTTTGTTTATTAATTATCATCTACTGTTGTGAGTAATACTTTCACTTTCATCGCTATAAATAGCTTATTCATCTTTTTTGATGATTATTATCGATATTGTCTTACTACTTTTACTGTTATCGCTGTGAATAGCTTATCCGTCTATTATTTTGATGGTTGATAATAATGATTATTATTATTACTGTTCTCATTCTTTCTTAATTTTTATTACATGTAACGAATCTGAATGATTTTCACCACTTTTTCGACGTTCTCATCCCTTATAATTGACGGATATTTTATGGAGATTTTTATTCCTGGGAATATAACTTAATACTTTTTCGAGTTGGTTTTGAATGAATTGGAGGCTACTTGCTGATTTGCTCATTGTCAATGAATTATTATAGAATATTTTCTTGAAACTTTTCATCATTTGTTATCAATGTAATTTTTCATATGAGTGAGTTTGTAGATTGTTTCAAGTGATATATTATTCGATTTATGAAGTTATGAGGTTTATTAATATATATATTGAGTTTCTCGAATTGCTATTGAAATCATCTTATTGAGAGTAGAATTGAATCTGTGATTTGAATTTGAATTTCAAATTTATTCTTGGTCTCATTCAATAATCTTTATAGTTTTATTTTCCATTACAATGAGTTAGTGATTAGTTCTCATGGATTATTCTAAATAGAGTATTGAATTTCAATACAGTATTGTACTATCCAACTTATTTCTATTACATTAATTGATTTCTGCTCGGACTTCTTGTCAGTATGATTTTTAATTTGCAATTATCTTATAATTTCCTTTTGATTGATTGTATGAATGAGTGTGAGTGCTTATGTTTAAATTTTGAAAATCTAAAATTTCAGGATAGCCATGACTTTATATACTTGATTCGTGCCATGCTGTGCCCCTGCCCTTTGTCCTGTCTCCCTCATGACAGATAACAGTGCGGCCGCGCCAAACACTAAGGGCTTGATCCAACAGGCTCTTTCATCGTACCAACAATTTTTAAAAGTATGCCACGTTAATGCACAGTCACTCCAGTGTCACATTGATGAGTTTCGTGATTTGTTTAGTACGCAGGTATGTGATGTGATTCTAGTTTCTGAGACCTGGCTGAAACCTTCCATTTCATCCAAGGCTATTGAAGTCAATAATTTTAAAATCATTAGGAATGATAGGCTTCATAAAAATGGTGGCGGAGTGGCAGCTTTTGTGAAGGAGGGTTTGGACGTCAAAGTATTGTTCCAGTCTGATAATTCCAGACCTAATAGGCCTGAATTCATGTTTTTTGAGGTTTCAGCTAGAAACACCAAGGTTTTGATTGGTGTGTGTTACCGACCTCCTCATATCGGCTACATGTCTGAATTCGAGGATGCTCTCTTACAATGCATGGCGCCATTCAGTCATGTTATTGTTATGGGAGATTTTAACACAGACCTGCTTGGACGTGATACTTTTGACCTGACACAGCTGAAAACAATATTTTATACTTGCAATATGTCAATTCTTCCTTTGCAAGCTACACACCATACTGCAACTTCCAATACATTGCTTGATTTAGTTGTTGTGAGTGAGGGTGAGACTGTTAAACAACACGGTCAAATACCGGTACCAGGTATTTCAGCACATGATCTTGTTTATTGTATATATGCTTTGCAAGCTCCCAGAACACAGCCAAAAATAATCGGCTATCGAGATTATAAAAATATAAATTATTTTGAGCTGTTTGAGGACTTGTTTAGTATTCCATGGCATCTTGTTTATGAGGCTGATAACATTGATATGAAGTTAGACTTTTTCCAACAGTTCATGTGTGGCTTATTCAATAAGCATGTTCCTCTGAAGCACAAAAAAGTCACACGGAGTCCAGCTCCATGGATTACACCAGAAATTCGACAGCTCATGAATGAGCGGGACCGGAAATTTCGATTGGCTAAGAGAACTGGGTGTCCAATGATATTTGGTGAGTACAAGTCATTTAGAAACCGTTGTAAGCTGAGGCTTAGGAACTCCAAATCCCATTATTTTCGAAACCTGTTAACCAACAACAGATCTTCCTCATTTGTTTGGAAGACTGTGAAGGGTATGGGGGTGGGGAAGGAGAAGGGTGTGGCTAAAATTTCACATAGTCTTCAGGAGCTCAACTCTTTCTTTTGCAATATACCAGTCAGTGTGGATGGTGCACGGGCCTATGCAGATAGATTTGAGATCAATGTTTCAGAAAATGAGTTCCAATTTTCTGAAGTGAGTGAGCTCCAAGTTTTTCACATTCTCAACCGGATCACAAGCAATGCAGTTGGTGAGGACTGTCTCCCTATAAAATTCATAAAAAGTACCCTTCCTGTCACACTTCCTCATATCACTCATATTTACAATTTCTCACTAATGTCCGCAGTTTTCCCGACTTACTGGAAATACTCAGCTGTCCTCCCTTTGAATAAAATTCCTAATCCTACTTCCCCTTCAGATTACAGACCCATTCATATCCTTTCTTCTTTGTCTAAAGGCTTGGAGAGCGTGGTCCATCAACAGATTAATAGTCATCTCTCTTCAAATAACTCTTTAAGTCAATTCCAGTCAGGTTTTCGAAAGGGACATAGTACCACGACTGCTTTGCTTCGTGTCACAGATGATATTCGTCAAGCTATGGATGATAGAAAAGCTACAATGATGGTTCTGATCGATTACAGCAAGGCTTTCGACTGTGTCCATCACTCTCTTCTACTGAAGAAACTTAGAAACTTGGGATTTTCAGCTCATGTGGTCCAATGGTTGAGCTCTTACCTGGGTAATCGCTGTCAGTCTGTGAAGTTTGGTGGTCGTTCATCGGGATATTGCATTGTTGAGAGAGGCGTTCCTCAGGGTTCTGTCCTTGGACCCCTACTTTTTAGTATCTATATAGATGATGTCACCAATATATTCCAATACTCAAAACTACATCTGTATGCTGATGATCTACAATTGTACATTCATTTTGACTTGAACAACTTTGCGGCTACAGTTGACAAAATGAACCTGGATCTTGATGCTCTTACTGACTGGACTTACAGGCACGGACTCAGGATAAATGAGACTAAATCAAAAGCAATAATTATTGGCTACACTAAGCTTACTACTCGCCGAGGGATTGACTTCAGTAGAGGACCTTTCATTCAAATTAACAATAAGAACTTGCCATACAGTGACTCAGTTAGAAATCTAGGTTTGATAGTTGACAAGAATCTTGATTGGACTGAGCAAATCAATGTTACATGTAAAAAGGTATTTGCAAGTATTCACTCACTAAAAAAGATTGGTGACTGTATCCCTTTTCGTGTGAAAGTTATGCTTGTAAAGTCTTTGATCTTTCCATATTTCAATTATGGTGACATTGTTGTCAATGATATGAGTGTTGTCTTGTCTGAAAGGTTACAAAGAGCACATAATTATAGTATAAGATTCATTTTCAATCTAAGACGGGATGACCATATCAGCCCATACTTTCAGCAGCTTGGTTTGTTAAAGCTTAGACCTGTGAGGCAATATCATGTTCTGATGCTGCTATATGATTTAATTAATTTTAAACGTCCAGGGTACTTGGCAAATCAGTTCATCTTCATTAGACAGCGAAGTGGAAGGGGCACTAGACATGGTTCTCAGTTATTGGTGATCCCTAATCACAGAACCTCCATGTACAACAAATCTTTTCATGTGACAGCTTGCAGAACTTGGAATCAATTGCCTGTGGCTATTAAGAGTGTGAATGGTCGAGCTCTGTTTGGCGTGGCAGTGTTGAACTGGCTGAGGGGGGGCGGCATGGCTTAGGTGTGGACCGATTTGAGGCTCATCAATATTTCTATCAAATTCTGGAATAAGGCTTTTCTGGTAGCATTATACTTTTCAATTTTTGCTTTCTCAATTTCAGTTAATGCAAAGAATTTATTTATTTAAAATTGAATAATTTATCTAAAATTATTGGCTATTTTATTTGGCTTGTGTGCATGTGTGAGTGGATGCTTATTTTGAGCACAAAGAAATATTTTTCCTAGAATATCTGTAATGGAATAAAAGTAATTTTCTTTTTTTATCGTATTTAGTTTCGATTATTATTGATTCTTTTTATGAGGAATGTACTTGTTTGTTTAAAACTAAAATGATTGTATATATTTATTGTACATAATGTAAAGGGTTGAGTGGTAGAGAGGACCAAGAGTCTTAACTCCGCCCTTAATAAAGGCAATTTATCTATCTATCTATCTATCTCTCCCATTCGCTCTCTTTCCAGATGGGCCATAAAGCGACAGTCGTTAAGATGAGCAAGTCCTCAGAAACATATAACGCTTAAGATCATCAAGGTAAGCGTTCATCATCTTCATCATCATCATCATCAAGATCCCTAGTTTTTACTATTTTATTTCTGCTTTTTTCTTTCCTCTTTTCTTCTCCCTCCTCACTTTCTTTTCTTCTTCTTCTTCTTCTTCTTCTTCTTCTTCTTCTTCATCTTCTTTTACTCTCGAAATTGAAAAAACTAACCCCCCTTGTCTACTTTGTGTGGGAAGAATCCTTGTTTAGCAGGTTAAAAAAGAATAAAATTGTTTAATATATGATACAATATTCAATGTACAGTCTGTGCAATCAAAGAAGACATTCTGGCAAGATGAGAAAATGACTCCAGCTCGGTAAGATGATGGTTCAAAAAACATACATTCGGTCTCAAATTGTAAATTGTACAATTTGACATCATATTTATATATTTTTTAACTAATATTGATCGAGCTGGAGTCATTATTCCATCTTGCCAGTATGACTTCTATGATTAAACCCTGTGAGGAATGAACCCCAGATGTTAAAAAGAAAAGAATTGTTTAATATGTGACGATATTCAGCCGTCTTTCGGAGGAGACGATAAGCCGTCGGTCCCGACTACCTCAGAGTAGTCGTCATCTATCATCCATATCATTACCCACGCACAAGCCTATGAGCTCATGTGGGCTTCTCCCTCATAACAATAACAATAACAATAACAATTCAATGTACTATACCTGTACATGTTATGAATGAATATGATTTAGTTATAATACTTCTCCACTTATTAAATATTAAGTATTCTTCTGATAGATGGAAAAATACTGATAGATATGTACACAGAGCACAAAAACGTAATGAAAATAGGAAAAACTTCTCTATTTTTCTCTAATACAAAATATTATCACCTATCAGTATAGCACACACGTCATCTGCATCAAGGTTTGGTGATTCCCTTTGGAAAAGGTGCAGTGCATTAGGTTGATTGTTTCGCAACATCTCTCTCGCAGAACCTTATTATGCTTCATAGTCAACTCCTTCTCATATTATCTTTAATAATAACTCGTATTCTACTTTAATCCTGCCATCTTTCTAGGTCTTACATCTTCAAATAGGCTTATTTACACTAGAAATCTGTGATAATTATTTGAATGAGCAACCTTCCGCTAGAAAAGAAATTTGGACTTATGTAACGTGGAATTCTGAACTATATTTGAAAGAAAATCGGGTTGGAAATACCAAGGGCTGTTCTTTCATACCAATGTGTTCTTGCCAATAGATTAATATATAAAAATGAATGCATAATTTATTATAATTTTCAAATAGAAACTAAGCATGAATATTTTGTTGTTATCTGGATGAATTAAGAAATCAAATTTTATCTCATCTTTTTTCACTTAACTTATTCAATGAATTTTCTCTCCCACATCATCTCTTGACTACTTACACTCCACATTCATTTTCCTTTTTCATTCCTCCCACTTTTCCTTTTTTCATTTCCTCCCATTACCATTTTATTTATAATCCTCTTCACTTCTTTTATTTTCTCTTTATTTCCTCCTTCATCTCCTCACTCTTTTTCCTTTTCTTGCTCCCCTCACTTCTTTCATTTCTGCATTACCTCCTCCTCCCACCCCTCATTCTATACAATTCTTATTCTTCTTCTCCTCCTCCCCCGCCTTAATCTTCTACTTCTCCTTTTTCTTCTTCTCTTCTTCTTCTTCTTCTTCTACTACTTCTTCTCCTCCTTCTTCTTCTTCTCTAGGCACTACTTTTACAACTTCTCGTAAATCTTCCCCGTCTGCCGGCAGTAATATTACTCCGCATTTTACTCAAAAGTCAGCTCGGCAAGCTGTGTCCTTATCCTACCATTTCTATGAAAATTATTATTATGGCCATCTACTGCACAGTATGTCATAATATTATGACTTGAAGCTTCCCGCTCATACATCCTGGTATAGTCTGTCCAAGAAAAGAAGACATTCTGTCACGATGGGAAAAAGTCTCCAGCTCAGTCAATATTAGTTCAAAAACTATAAATTTTGTCTAAAATTGTAGAAAACATTCTGCTCTACAATTTGAGATCAAATTTATAATTTTTGAACCAATATTGACCGAACTACAGTCATTTTCCCCATCTTGCCAAAATGTCTTCTTTACTCGACCAGACTACAAACGTCACTAAACTCAAACATTTCCCACTCTAGAACCACTTGTCAAGTATGATACTTCAATTCTAAAACATTCAAAATTCACAACTAGTGATATTTGTAGACAAGATTTGACTACCTCATAAATGTACAATGATTACCTGCAAACCCTACAAATCCCATATATTTCCTACTCTTGTTGCATCGTGATTATTAAAAGGTTTCAATTTCTGTGGATCTTGAGAGCTTTAAATCAGAAATAGCGACTTTCTCACAACTAGCAATAATATCTCTATATATAAAAGCGAAATGGCACTGATTCATTCATTCATTCATTCATCACCAGAACTAAAATACCACTGGACCGAATGCGTTCAAATTTGGCAGGCATGTTCAGTTGGACGTTTAGACGCGCGCTAAGAACGGATTTTAAAAACTTTTCAAGGATACGCCAAACATTTGAGTTTTTCTATAGTTTTTCGGCTTTTTCCTAATTTTTTTGGGCAGGTTCAGATAAGGTCTAGAAAAGTTGTGTTGAAATATTTTTCAAATCCGTTCAAGAGTACGCCAGTTATCACTTTTTCAAAATTGTAAATGAATTGCGGGTTGCATATCTTCCGCCTTAATACGACCAATCCTAACGGTAAATTCAATGGTTCTGCGAGATTATAGATGAACTAATTCGGAAGATATTGAATCAAGTTTCAAACTATGTTTGATATACTTCCCAAGATTACGCTTAATATTAGCGTTTTACTATTTTTGGAGTTTTTCTTAGATTTTTCGAGAACCAATTGGCAGAAAATGTTGAAATTTGGTAAACGGGTCCAGATTAGGTCTAGAAATGCTGTGCTCCATAAATTTCGAATCCCTTCTAAAAGGAATTTGCAGGCTAGTTTTAGATAAGATGTGTGTTTCTCAATAGAGAACGATATACGCTAATAGGATCACCGCTCAAGCTGATGTGAGATGACTTCATTCCTTGTATCATTCTCTCTACAAACAATTTCTGACAAAATTAACGTGTAGAAAGTTCTATATTTACATGAATTATAGTTTTTACTGTACCTAACAACCTATTCAAGCGTGGAAACGTTAATTAAAAAATCCATAGATGGCATTATACGAAGATTGAAAAATTGAAAATTGAAGATTGAAGATTGAGACAATTGGTATTAATGACCTCGTTATCAACTAACAACTCAAACCAATTAGTAAAATTGAAAGTGTAGAAAGTGTGAATATTACGTTATTCCTCTATCCAGTTTTTCAGGAGAATACATTAACTCAGGAATCTTGAAAACTTATGTTATCGATTTACATATAAATAAATTATGTTAAAAACTTGATAATCCTCCAGGACTAAAAACTTCAAATGGCTTCTTAGTAATTTCAGTGATCATTAAGACATCTGAATATTTCAATATCATTTTTAGAATCATTTTCAGAATAATGAAATCAAAAACTTCGAACTAATTATTAAAAACTTATTCAAATAAATTCCATCTCGTGTTGGTTAATAATAACGGAAATTGTTATTCTGTAATCAGAAATAAGCTTATGAAAAGAGGATTATTATTTTCTCCCATTATTTTTTTCACTCCACTCTATTTAATATTAATAACGTGACTGCTACTATTTATTCAGTTAATCCATCAAATTTATTCAATAATAATGCATAATTGATAACATGCTGGTTATTGTGATGTGTAATATATTTGAATAAATACCACATTTTTTATATTGCATGAAAATAAATTGAAATCGTGATGAATAAATTTAAATACCTTGATGTCTTGGGAATAAACTTTCCGGTGTAAACTAGTTCTATGTAAGAATAGTTTAATTTACCTGTGAAAAAACAGAAACACCGTGTCAGTGAAAATGTATAATAATAAATTTGATAATAATTTAATAGTTGGAAAATCAAAAGAATTTTCAGAAACACTTTATGTGATCATATATTAATAATTGAAATTCAAATCCATTCAACAAGAGAATAAATCAATAATATTACAAATTGTTTTTAAATGTGTTATCCTAGCCTATAGTATATCTTAATTAAAATAATCATAATATATACTCTGTCCAAGCAAAGAAGACCCTCTGGCACGATGGGAAAATGACTCCAGCTTGGTCAATATTGGTTCAAAAATCATTGATCTGGTCTCAATTGTAGGAAACATTCTGATCTACAATTTGAGACCAAATTAATAATTTTTGATCCAATATTGACCGAGCTGGAGTCATTTTCTCAACTTGCCAGAGGGTCTTCTTTGCTTGGGCAGACGATACATATACTAATTGTTCAGCTTATTTTTCATACACTGAAAACAAGGATACTTCACTTATTTATTATCAAAACTGCTTATAGTACCAAAGTTTCACGTTTACCAAAGCATCTCCATCTTCTTATTATGGAGAGATCATCATCAAAATTATTCTACCAATTTTATTGTTTATGTTTGATTAGTTGCAAAGATCATGGAAAGAATAAAATACGAGTAATTAATATTAAGATAATATATAGTAAGATGTATTATATCTTAATATATATATTGAGATAATATATTAAGATAACTAATACAAAATTATAATGAACGTTCCACTTTTTCCAAATCACTTTGAGCAAGGTTATTAAATAGTAGTTTGCTGCATAATTGCTTCATATTGGGCAAAATGAGAAACGATTGGTGGAGTCTAGGATGCAATGTACTTCAAATACGAAATTCTAGTACCGTGGGCATACGCCATTACTTATAGAAAAAATATAATTTGTTGTTGATCGGAACTACATCATTTTCAGGCATCCCCTACCACTTTCCCTGTTTCCTCAGATCAAAATAACTTATTTGGGGGCTATCAACCCCAGTAATAACCTTGAACTTTTGGGGTTGTTTCACGAATCAATTCTATAGTAGAATCGATACCTTTTAGCGAATTGTGTTTCAAACATACATCAAGGTCATTAACCCAATGAATAGACTGCCGCCTAATCACTCTGTGCCCTATGATTGGTTGAATAGAACAACCAATGGCAGACTTCGAGGCAATTAATTGGCCTCTCCAGACAAGAGATGAATGGAGAAATCCATTCAATTCCGATCTCTCTCTTAATCACGCTCTTTCTCTCTTTCATCCGTCAAAAGATCTAACTCTGTAACTGACTCGAGTTTACAAAGTTCAACTTTTGTCGGGTAATTACTTGAGATCAAATCAAGATACTCAATACTCATCCTTTTGCTTCTTTTCCTTCTTATTCTTCTTTTCTCCTTCCTCTTCTTTCTTTTTCTTCTTCTTCTTCTTCTTCTTTCCTCCATCTCCATCTCAGTATTCTTCTTCTTCTTCTTCTTCTTCTTCTTCTTCTTCTTCTTCTTCTTCTTCTTCTTCTTCTTCTTCTTTCCTCCATCTCCATCTCAGTATTCTTCTTTTTCTTCTTCTTCTTCTTCTTTCCTCCATCTCCATCTCAGTCTTCTTCTTCTTCTTCTTCTTCTTCTTCTTCTTCTTCTTCTTCTTCTTTTTCTTCTTCTTCTTTTTCCTCTTCTTCTTCATCTCCGTCTTCTCCTTCTTCTTCTTCCTTTTCGTTTCCTCCTTGTTCTTCGAATCCACTTCTTATTTTTTCCCTCTGCTTCTTCTCATCCTTCTTCTTCCTCCTCTACACTGCTACTCTTTCCACTCCTCTATTTTCTACTCTTTCCATCTTTTTCTCCTCTGGTTTTCATTGTTCCACCTCTCTCCTACCGATACTTTCCTCTCTTGTCCTCTCGTTCATATCTTATATTTTTTCCCATTCTACTCTTTTTATTCTTTCTCATAATGTTTCACAAAATTGTCCCTTTCAATTCTCCATATCAATCTCCATCATCTTCAAGTCATTCTCCATTATCTATTTCTTTTCTCCATTTTTCCAACTACATACCTCTTCCCATCACATCCACCAATTCCTCTACTAATTTCTCTCACTACTCTAACTAACTTTTTAGATTTCTTCTTCTTGATTTTCTAGTTAGATTTCTTAGATTTTCTTCTTGATTTTTATCTCCTGTTTTTCCATTATATTTCTTCTCATCCCAGTCTATACAACGTCAAATTTTTATATCATTTCCCTCAGTATAATCACAATCCAGTATAATGTTTTACAGTTTCTATTTCCTCTGCCCATCAATTTCCTCTTTGTTTTGTTACTCGCTCACTCTCTTTCTTTTCCTCTCTCTATCATTCTTCTTTATCCACTCTATCTATCTTTATCTTTCATTCTATAACTCGATCGCTCTCTTTTTTCTTTAAGACTAAGATAAGAGGTGAGCGGGTGAAAGTACACCAAGTTCAAGTAGGCTACAACAAATGAAATTACGCCAAAAAAATTAAATTACACAATCAAGTACAAGAACATCATTTACAAGTTTATCATGTAAAAGTAGACCATCACTGGTGGCTCGTACCGACGAAACAGGTGAAGTGCCCGTATCTTTTACTGTACAGCACTTCACCTGTTTCGAGGGCACGAGCCGCCAGTGTAGACCATGTACAAGTACAGTAAGTACAACATGTAAAAGTACACCAATTACAAGTACAATTCCACCAGGTAAATAAACACCAAGTGAAAGTACAATAGGTACAAGCACACCAGGGTACTCAAGTAAAAGTTCCTTTCTTAACCTTTCTTTACACAAAAAATAGAGGAAGAGATTTCTGCCCGGGATTAACGCTCTACGGTGAGTAATTAAAAAAGTTGGCTAATTTTTTTAATCGAGCCTGACTGCTCTGTGATAAGATGTCGAACTGACTTTCAAGACTATCTCTCGACTTTCCAAAACATTATCAACTCTACTGAGCTACAAACTCTTCCAAATTACTTTGATTGTTGTTTAATCATGTTTTTATCTCTATTATTCTCATGATTCAATAAATATCACAAAATCAACCTATTTCCTACTCTATTTGGGAAGTTTGAACGTTTTTGTATTTCCCAGACTAGCAGATATTGGGAACTATATCGGACATAGTTTGAAACCTGATTCAATATCTTCCAAATTAGTTCATCTATAATCTCGCTGAACCATTGAATTTACAGTAAGGATTGGTCGTATCAAGGTGGAAGATATGCAACCCGCAGTACATCTACAATTTTGAAAAAGCTGGCGTAATCTTGAACGGAACTCAAAAATATCTTAGCACAAAATTTCTAGACCTCATCTGAACCTACCTACCAAATATCAACATTTTCTACCGATTGGTTTCGAAAAAATTGAGTAAACGCCAAAAAACTAAAGTAAAACTTAAATATTTGGCGTATCCTTGAAAACTTCCTAAAACCCGTTCTTAGCGTGCGTCTAAACGTCCAATCGAACATGCCTGCCAAATTTGAACGCATTCGGTTCAGTGGATTTTTAGTTCTGGTGATGAATGAATCAGTCAGTCAGTGCCATTTCGCTTTTATAGATATAGATTTATTAGTTTGAAAGAATACAATATACAATTACTTCATAAAAACACAGACAATTAAGTCCAAAACCTCTCTCACAATAATATTCAAGCTAGTGATGATGTGTACATTATTGTTTGAACTCCTTCTATAATCCAATAGTACGGTTCCTTCTCTTTTTCTTGAAATTCACATTGCAAACTTTCTAATGTCGTACTTTTTTCTTTCATGGAAGTATACATTGTCTATTTCTATACGTAGATATCGAATACGTTTTTCTTACGTCTATAAAATTGCTTTATTCATAAACTGAGAGCCAATCTTGAGCTGCTTTATAAAAATGAAGTTGTTAAACATGAAAAAATACTACTTGTTGGTAAAGAGTCCATTTCATTTCAGGGATCCTACTATAATTTTTATTGCTTCTCCAGCTATATACATTGAATGTGTTCAGTATATATAGAGGTCGCTGGCGGCTAGTACCCACAAAACAGGTGAAGTGTCCGTATCTTTCACTGTATAGCACTTCACCTGTTTCGTAGCCACGAGTCCCCAGTGATATATAGAGGTGTCTTTGTTTAGTTTGTAAAAATCTTATCGAAACCGGTTTGGCCTTTAAAGGCTGTTTTACTCTCTAATGTGAATTGACTCAATCAAGATAGAGATGAAGACTTAAGGTTACTTAATCAGTAAACAAAAACCTTTTGAGCTTCTCATATACTTTCATTCCATTCTCCCTATGTGTGAATAATCTCCCAAGAGAAATATTTTTAAAGGAACCAATAAACTATGAAGAATTTTGAATTGCTGGCTGCTGTACAGTAAAAGGTACGGGCACTTCACCTGTTTCGTGGGCACGAGCCGCCAGTGGTTGAATTGGAATGGAATCAAGATTTTATAATAATTTTCCAGCTACGACTATACCTCTCAACACCTCTACTAAATTCCATTCACAAATTGTCTTCATCTCTCTTCAACAGTCCAAATCCAATCTAATCCAATAGTTTAACCCTCTCTGTCCGAACAAGGAAATACATCATGCTAAATGTTATCCTCACCTATTACCCGTAATTGTCCCAGTAGCAATACTAATCCTACATCATGAGCGCTGTTAAATTGATTATTATTGGATGACTAATGTGAATTACCAGATTATTGGATACTATACATTTCCCTATGAAATACGCAGAACCCAAGCGATTATTTGATAAGCAATAGATTTGATTGTCTGCAATTGATACTAATCCATTTTCGATATTGATTTTTTGCCCCACCCCTAGGGCCCTCGCGTGGAGTGCGGAGTGTGCGACCGCACAGGGCATCTTGATGAAACGATAAATTTGATTTTATTGAACTCTAGTACTGGCCATTGTGACGCGATTAAAGTTAAAGTAGCACCGAATCTAAATTCAACTAATAAATCCTTCAAGTACTAAATTGATAAAAATTTTCTAGCTCAAATACATGGATAGATATAATATTAGCGTGAAATCATGAATAATTTATCGATCAACGTTTTACTTTTTGTAAGATACACCATCCATAATTTTCTCGCTAGCAGCCATTTTCTAGGGCAGAACTCACTAAACACTGGCAACAAATGAGAAAATAGCAGGCGTGGCATGAAGGCGTGTCCAAGTGAAATTTGAAACATCACCCGACAACTGCTGCCATCTACTAGTTGAGTTTGGAATCTTTTCGAACGGATGTCATTGGCCAATCATAGCGTAGGCGGAGCTTGGAGGCGTGACCAATAGGAGTTTGGCCAAACCACCCTATTGCTACTGCCATCTGCTGGCTGAACTCGGAACTATTTCGAATGTATTTTCAAGAAAGTTGTGGAGGACAGTTAAAATGGCAGCAATCTTTAATTTGCATCTTATCAAGTTTCCGATTTTTTGTTGAAGCATGTTTATTTTCAGTGAAATGCAAGATTTATGATGATACCCAATGATTTTTCTGTGAATAATTTACTATTTAATTCCTAATGTGCTTCCAAGCAAACAAAAAAATTGAATTGATAATTGGAAATTGAATAACTCCCTGAAAAGTACCATTTCATTCCCAAGTTCCGAGTAACACAAAAAATCGAAGCATTATCTTCAAGTGCTCTTGATGATGAAGAACGTTACAATGTTACTTTACATGAAGGTAAACCTCGTAATTCTTCCCTCATTCCTTTTCATTCAAGACTCTATCTTTTTACTCTCTTTTCATCCTTTCTCTGTACATTTTTCCCATCCGTTCCCTTTTTTCCTCTTGTCCATTTTCATATGTAACATCTTTTTTCGCACTCATTTCGCTCTCTCCCAGTGATCCCCTCTTTATTCTTCTTCTCTCAACTCTCTTGCAATTTTCGATATCTCTACCCCCACTTCTCTCCTCTCTTCCTTCGTATTTCCTTCTCCTCCTCCCATCCTCCCTACTCCTTCCTATTTGCTTCCTCTCTCTCACATCATCTCTCAACATCCTATAATTTTGTTTCCCTCTATTCTAAGAGAACCTTTCCATACTTCAGCGGCGCTAAAGCCCTCCTGGTCCATTTAGTTTTGTAGGCAGCTTAGCCTACATGTATAGTCTTTTCAAGCGAAGAATACATTCTGACAAGAAGTAAAAATGACTCCAGCTCAGTCAATATTGGTTAAAAAATTATACATTTGGTATAAAATTATAGAAAACTTTTTGATCAAACATTTGAAAACAAATTCATGAATTTTGAACCAATATTGACCGAGCTGGAGTCATTTCCCCATCTTTGCAGAATGTCTTCTCTGCTTGGACAGTCATTCTGATGTTGATGTTGAACTCAAAGCCCGCTTCAACAGTTTCTTGCAATATTATTTGTCAAGAAGGATTTTAAGCGGAATCGTTCGAGTGCTTTGGTGAATCTGTGAACTGGGTTATAATATTGCAATCTAGTCTTGGGACTTATAAGAAAAAGCTGTTTAGCTGATAATAGTAGATTAAGAGTTGAATAAAAATTGAATAATCTTATACACAAGCATGCACATTCACAAAAAAAATTTCTACGATAAGCCTGTTGTGCTCTCAATTGTAGATAAGTATTGGATAATGATGATTATGATTGGAAAATAAATGTTGAATATGATGGTACTAGTAACTCTATGAATGAATGATGGTCTATTATTACTCTTTTACTAACAATTACTGAGTATCACAGGTTTGTATCCTCATATTTGTTTAAAGCTGTGTATCCAAATTCTAACAATTCTCTTAGAAAATTTATTCAGAGAGAGACAACACACACAATCATAATCATGATAGGGAAAGAGAGAACAGGCACAGGCCCTCCACTATCTCTATCCCAATTTTGATGAAAAGTTCAGTCCAGAGAAGGTTATGTTTCTTGAATCTTCTAAACACAGATATTTTGATGCTAAAATAATATTTTGAACAAAATTTAAACGTTTATAGAGTTTGATACGATATGATACGATGTAATCCACATTCAATGATACAAGACGTTTCAAGAGAGCTACAATGTTTCAACAATGTGAATACCCCTCTGTTCAGCTCTTCAATCCCAAGTGATCATCATACCTAGATTAGATAATTATATCCTGTGTTCTAAGTAAATAAAAAACATTGTAATTACAGTACCCTTTTAGTATATTTTATCCGAACTCAACATGTTTTGCTCTACTGAGAGGCATTCTCAAGTGTGATTAACTTGAAAATACTGAAAGATTACTATGATTCCGATATTTATTTTTCAAAATACATTGATACAGCCCTAGACAATCAAAAACTTTTCTCAAAAACAATCATACTTTTTTCTATTTTATACATGTATCGTCTTTATATGAGAAAATCTTCATATTATCATCTTTATATCAGAGAAAATCATGCTTTGTTCTATTTTATACATGTATCATCTTCATATGATACATGTATCAAACTTGTGTATCTTATTAAATAAGAACTAAACCTTGCTCACACCAAGTGGAATTCCATGCATAAGTGATTGCAAACAAGAAACCATCAGTAAAACCTTACTTTTCAACTGGAACTAAATCATTTCCAAGAGCAATCAACCCAGAAAACCTCTCCAAAAATCAAATTCAAGCCTCCTATTTTCCATCTAAAACCACTTATTTCTCCAATACCGAACGACGAAGACAGCTTGAGAAGTTCAGAGGTCTGTGCGTGAGTGATATTTTTCGGCTGCGTTTTTCTCAAAAAGTGCTCAAGTCTATCCGAATTCAATTTAGAGTGTCCAAACAGAGAAGACATTCTGGCAAGATAGGAAAATTTCTCCAGCTTGGTGAATATTTATTAGAAAACTATGAATTTGTTTTCAAATTGTAGAAAACGTTTCGATCTACAATTTGAGACGAAATTTGTAATTTTTGAACCAATATTGTCCTAGCTGGGGTGATTTTCCCATCTTGCCAAAATGTCTTCTTTGCTTGGACAGACTATACTACGCTTTGCAACCCTCTAAAGACGGTGTCATCTATAAAATAGGAGGCCAACACACTTCATCTCAGAGGATTCCTTTTTTTCGAGGTGAAAAAAGTGGAAAAGGGAAAAATCGCTGTTAGAAAAAAAGGGAAAAATCGAGCGAGAGGAATAGCAATTGTAATAATGATAATGTTCAGTTGGGAGGTTTATCGGTAATAAATTATCGAGGTCTACTTCTCTTTTCCAAATTTCTTTCGCTGCTTTCAAATCTCACACCCTGCACAACATCATACCTTTTCACCTGCTGTAGTTCCTTGCTTCTTTCGTTCCATTCATCTTTCTTCTATTTCTCTATTTTTGTGAAATCTTCTCTTTTCCAATATTTGGTTTCCTACGATTTTTCACGCTTCTCCTAATATATTGGATTTTCTCCTCTTTACTTTTATTAAGTTTCTCAGAATCTTCACCTCAACCACTCTTTGCACTTCTTCTAATTCTTCGTTTCTATCTTCTTTTTTCTTCCAATTATCATTCCCTTTGTTCCTCCTCCTTTCTTCTCCTAATTCTTACTCCCTACGTCCATCCTTTCCTCACATCCTAATTCTGACTCTTTTCTCCTACTCTTCTTCTTTTTCCTCAAATGTCTTCCTTAACCTTGCACCTAATTCCTTTTACCTTACCTTCTTCTCACCCAATTCCTTCTTTCTCACACCTCCTTACATTCCTCCTTCCTTGCCTCTTCCTTCTTCCTTACCTCTTCCTTCTCTCTTACCTCTTCCTTCTCCCTCACCTCCTTTTTTCTCCTCTTCCTCTTCCTCTTCTTCTTCCTCTCATCTCTTCCTTACCATGAACCTTAAACCTTATTCCTTTTACCTTACCTTCTTTTTCTTTCTCAAACCTCCTTACCTTCCTTCTTTCTTACACCTCTTTACCTTTCTTCGTCCTTGCATTTTCCTTCTTTCTCACCTCCTTCATCCTCCTACCTCCTCCTTACACCTCCTTCCACCATTTCCACACATTCTCCCTCTCCCTTCCGCCCTTTCCACCCCCATTTTGAAGTGCGATTCATCAACGATCCCCCTTCCACCACGTTCAAGCACTTCCGATAAATGTTCCAAATACTTTCGATGTTTCATTTTCTCTCACCCATTATTCTTTTTTCTTGTCTTGTTTCTGTGGAATATTTTCAGGTGACTGCTAAATGCGGGGAGCCGAATTTCAGGGGAGTAAATATGAGAAAGGTTGAGAATTTGAAGGTTTTTTTTAGGGGATGAGTAAATTCTTTCTATAGTCTGTCCAAGCAAAGAAGACCCTCTGGCAAGATGATAAAATGACCCCAGCTCGGTCAATATTGGTTCAAAAATATTTATCTAGGCTAAAATTGTAGATCAGAATGTTTCCTACGATTGAGACCAAATCAATATTGACCGAGCTGGAGTGATTTTTTCATCTTGCAAGAGGGTCTTCTTTGCTTGGACAGACTATAGAAGTGAGAGAACCGCAGTCAAGTCTAGCAGATGATAAATTCGCGCCCTTATATCAGACGCCAACTGAACTGGAAATTGGCAAATATCTATTATCAATACTCAGCTCTGTCAGGACAGTCTGGAGCTATCTTCGAAAGTGAATTAGTATAGCTGGTGTGATTCTCATTTCGATATACTCTTGCAGACCGCTTACCGACTGTCCTCCCTGAATTTGGCATAGATTACAATCAATTGTCATCCGCCAGTGTTGTGGAGTCTCTTCTACCAACTAAATTCATAATAAATGAAAAGACAAGATGTTGTCAAACCACTGATCACTGATTTATTAGATAATTGAGATACCGTTTTCGGTTGTTAAGTATTTATACTATCGGTGAAGCACCGCTATTGGTAGACGCTTGAGCCAATGACCGTGAACGTCTGCCATTGGCCTAGACAAAGACACTCCCCGATTAGCGGTTCATTCAAACATCTGGCAATTTAAACAGGATTCAATTGAAGACCAATAAAAAGCTACAATAACTTACGAAATAAAATTAGATTTGTGGTGTTGTATTGATTGAAATGAATCTGGTCGTTCAAACTCGACTGTGGCTTATCTTTTGTTACCCTAGTTATTTCTAATGCTTCCAGAATGTTGAGAGTTCTGCACTTATTATTGAAATGCAGAAGCTCAACATTCTCCTCGGCCTTGAACTTGTGATTATTTGTATTATTAAATGTTCAGCAAAGTTTGAATTTCCATTACACTTATTTCAATCTTTGATATGTTCTTTTATCCTGATTTTGAAACTTCTTCCAGTTTGACCAACTCAAAGAGTACATTAATAATTTCACTTCCTATTCCACAAAGTTTTTCAATTCAGTTGGATCTTCTATTTAAATTCTTCCCATGTTTAATAAAATTCCAGTTTCTATTTCTTATTACATGTATTCAATTCTCATTCATTCTCATTAGACAGGATTTTTTCTACTGGTTTGGGTTATGAGTTAGATGAATTCAGAAGATCAATTTTTCAACTTCATTGTATTACACTGATAAATATTCAATCAATCAATCAATCAATTTTATTTGAAATATATTGTTACATTTTTTGGTCCTGCTAAAACCCGTGGGTTTTTTCAGCAGGTGCCATTTCAATATAATACAGAATTTTTCACAACGTTAGACTAAAATAAAGTATAAATAAATACAATTACTCCATTCGTTGTAAATAATAACAATTTTAAAAAGAATGAAATAAGAAAAAAATATAATATTATTGAGAAAGCAAAAAATTACAAGAAACATGAAAAATAAAAATCTACAAAATAGAGTTATTAGATTAATTATAAAGAGAATGTAAAAAACTGAGTATAGAGTCACTGTAGATTGAAATACTGAATTATTGTGATTTTAATTGCCATATCGATTCATTAAATCAATAATAAATGAAAGATAAGTGATATGAGTGAAATCAGGGCTGCAACGATCCAGTTGTATTACAAAGTCCTGTCCAATCCCAATAAGTTCATGCACATGCATATTGACAAGCCTTTACCTGTCATATGCATTGCTCAATGCGCATTTATCGTTTAATTGAATACCAGCACCGATTACTCATGGCTAATACACGCATTAACGTGACATAGATATTGTACATTGTGATATTGTGTTGAATATCATACAGCGCAGTCCATGCATAGTCTGTCCAAGCAAAGAAGACCCTCTGGCAAGATGGGAAAATGACTCTAGCTCGGTCAATTTTGGTTCAAAAATTATCAATTTGATCTCAAACTGTAGGAAACAATTTGATCTACTAATAAGACCACATTTATAATTCTTGAAAAAATATTGACCAAGCTGGAGTTATTTCCCCATCTTTACAGAGGATCTTCTTTGCTTGCACAGACTATATCAATGAATTCTGATGGCCTTTGTAATGGCATTCGGCGTTCAGGGATACTAATACTCCATTTAGCTATAGTCTGTACAAGCAAAGAAGGCCCTCTGGCAAGATGGGAGAATGACTCCAGCTTGGTCAATATTTGTTCAAAAATTATAAATGTGGTCTCAAAAGTATATAAAATTGTTTCCTCCAATTTGAGATCAAATTGACAATTTTTTATCAATATTGACCGAGCTTGAGTCATCCTCCCATCTTGCCAGAGGATCTTCTTTGGTTGGACAGACTATAACAATCATTGTATCGAATACTGCATTTAGCTATCAATCAGTAGATCCAATACAGTATTATCATCCAATTATACGTGCTACTCCTAAACTGCTTCTGAATGCGATCAAATTCATCACTTGTTGAGCTAATTCATCACTTCAATGCTGGATGGTTAAGCAATCTTCCCTGGGCCTGGGAAGATGGGAGAATGACTCCAGCTCGCTCAATATTGTTTCAAAAATTATTGATTTGGTCTCAAATTGTAGATCAGAATGTTTCCTACAATTGAGACCAAATAAATTATTTTTGAAACAAATAATTTGTAGGAATATTGCAGGAAATGGATATTGTCAGGATAATGGGATATTGTAGGAAAATTTGTAGGAAATGTAGGAAACATTCTGATCTAAAATTTGAGACCAAATCAATCATTTTTGAACCAATATTGAGCGAGCTGGAGTCATTTTCTCATCTTGCCAGAGGGTCTTCTTTGCTTGGACAGAATACATAGGACATAGAGAGTGATCAGTCCATCTGTAGAACATACAACATCCTCAGTTATAGAAACTACTTTCTCAACATTAAATTCAATCACAAAGAATGTATAGTTGACGGCAAAGCGTTAGGTGACTTCGTTTGTCTCTTGTACGTGATGTAACCTACTAATAGCTGATGTGAACCATCGTCTCTTTTGAATTAAGAAACATCATGAGAGATAAGATTTATTTCATTTGAGTATGACAAAAATATGAAACGAAAAAGTGTTCATATAGTAAACTTATTCATTCGCAAGTTACATTCAATAAAACTGTAGTCCTATATTGTCCACTACATCATAGAAGTTGTATTTAATTTAAGTAAGATGAAATGTTTTCAACCTTTTGCTGGTGATGCCAATCATAGAAGATATGCATAGTTTTAGCTTTTATTTTATCACATCATTCACTATTTTCTGTATTATTACTTTGTTGACTGTTACTTCACTATTAGCCTATTTCAATGTATTATTAATTATAAAATTATGTATCTCATTTTTCTCCAAATATATATAATGTATATGGTTTTATATGGCAAATAAAGATCGATTGATTGATTGAAATGAAAAGATCGATGGAAATCAATGATCACAAATTAAGTTTTATTTCATTTTCAAGTAAAATGAAATGAAAACATTTCTCAATCAACATAGTTATCCAAATGTAATTATAACTGTGCATTAATACTAGTAGTTAATGTGGCTTCAGCCTAAATTCACAATCGACAGAGAACAAAACGCTTGAAATGCGCTGTGTTTACAAAGTACGCTACCTGCTAATGACAGCTAGATAAATTCGAGTACATTGTGCGTGAACTTTGTCGTGCTTACTCTGACTGAACGCTTGGCTTTGTTTAGCTTTATTGTGATGATTCGCTCTCAATCTAACAGACTTTCATAGTAAATTCAATTGTCAGAGCTACTGATTATAGCATAGACTAGAATACTATGGAATAGGTTCTCAAACCACAGAGTATAGAAGAGGATTCATAATTTACTTTCATACTCTTATCAACTTCCAATAGATTGATTGAAAGCATGATCAGTTCCTTTCTTATTGCAAAAAGTTAGTAATACACTTATCTTATACTTATACACTATACACTTATCTTGTACTTGTCTAATTGAACTTAGTTCTTATTAGAATATTTTAAGCTTGAAGCTCCAGAATTTATTTTTCTCCCTTTTCTGATACCCAAACTCAATTGCAATAAAAGTTGTATCCTTCAAACCAGACATTTCTCTCACAAACAGTGAAAAAGGACAAAGGTATTAATATTATTAATGGAATACGACAAATTTATTCCAAATCAGTTATACTGTACATCGGAAATGGTTTAACTGACGGTTAACTGAAATTTCATATTGAAAACATGTATCACCTTCTGTATCATGATCTTACCTTTGGCCCTTGTATAATATAATCTTGTAACAAATCTCCAGAAGAATGAAGAGAGGTAAATTTCTATCAATAGGAATAATTGAACAATAACAAGAAAAGTAGCCACACCATTGGTGGCTCGTGCCCACCAAAAAGGTGAAGTGTTGTACATTAAAAGAGACTGGCACTTCGCCTATTTCGTGGGTACGAGCCGCCTGTAAGCCACACACATTTTTAAGGTAAAAATGAAATTGGCTGAGAATAACACGGAAGAAAAAAAAAAGAAGACAAAATAACAAAACGATCCTCGAAAAGAAAACATCAAATCAAAATGAAAATTCATTCATACTTCTGACACTTGAATTAATAGTATCTAAATTATACAACTGCCTCCCTACAACCACAACAGAAATTTACAATTCACAACGTGAAGGCATTCCAGTCAAACTCTCATCAAGTATCATCACTTATTCGTTAGAAATCTCCACACACATCGAGCAATTAGAGGAATTCAAATTGCAATCATAACTCGATCCGAAGACCTCACACGCCTATGGTCTGTCCAAGCGAAGAAGATATTCCGGCAAGATGGGAGAATGATTACAGCTCGGTCAATATTGGTTCAAAAATTATAAATTTGGTTCCAAATTGTAGAGCTGAAAGTTTTCCACAATTTAAAACCAAACTTTTAATTTTTGAACTAATCTTGACCGAGATGGAGCCATTTCCCCCATCTTGCAAGAATGTCTTCTCTGCTTGGACAGATTATTTCAACTAACTGATTGTAGCCCCTTTGATTTATCAATCAGTTGGAAGCAGAAAACTGTGATTGATAATCGACGGTACGATTGATTGGTTTTCACTCTCTAACATCTTCAAAATTATTCAGTTGTTTTTTCTTTGTTTGTGGACTATACTGCAGTGAGAGTTTAGGATAAATTTCACTGGAAGTGGAAAATGATGATATGATATTTTGATTGATAAGCCTATAGCTCAATGGATAGATTCCCAACCATACAGCGAAGCCGAGACCTCAGTCGTTGTATTGTTATATTTCTATGATAATAGAATAACTTCTATGAAAATCATAGACATTAATATGAAAATAATGAATCAGAACTTTAGATATCTGCTACTCTCATGAAATCTTCCCTCTGTCAACAAGTTTAAATGAAACAAGATGAAACTTCTTCATCCATATCTATAGTCTGTTCGAGCAAAGAAGACATTCTTGTAAGATGAGAAAAATACTTCATCCTAGTCAAAAATCATGTGTTTGGTATCAAATCAATGGAGACATTCTGTTCTACAATAATTAGAAACATATTTCACAATATTTGAACTAATATTGACCGAGCTGGAGTCATTTCCCCATCATGCCAGAAGGTCTTCTTTGCTTGGACAGACTATATCAGCTCATGTCTTAAATGTTACTAAAACATTTGAAAGCTATAAGGATTCTTCAATGGATATGAAACCAATCTAACTTATGTTTAGATCTATATCTTTAATCTATCTCTATTTCTAATCTATATCTTTTTGATCTATATCTTTCCTCCATCAACAAGTTCGTGTGTAATATATCTACCAGTTTTCAAATCTATTCATCAATTAATAAATTTATGATTAACTTTATTCACAAGATCTTAAATCGAGTCCTATATAAATACGTTCATGTGTAACTATGTATACCAGCTATCAAATCTATCCTGAATTTGACGTGTAACCAATGAAAATGTACAGAGTAGAGTAATTATTCTAAAGTGTAACTATTTCTACCACTTTTGAAATCCATCCCTCAATTATTAAGTTTATAATTAACTATATCTACCAGCTCTTCAATCGATGGAGGTATCAATGAGTTTATGTATAACTATATATTTGATTTAGAGCTATGTATTAATCAGCTCTTCTTTCCTCTATGAAGTTCAAGCTATATCTACCAGATCTTATTCCTGCCATTTATACCAGATTTGAGCTTCTCCGAGGCTCAGAATAAATGGTGGAACAAACGAGCACTGAAATGGAAAACACGTTCTATTGCATTATACTCAAAACAGGCCACGAATCATCTCCATCCAGCTCAAGAACTCACTCACAAAGATGCAAGAAAATATGATAATCAAAATGATCCCTGTGATGCAGATTAGGGGGGAATGTGGTGGTGGGGGGGAGGAGTGGGGTGAGTTGGGACCCTTTTTTGACGTTGGACATTTTAATTGGATTCATCAGTGTAAAGCCACGTTGCTTTAAAGCTATTATCAACATAATCATCATCATTGCGAGAGACGACCATATCATCAGCATGTACTCTACTAATTTTCCCACTTCTCAATTTCCTCTTTCCCTCTCTAATTTTGTTCTCTCTCTCTCCAACTTTGTTCTCTATATTCATCTCTCTTTCTCTTTTTACAGGCCAAGTGTTAATGGAAAGGATATACTTATCCTCTCCCAAGAATGGACATTTTCATGTCCAAACCTCGCCTTTTCATTTAGATATTTTAATGCACAACAAGTTAGATTGCAAGCAAGTAGCATATTGTTTGATAATTGTTCTATGATTTTTGCATTCACATGTAACCTATCTTATTGAATAGATTATAGAATAACCTGTAAAAATTATAGTGTAAAATATCGAAATTAGTGTGTAGCTTGTAAGAATTATAGAATAATTGGATTTAATGGTAACTCTTGTAATCTTGAAACTAAGCATAAATATTTTGTTGTAATCTAAATGAATAAAGAAATCTAATCTAATCTAGTCTATTTACAGGCCAAGTATTAATGGAAAGGATATACTTATCCTTTATAGTGTTATAGCGTTAATGGACATTTTTATGTCCAAACTTCGCCTTTTCATTTGAATATTTCAATAAACAAGTAAGATTGCAAGCAATTAGCATATTGTTTGGATAATTGTTCTATGATTTTTGCATTCATACGTAACCTCTCTCGTTGAATAACCTGTAAAAATTGTAGTGTAAAATATCGAAATTAGTGTGAAACTTGTAAAAATAATTAGATTTAATAATAACTCTTGTAATCTAGAAACTAAGCTTAAATATTTTGTTGCTATCTAAATGGATAAAGAAATCCAACCTAATCTCTTTTCAACTTTGTTCTTTCTCTCTCTCTCTTTCTCTTTCTCTCTCCAACTTAGTTGTCTTTCTATTCAAATTTGTTCTTACTACATTATAATTTGGTCCTCTTCTCTCATTTTTTGATACATCCCTGCTTTCAAATACTGTAATATTTTTTCTTCCCAAACATGTTAATTGTCCCCTTCAACACAATCTTTCTCCAATTCAAGCCATTTGTTTTCTATTCAATCCAATCCTCTTTCCCCTTGCATAGCAAAAAGTTTGGCGGTTTCATCTGCTCCTTGTGCGCTTCTAAAGCTGATGTTGTCATTCACAGATTAAATTGTAGGTGTAAATTAAGATTCACAGATTGAATTGTAGATGTGGATTGTCAATGTGGATTATGTTTTCCAAATCAAAAGAGCCAATAGATGCATAATTTCATCTATTAGTAGGTTACATCACGCATAAAACACAGACAACATCGCCTAATTTCTAGTCTGGAATTTTCGATTTCACTCTTCTACAATCTAGGTTTCTACGCTCTCCAAACTATTCTTTTCACAAATCAACTTCCTTATTCTATCCTTTTCACCCTCTGAGCTGAATTTCTATTACCTATTTCCTCTGTTTCAACTTCTTCTGCATTCTACTCCTAAAAACAATCATATATCATCAGTTTCTCTCTAATAAAGGACACTGGCGGCTCATACCCACGAAACAGGTGAAGTGCCTGTATCTTCTACTGTACAGCACTTCATCTGTTTCGTGGGCACGAGCCGCCAGTGATTAAAGATTACCTGCTTATTCTCCTCCAAAAACTGTTCATTCTCTATCTTGAAGCCGGTTTATCCTCTCTCTCAACCTGTCCTTACTCTTTCTAAATCAAATCTTCTCCTCTTTCCTGCTTTCTCGTACGCTTGTGTGTAATTGGCACTCTCTCTCTCTCTCCTTTTCCTCTTCCTCCCTCCTCAGTCTACACCCACCTCCCATCCATCATCGGACAGAACTAAACTCATCAACCCAACAGATTATTATAAACCGTCGAATTGATAGCAATATGGAAATTTGCCACGGCTTGTCTTCTTCTGTTCTGCATTTAAAGGCACTCTTAATTCAGATGATGCGGCTCTCATAACTAGGTTTGCAATTAGATGAGAAAATCGTCCGTTATTCAAAAGCTTAGAATCATTCTCTCTCTTTTTCTTTTTCATACCTCTCTCTTTCTCTCTCTTCCTCTTTCTCTCTCTCTTTCCTGCCTCCTTGTACCCACTCTCTTTATCTCTATCTACCTCTAACCCTGTCTCCCTCTTTCTCTTTTCTCGTGATTCCGAAAAAGATAACAGACGATGTTTTGTCAAAAGATTTTGATTTTCATAAACTTCAAATGAGTTATTCACATAACTGAGTTTTTTTGATAAACGTTTCTCCCTTATAGTTTAATCTTGACAGCATGATGTAACTGGAATTACCTTATCAATCATTATTCCATTGAGTGTCATCTTAGTTCATCGTCATTATGATCTATCATTCTTACAATCTCCCATCCCTCTATGTAAGATTTAAAAAAGATTGATAAGCTCTAATGTTGTAGAATAGTTCCATAATGGAAGGATTTCCTAGTCAGCTTGTAGCAAGCCGCTTCTTACTGGCGGCTTGTTACACGTCTCGTTTAAACACCAACAAGCCAGGTTATAGGACAGTAGCAAGCCTCAGGTTAGTAACAAGCCTCGGGACAGTTACATTCTGAACGTGTTCAGAATGTAGCAAGTCACTTGTCAACTTACCAGCTTGTAGGAGTCACGTGACAGTCTACAGCGCTCCTAGTGACAAGTTTTGAAACCTTTTTTACTACAGCGCTCCTAAAGAAAAGTTTTGGAAACTATTTACTACAGCCATTGACTAACTACTCTATTACTCCAAGTACTCTTATTGTTTGAAATTTCTCTTGAAAATAAATAAATTACTGCAACAGCTGTTGCGACCAGCTGACTTTAAAAGTGACTTCTTAATAATCCGTCTAAACGCCCACAAGCGCTTCCAAGGTAAGTAGAACATGGTGAGTAAAAAGCGACTGTACAAGTGACTTGTAAAAAGCGACTTGTACACGTCTCGTCTAAGACCCCCTAGAGACAAAACAAACAAATTTCATGATATTGTAATCACGTGATATTACTCCTCACGTGACGTCACATTCATGATGAAACAAGGCTTGTGCTCACGAAACAGGTGAAGTGCCCGTATCTTTTACTGTACAGCACTCCGCCTATTTCGTGGGTACGAGCCGCCAGTGAATTCAAACTCGAAAAATTTATTGAATACGTCAATTACTTATCTTATTCTTCTTTGATTCTTCTAATCCTTCTTCTCTATCATTTCCTCCTCAATATTTCACATCTTCAGCTTCAGGCTACAGAAAAAGCCTATCACATTTCTCGCTCTCGAAGTTTTTTCCAATCTTTTTGCAATTTGTGTCAGAGGCCTATCTCATTATCAACACTCCAACGTTTTCCCCATTAACCGCTTTTACATGAATAGTAATGATGTCATGAATTTCAAGAAGCTCGGTTCATTCGAAAAAGCGAAGAAGAAAGCGAAGATGTTGAGAGTGAGAAGAGGAGAAGGAGAAACAGGAGCGACGGAATGAGATAAACAGGGGGGAGGGAGAGATAGATGAGGAAAAATTTGAAGAAAAGGAAAAGAAGGAAAAATAAGTAGAAATACTAACAGTTTCAGAAGGAGGAGACGTGGAAGAATTATCAGGAGAATGAGAAGGCGAAGTGAATAGAAAGAGAAAATGGAAATCATAAAAGAAAAATGGAGAATAGCTATACAAATAATATATCATCAATATGAGGAAAAATGGAAGAAGAAAAATAGAGAGAGGAAGGAATAAGAGGTGAAACTGTAGTGAAAGGAGAAGAAAGAGGTTGAGAAGGATGAAGAGGATAAAGAGAAAAAGGAGATGGCAGAAGAAGGGGAATTAGGATAAAAAGGAGTGAAAGAAGAGGAAAATGGAAAATTAAGAAAAGTTATCTAAATAATTATCAATATAAGAAGAAATGGAAGAAGAGTAATTTGAAAAAAAAGGAAAATGGAGAAGTAGAATGTGGAAGAGGAGAAGAAGGAGAGAGAGAAGAAGGTGGAGAAGGAAAAGAAGGAGGAGAAAGAAAAGAAGGTGGAGTAGGAAAAGAAGGAGGAGAAAGAGAAGTAAGATTGAAAGCAGTAGTAGATGGAGGAGGGTATGAATAAGGAGGATGAGATGGAGAAGAATATGAAAAAGAAAAAAAGAACTAGTAAAAGAAAAAGAACCGCAACAACAAGAGCAAGAACTAGAGGAGAAAGAATGTGAAAATGAAAAACAAGGAGTAAAGAGACGACAAGAACAATAAGACTTATTTTCTAATAACGGTTTAAATAGAAAAGAGGCATGTGAAATAGGAACTTAGTATCGAAACCGGGAAGATAAGAAATATTTTTAAAATATACAATTGCGTGATGAGGTAGGCGTGAATTGAGGTTAGGATTGACTGTTAGATCCCTTCCCCCTCTTTCCCCCCTTCACCCTCTTCTTCCACCTCCCTCTTTTCCCCCTTTTCCCCCTTCTCCCCCTTTTCGTCAATCATTTTTCTCTTCCTCTTTTCCCACTCATCATTCACTTCTTCTTCCCAATTTTAATGGCTCTGTGAAAAAAGGCCTGCAGTCATCATTATAACTGATAAATATTTCATCCCTACTTTCCTGAGCAAAACCGATTTAAAAACGAAAATAAGAATTATTCCAATGGGAATACGGAAATATATTCTATTTGTTGATATTCACTAATCGCATGGTATTACGTTTGCTAGACTCTTTCCAAATATACTGCTTAAACCTATCCTAGAGTAAAACGCACGGAAATTACCCAGTAAGGCTTAATGCAACGTTTCCTACTCAGCGGATTATAAATAAATACTCCTACCCTAAATACATCTGACAAATTTTCAACATATTCTATAGATTTCTAGGGGAGGGGTGTGTGGAGGTACTCTGCTGTTCCAGTTCTCATTAAACCATTTTCATGCGTTTCACTATTAGCAGAGTATCAAAGTTGCGAGTATACATTGCGAGTATACTCGCAAATTTCCATTGAGTAGTAATTGCTCATGTCGGAGTAATAATTAGAATATGTATTTTTACAGTGTGCTATAGATTTCAGTATACAGTATACTAGATTATAATTATATTATATTTCTCATGATAGATTTTATTATTCTAATGAATATTTATCTTTCTATGCAACTCAAGCTGACAAGTGTCACCCATATATCTTGTTTTTCCATATTCCCTTTCTAGTTTTTTCCATAATTCTCTTTGTAAAACTCAGTGTTCAAATTGGAACTCTGTTATTCGAAAAGCATAAAAAAATACTTCACTCAGCTTATAGACTAAAACTTATGCAACTCAAGCAACTCATGCATAAACTTATGCAACTCAAGAAACTCATGCATAAATTTATGATAAGTTATTTATGCATAACTCATGAAACTCATGCATTCATTCATGCTTTCGTTTCAATACTATTCTTTCATGTCAATGATCTCACATGAAAATATCTGCTAGTAAGATAATGATGTTAGGGAAAGGACCTCACTTCCAGACACTCAAAGTATTGTCTAGTCGAGCAAAAAGACATTCTGATTTTGCCAGCAACATGACTCCAGCTCGATCAATATTGGTTCAAAAATTACAAAATTGGTTTCAAATCGTAAAGAAAAATGTTTCCTACAATGTGAAACTAAATTTATAATTTTTGAACCAATATTGAACGAGCTCGAGTAATTTTCCCGTCTTGGCAGAATGTCTTTTGTGCTCGACAATACTATATCCAAAGAATTTTGATAGAAATGGTAACTTCAAATGGAACCCTGAGACTGAGATCCATTCCACGATTATTATCTTAAGTATAGAAGTAGCTCCAGCCACAACTACTTGATCTCGCACTATCGCATCCACGATCAGAAATGAAATATCGCTAAGAGCTTTCACGATAATTGGATGGAATTTCTAGAAGCTATCTGCTTTCTTTTGTCATCTTTTTCCTTCTCTCTCCTTCTTCTTCCATCATCTTTCATCCTTTTCCTCCTCTGTTTTGCTCCCAAATCACATCATTGGCATTCATAGTAGCTGCTATAGTATGTCCAAGCAAAGAAGACATTCTGGCAAGATGGAAAAATGACTCCAGCCCTGTGAATATTGTTTCAAATATTATTAATGTGTTCTTAAATTGTAGAACAAAATGTTTTTCACAATTTAAGATTGAATTTGTCATTTTAGAACCAATATTGACTAAGCTGAAGTAATTTTTTCATCTTGCAAGAATGTCTTCTTTGCTTGGAAAAACTATACTCGTCTATCCCCTGTAGTGAAAATATTAAGTAAGGGACTGTCATTATTGGAAATTTGGAATTTCCACTTCCAATTTATTCTATCACAATATTGTCTTGGGGCGTTCAGTTTTTGTGTAAGGCGTTATTGGATTCACTATTTCCCCACTCTCTCACTCACACTCTCTCGCTCTAAAAAAATACATTACTCAGTTTGGAGCGTATGATTTCTATTCATTTTTTAAGAGTATTTGCTCTTGTTATGAAAACAAGTATGTATTTTCTGAGGATAGAGTGAGATAAAAGCTTCTCAGATTTACTCATGTTCGAAAAATAATTCGATTCATTCATTAATTCTCTCTCTTCTCCCTTATACTTTTCATCCATCTCACTCAATCTTTCTCCTTCCACTCTCTCTATCTCTCTTCGTTTCTTGTATTGATAACAGTCTCTTCTTGTATTAATCTATAGAACAATTCTAATAAAAACTCATTCTTCCACTAAAAAAATAAAGCAATTTTATTTTGTTCTTCTTTTGTGAAATAAATTATCACTTTTTTACTGAATTTATATTTCTTGCAATTTTTCCTTATCATCTTTGTGATGTGATTTTGTAATTTATTTTTCTAATCTGTTGTTTTCCATGGGTCACTTTAGACCTGAGAAAGAAGTATATCATTCGATAAATCATTTGATCAATACATTTTGAAGTTTTTAAATATGATAGGATTGGATGAACACGAAAAATATTCACAAGTATAGTCTTTCCAAGCAAAGAAGACCCTCTGGCGAGATGGGAGAATGACTCCAGCTCGGTCAATATTGGTTCAAAGGACATTGATTTGGTCTCAGATCACAATGTTCCCGACGATTGAGACAAATCAATAATTTTTTAACCAATGTTAACCGAGCTGGAGTCATTTTCCCATCTTGCCAGAGGGTATTCTTTGCTTGGAAAGACTATACATGGAAATTTATTTATTGATTCATGAGAAAACTTGAGGAAAGAATCTCTATATCAATTACACCATTTAAAATAGCAAATTTCGTAAATTTTACGAAACAAACTCATAAATCAGATTCGCTATAACTATTCTACATCCAACGGTGAGATTCGCAGTCCTAGTGCCAACTAACCCCCAACCGCACATTCGGTGGTTGCTTGATTGTAGCGAAGAAGCATGCAACAAGACGCACTAATGAATAGACGGCCGCGCTTTGCGGTCAGGTGGCCGATTGGCCGTATTTACGGCTATGAGCCGAGCAATTGCCTAGATTAGTCGAAAGCGTCGCGGCGCTAAATTGCGCCTATAGTCTTGTCGAGCATAGGAGACATTCTGACAAGATGGGAAATGATCCCAACTCGATCAATATTGGTTAAAAAATTATGTATTTCGTCTCAAATTGTAGAGCAGAATGATTTCTACAATTAATTACCAAATTTATAATTTTTGAACCAATATTAACTGAGTTATAACCATTTTTCCATCTTGCCAGAATGTCTTCTTTGCACAACCAGACTATACTTTAGTGTAGGCGCTGGGGGGTCATGATCCGGTTAATCACGAGGAAGGATTAACGCGATAGCTGAGAAGATCCGCCCTTACAATGTTAAGTGTATTGTAACCACGTGTCTTCACAGAATGTGTGAACTATACTTGGTCTACATTCAAACGCAGGGAAATAATATCCTCTAGCTATCATCGAGAATGTTTGTTGTGAGAATTGGATCAAATATAACTAAGAACTCAAATATTGTTCAATGAAATGTTAAGGGCATTATTGTCCGTTTGGGGTTTTGATAATTTGTAAATAATAAGTAAAAGTTCATGTTCTGCTTAAAAAATAATCTGAGAGTACTGTGATTTCTATTTACTTCAATATTGTCCATTACTGGGTGTTTTTGTTTGATTTTTCATGCAAAGTTGTGCCTACTTTATCAGAGATACATCAAAATTACATTGAAAATTTCAATAAAGATATTGGATTTCTTTTAAATAGGCTACATCAAAATAACATTGACGTCTTTTGATTTCTTATGCAAACGCATCCTTCTCAACTGCATAATGTGAAATTGGAAAATAAATTAGATCTACTAATTTAGACACGAAAGATTGAATGAATTCTTCAAAAAATCAAACAATACCAATGCAATGCAAGCAAGTTTAGAAGACACGCCGTTACAATGCAAAATGCATTAAAGTGTGTGTCTTCTCAGTTTTCACGAACTAGGATATAGTTGCAATGCTGCAGTCAACCGACCTTAAATTCAATCCGAGCCGCGGAAACTGGCGGCAAATAAGGCAAATTGGCGGGAAACTAGTAAAGTGCCGGGAAATACGGCGCAATTGGCGGGAAATTCTACTAAAATAGCGGGAACAGCGGCGACTGAAAAGCGCGGGAAACGACAAAGGAGCGCGCGAAACATGTATGCTTGAAGAGAACAAGAGTAAATAAAAAATAAAACAAGAGAAAGAGAGAATGATAAAGAGAACACCGTTCATGTTTAGAGCAAGGGTTTAGAGTTCTTTGCAGATTAGTTACAGCTAGTTGGTCGCATGACATGAGGTCTAATTCAGACTGAAGATCGCGCGTTTACTCGCATCACAGATTTGATTTTTCAGTGAAAGGAAAGCTGAAACTTTTGACATTGATTCCCTTCCACAGTCGGAGAACGTGCATATTATAAGCTGAGTATACTGGGTTGAGAATTTAAAGTTTATCCTACCTGTGTTAAACCATTGATGTTTTCCGTACAATATAGATAATAATATTATTTATTTTTGTACGTGACTCAGATTACAATGTGAATTATCATGATAATATCATTATATTATTCTGAATTTTCTTTGTTGATATTGAATTTGACTCAATTTCCTTCTATTTATCCATTCATGACCACATGATTGCTTGAAGCTTTTCCACATTTTCTGTTGTAACCGCTAAAATACCTGAGTTTGATCTCGAATCAAGTTAACTTTGGACATTACGGCCGGTTTCTCCAGATACGTTTAACTGAAATTTCAGTTTAAACTATCAGTTGTCAGTGTATGGTCACTTTTATTAACTTGTGTTTCAATTGAGCCAGCTGATGGTTTAATCCAAAATTCAGATTAACTTTTTTGGAGAAACCGGCCCTAATAATTATGTGTTTTTAACCAATAAGTTTAATAGTTACTGTAAAATGAATAACTTAAATAAATAACTTGAACTAGGTCAATTATAGATCATTGTAATAGTTTTATTAATAGATGAATAGTTCTCTAGAATGCGACTCAACTATTCCTTTCAACATTACTTTATGATAATCTATATGCATTCCATTATAATATCATCCAAATCCTTAAGAGCCTTAAATACCTTGATACTTCAACAGTTGGAATCAACCCCTTATTTCCAGAAGATTATCCAATGATTTGTTCCTTCTTGGATGCAAATCCTATCAAAACTTCAAGGTGAACTTGTATATAATATGGTTGAAATATATGCTGAACTATAGTTAATTCATAGTTAAACTTGTACATAGTTAGGGTACAATCCTGTACAAACAGGAGAGTCTAGTAAAATTAGGAGCCTAGCTAGAGCACAAGGCAGCCTGGAAAAATATTCTAATCAGCTCGAACCTGGTAAGGCAATGCCTGTAGCGGGCAGATAACGGGTATTAGTTGAGAAGGTAGACGCAGAAAGAGGGAAATGACAAGGGGAAGGGTGAGGGTGAGGAAAGAAAATAGAAGGAGAGAAAGAAGAAGGGAATAAAAAAGAAGGTGAGAAAATAGTAGGAGAGAAAGAAGAAGGGGAGAGAGAAGAAGGGAAGAAAGAAGGAGAGAAAATAGAAGAAGAAGGTGAGAAAATAGTAGGACAGAAAAAATAAGGGGAGAAAGAAGGAGAGAGAATAAAAGGAGAGAGAGAAAAAGGTGAGAAAATAGTAGGAGAGAAAGAAGAAGGTGAGAAAATAGTAGGAGAGAAAGAAAGAAGAAAGGGAGAGAGAAGAAGGGAATAAAGAAGGAGAGAAAATAAAAGAAGAAGGTGAGAAAATAGTAGGACAGAAAGAATAAGGGGAGAAAGAAGGAGAGAGAATAAAAGGAGAGAGAGAAAAAGGTGAGAAAATAGTAGGAGAGAAAGAAGAAGGAAAGAAGGAAGAAAGGGAGAGAGAAGAAGGGGAGGAAGAAGGAGAGAGAATAAAAGGAGAGAGAGAAGAAGGTGAGAAAATAGTAGGAGAGAAAGAAGAAGGAAAGAAGGAAGAAGGGGGAGAGGAGAAGGGGAGGAAGAAGGAGAGAGAGAAGAAGGTGAGAAAATAGGACAGAAAGATAGGAGAAGGGGAGAGAGAAGAAGGGGAGAAAGAAGGAGAGAAAATAAAAGGAGAGAGAGAAAAAGGTGAGAAAATAGTAGAAGAGAAATAAGAAGTGAAGAGAGAAGAAGGGGAAAAAGAAAATGGGAGAGAGAAGAACGGAAGGAAGAAGGAAAGAAGAAAGTGGAAGAAGAATATTCAGGAAGAAGATGCAGATGAAGGAGGAGAAGAACAGGATTGAGACAAGGATAAAGAAGGAGGAGGTAACTTTTTGGAGAAGAAGAAGAGGGAAGGAGAGTGAAGAAATTCCTCGGAAAAGGTTAAAAGGTTTAGGAAGATATGAAAGATGAAAATAAAATGGTAAAGCGGAGAAGATAATAGAGAAAGAGAAAACATAGGCGAAGAGAAAAGAAAGATGAAAAATGGTAGAAGAAGAAGAAGAAGAAGAAGAAGAAGAAGAAGAAGAAGAAGAGAAGGAGGAAGAAGAAGAAGAACAAGAGCAACAAGAACAACAAGGAGAAGGGACCAGGGTAAGAACAGATAGTAGCTGGAATAGGTGGGGTTTGTTTGCAGTGTATGGATATTTCATTGGTGGGAGATAGGTTGGCTAGCGAGTGGGCTGTAAGAAGCCAGATAGAGGACCCAGGCAAGCAACAAGCTGTTGCTTTTCTTACTGCTACACCCTCTAATATTGGACACCGTGTCCTGCTATATTGCCCTATAAAGAAGGCTTGTGTCGGCCCAACATTTAGGCCTTTCCTATTCATTCTCTCTCTCTTCTCTCTCTCTCTCTCTCTCTTCCTCTCTCTCACTCTTCCTCCACTCTGACTCGCTCTCACTCTGTCTCACTCACTCCAACACTTTATCTATTGAAAAGCTAATCTCTGCCTGAATATCTATCTCTCTTTCTTTTAGTCTGTATTTCTATTTCACTGTTTATCTGTCATCCTCTTTTTGTTCCTCTCATCAATTATCTCACTCTTTGTACCAATCGTTACCTCACTCTTTCTCTCTCTTTCAACGTCGAAATTGGTCTTCTTGTTTTTCAAGGTTTTACAGTATTCAAATTTTTATTTCTTTTCCCTTTTTTTATCACCCTACACTCAGGTCTTTTATCTTGATTCTCTTTGTTCCAATAATCATTATGTATCAATTCTTTAGTAGATTTTCCTATTTTGTAATAGTTGTCCATTACTTCTCACTCTTTTAATAATCCTGACTACTTTTCATCAATTTTACTTGGCTCTCTTATTTTTTGTTTTTCCCTCCTATCCATCCTACTTATTTTTCGGATATTTTTTGAGTAGCTATGAAGGTGATATCGTGGTAGTTATCTATATAAAATGAAATGATAAGATGTTTTCAAAACATTGATTTATTAAAAAATCGAGATACCGGTTTCGGTTGTTACACCATTATCAATCCCTGGTAAACTGAAACTAAAAGTACAGAGCAGCAGAATTCATGTTTATATAATGTTTGAATGAACCGCTAATCGGGGAGGAGCTTGTCTAGGCCAATGGCAGACGTTCACGGTCATTGGCTCAAGCGTCTACCAATAGCGGTGCTTCACCGTTTGTATAAATACTGCTGCACTGTACTTTAAGTTTTAGTTTACCAGAGATTCAACTGAGTTGTGGTCGATATTGTAGAAACGTTCCATGATGAAATAAACACACAGATTTTGTCAATTTTCTACTCTATTTATTGGAGATTGATAATGGTATAACAACCGAAACCGGTATCTCCATTCTTTAATAAATCAGTGGTTTGACAACGTCTTGTCTTTTCATTTAATTTTGGATATTCCATTTGAATAAGCTACTCTAAAACTCGATTAATCAGAAGACTTTTGTGATGACATATTGATAATGGGTTCAATAACTGATTAAAATTCAATGTATTACAAAGCAATATTTATATGACTCACCATAATGTAGTGAAGAATTAATCGGAATAGAAAGAATACTGGAAAATTTTCTGGACTCACCTAAAAAAAAAAAAAAACAATTTCTCAAATTATTGTATGTACGAATTAGGAATATACTATCATTTTCATAAGAAATTTGAATATTAAAAATCAAAGTAGCCTTTTTCAAAAAAATATTTTGATTCAATTATTTAAAGTTTCAACGAATATAGTAGCCCTGAGAAAAAATAACTTCATTTTGAAGTACCGTTAACCATTATTAATTATGGTACATGAAAACGATTCATTGTGAAGCAATAAATCATTAATGTAATGATTCATTCAATGTAATAAATCTACTAGACTCAACTACCAATATTTTCAGAAAAGTACAAATTGTTCTAAAAGGAAAGTACAGTAACAATGATGATCATTCAAAATTATGAAAACAATGAAATTTTTGAATTTTATAATAATTATACATTCATGAAAAAGCTTACCAATCAATTTGAACAAACATTGAACATCTATTTTCTACGTCAATATCTGAAACCCTATGTTAATCTTCTTGATATTATATTCATTAGCGTGGAGTGTAGAAAGATTAGCTATCATTTTGCAGTGTTTAGAAATTTGATTGAACATAATTGGTTCGTTTTGCAAGTCAAATTGAAATCAGATACACGTGGCGATAAAACCAGCGCTACACAACTCAATTCTCCACAGTGTTCAAGAATAGAAAACTTCAACTATCGAAGAAATTAGAGCTATTTTATTCTGGTTGACACATTGCGTCCAATTAAAATCTAACCTGACCTAACCCTACTCCACTTAACCTAACTTTAACTAACCTTAATTAAAACAAGTTTTAAAAAAATAGCGTGATGCGATAACTTCCATGCAAGCCTTAAAGAAGCTATTAAGTTGACATTATACTCTGTCCAAGCAAAAAAGAGAAAGAGAAAGAAAGAGATTTTGGCAAAATGGGAAAATGAATCCAGCTCGGTCAATATTTGTTCAAAAATCATCAATTTGATCTCAAATCGTAGATCAGAATGTTTCCTGTAATTTGAGACCAAATTTATAATTTTTGAACTAATATTGACCGAGCTGGAGCTATTCTCCCATCTTGCCAGAATGTCTTCTTCGCCTGGACAGACTACCACAGAGGAGTAAAAAATACCCTCCTAAACAGTATTACTGTTTATTTATAGTACACTTAACACTTGGCGAGCGTGATAGATAAAAAAGTGCAATAATTCAAAGAGGAATAAAAGTTTTAGAACCCTTCGGTTTTACTAGTTGATTACTAGCTATTACCGGACTGCGGTCTCATGTTATTCGAGAGGTTCACTAGGATGGTTCCACATATTAAACGTGATTAATATGATAAATGGATGCATGAGTAGGTTCAATTGAAGAGGTTAACGCTTTAAGAAATCGAATCTGTTGGAATTGAAAGTAAAAACTGGATAAACAGACAAGAAAAACATGATAATAAAGGCTATATATTGCCACTAGAATTTTTCATTTGGTTGAATGGGAAATGAGGATAATTGATTATTCAATCAAATATCAGATCTTTGATATTTATTAATTAATCTAATCAGATATTTGATATTTGATTATTGAATATCCCTAACGCATCAACGTATCATGCTATAGACTAGGATTTGCTTACAAGAATTTCTTTTCAGATTTACCAAGTCAACGGAATATTTCCCTAGTATGTAATTTGACTATGAATATTTTACTCTATTGTTTACTCATGATTATTATTATAAATACTTCACCATTGTTATGATAAATGTCACTCCAAGTTAGTTAAATCTTTTTCAATGAATTCTTCAAGATCAGAAGATACTTTCCATTTAAATATTCTCTATTTTGAATATTTCAACCAAAATTGGGAAGAAGAGACGTTTAGGACTTTGTCTGTGTTTCAATCCTACTGTATTTCAATCTTGTTAATAAATAAATAAATAACCTCTGTGGTATGTTAAATCATCGAATATGGATTATAAGTCAATGGTTTTCAATTAACTTCAATTTTTTTACAATTCATTTTTTGAAGTAGTCTGCCACTTCTTTGAAATCCTTCAAATCCCGTCTATACAGCTGTGCTCTAAGTGAGTAGTTTAGTGATTTTTTAGCTTGAAATCTTTCAAATTTGTGCAATATTTTTCTAATTTTCAATATTGTTTTCTTTGGTGCATGATATCTATTTAATTTCGGCCATCAACATTCCAAATTCAAAATTTCAGTGTTATTCCTGGATTGAAAATTATTTGTTTACTCAGTGCTATTATCATATAACCTCATTTTGGAGATTATTGACTTTATTATAAAATTTTTGGGAGAGGAATAGCACAGGCTATGCCTATTTTTCCCTCCCAATTAAAGTAGTTGTATTGTATGAATAAAGATTACATGCATCTGCTGATGAGCTCATTAGACTAATGTTCGTAATTTGATACAAGCTGAAACATCCAATTATTTTGATTATGTAAACGTTACATATATATATATATAGATTATGTAAACTTTATCTATAGATATAGATATTAGTTCAAAATTATAAATCTCAAAACGTATTAAACATTCTGGTCTACAATTTGAGACCTGATTTATAATAATTTTTGAACCAATATTGACCGAGCTAGAGTCATTTGCCCATCTTACCGAAATGTCTTCTTTGATTGAAACGACAAAAATAGAGATACTGTTATGAATTTTTAAGGTGAAATTGAGGTTAATATTCCGCAAATGGCTTGGAGAAGGATACATTTTGTTGTTCAAGGTGAAGTAAGAGGTTGGTTTAAGAGAAAGAGATAGTTACAAAGAGAGAGAGAGAGAAAGAGAATAGAACAGAATTCTATTTATAATTGTTACAAGGCTCTCGCCTATGGTAACATTCAGTTTACACAATAAAGGTAGTACAAGAAATCAATATTGTTCTACAAAATGTGGAGAAAAAAGAGAGAGAGAGTGTGTGTGTGAGAAAGAGAGATTTTATGAATATTGTGAGTGAAATTGGGGTTAATATGCTAGATAAGAGTGGGAAAAGAGCCAGTAAAATGGCGAAAGAGATATTCTCATTTTGGAGGTTATTCAATTTTGTGTGTAGCAACTTGTAGGGCAGGCGAATCCACTTGGTAATGGGATATTTTCCTTTTCAATGGCATTTCTACGTGATAATTGAGCGGAGCGCCACGGATAATATTCTACAGACACTGTTAGCACTGTTAGCACATCTCTCTCATTGTTCACTCTTCTTCTCCTAATCGTATTCCTTCTCTTTCTTTCTTCTATCGTCTTGACTTACTTTTTTCTGCATCATCACCAGCATCATAGGTTTTCAGTATCTTTTTTCTTCCCCTTCTTCTCATTTCATTCTCCTCCACCAAGTTCTCCACCTTCTCCTCCACCATCTACTCCTCCAACTCCTTCTCCTTCTCCTCCTTCCCTCCTTCTCCTTCTTCTCCTTCTTCTCTTCCACTTCCTCCTGCTCCTCCTTCTTCTCCTCCCCCCTCCTCCTCCTCCACCTCCTCCTCCTTCTCCTCCTCCTCCTCTTCCACCTCCTACTTCTTCTCCTTCTCCTCTTTCTCCTCCTTCTTTTTTTCACTTCCTCCTCCTCCTACTTCTCCTCGTTCTCCTCTTTCTTCCCCTTCCCTTCTTCTCCATCTTCACTTCCTTCTCCTCCTTCTTCTTCTTCTTCTTCTTCTTCTTCTTCTTCTTCTTCTTCTTCTTCTTCTCCTCATCCTTCACCTCTTTCTCCTCATTCTCATCCTTCTATTCCTTCTCCACCTTTTCCTCCTTCCCCTCTTTTTACTCCTCCTTCTTCTTCTGATCATTCTCCACATTCTTTTCCTCATCTTTCTCCTCCTTCTTCTCTTTCTCCCCCTTCTCCTCCTTCTGCCCCTTCTCTTTACCTCTTCCTCTCCTTCTCCTTCCTCTCCTTCTTCTCCTCCACCTTCTCCTTCTGTTCCTTCTCCATCTCTTCCTTCTTGTCTTTTATTTGTGTATAACCTACACAATAAGCTACACATAGCGTTTTCTAAAACCTTGTAATTTTATTTATCTATCAAAATCTTCTACATTCAACCTCTCATCCTTCATTTAATTTTTGTCCTTTCGTGCACCAGATGCCAAAAACCTCATGAAAAGGAACAAATCGAAACACACACAATATTCTATGCATTATTTTGGCCTCATTCAATAATATCACTTCTATTCACTTACATAATTCCAGCTTCATTTTCAATTGTTGTCTTTTGCAACTTCCACCTTCAACATGATTTTTACCTACAATGAACAGATTCTCATAATAATCCATCAGAAATCTCTCCCTTATCTTTCACATACCATCTCTTTTTCCTCTTATTCAATTATTCCTTCTACGAAATTCCAAATAGTCACCCTGTTTTACTCTTCAAGCTCTTCTATATTATCAAAAGCATTCACAGTAATGATAATTCCACCATTTCCCTGTAATACATGTTTCGAATTACCTTCAAACAAATTTTACATATGATCATGACAATATCATAAATCATGAATCGTATTACCATGGATGAAAATCATCTCCTTCTCATTATTTCATTCAACAGACTTCCAAGTTCAAAGAAATGAGCTCTCATGATTCCACAAAGAGCTTATATTCTTCAAAGCTAGATGAATGAAATAGAACCTTATTTGTTCACAAACTACATTTGTCACACAAACTAAAAAGCTTTCCAGTATTAATTTCTGAAAAAACTACTGTCATTCCTATGATAAGTGAAGACACAAAGCAATTATTTTCAACAAAAGAATTCGACAAATACCCTTTCATTAGCGTCAACATAATCCGTAGATTTTGCCTGCTATAAGGTAGATTGATGTTATTATTTGTCGCTAAATTTTGAATTAGAGGAACTAAAGCTGCACTTTTCAATAGAGATTTTGTAATAGCTTCAATAACTGTGTAAGTGTGTGGGCTACAAACTAGGCGTTAAACCCACAGATAAAAAGCGAAAAGTATACATTCCAAAAGGATTCATTTCAATCAATACAATACCACAAATCTAATTTTATCATAATTTGTTAGTCAGCTATTACTGTATTAGTTCATTCCGTTGTTTTCCGTATATTTTTACTCGTATTTTGTGGGTTACTGTAGCTATTTATCGATCTTCAATTGTATTTTCTGTTTAAAACGCCATTTTGTAATGTTTGAATAAACCGCTAATCGGGGAGGAGCTTGTCTATGCCAATGGCAGACGTTCACGTTCATTGGCTCAAGCGTCTACCAATAGCGGTGCTTCACCGTTAGTATAAATACTGCTGCTCTGTACTTTAAGTTTTAGTTTACCAGAGATTGATAATGGTGTAACAACCGAAACCGGTATCTCGATTCTGTAATAAATCAGTGGTCTTGTCTTTTCATTTAGTAAAGTTTACAATTCTCACTTTCCGATCGACTGCACTCAATATATCAATATACTACAATTCCTGAATATATCTATTGAATACATTATAGATTATAATAAACTATAGGGCCTAATATATTCATACAATAATATGATATAGCCTACTTTTCATACTAGAAATATATTGAACACTCCTCATCTTGATAGAATTGATTCAAGATAAGATATCAAGAAGATAGTGAATCAAGAAGATATAACATGATAAGATCTTTGATACTATCAAGTTTCTCAAAACAATAGAATCAATATTGATGTTGAAAAACTTTTAGGAGATGAAAGTAACTAGATATCTTGTCACAATTCCACTTTAGAATTTGAAATCAAATTAATTCACAGAAGCATTCTTTCGTGTGCACTCATCCTTGATCAGCTGTAACTTATCTTAACTCTACTCTTACTTAACTCTGGAGTATAATTTCAGCAGATTATCGACGATTGTGTTGTTTTCGCTCAAACTAGACACACTCTCTTAATCCAGGCCAAGTAAGGATAGCTGAGGAAATCTCATTTTGAGAACAATTTCTATGTTGATTTTATTCAGCCAGGGATCTACAATACCAAGGTGTGTCAAGAGCTTCTATCAGAGAAGTTCTCTTCCAACCATCAGAAACGTTCAGTATTTTGTATTGTTGTTTATATTGTTCTTGTCTTGGTTAATCAGGATGTAGTGCATCCGTGTGACTTGAGCTTTAAAAAGAGGTGAGGGAGAAAACATAGAGGAAAGACAAAAGAGACATAGAAGAAAAGAAAAGAGAGAGAATAGAACACACTTCTCGTTCTCATTCAACAGATGAGAAGAGGAAGGAGACGTGAATTGGAGAGGGGAAATATATCGAAGAAGAGAAAAGAGTGATGCCGGGTTTTTCCAAGCACACTCAAAGTTGAGGGACTCAAATTTTGATGAACAGCTGACATTTTCTATGATAACTATAGGAAATGTAGTAAAGTGCAGTAAACTTTAGGGTCCCTCAAACTTGTGTGCTCGGAAAAACCGGGCATGAGAGAGATTGATTGATCAAGCTCTATGGATATTCTTATTGCATGAAAAATTCTATCAAACCAAAATTGATATTCGAGAAATATGAGATCAATATCCTATCAAAATGAGTGTGAGGGTGAGAAACTGAAAAATAACCAATCTCACAAAATCTAAATACTCTCAACAATATGAATTCTAAGAATCTCTATATTTAAAAAAAATCCACTGAACCGAATCCGTTCAAATTTGGCAGGCATGTTCAGTTGGATGTTTAGACGCGCGCTAAGAACGGATTTTAAAAGAACTTCAAGGATACGCCAAATATTTTTGTTTTTCTAGAGTTTTTCGGCGTTTTCCTCATTTTTTCGAGAACCATTCCGTAGAAAATGTCGATAATTGGTGGGCAGGTTCAGATAAGGCCTAGAAATGTTCTGTTGGAATATTTTTGCAATCCGTTTTTTTTACGTTTTTTTAAAAGATTACGCCAGTAATCAAGTTTTCAAAATTGTGGATGTGTTACGGGTTGCATATCTTCCTCCTTGATACGACCAATCCTAATTGTAAATTAAATGGTTCAGCGAGATAATAGATGAACAAGTTTGGAAGATATTGAATCAAGTTTCAAACTATGTCCGATATACTTCCCCAGGTTACGCTTAATATTAGCGTTTTACTATTTTTTGGAATTTTGGGAGTTTTTCTTAGATTTTTCTAGAACAAATTGGCAGAAAATGTTGAAATTAGGTAAACAGGTCCAGATTAGGTGTAGAAATGCTGTGCTCAATAAATTTCGAATCCTTTCTGAACGGAATTTGCAGGCGAGTGATGCGAGCCTGTTTGTCTCAGCTGACACTGAGAGAGGTTTTGTTTGACTCACTCACACTGCTTATACTGTCAAGGGTCCAGGGGGCGGAGCTCCCTGGCTAAGCGAAGAAGGCGAGCGAAGCGAGCCTGCCGGCTAGTTGTAGAATATATTTCAAAATTGAATTATAATAATGTGATATGAAACACAAAACCTTATTATATGAACTTGACTCCATATAATCGTCATCTTATTTCTAATAACATGACTCACAATTGCAAAACTTAAAAGTGCAATAGCTGAATAATTGATAACGGTATTTAAACTTTATAATATATAGGTGAATGATTCAGTAAAAGAAGAAAAGAAACTTAAAAAGATGAAGAAGGAGAGTAGAAAGAAAATGAGGATTAATATGAGAAAAATTAGCCAACAGAGGAAATGTAGAAAGAGGAAAAGTTTTTTGTATAGAGTGAGATGGGGGATACGTAGTGCCAAATAGCCTGTCCAAGCGAAGAAGAAATTCTGTCAAGATGGGAAAACGACTCCAGCTCGGTCAATATTCATTCTAAAAATTGTAAATTTGGTCTTAAATTGTACGAAAAATTCTGATCTACAATTTGAGATCGAATTTGTGACCAAGCTGGAGTCATTTCTTCATTCTGTCAGAATGTCTTCTTTGCTTAGACTATAGCAGTGTGTAAATTGGAAGGCTCTTTCTTAAATGAGACAATAAACCAGTCTTCTCTCCTGGGCTTGGGCCACTACCCTTTGCCTACCTTTTCTAATCCATTCTTTGCATTTCCCATACCACCACGCTTCTAGGTAACAGGTGATCTCACTGCCTCTTCCTCCTTCTCCTCCTCCTCCTCCACTTCCTCCTACTCCTTCTCATCCACCCCCTCCGCCTCCTCCTCCTCCTCCTCCTCCTCCTCCTCCTCCTCCTCCTCCTCCTATTACTCCTCCTCCTCCTCCTCCTCCTCCTCCTCCCACTCCTTCTCCTCCTCCTCTTAATTCTACTCCTTCTTTTCTTGCGTTCCTGAAGGTAGCATTCCCAAACGGCATCTTGAGCTGCCCGGCTCTAGCTGCGCTGCTCTAGCCATCACAACTCTTTTACATTACTGTATTATAAATGTTTACCACGTTATGAATTATGTCGATAAAGAAGTGAATTTCACTCAAAAATGACCTAAAAATATGATTTTTATCATTATTATACATTGGTAGCCCTAATATAAAAGTAAAGATTCATAATATAGTTATGTAAATAGAGTTGTGATGGCTCGAGCCGCGCAGCTAGAGCCGCGGCAGCACGAAATGCTGCTTGGAAATGCTACCTTAATGCTCACTCACTCCCTCAGTCACTCTCTCTCTCCTCCTCCTTCTCAGTTCTCTCCTACTATTTTCTACACATCTCTCTCTGTCACACTTCTATTGTCAATATTAGGGATTGGTATCGGAACATCGAAGAACTATTTTCACCATAGAACTGGATTTCTCTAGGATTGACCAAAGAATATTGTATTCTACAAGAATGTTATTGAACTTTAGCAGTTGATTTTTGAATGATGTATCATTTCAAAATAACTGGAAGAAGGCCTATATGAGATTAAAATATAATTTCATATAAAATTATTATAGTATGGTAGTTTTGAGTTGAATAAAAGATAATTTCTATTTTTTATTTTATTTTAACTTTTCCACGGTCACGTCTCCAACAGATAATTATTTTTATTTCAAGGATCCAAAAACTATTTTTAATATTGTAATGTATGAAAATTCTCCATTCTATAGTTCCGTTACTTTTCCTGAATCATAGTTATATTTCTTCCAAAAACTCAATTATTACAGTTACACGTGTAATAATTGCCTTGCTGCTGATGGGGAAAAATTACTGTTTCAATAATGCTGTGAACAGTTGAATCCGTACTTGGTTCCAATTTCATTGTTTCAATCTTTATACAGGTGTATATTTCAAGCGCTCATGTCTTTATTGCATCACATATCAAATATGTACGAATTTCATTAAATTAATCACCCTAGCTCAAAGAATACAATTGCTTGTAATTTCGATCTCAATTTTGAATATAAGCAGATCTGTGGATGTCTGTTACAACCATTCCAAATTCAAAATTGTGATTGTCATTGGGAACGTTTCTTTTTCAGATCTGAAATTCGTAATTTCTCTGGCTTCCACGTATACAGAATCAACTATGTCGGTTAGTACACATACATTTTCTTACCACATATTTTTTTAAAATAAATACACTCTTTGAAATTTCTTATGAATCATGGATTTTTATCAGGTTTTTTTATTACCACCGGCGGCTCGTACCCACGAAACAGCTGAAGTGCTCTTATCTTTTAGTGAACAGCACTTCACTTTTTCGTGGGCACGAGCCGCCAGTGGGTTTTTATTGTCTTTGAGATGAAATAAATTGGGTAGTTAAGATATTGTCTGACAATTTATTTTCTTAAAAGCCTATAAATGACTTTGTTTTGAATATGTAATATTTTAAATTGCCGACTATGTTTCGTTTGGTGGGATGGATGTGAAAAGTATCTTTTCTTATCACCACTGGCGTTAAAATAGTTAAAAGACTCAAGTTAATAAAAATGCTGATAAAAAAAAGGACTTTTTGAAGAAATTGTGAAAACAGGATTTTCCACTGAAAACCCCCTCAGATTCAAGTAACCAGTGTGTTACCTAAATAATGAATAGCTAATAACAGATTGAAATTGATTTCTATAAAATTCCAGGTTAAAAAAGTGCCACTTGCTCACGAAGCAGGTGAAGTGCTCGTATATTTTACTGTACAGCACTTCACCTGTTTTTTGGGCACGAGCCGCCTGTGCTTATCACACTGACGAACAAATCTTGTTGATGTTGAGTAATATTGATATGAAAGTACTCTTTATATCAAATTATATTTATTTCTATTTTTTGCTTGATTGTCTTCACCTGTTTAGAAATTGTGAGAGAATAAGATAACAATAGACAAAAAAATTCAAACAGCTGCTTCTCTGAAGGAATAATAATAATTATTATTATTATCCTTCAGTGGTTTAAGAGACCATCTTCAACCTTTTTTCTATCTCGGACTTATTACATCTCAAATATTGTGGAAATCGTCTGTGTCATTTTCCAGATCCGTGATTATACTTCTACATTCTACACACACCCATAGGTATATAGTCTGTGCAAGCAAAGACGACCCTCTGGCAAGATGAGAAACTGGCTCCAGTTTGGTCAATACTTGTTCAAGAATTATAAATGTCGTCAAAATAGTAGATCAGAGTGTTTCCTACAATTTAAGATCAAATTGATAATTTTTGTACCAAAATTGACCGAGCTTGAGTCATTTTCCCATCTTGCCAGAGTGTCTTCCTTGCTTGGACATACTATACCTACAGAAATTACTCACCTGATATAGTCTGACCAAGCAAAGAAGACCCTCTAGCAGGATGAAGAAATGACTCAATCTCGGTCAATAATTATTCAAAAATTATCAATTTGATCTCAAACTGTATGAAACAATTTGATCTATTTTTATGATCACATTTTTATGATTTTGAACAAATATTGACCAAGCTGGAGTCATTCTCCCATCTTGCCAGAGGGTCTTCTCTACTTGGACAGACTATAGAATAGGATGTATTTCGCCATATTTCTGTAGAATGACCAACAATATAAGTTTGATTCATTGGCTTTAAATTTATTTAATAATTTTGAATAATAAATAATTCGAGTTCAAATGGAAAGCAATGTGAGTGCCAAAAAATAAATTTTTCAGAAGCGGCCAAAAACCGATATAATAGGAATTTGGCACTTTAATTGTTCTCTACCGCAGCAATAATGTCCAGTCATTCGGCTGGTGGCACTTACATAGTTCTGCACCACAATTAACATGACTCAGGTGGCGCCCCGCATGGCACTTACAGCGCTAGCGACATCTTTTGATCTCAATATTAATTAATAAGACATTCAAAGGCACATTCAGTGTTTACCAACTTATAAAGCTCGGCTCATACATAATTTTCCACCAAAAATCTCATTTTTCACAATTATGCTTTTCCATTTGAACTACTCAATTGCTCTGCACAAACGGCTGGATTTTTAACAGTTCCATTAAATAACAGTTTTCTCGATTGTTTTCAAAGGTTCGCTTTTTCCTCCTGCTTGCGATGATGATTACTGCTATTATGATGACCAACATTCTTCAGGTTCATGCTTCTGGTAAAGGTAAAGGTGGTAAAGGTGGTGATGGGGATGACGATGACGATGACAACAGTCCTATTCCCGGCAGCCCACCTGATCATTAATAAAAGTTGCTGTAATCGATGTTACTTTGTGAATAACATGCAAACCTGACAAAAATTTATTGAGTTTCAGTTTTATTTCGAATCTATACCTATAAAATTCATTTTATGGGAGTGGAAGTTCAGTTTCTTTGTTTGTGATAGGGTTTTTTGGAAAATTGATGTATGAAATCTGTCTTTTAATAATCATTGACCGATTCTATTTCTCTTCGTTTTTTGATTTTGTGAATGCTTTGAAATGGAATGAAGTTTGTCAGCTTTATTAAAAATCTTCAGTTTTCACAGTAAACTTTCCCTCTCCCCCAACTCCCTCTTTTTCTATCCAACCTTCCATCCCCCCTTTCCATTTCATTTCATTTTTCTTTTTCATTTTCATTTTCATTTCATCTTTCCATTTTCATTCACACCTCTTTTCACGAACAGGAAAACAGCCTGCTGAAATTTTGATCACTGGCGGCTCGTACCCACGAAACAGGTGTGAAGTGCCCATATCTTTCACTGTACAGCACTTCACCAGTTTCGTGGGCACTAGCCGCCAGTGATTTTGATAGGTGATCTTGACACTGCGAACAGGCATTTATCTCAAGATACAGAAATGATCGACCAGTCATTAGTCAAAACGTCATGCTACTATATATAATATCTTCGATATTTCACCTATAAAATGTAGCAATATGAGATACAGAAGCTACAAGAAATAGATATATAGCTTTAAATATAGATAGAGATACATTTTATAGCTATTGGCGTACAAGCTACGTGTTACGAGCTCATCAATCAAGCTTGTCAAACGTCTGTATAGATATTTAGCAAAATATATATTTCTACCACCCTTTACAGCCTAGCTACAGTCTGTCCAAGCAAAGAAGGTACTCTGGCAAGATGGGAAAATAACTCCAGCTCGTTCAATATTGGTTCAAAAACTATAAATTTTGTCTCAAATTGAAACGGGGAATGTTTCCTTCAATTCTAATCAAATTTATTATTTTTGAATAAATGTTGACCGAGCTGGTCGTTTTCCAATCTTGCCAGAATGTCTTCTTTTCTTGGATCGCCTGAATCTACCTTCAAATAGCTTCTACATGTTTTCATCCTCTTTAAAGCATCCATTAATGGAGATTATGACGATTATCATTTGGGAACACAGTGTGTAAGAGTGTGAGAGACTGAGATATTAATATTTGTCCAATAAAATTGCTCGTGAAAGCTTGTCAGTTATCGGGAGAAGGTGAATGGCCTGGAAAATTATTATGGATCAAGGTTTGAGAGATAAGAAGGAGAAAACATGAATATCGTTTCTCATATTATTACAATGATTAAGTACAAATATTATCAAGATGTTTAGGATAGGTTATATACCATTTTGAAATTGTTGGGATCATTACAGATGGCTACTGCAATCATTGAATCAAATACAGTATTCTATACTTATTTCCTCTTATGGCTACTAAGAGATTTATTTCAAAGATAATGTATTCGTTGAAACATTAAAATAATTAAAATCAAAGTGCCCCTTCTTTAAATATTTTTATTTTACACTACATGTTTCGGCGTTCTAGAGCCATTTTCAAGTGATTCACATGTAGTGTAAAATAAAAATATTTTAAAAACGGTACTTTGATTTAAATTATTTCAAAGTTTCAACTGTATTCTACGTACTCTGTAATTTAAGCAAGAAATGAATCAATTTGAAGTCCACTTCCAATTTCTATGCTGACTTGATCTTCAAAATTATTAAATTATGTTCATAACGAAGTTGTTCATCACATTGTAGATTTGCTTCGGTTTCAATAAATATCTAGTGGACAATTTAAGAATTTATTCAAAATAAGGAATAATTAATAATCGAAAAGATGATTGTACTAAACTGAAATTATCTCCATCATAGAAGCCATTCTGAATAGTCTATTCTTGATTGGATCATCAAGACTACGAATTTGTCGTATATTCCAATTTCGTCAGTCTGGATATGAAATAATAGTTCTATTATACTCGAGTATATATATATACACCATATACTATCCTATAAGGTTTTTATTCTAAATGTAAATCTCAGTACCCTTTTTCAATCATTTTTATTCAAATTTGCATTAGAAAACTACTGTTAATAGTCGAAACATGTTATGCATGAATAAAAAAAATTGAAAAAGGGTACTGAGATTAACATTTGAAATAAAAAAACAGTGATAAATTAGCCCTAAGATGGATGAAGGAAACATATCCTATGAGTATATACTCAATATAATATAAAGTTTGAAGTTGAAATTAATATTTTAAATAATATTATTCGTGTTTTTGTTATTTTTATGTATGTAACAACCTTCCAAATTCTAAATTACGGTTTCAAAATTTTTTTTTACTTTCAGAAGTTGAAATTTGTGTATAATTCAGGTTTTAAGTGTGGACATATCCACTATTTTGGATATTTAAACCAAAATTGGGAAGAAGAGACGTTTTGGGCTTTGCCTGTGTTTCAATCCTATTGTATTTAAATCTTGTTGATGAATAAAAGTGAATGCTAATAATGGATGTATATAAGAAAACAATTATCAGAATGTATATAATCAGAGTACCCTTAAAATAAGATTATTTTTTCACAACTAGTTTCAAACTTTCAATTTATTTTTGATTGTATATAATTAGTAGCCCAAATAACAAAGTGAACATTAGAAATTTATGTACTATATTCATTTCTATATACATATTCATTCGAATGACATCTTATTGACATGTTATTCCGGATGAATAAAGGTTTTTTATCTATACTATTTCATTTTTGTATGACAGACAGTTCGATTGATACAACCTAACCATTCAAACCCAAGTCAAAAAGATGCCCAACTTGAATTCTTCGACAAAGATCGAGGAACGAACCTTTTTGCAACCATAGAGCACCAATACTCCGAACCAATAATTTGAAATTCAATGAACGTAGCGTATGATACAGCATTCCTTTATGATAAGATGGAAGAGTCTGTATAGTCTGCCCAAGCAAAGAAGACATTCTGGCAAGATGGGAAAATTACTCCAGCTCTGTCAATATCGGTTCAAAAATCATAAATTTGTCTTCAAATTGTAGATTAGTAAGTTCTCTACAATTTGAGACCAAATTGATAATTTTTGAACCAACATTGACCGAGCTGGAGCCATTTTTCTATCTTGCCAGAATGTCTTTTCTTGCTTGAACATTGGACAGACTGTAACGGACGCAGAACAAGAGAAAATGCGATGACTAGAAGGAAAATGAAAAGAACAAAATATGGGAGGAAAAAGAATAAATTGAGAATAGGAATGAGAACGTTGGACGTGTTATGTAGCGCTTTGAAGGCGGAATATTGACGTTGGACTAGTTCGTGTAAGCTGAAAAGACACTCAGTTATAATACACTTTACATTGTAACGGCGTGTCTTGTCAGCTTGCACCAACTATATATAGATCAATGGAGAGATGAAAAAATGGAGGGAAGATTGGTGATAGGTGAGTTGAAAAACGCACCATATCAAGAAAAAAGATAGATAGATGAATAAAAACATTTATTTTCCACTTAGTGCGATACATATTAAGTGATGTGGGCGAAGTTGAGGCACAAGAGCCCCCTCTTCCACTCAACCCACAAAAAGATGTTGATAAGTGACAAGCAGAAATAATGGAAAAGAAAAGTAGGAGATAGTGGAGATACTGTATATTATGTAGGCAGAAGATAATAATATTTAAGTAATATTAAATAATATGTAATATTTGAATAATATCCAAGTATAATTATTATTCATTCGTTATTAATTGGGTGGCCATAATTATTTGTGAAAAAATTGAGAGGAATTTTAAGGGCTGATTGCTGTGCCAAACGAATAATACGGTTGAAAAATGAAAAAAAAACTGTTGTTATTATGGAGAGCGGATGATAGTTTTGTAGGAAAAATGTGTTGGATGTAGCAAGAATTTGCTATATTAGAGAAAGTAAAAGAAGGAGTTAGAGAAAAGTTGGAGAAAGAGTTAGAGAAAGAGTTTGGAGAAAAGTTAGAGAAAGGTAGAATCGAGAAGAAGAACTTCTCCATAATGATTGCTACAATGTACAATACTCGATCAAAAATATTACAATCCGAGTTGAAAAATTCATATCCGAAGATGAATTAAGAGAGAAAGAAAATGATTGATATGAGAAAAGTATGATGTCAGGATTTGGAAATAATTGAGACGAAAGATTACAGTGAGAGATAAAGATAGAGCAACAAGACAGGATTGAGCTACTACATTGAGAGAATAGGGGAAAGTCGAGCTATCGTTCAATCTTTCAGGGAGAAATTGAAGCAAGGAACATACCTGTCAATGTCTGAGAGAGGAAGAGTGCTAGAGAGAGACATGAAGAGAGAGAGAAAGAGAGAGATTCAGAGAGACAGATAGAGAGTGAGTGAGAGAATAGGAAAACGAGAAGTGTGTCGACCTGTCTGTCTTTTTGGCTGTCAGTCTGTCAGTCGATGCCAGTTCGTCCAGAGTTATAAATTGTTTTATCGAGACGGTTGTTGAGTCATGACTTTGTTTCTGTGAATGGAGATGAAAAGTGAAACGAGAATAAGAATGAGATGAAAAAAATGAGGAGAAGAAGAACAAGAAAAAATATGAGTAAAAGGACAGGAATGAGATGGAGAACAAGCCGGGCCCTCGTGTGGTTTCTTGGCGCCCTGTGCGAGATTTTGGCAGGTGCCCCTCCCCCACATTACCAGACGAATGCAATCCAATATATTATAATTATATTAAAAAACAAACATGATTCTAGATCCACTGCATGTACACATGTTTCTCATAAGCAATCTCAATGTTGCATGTGGTGTGGCAAGAAGGATTAGGCTATAGGGACTTGCTTATTTTGATGTATCCCAACGTATTGTTTCGTATTTTTATGTAGGCCTATTGAATACGTGATAAGCGAAAGCCAACAGAAATTAATAAAAATAACCAAAGGCTATCTACATTAAGCGAAACTGTCACATTGTACCGTACTTGATCATTAAAATATTAAATTTTTAATTATTGATTAATTTATTTTATTAGTTTGTTTGAAAGCACGTAAGGAGGACAATGATAAATTTTTCACAAATAAAATATTGGGAATCATCATGAATATTTTATTTCACTGAATCAAGATTTTATCGAAAAATCGGAAACTCAACTACAAGCAGATTGAAGATTTCAGCCATTTTTACTGCTCTACTCAACTTTCTTGAATAACATTTGAAATTCAGAATTCAAATGTTATTCCGAATTCAGCCAGCAGAAAGCAATAGTAATGGGGTGACTTGCTTCGACTTTCATTGGACACGCCTCGAAGCTCCGCCTTCAACCAAAATGGCCGGAAACATCGTTTAGAAAAGTTTCCAAATTCAACCAGTAGATGGCAGCAGTTGACGGGTTATGTTTCAGATTTGACTTGGACACGCCTTCATGCCTCGCCTGCTCTTTTCTTATTGGTTGACAGTATTTCGTGAGTTCTGTATTAGAAAATGGCTGCTAGCAAAAAAATGATGGATGGTGTATTATACACAAAAAATTACGCTGATTCTCTATTGACGATCTTGTGCTAATATAATATTCATTAATAAGATTCAGGCTTATAAGATTCTATCAAGTTAGTATTTGAAGAACTTAGCCTATTCATAGAATTCAGACTCAGTTTCACTTTTATTGTGTAACTTAGGCCAGTACTAGACTTCGATGGTTTTATGCTGTATGAAATAAGATGAGAATATGATTTCGTACTCCCATCATGGAACTTATTAAACTATTCATGATCTAATACCGACCTCTTGCCAGAAAAAAGTTCGAAAAACTATAACAATTTGGTAAAAATATTAGAGAGAAGTTTTAGTTTCAGTATGTGATTTTTCAAGTAACTAGTTCATAAGTTAATCAGTTTTGAAAAAAATGTTAGCTTTGGAAAAGGATAAAACAAAACAAGCATTGAATGAAGCAAGGCCACCTGGATCATTTTTTCTGTTCTCCATTTTAGTGGGCAGTATGATTGTGTATAGTAAAGCAAAGAAGATATTCTGGCAAGATGGGGGAATAACTCCATCTCTGCTTCTTAGACAATATTGATTAAAAAATTCTAAATTTAGTCTCAAACATTAGGAAACATTTTAATTTAAAATTTAGGACCAAATTTATAGTTTTTGAACCAATATTGACCTTGACCGAGTTGAAGTAATTTTACCATCTTACCAAAATGTCTTCTTTGCTTGGACAGACTATAATTATTGAAGAATGAAAAGAGCAGGGTGTAGAATCTAATAAATAGAAACGGTGTAAATTGTGTGAATGGACCAGAAGAAGTACAAGAAAAAGAAAAAGAAGTAGAGGAAGAAGTAGAAGAAGAATAAAAAGAAGAAGAAGAGGAAGAGAAAAAAATTCGAATAAGAAAGTTGGAGGCCTTTTAATGGCTGCCAGCTGAGATGATAAAGAGGTTAACAAAGTGAGCGAAGTGAAGATATTAAATGCGATAGCTTCTACACTGTTTCCGTTTGAGCAGCCATTAGTAAGTACCCTTTCTTCTACCCTTCTTCCATCTCTTCTACACTTATTCATCGTCTTTAGTTTCTTCTTCCTCTTCGTAATTCAATTTTTCCTTCTCCTCATTATATATCCCATCTTCTTCGCATTTTCTTTCTCACACTTTCATCAGCTTTTCTACCTTTTTCTGTCACTCATAATCTTATAATTTGGTTTTTTCCTTTTTTCAAAATCAATAACACATTCCATTTTTTCCTGTTCTGCTCCCTTTCTCTTCTTCTCCCAATTTTCCTCATCAGAGCTACTTACTCTTTCTACCTTTCTTATTCTCCCGAATTATTTTTTCCCAGTTCTCAATTCTTCATATTTTCTACTTCCACATCTCCTCCGACTTCTCATTCTTTTCTCTCTCCTCCTTTTCCAAGAATGGATATCTTCATGTCTAAACTTCACCCATTCATTTGAATAATTCAATTTTATCATCGAAAGATTGCTTATCACATATTTCTGATGAGATTTCTACAATTTTTGCGCTTTCATTAAGTTTAATGTATTAAAACTTATCAATTTTTCAGCTCGTGAAATTTATAGAAAAATTATAGGGACTCCTACTGTTTATTCATTCCTTCTGGTATGAAGTTATACTCACATTAATTTATAATTCAATTGCCATCTAGGAATAATTAGATTTCTATATTGATGAAGAAATCTAATCCTTTTCTACCACAATATCAGCTAATCTACTGCCCAAATAAAGACTACATTTGTAGATTTGTTGAAAAAACTTTCCTTTTTTTCTCCTCCTCCTCCTCATTATCATCCTCATCCTCACTCCTCCTCTCCTCCTCCTCCTGCTCTTCATCATCATCCTCCTCCTCCTCCTCATCATCATCCTCCTCCTCATCATCATCATCCTCCTCCTCCTCCTCCTCATCATCCTCCTCCTCCTCCTCCTCCTCATCCTCCTCCTCCTCCTCCTCCTCATCATCATCATCCCTCCTCCTCTCTTTCTCTTCTCTCTCTCTCTTACATTCCATCTCTCTCCTTCTTTCGCTAGATATCTGATATTCTATTTTCCTTCCCTCCTTCCCACCATTCTACCTTCCACCAATCAGATAAACACTAGTAAACATCGGTACAGCCAACCACCCTCCACTTGCCAAATGGCGTGAAACAGTCGAAAAATACCATCAAACAAGTTTTATCACCCCTTGTTTGTCTGCTTGTGTTATTTCCATCCCCTGCCGTTTGACTTACTGACTCTGGACAGGCGATTTCCACTTCCCACCCAATTCTTACTTCATTTTCACCCTTTTCATTTTCCCTTTCCACACTCTTCATATTTATTTGGCCCTCTCTTCTTCCCTTTCTCCACTCTCTTTCTTTCTCCTTTCATCTCTTTTGCCACTTTTCACCCTATTCCAACTACTCTTTGTCTCCCTTTTTCACCGTTATTTTCCCTTTTCAACCCTCTTTTCTTTCTTTTTGTACCATCTTCTTATTTTCTTCACACTCTTTCGTCCATTTTCCGCTGTGTCCACCTCCTCTCCACCCTTATCCTCTCACTCATCCACCATTATTCTCATCTTACGATCCTCTTTTCTCTTCCTCCTTCCCTCTCTTCCATCAATTTTCACTCTATTTCCATTCCTTTCCACCCTATTCTTCCTCCTTTTATTTATATTGTAACTTTTCAACCGATTTCAACCTTTTTTCACATTTTTCATCCTCCGTTTCACCCTTATTCTCAATTTTAACTCTTCTCTCTTCCTTTTTCTTCGTTTTCCTTCCCCTTACCAATCTTTCGCAACTTTTCATCTTACTTACAACCTTTTCCTCTTACCTTCCAAGCTTATTCTTCGTTTTTGCCCTCTTGTCCTCCCTTTTCACCATTTTCTTACCCCTTTCCACCACTTTTCACCCTATTTAAACCCCTTCTAACACCTTCTCATCTCTTTTAGCCCTCTTCCCTTTCCTTTTTTCTCTCTTTCTCCCTTCTTTCCTCTCTTTCGCCACTTCCAATAGTTTTCCACCTCTTTTCCCCTTCCCTTCCAATCCTCATTCTCTCTTTTAGACCCTCTTTTATTACCTTTTCCCCTTTCTCACCAGTTTTCCACAACACCCAAAACCAGGTCACCTAATTAAACCATGTCCCACCAACTGGGTCACCCTTGTACACTCGGAGAAAATCGTGTTCGGAAAAAAGAAAACATCACAGCCGACAAAACAGACTCACATGAGAATTGTGAGTCACACGAAAATTGTGTGATGTATGGAGAAGTGTCGCAATGTGTCACACGAAAACCAAGTTTTTCATTAAACTGACTACAGTCTGTCAAAGCGAAGAAGACATTTTGGCAAGATGAAAAAATTACTCCAGCTCGCTCAATATTGGTACAAACATTAAAAAATTTGGTCTCAAATTGTAAAGTAGGATGTATCATACAATTTCAGATCAAATTTATAATTTTTGAATCAATATTGGCCGAGCTGAAGTCATTTTTCCATCTTTTCAGAATGTCTTCTTTGCTCGTACAGACTGTAGCTGTCGGGATCACTTTGCATATTTGTTTAGGAGCGTAAAAAAAGAGTTATTGCATCATCCCAACGTACACAAGAAATAGAAACTTCTATCACACATTTGCTGTTGTTCGGATTTATCATGAATCTAAGTAGGCTACAATATTTGTCTTCAGCGTGAATTGTTTTCATAATGTTATTCCATTCAAGGATCAGTTACAATACGTTATAAGGAGAACATGATTCAATTAATGATGTTCATTCACTTGATGCATATAATGATAAATGATGCTCAGTTAAATTATGAATGATAGATGCTCAGCTACAATGGATTTGTATATAACTTACCATACAACTAAGAAGTGAATTACTTACTATCATATTCATAATATAAATAGCTAACTTGGTGGTTTTGTACTCACTGTATACATGGAGGGAAGATTTTCAATGATGCTTGTACTTTCAATTACCTGTGAACAGAATTGAAAAGAATTATCAATTAATACATAACACATGCATATAATTAATAATACATACATATAATTAATAGTACTTACATATAATTAATACAAGTTCCATAGTTGTAAGAGCAAGAATCTTAAGAATCTCCAAAAAATCACTTTAAAAACTACTCCACTCTCCACTTTAGATTACAAGGCTAGTTTAATAAATTATAGCTGACGCCAAAAAGTTAGACGGCTTCGTCTGCTCCTTGCTTCGTGCGCTCCAACAGCTGATTTACAGCCATTAGCTGGAAAATTCGTTTGCTAATCACGCGCTCCAACAGCTGATGTTGGCAATTGTTAGTTTGAGACAAGACATGCTTCACATCATCTGTTAGTAGCTAACATCACGTACAAGATATAGATGATACCACTTACCGTTTAAGCGTCAGCTATACACGATTTAAAAGTGACTATAGGCTATTACTGACAAAAGTTGAAGTTTAATGCAATAGGAAAACATTAAATGTTTAAAGAAAAATTTTTTCCTTAATGCTCTTTAAAAACTTTTCTATTGGATCTCATAGGAATTGAAGAGGAAACCTTAACAAGATAAAAAAATTTGCTCCGGCAGCTGGCGGTCGGAAAGAGTGCATTTCAAATAATGCTATTCTATGATGTCTCAAATCATTTAACTTATAATGAGCTATTCAGGGTATGAATTCAAAGGTGCCGTTTTCGAAAAACACCATTCTTGGCATGTTATTCGCCATTTTCACTGCCTTTTTCTATTGATTTTTTTTGTTGATGGCTCAAATTGTAGGGCATGATAAGGGTATTATACACACCAATTTTCAAAACGATCAAGTTATTGGTCGATTCGTAGTGATTTTTCAAAAGTTTTCATCCCCTAATTTCACCTCCTACCCTTGGACCAATTTGGCTGGTTAACGAACTTGACCGAGATATTAACACTAATGATTTTTGTGCAAAATTATCGTTGAAACTCTATTTTCCTTGTTGAACTACATTTCCTAAGTAGTTCCCTACATTATTCCCTACCCTATAGTACCCAACATCCCCTCTAGTCCTCCAGCTTCTTCACCAAACAACCTCAAACCCACTTGAACATTGTTCCAGCTCCCATTAATCACATGCAGAGGTTTTTTGGGACAGACAAACGCTCGCATCCTGAACTAGAGCATTAATACAATAATTAAGCAATAAATTTTGTCAAGAGAACATCCGAGATCTCTCCAATTGCACTTGAAAGACGGCAATGCAGCTTGAAATACATATTATTATATACAACTTATATGAATGTGCATAACAGAATATTTATATACATATGCTCAAATATACATAGAATACGTACAACAATTCACTCTCAAATACACACTCATATAGTCTGTCCAAGCAAAGAAGACATTCTGACAACATGGAAAAATAACTTCAGTTTGATCAATATTGGTTCGAAAATTAAAAATTTGATCTCAAATTGTAGGAAACATTCTGATCTACAATTTGAGACTAAATTTACAAATTTGAACAGAAATTGACCGAGCTGGAGTCATTTTCTCATCTTACCAGTCTGTCTTCTTTGCTTGGACAGACTAAAGTTGAGGAAGCACTCACAAAATAATACACACTCACACTTCAGGCAACATAACACAGGAATTGAAAACCGAAATACACAGAGCTCACTCAAATACACAAATACATAGAAATACACATATGCTAAGCATTCATTCACTCATTTGTAGAGAAAACACACACTTGTACAAAACAAAATACCTAAACACACACACACAAACATGACACTACTTATAAATACAAATGCTCACTGGAACTCACTAACACATATACCGACTTCCTCACACATTCAGAGCAGTGTACATAGAGTTCTTGTCACATGAGACTCGGTCGTAAATAATAACAAGAGTACGCCCCACTAGAGATTGTTGGCACTCAATCATCTCTCTCTCTCTCACACACACTCTCTCAATCCCTCTCTCTTACTCACTCTTGCTCTCCCACACACTCTCTTTTTCTCTCCTAGGGCACTCTAGATCTGTGCCCTATTCTGCCTGCGCATGCGCATGTGACAACCCTTTTCCTAAAGTTTGCATTTGTGTTAGTGTGGTTGATCTGTAGTTCTCTCAATTGAATTAATGTCCTCTGGATATTAGCCTAGCTGTTAATTGTTTGCTGGACTTCTGACTCCTCTACTATTTATTTCTCCAACAAACCTTTATTCCAAATCTGGCCCTTCATTGCTCTCTACAATCTAAGTCAAACTAGTTTTCATCGTTTCAAGTTTATCGAATTTAGATTTCTCTATCTCCTATTATATTGATTTTGAGGGGTCAAAGCGTAATTTTGCCTGAAGAGGATCATATTCAGATCGCAATTCACAGAATCAACTCTCTTTAGATCTTGTTCACAATATCAACAGTCAACACTCTTCTTCAGTCCAAACAAGCTGAACGTAATTTTAATTGATAATCTTACTCCAATGCGTAATAATTTGTGCATTATACAGCAATTTTGTGCATTAATAATTTAAAAGTTTTTAAAAGGGGTTTTGATTCTCATTTTATTTTTCAATTATTTTAAATAGCCCTAAGTTTTAAAGTTTAATTTCCAATGCGTAACTTTATTCTTGAACTTGCTAATACTTTTCAATGAATTGGATGCTTACAATAGGCGATATATCACAGGGTACCATTCCTCAACTTTTTCACTTTGAAGTTGGACATTTTACTATGAACTTGTAATGAAAAACTTATGAATGGGAGGTTAACATTGATCCGATTCTAATCGATCTATGTTAAACTGATTATAATATGGGAAAGATGGTGAAATTTCACTTTTGACTGAGGTTTTTATTTCTAAGCGTCCATTCAGCAAGGAATTTGCGTTTCATTCAATGCGTTTTAATTTCAGAGAGGAAAATATTGAGCAAGAAGGAGGGGAATAAAACCAAGGAAGAGAGATAACAGGAGAAGAAAGGCCAAAGAATAGGTAGAAGAAGAAGAGGAAGGAGAAGAAGAAGAAGAAGAAGAAGAAGAAGAAGAAGAAAAAAAAGAAGAAGAAAAAAAAGAAAAAGATAGAGAAGAAGAAGAAGAAGAAGTAGAACAAGAACAAGAAGAAAGTGATGGTGATGGTGGTGGAGAGAAAGATGATGAAGAAGCAGAAGAAAAATAAAAAGAACAAGAACGAATAGTAGAGGTGGTGATGGAGAAGAATCCGTTCAAGTTTTAATTGGAGCAGTTTTGTGTGACTTGAGAGTGAGTGGAGAAATTTTAAGTTTTGATAAATGATAATTAATTCTGGGCTGCATAGCCCCGGCCTGAGATTGAATGTTGGCTTGTGTGTGGTGCGGGGTACATTCGAAACCCTTTCCCATTCGAAGCTCCTTTTGTGGTGAAGAGGGGGGTCTTTGAGGGTACAGAGGGGGGCCAAAAATGTACGAGACATTGTTGGGGGGGGCGTATACTTCACTCTGGCCGCACGATTAGCGCTCGGGTCTTAGTCCGGGGGTAGGGGGGGGGGGGGTGAAACATCCCCCTTTCCTCACCCTATAAAACGAAACTTTAAATCTAAAATGGAGTTGGTGAGGTCACGCTTTAAGACGCGACGCTACAATTCGCGTGCTCTGATTGGCGGACACAGCTCTGACGTCATTTATTATTCATGGCGCTCGTTGAGAAATTAATTGGTCGCAGCGTAGATAAATAATACACTGGCTACACTCGGCTCGCTCCAAAACAGTCGACTAAACTGTTACAAAGGATGATAATTATGATGCGAGGAGCACTGTCTCCCAGTTTAGCTCAATAACAAAAAACTATATCTATTAGGCCGATATTACACGATAATATTCCTATTATCACATGAAAAGTGCTGGAAAAAATGATTTTGTATTTTAATCCTTCTCCATCAAGTCTACAAAATTCCATAGCATTTAATTTTCAATCCTTATTTGCATTTATCAAGAAAACCTTAGCCCATGATTGAGTGTTGATGGGAGGTTTGGGAACGGGAGCATTCCTCTCCAAGAATGAACATTTATGTGTCCAAACTCCGCCTTTTTATGTTATTACAGCATCATTTATAATTACCGTTAACATAATTATTCAATCCTACATTTAAATCATTTTTGTAAGTTTCCATAGTCTATACTTAGTTTTGAAGCGAGCGATGTAATGGTATAATTTTATATTTGCATAATATACGATTTGAGCCGATGTATTTTGTATAATTTACGTGAATAGAGTGAATGAATCTGAATCTGAATCAATATGATAATAGAAATATAAGCGTATAATACTGGCCCTATCTTTTGTTCATTTATTGATATTTTTTCCTCTTTCTGTCTCATGTGTAGCATATCAGTTTTTCAAAAATGGAGAATTAACATAAATTTTTAATTTGGAATTTATTGAACCTAATGAATTTAATTCAATAGTATACTAATCGAGTACATTATTTCATTCATTACATTTTATTTGAATAGATAATATGTAGCTAGAGCTCCGAAACATGTTTGTGAAAAAAATAATATTTTTAAATTTTAAGTGGGTATTAAATTTCATTTTTTATCAGTAAAGGAGTACCTTATTTTATCCGTTGTATTTCATCATTGATTCAACAGCTCGTTGAGTTAAGAAGGCATATTCTTTTAAGATCTTCAGTATGACGATGTCAATGATTGAACATGATTATACGTAGATTCCAAATGGATCACTGAGATAATATGAATGAACTGAGAATAATTGCAAAACTTACTTGTATTTAAAATTTACATTTCTCTTTTGAATCCAGAAGTTATGGTTACGCATATTGATTAATTCATAATGGAAGAAAACAGAGATGATGTCTCAATTCCACATTATTCCTAATACAATAAAGTTTTAGAATCCCATTACATAAATATTCAACCAATACATTTTATTTATTTATTCTCTTGAGAAAGTGACAATCGTTATCAATCCCTATTGAAACAATAACTCATTGCAGTTCCTTCCATTGAAGAACTAAAAGTAGCTACAAAAATTGAAATGATTCAAAAATTCCAGCTCTCTCAAACAATACCAATCACAGAAACAGCAACATTCATTTTAAACATGTTTGGAAACAAGTACAGAACCACAAAGCCAGTAAGAGAAATAGGTGGGGTTGGCTTAGTAGGCCTGAGTTAGATACCGAGCTTGTTTGCATAGAAATGAAGTAGAAGTAAATCTAAAATTCATTCAGCTATGGGAACCTCACTAACCTCATTTGTAGGTGCAACACACCAGGGTAGAAAAGGGGAGATTCAATTTTTCCCCCACTCCAAAGAACTAACCCTACCCCTTCCACCACCACTCCTTCTCGTGGAAAATCAACTCATGCCTGTAGTCTGTCCAAACAGAGAAGAGATTCTGGCAAGATGGGAGAATTACTCCAGCTCAGTCAATAATGGTTCGAAAATCGAAAATTTAGTCTCAAATTGTAGGAAACATTCTAATCTACAATTTAAGACCAAATTTGTAATTTTTGAACCAATATTGATCGAGCAAGTGTCTTTTTTTCATCTTGCCAGAATGTCTTCTCTGTTTGGCTAGACTACATCACCGCACCCCTTCAACCGATCACTATGATTATTTAATAGCACACACACATTTCCCGCTCCATTTCCACGATTTTCCTCCAATTTCTACAATTTTCCTCTCATTCTCACTCTCTCACAGCTAGTTTCACGTCCATTCACAGGATTTTCCTCAATTTTTTACAATTTTCTCATTGATGTTCCTATCCGCTCAGTTCCCCTCCTCGCCTATCATTCCCCTCTTTTTTAATTCAATCAATGATTAACTTCAATATTACCTTATTTACTACCCACTTAATACTCACGTATTAACGCTCTTTATCACGTGTTTTCCACTGTTCTTCCCACATCCACTCAGAAATTATCTCTTTCTAATACCTTTTTCACCTCTAATTTCCATGCAATCATCCATTTATCCAAGAAAATACAAAATCCTTATCGAAGGAAACGCACATACTGAAGTTAAAAACGTCTTCTCTAAATTTTGAAAAGTGTTTGAAATGATTTATCAATATATTCTTAACCGTCTTTTTTATTGATTAATAATTATAGAGCAAGAGCAAGAGTACAACATGCAAAGCCCAAAACTGTTATTATTAAAATTTAAGTAAACACAAGGTTATAATCACAATCATCATAATTATCATAATATAGGTAAGTGAAAACAAAGGTTGTCAGATCCACATAAAGTTTATTTAAAATACCATACTTGAGTTTCAATGCTTAGGGCATCATCATCAGTGGAAAAGTTGATTGGATGATTTGAGCGAACATTATGGAAAGAATTTCATGATTAATTTGAATACAAGATTTGACAATTAATTGATAGGCTAATGTTATTATTAAAAAATGTATGAAAACTCATAAGCATACAAGCAAATTAAGCTTTGTGTTCAACCTTTTTCACCAAAATTATGGATAAGTTCCGCAACATCTCTGATAAAAGTGTAAATATTATTATAATCTATTTTTCAAGATTCTTCCTCCACCCCATTTACTCACAACTCTACACTCTCAATACCCCTCTCCTTCCCTCATCTACCAAGATTACCCCCATTCACTCACAAATTCACCCTCTCACTATCACCATCTCTACCCCCATTTTCCACAATATTCACTTTCAAGTCCTCTCCCTTCCTCATAACAACCTGTAATAGTCTGTCCAAGCGAAGAAGAAATTCTGGAAAGATGGGAAAATGACTCTAGCTCGGCCAATATTGATTCAAATATCATAAACTTGTTCTTAAATTGTAGATCAGAATGTTTTCTACAATTTGAGACCAAATTTTCAATTCTTGAACCAATATTGACCGAGCTGGAGTCATTTTTCCGTCTTGCCAGAATATCTTCATTGCTTGAACAGACTATACCCTATTACATCTACCTTAGAGGCAAGGTTTACCATGTAAACACACTTGAATTACCCGCCTATCCTTTTGCAGGCGCCGAGTGAAGTGCAATCTCAGTGCTTTTTACAAACATCCAAGACGGTTATCACACCTGTTGGATGGGGTGTCATTCTACAGGGCCTGTTTTATTAGTATCTGATCTCAGAGGGGTGGATTTGATGATGTCTTGAAAGCTCACCATTTTAAAGATTATAACCTTATTTTTGTATGTTTGTCTGATGAGGTTATATGGCGAAAAGAAACAACCCTTGATCCGTCCCACTATTGAAAGCCATAATACCGGTACGCTGAATATTCATAATAGAAAATCATTTTTTGATTAAAGCTTTTGTAGTACATCAGTGGACTAGGCTAGTGCAGTTTCTTAACTGGTCTACAATGATATCAAATGGAAATTCATACATAATTGGGTAATCATGTAAAAATGATCAAACTGTTAGAGTTTTGATACCTGAATATTTCCAATTTATATTTTGCAAAGAAGAGCTTCACATTAGATACATAGAAATCTCTTTGATACGTTGTTGCAATCAAGGTTTTCAAAGACAGGTTCTTGTAATAACCTTGGCAGTAATGAAGAGTCCGAAATTGATACAGGAAGGATGTTGTTGATACGAGACATCTACAACGCTCATAGATTATCGCCATTTTGGAAATAAACTGAAGATATTTCTCAATGATTGAACATTCCGAGAGCATTTACATCTAGATAGTTCAGGTAATTTTTGAGTTGAATTAATAGAGAATAGTAGTTGAACACTACGTTTCAGACAGCCAATAGTTATTTTTCCCCGACTTTCGGCATTGTCAAAATCTCACATTGTCATTTAATGAGTTCACCTAACTTTGCAACCTAACGTTGCAAGTATTTTGTTTCAATGAGCTTCCTTTCTGTACGATTACGTATCATTTCGTCACTACTGCTAACCAGAGAGCCGCCGTGTAAAAAAGAATTGGAAGTAAAACTCAAGCAGAGACAATAGCAGCATAGAGTTATCCAAATAACGTGCAGACTTATTTTTCACGGGGTCTTTACTATAATAGGTTTGAATAGTGCAGTTGATGCTGCTTCATTCATAGCTTATAGATTTTCATTAGAGTGCATAGATTTAAGTCTCCTACGATACAGAAAGAACTCGAGACAGAGTTTCACAGGAGAGAAGGGGTATCAATAACCAGTTGAATAGAGTTATTCTGTATTTTGTTGAGTCAATGCTTTAGTAGTAGATAAGAATAAAATGAGCTGATTCATTAATTTTACAGTAATCAATCCATTTGATCATAGCTTCCTTCAATAGAGCTATTAAAGGAAGCTATGATTTGATTCATGAAGGTTACTTCCTTGATCTGATTAAATTATATTCGATTCAATGAATATCACGACTCAACTGGTTGAATACAGCTAGAATGTCACAAGTCATTCTGAGTTGTAAAAGTTTCCAAACATACCCAAATAAAAAATCCGTCTCCGAAACCTGCAATCCAATTAATAATACTCCTCCAGTTTATAGAACGTCACACGAAGCTATCTACATTTGAATCTCTGAAACCATGGTTTCAATCACGCCGACAAAGAGACGCCGACACACAAACAACTAACTAACGCACGCGAGCGCACTCGCACGAAACTAGAACACACGTATTCAAGCACCAGCCAACAAATGATAGTAATCAATCAGAGTTATGACACGTCTGTCGAGTGAATAGCGTACTGCGTCTAGCCCCTGCTCTGCTCGTAGTTCTGCGTTTAGCAGCGCCGGGAATGTGTCTCTATTTCGGTGCCAAGCCCGCCATACATGCAGCTACTCTCAAGCTAATTACTGTGGCATAGCTTCACGCTCGCTCTTCATCCAATAAGGAAGGAGACGACGTGTCGCTCTACAAGGAACTACTAGTTCAAAGTGACAAGATTGCACTTTGGCATTAGTATCATCATCTAACAAACATACTTGTTTTTGTTGTTGTTCCAGTTCTTGTTCAAATATTTATAACCTTAGGCTAATTATATTATTTTGTGAAAAAATCAGATATGAATCAGTGTGTCTGCTAATCTTTTGTATCATCTACTTTGAAAGTCTTATCCTCCAAGTTACACGAATTGGAATGATTGAGTCAAAATTTGGTATTATCTGTCCAAGCAAAGAAAACATTATAGCAAGATGGAAAAATGTCTCCAGCTCGGTCAACATTCGTTCAAAAATTTTTAATTTGATTTCAAATTGTAGAAAACATTTATAATTTTTGAGTCAATACTGACCAAGCTGGAGTTATTTTTCAATCTTGCTAGAATTTCTTCTGTGTTTGAACAAACTATATTCTATACCTATAGTCAATATAGAAAAAGGTTACTGAGACCGCACTACCGGTGGGTTGTGGGTGGATGGTTTGCATAGTGTTCAAACACCATTTCGAAATTATCAAATATGGAGAACATAACCTCTAAAAACATTATGACTTCATACCATTCATATGAACAGATAAACCATCCACTCTCCATGCTATTCACCCTCAACCCATTGGCAGAGCGGCCTCAGTATAAAGCTAACGCGCATGTGGTTGGAAAATGACTGGTATAGTATGTCCAAGCAAAGAAGACCCTCTGGCAGGATGAGAAAATAGCTTTTGCTCGGTCAATGTTGGTTCAAAAATTATCAATTTGATATCAAATTGTAGGAAACAGTTTGATCTACTATTAAGACCACATTAATAGTTCTTAAACGAATATTGACCATGCTGGAGTCATTTTCCTAACTTGCCAGAGGGTCTTATTTGCTTGGACAGACTATAGCTCAAACATTATTATCAACATATCTACATTTGTTGATATGATTCATCAAAGATTGAACAATTGAAAATAGGTGGGTGTGACGTCAGAGTTTCCGCCTTGACAATAACCTACTAATGAATTATAATTATTATTTTTATAGGTATTTATAGAGTGCTCATGGCAATGCGCATCCTATTTGTAACTCATAGCAGGCTACTTCTATATTAATTTATACCGTGGGTCATAATAGCATAAATCAATAACTTTTCTAATTCCACTATAGATTTTCACATAAGCTTTGTATCTTGAATATTTATTTATAAATAAAAACTTTTTGAATTTCGATTGTATTTGTCAGACATGGAAAAAAATCAAGTAGAATAGACTAAAAGTTCATTGTTCGCCATCGATTCAAGTGAGGTCGAAAATAGGAGCAAGTACATTTTTAGGTTGATCGGAAAACTTTCAGTATTCAAAGTGAATTTTGCGGTTTGAAAGTTTCAGTAACCAATTTGTGAATTTTGCTGACCGTTGAATGGAGCTCGAACAGTTGATCCAAATTAATCGCGTTTCCCGCTAAATTTGCTTTGTTTTTCTTGTTGGAATCAATTCTGCCAACTTCTCCGTTCGAATTTCCCTGCTTACTTCATCTCTACTTCTTTATCGTTCACAGTACGTTTTTACTTCCTTTTTTAGGATTTATCTTGGCTTTCCCATAATCATTGATATTATTCTCTTCATCTTAGGGTTAATTTATCACTGTTTTTCATTTTAAATAAGAATAACAGTACCCTTTTTAATCATTTTTATTCATGCATTTTCAAGTGCTAAATCATTATTGTTATTGAAAAATCAGTATCCAGTTAAATTGGATATGATTGATTATGTAATATATTACATGCATTATTGATTTACTCATTCGATTACAATGATGAAAAAAAAATAATTCGCCCAAAACCTCTTCTATTCCAATTTAGATAACAATGTTCAAGCTAATGTTGAGATTGTTCTCACACTGTTATAGTGAAATGGACATATTGGATAATTGAAGCATAATCTGATAATAGAAGACTAGGAGCTTCATCTGATCCTCCTCGATAAGTTTTTCTACAAAAAATATTTGATCGTTTCAATTCAAACTATTCTATACTGGAAGAAATGATAACAACGAATATAATAATATCAATATATCTAGGTACTGTTTCTGTAAGTTCCATTCAATTTATAAACAAAACAGCTCAGTTTACAATTAAATTTACTAGTAATTGATAATAATGTAAAATAATAACAATTAATTTGAAACTCAATTTATTGCTTTATAATTAATTCTTCCATCTTTGATAATAATGGAATTAACTGAACCAGTATCTTGATACTACAGTAGTATAATATACTATTGATATAAAATTATAATTGTATTAGTATTCATATATATTAGATACAAGTATTCATATCATACCAGATATTTCAGATATTTGATATAAATTTTCTATCTTCATTTCACATTTCTCCTCTTTAAAACTCCTTCCAACCAACCCACCTCCGCCTTCATCCAAATACATTTATCCCCAATTTCTAGATCCATTTAAACTCCGATCCATGATAATTTCATCCAACTAGTGAGAACGATAATATAGAATTTGATTAAACTAGTTATAGCCATATAGTTGGAACGTGTACCTAGCTCCCATTATCCACGACATTATAATAAAGTTGTTGAACTCGATGCTATGAGGTTACTCCTCTATATTCCCTAATCCCTTTCTTCCTTCTTTCATAATCTGAAAATCAAAATTTCCCTTTCTATGTTTTCTATCCTTCACTACCAATCTCTCCTTTCTATGTTCTCTACACTTTATCCCCACTTCCCCTTTCTATATTCTCTATCTGTTACTCCTTTTCCCCTTTGTTTTCTATCCTTTCATTTCCTTCTTCCCATTCATTTTCGTTATATCTTCTTCTAATTATCCTATTCTCTTCTATCTCACTTTCACCTTTTACCCCCCTACTTCGCCACACTTTCCCCCATAACTATCAAAGAGACTCATACATTCTCCGAATTTATTGGAAAAGTTATTCCCTACATCTTCAACTTCTGCAAACCAATTCCAAGTAGGGAGAGTTCAGGGAAAGGAACTAGGTCCCTTTCACTCCCTTTGCATTTGAAAAGCGTTCCCTATGCAGCAGCTTATAGTCTATCAAAGCAAAGAAGACATTCTGGCAAGATGGGAAAATTACTCCAACTCGATCAATATTTGTTCAAAAAATATGAATTTGGTCGCAAATTGTAGATTCAAACGTTTTCTACAATTTAAGACCATATTTAAGATTTTTGAACTAATATTGACTGAGTTGGAGTCATTTTCCCATATTGCCAGAATGTCTTCTTTGCTTGGACTGAGTATACCTATCCTCAACAGGTTTTCAATGGTCCCTTATTGGGTAAGCTGGTAGCCAATGGTAGAATATGTTCCAAAGAAAAAGATCTCATCCAAAGATTCTATTATTTGTTGAATAGTGCCTCTGAATAGAACGGGCACTGAGCAAGCAAAATGGTCAATTTTCCTTCGTCTCACATTTCCTGTACTACATTTTCCTCAACGTGGAGATAAAGCAAAGAAGACATTCTGGCAAGATGGGAAAATTACTCCAGCTCAGTTAATATTGATTCATTGATTATGAACCAGGTTTTAAACTGTGGGAAACATTCTAATCTAAAATTCAAGACCAAATTTATGATTTTTAAACCAATATTGATCAAGCTGGAGTCATTTTCCCATCTTGCCAGAATGTCTTCGTTGCTTGGACAGACTATAGAATCCGTGGGGGTGGAATTTCATCTCGTTTCCACACTTGTTTTTTAGGTGAATATTGTATGTCCACATAATACATTTCTTTTAGTTTTCCATTTACAAAAATAAATACAAGAATCTATTTATGTTGTTTCCTGGACATTGTGAACAATTATTGTATTGAAAGATGTAGCCGAGGTGTAAAAACTTTGGCAGAGTCGTCTACTCCATCTGCGCTCTTACAGCTGATGTTGTGAATTAGAATATTCATTCAACCATGCCTACATGCGCCTATACCTCATCCACAATGACTTGAGACGAGACACGACACAACACATTCCCGACAAGAAAAATTGCGAACAAATAGGCCTATGTACGCACTCATAGCCTAGGCATTGCCAATGCTTTGAAAAGGGTATAAATGATGTTATTGGAATAAAAAAAGACAAAAGATTACATCAGTTATTAGTAGGTTACACAATGTACAAGAGACATACGAAACCGTATCAACTATAATGGACATATATGGAAAAGACAATAAGAAGAAATGATAGGAACATAGTGAAAGATTAATAGAAAGAATCAAAAGGAGTGAGAGGGGAAAAATAAGAATCTAGGTGAAAAAGAAAAAAGAGTGAAAAGAAGGGGAAAAGTGGAAGAAGAAGAAGAAGGAAAAAGGAGGAAAAAAGTAAGAAGAAGGAGAAAAAGAAGTTGAATAAAACAGAGATTTGCTCTATCCTAGCACTCCAAGACTACCAACTACAACTCCATTTGCGTAGTGGGGCATCTCTGAATAATGAAATGAATGAAGGAGCAGTCCAGACTGTCATGGGGTCAGAGACAAGAGCCCCCCCCCCCTCTCACCTCATGAGCTGAAGAGTCCCTAAATGTCTCTTCCTTTGACCGACAAACCCAGTATCGATTCTCTCACCAATCCTAAAGAGTAGTGATGCTGTCTAGTGTTGAGAAAAATCTTGGAAAGAAACAGCTCGCTGAGTACTAAAGCAAAGACTTTCACTCTTAGGATCTTAATGATATTAATCTTCTTGTCTTTGGTACTAGGGCTGATATGATTGATGCAAAAACGTTGGGCGGTCTCGTCTGTTTCCTGTACGTGATTGAACCTACTACAAATAACGTAAATCACCAACTGTTAGATTTCAAAAACGTCATCTAGACATAGCCAAATGGCAACGTACTGTAATATGACAACATCAACTTTTGGAGCGCAAAAGAAGCATACTTTTGACGTCATCTACACAACACATTTCACACTTAACGAAGTGTCTTCTTAGGCTTCAGGTGTCTTCTCTATGTTGCTTCAACTATATCAAATCTTCAATACCCCTGGAAATCAAACCATACTGATCAAATTGGATTAAGTAAGAAGCATGATTGACGTTGAAAAATTGAATAGCAGTCACGTTCAAGCAAAAGTATTCAAATATATATTTTTTCCAATATTCAATTGCCCTCAGCTTTGATGAGATACAGATTAATCATCTAAAAGTTTGGATAAAGCATATTCATGCTCATAAGATGAATCATGAATATAGATCAGTAGGCCTATAATAATTACACAAGAATTTGACTTTTATAATATAGGCTAAAATAAAACTTGGAAATCCATAATTATGATAGAAAGAGAAATATGAGATCACATAGTTTCATCCAGCAATAATTATAACAAGAACTCTGGAAACAATGGTAAAAAGTAATTAGCACTTGTTGAAAAGATAAATATGTTCTAATTTATAAACCAAACATTCGAGAGAATGATCAATAAACCCTCCAGACAAATGACGCTAGTAATAATTCTAAAATAAATAACTCTCCAAACATTCCAACAAATAAACGAGATTCCTCGGACTACCTGTCCAAGTTAACATTTTGAGGGAGGAATTCTTATCACTCCCATTTTTTCACGGAATTGAATGATAATTGAAGCCAGTTCTTACCAAAACCGAATAAAAAGTGACCTTTTCGCCGGTAATTTATAACAGAAAGTATCGCCCAAGACAGAGTATTGTATTAGTAATCGTTCTAGAGACGTTTTTCGGAGAAAATACTTTTCTTCTAAACCAGAAAAGAAAGTGAGGGTGAGAGAGATGGAGAATGAAGGATTGAGAGAGAAGAAAAGATGAGAAAGCGGTGAAAATGTCGAAAGTTAATTTATGTTTTCCTGCAGCTGCCAACAGGCTTGGAAAACCCTTTTTCCCGGAAAGCGTGTTTTATTGAATGAAAAATATCAGCGTGAAAAACGTTGGAAAACCCTCACTAATCCAGTCGGAACGTCTCCGAGATGTTGTTTCCTAGATTTTGGTAGCATTTCGCCAGAAGGAGCAATAAAAAATTATTCATTTTGTAAGCGTATTTCTAGAGAAACTCGTTTCTCTGCGAGTTGGCATTTGATAGGAACGACAGGAATAAGAATGTTTAGTGGAATGCAGAGAGAGGTTTCATTAGAGTGTACAGGGATATAAATTACGAGTGGGAACTGAATTTTGTTGCACCGGAGTCATGGAATTATTGGCTTCTACTTGTTATTTTTGGACTCTTGATATCAAAATCACTACTATACTTGAAATGGAAATTAGAATTCTACGAATATTTTCTTATAAAAACCTGCTATGCACTTTTTTGTGGTTATAAAGGTGATGTTGATATATATTGAAAAAAGCTAGACATTTTCATTGTGTAAGTATTGGGTAGCAATCTTCTGCATTAAATGATTATCTAATAGAAACCTGCTATGCACTTCTCAGTAGTTATGAAGGTGATGTTGAGATACATTCAAAAAAGCTTGACATTTTCATTGTATAAGTATTGGGTGGCAACCTTAGTGACGACAAATTATAACCAATAAACGACATCGCATTGGTAATGCATTTGTGTTCATTTGTATCGTTAAGGTTTTTTCCGTCGGGACTGTGTCGTATCGTGTCTATGGTTTGTCATCGCAACAGTTGCAGCTCTGTTCAAGTTAAGGGTTTGTTCACTTTGTCTCAAGTCATCGTGAATGAGGTATATAAGAAATGCAATGTGAAGAGATATAAGTAGAAGAAGATAGATAGATAAATTGCCTTTATTAAGGGCGGAGTTAGGACTCTCTTGGTCCTCTCTACCACACAACCCTCTCTATCACACAAGAGGAGTGCAATTTGGATAAATAAAGAGGATTACAATATAAATAGATGGAAAGGAATACAATATGAGGTGATGTGAATAGGTGTAAAGCACTGGCGGCTCGTATCCACGAAACAGGTGAAGTGCCTGTATCTTTTATTGAATAGCACTTCACCTGTTTCGTGGGCACAAGCCGTGATGTAAAGGAATCACGATGAGAAACAGGTAGAAAGGAATTTACTACGCTAGTAAGATACCGATTGTCTTCCCTGTCTGTCCGAGCAAAGAAGACATTCTGGCAAGATAGGGAAATTACTTCAGCTCGGTCAATATTGTTAAAAAATTTTTAAATCCGTTTCAAATTGTAAATTAGAATGTTTCCGAAAATTTGTGCCGAAATTTATAATTCTTGAACCAATATTGATCGAGCTGGAGTAATTTTCCTATCTTGCCAGACTGTCTTCTTTGCTTGGACAGACTATCCAAGGGGTGAGAAGATGAGCTTCAAATCCGATATCACCGATATCGTCGCTCCTGTTAATTAACTGTCACCCCTGGTTGGTAAGGGGGTACCGGAGGGGGAACCTCTCAAAGTTTAGAACTATTTGGGGACAGAAACATACCCCTCCCTCACCCCCCTACACTCCCCACTGTCTGACGGAATGTCAGCAACTGAGAGATTTTACAAGGGGCAGTGTCTCCCTTTTCTAGGCTACGCTACTATAGTTTGTCCAATCAAAGAAGACATTTTGGCAAGACGGGAAAATTACTCTTGCTCGATCAATATTGGTTCAACAATAATGAATTTTGTCTCAAATTGTAGGAAACATTCTGTTCTACAATCTGAGACCAAATTAATAATTGTTGAACGAATATTGACCGAACTGGAGTCATTCTTCCATCTTGCCAGGATGTCTTCTTTGCTTGGACAGACTATACCAGATCAATTTCCAAGTTGGGATGCCTTTGAGTTGAGACGGTCCATTTGAAGGGTTTCTCCAGACATGTTTTCACAGACAGTCCGTCGATCTAGATTGAAAATGAACACAGCAACCAATAAAATCGATTCACTGCTATTAGTAGAGTGATTGGAGATGGGGAATCAGAGAAGGCGATATAATTTGTAATTGTATTTGTTTCTGAAGCATCCTACAATCACCAAGATTGTCTAAACTTATTTGATAGAGAGAAGCTTCTGATGGAGATGAAAAATTTCACAAATCCGTAAAACCAGGATTCAAAGAAGGCATAACAGACTGAAATGGCAATAAAATAGGTAGGCCTAATGCGTTATGTGATTTGGCTTTGTTTCCGGCTGAAAAGTTACTGAGCATTCTATTCAATTTTAAAAACTTTTTACAATTTTCATAAATTCGAAATTTTATTTTTGTTGAATTCTCTTGGATTTGGAGTCTCACGTTCTCAAGCATAAACTTTCATGCCAATAAGTTCGGTAATGAAATTAATAAAATTAATTTATCACTCTCTGTGAATCCTATTATACCTATAAAAAAGGCTTAATAGCTTACTCTTGAAATTACCTTGAATGTTTTCTTCTCGAAAACATGAGATATTTTCAAGTTTCAAATCGATCTTTCTACTTGATACGAAAGTAGAAACTGAATTCACGTTAATGGGATCATCCCTCTCCAAGAATGGACCAAACTTCGCCTTTTTATGTATCTACAGTAACAATTTATCACCGTTTACATAATTATTGAATCATACATTTCGAAGTTTCCATTGCCTATGCATAGTAGAAGCTATTAAAGCAAGCGATATAATTGGTATCATATCAAATTCGCATGATCGGATTCGAGCCGATATATTTTTTAGTCTATATAAACAAAGTGAATGAGTCTGAATCTATATCTCTCTTTCACAAGGCCAAGTGTTAATGGAAAGGATATCCTTATTATCCTTTCCCAAGAATGGACATATATATGTCTAAACTTCGCCTTTTTAATTAGATAACTTACACTCCTTATTCATTTTGCAGAACCTCCAATTTAAAATTTGTATAAATTTGGCATTCATTACATCACCATTTCCGTATTTTTACTAGAAATCTCTATTTTGTGAAATTTATAGGATAATTTTGTTTTACTCATTCATATTACAATGTATAATCTAAGCCGAATTTTGTTATCTATTTGAATAATCTAATCTAATCTTTGCTTTCTAACTAAGCCTGTATAACTCACACTCCCCGTCAAAATTTCGAATTATTATATTATTTTGTATAAATTTTGCATTAATTTCAACACAATTTTTTCAAATTTTCATTTCCATTCTGTAAAATTCATAGGAGAAATGGTTTCACTCATTTATATTGCAATATAGAATCTACGCGACTATTGTTATCTATTTGAATCAGGTAATCTGATCCAATCTTATCTAACCTCCCTTCTCATCTACTCATTCCTCGCACCACATTGATCAACCCCATCCCACCTCAACAATAGCCTCGCCTAATCAAATCTTATCGCAGGACTGGCATCAACTAAATTTTCAATGGCATCCATTGAACACGGAACAGCGATTAGTGAGTCAAATCACGTATGGCCTGCTGATGCCAAGAATAGAATGCATTCGAATACTGAATAGAACACGGAATAGAATAGAGAAACAGCTACCGGCACTGGCGGCTCGTGCCTCACGAAATAAGTGAAGTGCTGTACAGTAAAAGATACGGGCACTTCACCTGTTTCGTGGGTACGAGCCGCCAGTGGTGACTGGACATCCATGTTACGTGTCAGTGATTGTCAGTCATTAAACATTGATTGGCCGGGAAGCCTACACGATCATCTAAGCCTGGAAGATACAACTCTGATAGATATAAGTACACTACATACAAATTTCGTGTGGATATTTATATCTATGAACCATGTATCTATGAATACAACATTTATATTCATGTTCAACATGTTAGATATAAGCATACTGTCCTAACAAAACATAAATATAAGTTCAGTTGGTATAGATATACTACCCACGAATTTAATTTGAACCTGATAGATATAACTCTGCAAGATATGAGTATAAGGCGGGTATTACACGATAATAGTTCTATGACATATTTCTATTATCAAACATCAACATGATGATGAAATATTACCGTGTAATGAACCAAATATTATAAATCATCATATTCTATGTCATATGTTCTCCTGTAGAGAACATATTATAATATCTTTGATAATAGATGTATGACTATTATCGTGTAATACCGGCCTAAGGCATTGTATAATCATATGATTTCTCGTCTCCGAAGGAATAGTAATTGTTGCGTTACTCTCTAAGGCGGGTATTACACGATAATAGTTCTATGATCATAGTTGATCATATGGAAAGAGATGAAAGTACGAAATCCTATTTTCATCTCCTTACATATGATCAGATATGATCATAGAACTATTATCGTGTAATGGGGCCCTACGGCTGAGACCGCACTGCCGGTTGGTAAATCTATAGAACCGCACTGCCGGAGGGTAGTTGGTAAATCTATAGAACATACACAACATCCACAGTAATACATCGTATGAATGGTATGTGTTCAGCCGCCATCTTGAAATTCTTAAATATGGACAACATAACCTCAAAAAACAGAATGACGACATACTATTCATACAATGTATTACTGTGGATGGTGTGTATGTTCTATAGATTTACCAACTACCCTCCACCCTCCAGGCTCTACCCACCGGCAGTGCGGCCTCAGCCTAACTGATAAACTTGATGTTATCAAAGAGGATCCTAGGAATTCTATTATTCTACTAGGAGTTCTATTATTCTATGATGTTATTCAGAGGTGTTCTGTTCTGTCACTTGTTAACCAGCAAAGGTTATGTCTTCTTCGTTTGGGGTGACTATATTAACATGTTGTAGCCTAATCGTACTTGTACAATACCTGCTGCAGACATAATTTCGTGTAATCTATATTGGGGTGAATTGAATTTGTCAGTTTCTAATTATATGTGGGTTGGTATGGAGGTAATTGAGGGGATACTACCGATGTTTCCAGTCGTGTTCAATGAGTATTTGAAACATGAGTGCGTTATCCTTGTCAGTATGTCAGTGTGAATGAATATTTGATTAGACTTCCGTGTAGGGATTCGTACAAGCTCGATTTGCTGGGATTGAAGTAGCAATAGTGAAACTCACATATACTACATTACAAATCAACAATCACAATGTATTCTAGTACCAGTGTGAAAACCCACAGAGACTGTATAGTGTATAATCACAGTGGCAAATCGATTGAAGCTCTCCATAACGATCATTTTGAATGATATGATTTTATACAGTTTGTTTCAAGAGGAATGTGCAATACTTGACAGCTTGATCTGTTACAACAAGTAGTGGAAAAATTTCCATAGAACCTGCCTTCAAAATTTTCTCACTGGCGGCTCGTGCCCGCGAAACAAGTGAAGTGCTGTACAGTAAAAGATACTGGCACTTCACTTGATTCGTGGGTACGAGCCGCCAGTGATTACTGAAATAGCGATGGCAGAGAATTGACATTCAGAGAATCTAGTAAGCTTTCATTCGCCAGTTCCGTTGTTGGGAGCTGTACTATCGTCAAACTTTGCTCTTCACAATGACGTATATTTACTCCACTCATTTACGTATACGTAAATGACGTATAATTACTCTACTCCTTTAGTATATGTAGTATGTGTACTACAGTGCACTTATTAACTCTCTCCCTGACACACAGACACATTTTAGTAGAAGTTTTAAGAGTTTTACTACACAATAGATGTAAGTTACACGCTCATATACACAGACAAGAGCTGATAGAGAGGGGAAAGGACTAGCTGACAGAGTGTGGGCAACCCAGAATGATAAATGGCGGTCTGTGTGAACTCATCCACCTGTCCAATGGAGCATCCACCTCCTCCACTCTATATTCTGGCCGGGAAAAGAAGACATTCTGGGCAGATAAGAAAATGTCTCCAGATCGGTTTATGTTGGTTAAAAAATTATAAAATTGCTCTGAAATTGTAGGAAACATTCTGCTCTACAGTTTGAGGCCAAATTTACAACTTTTGAATCAATATTGACCGAGCTGGAGTAGTTTTTCCATCTTGCCTGAATTTCTTCTTTGTTTGGACAAACCTCCTCCAATCGTGACTTCACCTGCTGACTGCCGGTCATGTTCTGTTACATCAATAGTCTTGACGTTGGGGAAGGAGGAGGAGGAGGAGGAGGAGGAGGAAAAGGAGGAGGAAGAGGAGGAGGAGGAGGAGGAGGAGGAGGAGGAGGAGGAGGAGGAGGGAGGAAGGAGGAGGAGGAGGAGAGGAGGAGTAGGAGGAGGAGGAGGAGGAGGAGAAGGAGGAGAAGGAAGAAGGAGGAGAAGGAGGAGAAGGAGGTGAGGAGGAGAAGGAGGAGAAGGAGGAGAAGGAGGAGAAGGAGGAGAAGGAGGAGTAAGAGGAGGAGGAGGAGGAGGAGAAGAAGAAGGAGGAGGAGGAGTTGGAGGAGGAGGTGGAGGAGGAGAAGGAGGAGGAGGAGGAGGAGGAAGAGAATGAGGAAGCGAAGGAAGAGAAGGACAAAAGATTCCGGCCTAGTTGATGGATTGCAATTAAATAAAAAGATTATAAATCTATACAAAAATAAACTTAAAAGAAGTATCTAACTGAACAATTCTCATGAACTTCACAATCTAGAAAATAAGGAATTACTCAACAAAAGGGGTAAAAATGTTCGCGAAAATTATAGGAACTCCAACTATAAATTTGTCAATTGCAATCTTTCTATATTACGATTTAACTGTCAAGGGTCTTTTCATTTAACATGAAAAGACGAGAGATGGACATAAATATGTCCATCCTTGGAAAAGGATATTGAGGATAACCTTTCTATCAACACATGGCCTTGAGTTACAGAAGGTAAAGAAGAATGTGGAAAAAAAGGGGAAGGAGGGAGAAGAAGAGTAGAAAGAGGAGCAAGAAAAGTAGAAGGAGGATGAAGAAAAGTGGGAGGAGAAGTAGATGGAGGAGACCGAAGGGAAAGAGAAACAGAAAAAAAGAACTGATAAAGGAGTGAAAAGGTGACGACGAAGATAAAATGCGAAAATTATTTAGAACGAAATAAAACAGGGAAAAGACGATGGAAAAATTAGTACGAGATTAAGCATTCTTCAGCGAAGTTGGCGAATGACGAATAACTTTGAATAAGGCTTGGCTCTGTCGGGACAGCCAGTGAGCGATCTTCAAAAGCATATTAAGTTGGAAAAGATCTCACCTGAACTATCACACTCTTGTGGACCACTTTCAACTGTCGCTACAGAGCTGAGAATTAATAACAAAAATCCGTCCTCCGACAATTTCACTGGATTCTGATTTAAAACTAGTCTGTCAGAAATCACTCTACTCAAACAATAGTGACAAAGTAGACAGATTTGATTAAATTAGAAATAGTGGAGACAGCATTTTGTGCACAGTAAATCTTCCCCCTCTTGAATTTCATTTTCATTCCCTTTGAAATCCCTATTTTCCCCTCAAATCTCTTTTTTCCTCTCAAACGCCATTTTCACTGCATTGTTTCTCCACTCAGCTCTGAACATCACCAATAGTGGAGTCGAATTTCTTCCACAAATAGTAAATAAATGAGAAAAATAGTGCTGTATTTGCTTGGAGCAAAGCTACAAGATTACAAAATGCAATTTGTAGTTGACGCAGCGAGAAACTAGAATAACTGATAGCTCGAATTCCTCTACTACACTCGGTTATGGAATTACTGAGAAAATATTTGCGGGAAGGTTGACCTAGTCGAATTTTATGGAAAAATGATGTAACCAGGAGTATTTGTCCAGGAAAAGAGATGATTAATGAACTGATACTGGTTTCAGGAATAGAGCAGAATGAAGACTGAGCTAAAACTTCAATTAGAAGAAGCTTAAATTGAAAGATGAGCTGGAACTTATAATGGGAACTGTACTGTAAATTGAACAGAAACTCGCTGACACCAAAGTTAATTCAGACCAACTTTTATCAAAGGGTAAAGATTATCTTTCATGGAACTGAATATGACTGACAAAAATATACTTGTCAAGCAATGAATTTCTATTTTGCTATATTTTCAGTATAAGCCGATAATATCTGTAATTCCTACAAACGAACTAGTCCTAATAGGATAGGGTAGTCCTACGAGAATAGATCTAATAATTAATCAATTATAGAATACTCTCTGGTCCTACTCAGCTTTAGACACACCTACGACACATTATCTAGATTAACAAAAAAATCACAAGTAGATTACACATTGATATCGAAAGTTGGATTCATCAAAATATCTTCTTCTAATAAATTCACAAGAGTAATAAAACGACCCTTACAAGACAAATAGTAATTTAATGAATTATATATCTATCTATCTCATCTTACCTATTTCCATCTTATCTATCTATATATCTTTCTCTATCACCAATCATTGTTAGTCAATCGTTTTATCAACTCAGTTATCTGTTCTATCTCACTCTTCGTTTGATCATTCAATTTCATTATCTACAGTGTCTTAGCCCATATTTATATTTATAACTTATAATGTACTCCTGTAATATTAACATACACTAGTTAAGTTTAATGGCAGCTTTCCTGCGCTCAGGCCTATGCCTTTGCAAGTTTCTTTCCTGTATTTGTTCTATTCTAAACTGTATTACAATGTAGAATCGAAGACGAATTATGTAACAGGGTTAAAGATTGAAATTAGAATATTGGGTCTTTCATGAATAAATTACAGTGACTATATAAGTCACTATCTTATATAATAGTCACTGTAGAATAAATGAGTTTTTAAATGTTGAAAAGTCTATAGCAGAATGTAATATAGGGTTCAAGAGTTGGCCGTATAGATTGAAATTTCAAAACAATTTTTCATGATAAGTCCTCATATTGCACTTGAAAATTAATATACCTGGCCAGAGTGTTTGAGACTAGATGGGATAAAATTGTATGCTCATCATTGATAAAGAAGCCCTTGAAATCCCTTTGTACTATCTAGATGAATAAGGGTAGCAGAAAAAATAGATACGAGCAGAATAGGACAGACTCAAATTGTAGGACCAAAACTCTTTTGTAGGAAAAGGGGGATAAGATAGGCTTCAAGATTGAATAGATTCAAATTGTGAGACCATCATTAATAAATGATCCTCAAGACTCTTCTATATGAAAAGCAGAATGAAATATACTCAAGATTGACTACATTCAAATTGTGGTAACATTATTAATAAATGAGCCCTCGAAATTCTTCTGAACGAAAAACAAAATAGGATAGACTTCAAGATTGACTAGATACAGTCTAGTCATCATTAATAAATGAACTACCAGAATACGTCCAGCTGATAAAACATGATGTCAGCAGGGGTACTTGGCTAAATTGAACCTTTGCTATCAAAGAGCAAAGCATAATGTTTGTACGTGGTTCACATTACACTATCGTTTATCCAAGCAAAGAAGACAATTTGTCAAGATGGGAAAATGACTTCAGGTTACTCAACAATCTTTCAAAAATTATAAATTTGTTGACAAATTGTGGAAAAATTGTGTTATACAATTTGAGAACAAATTTATCATATTTCAACCAATATCGGTCGAGCTAGAGTCATTTTACCAACTTCCCAGAATGTCTTCTTTGCTTGGACAGACTATATCAAGATAATCTTGGTGAATGGACTGTCTGTATCCCAAGTTTACCTATATGGTGGGTTACGAGTGAGACGTCACATTTAAAAGCACTGGGTGCTCGTGCCCACGTAACAGGTGCAGTGCTGTACAGTAAAAGATACAAACACTTCACCTGTTTCGTGGGTACGAGCCACCAGTGTCTAAAGGTATCCTATTATTTGGTCGAGCAAAGATGATATTCTGGCAAGATGAGAAAATGAGTCCAACTCGGTCAATATTGGTTCATTAATTATGAATTTGATCTCAAATTGCAGAAATCATACTGTTGTACAGTTAGAGACTGAATTTATAATTTTTGAACCAATATTGAACGAGCTGGAGACATTTTCTCATCTTGCCAGAATGTCTTCTTTGCTCGACCAGCTATGGCTACGAGTAAAAATCATGCGAGAGTAAAAAAGAGAGGGAGAAAGAGCAAGTAAGAGTATGAGAGAGAAAAAGAGAGAGAGAGTAGAAGAGAGAGAGAAAGAGGTAGTAAGAGGAGAGAGAGAATAAGAGAAAGAAGGAAGAGAGGTGTAAGAGAAAGAGAAGAGAAGAGAAAGAGAGAAGAGAAGTAGAGAAGAGAGAGAAAGAGTGCGAAAGGAGAGAGAGAGAGAGAGAATGAGAGAGAGTGAGTGAGTGAGACGTCAAGACCACATCTGAAGGTATCCTAGCTATAGGCTACCTGTGAATCATGCCTTGATCATTTGCTCTACACTAATGGAACCCAGTCTCTATGACACACCCTGTATAGCACTGAATGTTATCTACATCATACCTTACCCTTGGTATTTGTCGAGCCCTGCTTTGAATGCATATGTATTACATAGTGTATGTGATGGTATCAGTTGCAGGAGTATAAGCAGTGATAGTGAAATTCTACTTGAGGTTTCATCAGGTGATATCCACGGTTTATCAAAAGAAGGGAGATTATGAATGGACTATTTCAGGATTCTATGAACGAATTTTTGAAATAGAGGAAAGTGCTCGAGACAACTTGATAGCAAAAATTTCCTTAACCCTTTCTAATATCGTGAAAAGGCTTCTTAAATAATTTTTTGGAATTATTTATTGAAAAAGCTTATAATTTTAACATTACAAATGATTATTATCTTGTTCAAATGATCAGAACTTGATAGCAAGATAGAATTTTCCAGTTAACCTTTTTTCCTATCGTTTCAAGTTTTATTTTATGATTTTTCTGATTAGTTTATGAGGATTTTATATGATTCCACCATAGGCTACATGATTATCATTACCTGGATGATACCACGGAATCTTGTTGAGATTGCAGTGCACCTGAGAACTGGAAAGAATAAGAGCATCAAGAGACAAAAATCTTGTTGAAAATTTATTTTCTTTAATGTCGAGAGGTGGCTACTGTAATGATTCTTTCAATCAATTTGAAAAAAGCTCATCATCCATCATTTCATCATATATAATCATCAGGTTCAAATCATATGACTTATAATGAGCTATTCAGGGTATGAATTCAAAGGTGCCGTTTTCGAAAAAACACAATTTTCGGCATATTATTCGTCATTTTCTCCGCCATTCATGATTGGATTTTTTTCGTTGATGGCTCAAATTGTAGGGCATAGTAAGGGTATTATACAAACCAATTTTCAGAGCAATCAAGTTATTGGTTGATTTGTAGTGATTTTTCAAAATTTTCATCCCCTAATTTCACCCCCATTCCCTTGGACGAATTTGGCTGGTTAACCAACTTGACCGAGATATTAACACTAATGAATTTTGTGCAAAATTTGGTCGCTCTCCGACAAGCCCTTCGGGAGTTATCGTGTTAACAAGAATCTGTACATATATAAATATATATAGAGAGATATATGAATTTGAACGGGCATCAGATTCGTGTTCTAGGGGCTCGGAAACGTGTAAAAAATATATCACATCATGAATTTTCGATTGTCAGGGCAGGACCAATAGTTCATTTTTTCGAATGAAATGCACTAAAAAGCTCATCATCCAACATGTTTTCATCATATATAATCATCAGGTTCAAACCATAAATAATCATATTGATGTTTCTGAACACTGAATAACAACAACGTTTAAAGAAAGGTTAAATTCATACATTATAAGAGATAAGATAGATTACATTATACTTACATTATAGTATTATAAGAAAGCTGCGTATCTTACCGTTCTTGAATATTGTAATGTGATTCACATTCTGGTATGTCACTCACCTGAAAAGAAATGTTCTAGATTAATAATTATTAAAAATTGGGATCAGTTATTATAGGGTATCCTGTCATAATACTCTGTATACAATAGTTTTACACAAGAGTGGCGATACATGTACATTACACATCATTATTATAGCTTATTTATGAAATAGATGAAATTATAAATTATTCTTCAATAATACGTTTCATAATAGTTTTACATAAGAGTGGTGATATATGTATATTACACACCATGCAAGTAGGTTTTGGGTATGTGTAGGTGGTTTTCCAAAGTAGGGGGGTGTAGGGGGTTCTGGTACCCCCATTGGGGTGCAGCTGGTTTGTTTTACGATACCGCAGCGTGTGTGGGGTGGCCGTGAATCAAGCCGAGGTGCGTTACTCACACGGCGCACCCTGGATTTATAGGCCATTGAGCTGAAGGAGTTCTACTACGGGGTCCTGTAGGCTACCTTCTTAAGATTCCGAGTGCATAGTCTGTGCTCTTGATCGTTGTTCGAGAGAGAGCAAGAGAAAGAGAAAGAGAAAGAGAAAGAGAAAGAGAAAGCAAGAGAAAGAGAGAGAGAGAGAGATATGAGAGAGATAGTGAGGAAGAGAGAGAAAAAAGAGATAGTAAGGAAGAAAGAGAGGAGAAGAGAGAAACAAAAATAGGATGAGAGAGAGAGAGAGAGTGATTGAGAGTCGGAAAAAAAAGTGACGAAAAATTATGCGACAATAATAAGCGATTGTGGAGAGTATTGCAAGGGAAAAGTGTAGAAATTCAGATAGTTGGTATAGTCTAGCCAAGCAAAGAAAACATTCTGACAAGATGGAAAATTGGCTACAGCTCGGTCAATATTAGTTTCAAAAATAATAAATTTTGTTTCAAACTGTAGAGCAAAATGCTTCCTCCAATTTGAGACCAAATTTATTATTAATGAAGCAATATTAGCCGAGCTGGTGTCATTTTCCCATCTTGCCAGAATGTCTTCTTTGCTTGTACAGACTGTACATTCATGGTCCGTAAAATTGGGCTCTATATGATTAAGGAAAAAAATTAGAACTTTAGTTGTAGCCATCGATAACGGAGCCTACCAATTTCTTATAACATTAATTTCATCCTTTTAATTTCATCATTTTAGTATCATCAATTAAAGGTAGGTAAAGATCGAAAGCCAAAGAAAAGCCATGTAAAATTTGTGTTTTGTGGGGGATAACAATCCTTTTCAATAATTTGGTTACTAAATAAATGAAAAACAATATGTTTTCTAACCACTGATTCATTAGAAAATCGAGATACCGTTTTCGGTTGTTACACCATTATTAATCTCTGGTAAACTCTAATTTGGTTACTATATGCTGATACCCATGTAGCTTCAACTTGTTTCCATGCGTGAGAAATATTCATATAATAAAGAAGGAATCAAAGATAAAATGATTTTATCCTATCCTAGAAATTTATCTGTTTTTTTTATGAAATGATGTAGCAACTTGTTCGCTATTGATTCACAACGATAACTCCTCCAACTAATAGAGTAATGTTTTCACAATAAAAACAAAATATAATGGCCGAAAATACTAGTCTCTCACATGGAACTAACTTTCAATTGAATTAGTCCCGCCATCATTTCAAATCATCTTTCCAACTGGGAACACGTTCATTGCTTTGATCCTACTCTCTTACTCTTCATCATTCCCTCTTATTTACTGCCTTTCACTCACTCTCTCTTACCCACTCTCTGTTCCTTACACTCTTTTCAGTCACCGCCTTTCTCTCTGTCACTCACCCTCTCTTCCTCTAACTCATTTTCTTTTCATAGTTCCCTCTATCCCTTTCTCAATTTCTATCATTCTCCTTCTCACAGCCCTCTATACTTCCCTCTTTATTTCTCATTTATCTCCTCATCGCACTGGCGGCTCGTGCTCACGAAACAGGTGAAGTGGCCGTATCTTTTACCGAACAGCACTTCACCTGCTTCGTGGGCACGAACCGCCAGTGTCTCATCACTCTCTTTCACAGGCCAAGTGTTGATGGAAAGAATATACTTATCCTTTCCCAAGAATGGACATTTTTATGTCCAAACTTCGCCTTTTCATTTAGATATTTTAATGCACAACAAGTAAGATTGCAAGCAAGTAGCATATTGTTTGGATAATTGTTCTATGATTCTTGCATTCACATGTAACCTCTCTCATTGGATAGATTATAGAATATCCTGTAAAAATTGTAATGTAAAATATCGAAATTAGTGTGTCACTTGTGGAAATAATAGAATAATTAGATTTAATAATAACTCTTGTAATCTAGAAACTAAGCATAAATATTTTGTTGCTATCTAAATGAATAAAGGAATCTAATCTAATCTCCTCTCTTCCTTATTCTCCACCTTTCTCTCGCTCGCACTCTCTCTCACTCTCTCTTTTTCTGTCTTTGTTTGATCAGAACCCTTTTTCCCACTTTCTTTCCGGACTTTTAAGTTTGAAGTAGAAGTTGTTAAACTCTCAAGAAGCGTAGCTCGAAGCGCGTCAGCCCACTGATGAGTTATAGCGAGAAAACAATTGGAACAAAGAAACCAATGGTTAGCGAGGTGGAAAAGAGAGAAGAATGAGTTTGAAAATAGGAGGTGAAGGAAAGGGTTGAAGAAGGGGGAGACGAATGAACATGGAGTGATGAAGGTTGAAGAGGAAGATAAGAAGGTAAATAATGTCAATTCGCCTGCGATAAATTTGTGTGAGCATGAAGTAATGAGATATGAAGAGGATTGGAAATTATGATAAGGATGATATTGAAGCTGTAAGCATGATATGGGATATTGAGGCGAACATTGGAAGAGATGTAAAATTGTAAAATGTAAGATTTCTTGCGTACAGACATGCAGAAAGACACAATATTGAATTTTTATTTCAGAGCTACCACTGATACAATATTAGTAAGATAAGAATAATTCTAGTACCTTTTTTAAAGTTCATCATTCATAACATGATCCGATCTTCTTATCAGGGTTATTATGAAATACAACTGTAATGAAGTTATTTATTCATTTATTTATTTGAGTATTTATCGAATGCAATACATAGAAAGGCTACCTCTCCTATTCTCGTTTCATACTATAAAAGATACATCTGGTCATATGAGGATGAGCGTGTCGCATCCTTAATCATTCGTGAGACGAAATAAATGATATTCATCCTCAATAATACGTAAAATCTTTACAATATAAAGAGTGACACAAAAATCGGGAACTTTTTAAGCAGCACGTACGTGAATAAAGGAAATGTAATAACTTGTAGTGCTGTGAATGGTACACCTCACGAAGTAACCCATGTTCCCTGCACTGTCTGTATTCACGGTACGTTCAGATTGTGCGTCGATTCAATTCGGCGCGAGAAAGTCAGCGCTCTATGTCGGCATCAAGGGTGCTTGGAAAACCGGGCATCAGTCTCTATAATTATTTTAATAATGTTTTCCGTCATTCGAAACGGTCCAACGGTCGGCTGCAGTCGAACAGCTGTAGCCAATCACAGCTCATGTTGTTAGCCTGCGGTCGACCGTCGGACCGTTTCGCATGAAGAAAAACTTACCTTAAAACCTATCTGAAATATCCCAGCTGACTTCAATGAAAGTATATCATCAATTTTGAATTTTCTTTATTATGAATGTCATAATATCACATGTTTTAGTAATATTAACATAAATATACTATCAAATCATTTATGGAGTATACCTATATCAGAGAATAGTTCAATCCTCTTTTCCTTTTTTCCCCCTTACATATACATCGACGCGCGATTTCAAGAGGAACATCCCTGTCAAATTTTATTAGAATGTATTGCCGCGTTCAGTCGTAAATGCGGAACATACATACATACAAACATACAAGCAAAAGCAAAATTGTCGACTCGAATCTTAGACCTCACTTACGTTCGGTCAATTAGTTTTATTGGTGAAAATGTGAAGAAGAATAGTTGCCATTTATAGTTCTAACAAAAAATGTCAATATTCATGGACAATGTCCTGGAAGCAAACAGTAAGATTTCCATGTAAACATGGAATGTCGATTCACTGTGTTCAACTTTTTCTTGTGGAGCTATTTAAAAAGTGAAGCATACGCTTCACGCTCAATAACAATTATTCGAGTTGAAAACAAGGATTCACGAAGAAATCGCTGAGATTCGCATTTTGGTGGTTCAACATTTCCGTGCAAAATTTCACTGCTCGCTTCCAGGAATCTATACACACGTTTGAATGGTCATCACAAGGACATTATCTAAAAAAATTGACATTTTTCTTGTTATAACTATTAATGGCAACTATTCTACTTCACATTTTCACCAATAAAACTAATTATTACATTTTCTATATTCACGTAAGTGTTACTTCAGAAGTTTCCGTTTTTTGTGTCATTCTGTACAATATAGATAGAAATCTTGAGAGGTGATCAAAATAAACGGGCCTAGGGTAATAAATATAGAAAGATCTGGAAAACCTGAAGGAACTCGAGTATTTTCTCTCTATTTTTCTCGCTTTTTATCCCCTCATGTCCGCTTCTCTTGTAACCAGGATACTTTTGTCAGACTATTGTTTTTCTCTAAACAACAAGAAATAGATTGAGAAAGTAATAATCTGTGGAAGCTTATATAGGAGAAGTTGCGTAAGGTTTGTGTGTGAGTGTGTTTATTGTTCCAGGGCTTTGGATTTATTTTTTCTTGGGAGCGTAGAACGATGAAAGTGAATGAAATACTGTAGAACCGGCATTAGAAGAAGTGGGGGAAGAAGATGGAAGTAAGACGAAGGAGAAGGAGGTGAAAAGAGGAAGAGGAAGAATGAGGAAGGAAGGAAAGAAGAAAGAAGAAGAAAAATGAAGAAGGAGAAAGAAAAAGGAGAAGTGAAGAAGAAAAAAGAATGTAACAATTAACAGAAGATGATGAACACAATTTACCGGAAAGAGTTTAATATGATTGTGATTGAAGTTTGAAAGGAGAAAGGAGGAAATGAGCAAAGAATAGAGAAAGTTGAAAAAAGTGAGTGGAAATGACAAGGGGGAGAGAGTTGATAAATTTTATGAAAATCATGTTATTGATACAAAAGAGTGGGAAAAAAGTATTTAGAATTTTTGAAAGAAAGCAGGATATAATGGAATGCGAAAAAAGTGCTAGAAGGGCAATGGAGAAGTAAAGTCTGAGAAAAGGGAGATGATGTGAGAAGGAGAAGAGAAGGAGGAGAAAGGAAGAGGAGAAGGAGAAGGGAGAAGAAGGAGGAGGAATAGGAGGAGGAGAAGGAGAAGGAGGAGAAGGAGGAGAAGGAGGAGAAGGAGGGAGAAGGAGGAGGAAGGAGGAGAAGGAGGAGAAGGAGGAGGAAGGAGAAGGAGGAGAAGGAGGAGAAGGAGGAGAAGGAGGAGAAGGAGGAGAAGGAGGAGAAGAAGAAGGAGAAGGAGGAGAAGGAGGAGAAGGAGGAGAAGGAGGAGAAGAAGGAGGAGAAGAAGAGGAGAAGGAGGAGAAGGAGGAGAAGGAGGAGAAAAAGAAGGAGAAGGAGGAGAAGGAGGAAAGAGAAGGAAGAAGAGAGAAGGAGAAGAGGAGGAGAGAAGGAGGAGAAGGAGAAGGAGGGAGAAGAAGGAGGAGAAGGAGGAAAAGGAGGAGAAGGAGGAGAAGGAGGAGAAGGAGAAGAAGGAGGAGAAGGAGAAGAAGGAGGAGACGGAGTAGAAGGAGTAGAGGGAGGAGAAGGAGGGCAAGAAGGAGAAGAAGAAGAAGGAGGGATCAATGACTGGGAGAAAGTATTTTGGAAATGGAACAGGAAGACAACAAGCAAGAGTAAAATAAAAGAAGAAAAAAGAATAAAGATCGTTTGGAGGCTTCCTGTAAAGGCCATCAAAATTCGATTACAATCCACTTCCCTTTTCTCTTATTGCTCTCCGGGTCCTAAGCCGATTTTGTCGAAGACAACTTTGTTAATTGAACAGGACCGACTTCTATTTGTCAGGCCATTCTTCGTTGGATAGCTTTGTCCGCATCCGCATTTGTTCAATAATATACAGTATGGACAATATAAGATTCTTGACAAAGAATGCATTGCGATATTAACATTACTACGATGCTAACATTACTCGTAGGCTATTTCTGTGAAGTGACCTATGGCTTACATTTTTGTATTGCTTGGAAAGTGGTAGAGCTTGACTGAGTCAAAATATAATTCTAGAATACATAGTAATAGGTGTTTGTTTGTCAATGGCTCAACAACCTATGAATTGGCCTAGGCCTACCAGCTGGTTGCCATTTTCATATTCACTCCATTCAAGCAAAAAAGGCAACCCAACAAAACGGGGAAAACGACCCTAGCCCAGTCAATACCGGCCAAAAAGCCATAAATTCTCAAATAGAACCCACAGTCCCCGAACCAACAGTGACCGAGCTGAAACATTACTCAGTTCATTTCTAACGAAATTTGGTATGGCTCTCATTGTTGAGCTGAGACCCATATCGTTTGTATAAAGAACGGGAAAAGATACGTTTGTCCAAAACGTCTTCAATTGAGGTAGATTCCACCTCGCCAAAAAGTATTTGATTGGATACTGGTTATTCAAGACCAGTCCATAGTGTTTCTCCCTTTATTACACCACAGATAGATTATTCATTCTTCATAATTTATTCTTTTCCCTAATAATTTAGTCTCACAATATTAATATTCCTAATTCCAAACCGGACTTTGAGAAGACAGCCTTGTGACAATATTAGTTAGAATATTATCGTATTGATCTATTAATTTTAACTACTATGGCAATATTCGCTCCGAACAAAACGCACAAATCAAACCCAACTATAGCATACAAAGATGGGACAAGGGCTGGGAACAAAATCATTGGCAGTTAACTGATAATAGCAATCATTCAAATTGTCCCCGACTGAGATTGCAGAAGAGCACCTGAACAATCTATGAGAGTATAGTCCGTCCAAGCAAAGAAGACATTCTGGCAAGATGGGAAAATTACTCCAGCTCAGTCAATGTAGGTTTGAAAATTATGAATTTTGTCTCAAGTTGTTGGAAACATCCTGTTCTACAATTTGAGACCAAATTCATAATTCTCGAACCAATATTGACTAAGCTGGAGTAATTTTTCCACTTTGCCAGAATGTCTTCTCTGCTTGGACAGACTATAAATGAAGCACGCTCACTCAGACGTCAGTCAATGTTTGTCAACGATGTTTGAACAGTAAATTGGTTAGGATAATCGATTTCATCCACTTAGTCTCTTTCTACACATTGTTCGAGACATGCTCGACAGTCGACTATAGCCAATAATCGATTCTCAATCACATTGTTCGAAAGTCGAGGAGTATTTGATAATCGAACACTGACAACCAAGTCTCTGTCTCAGAATAGCTTGTTTTGAGTGCTCAATTTTATATTTTCCCCCAAATAATTCCTGTTAATACAGAAACTGTTTAACAAATTCGTATTCATTTTTATGTGGTCACTAGAGTTTTATAAAGGTTAGACTCACTAGCGGCTCGTGCTCATGAAACAGGTGAAGTGCTGTACAGTAAAATATACGGGCACTTCACATGCTTCGTGGGTACGAGCCGCCAGTGGTTAGACTGGAGTTTGGAGTATGTGTAGTCTGTCCAAGCAAAGAGGGAACTCTGGCAAGATGAGAAAATGACTCCAGCTTGGCCAATATTTGTTCAAGTATTATAAATGTGATCTCAATAGTGGATCAAATCGTTTTCCACGAATCGAGATCAAATTGATAATTTTTGATCCAATATTGGCCGAGCCTGAGTCATTCTCCCATCTTGCCAGATGGTCTTCTTTGCTTGGACTGACTATATATAATAGAGCTGACGTCTAAAATATAGGCGTTTCCAACTTTTTCTTGTGAATAATGTAACCTACTAACAGCTAATGTAACGAATCTATTGATTCTCTTTTCATTTCTAAAACATCATTTAGGCATAGCTAATGACAACTCCAATTATGAATGAAAAGACAAGATGTCAATATCACCTTCACAACACTCAAACAACTCTAATTGACAACATCAACTGTTGGAGCACAAAAGGAGCAGAAGCAATACAATGAAACATTTCTAGTCGTAGCTTAAATTGATCAAAGAGAATTTAGACAGCTTTATCTCGAAGAGAAAAAACACATATACAACTATTTTTCAATTTGATTTGTCATTTTCAAAAAAGTGAATTATAAGACTGTTACTCTTCGATTGAAATGAGAGAAACAATATTTTTGTTCGGGAGATAAATTAATTAATAAAACCGATAATGACTTTCAAATAACCATAATAAACACTAATCGCTTCAAAACAAAACAACGTTCAACTATCAACATAAAACCAACTTTGAAGTCACAATCAACTCATGAAAGTTCTGATGTGAGGTTAGCTCATTCCAGGTTTTGTTGGCTTTCGGGAGGTTGAATTATTTTGTACAAAGTTCAGTCATTGATCCCTCATTATTCTGTACATAATACATTTGATCTCTCATTATTTAATACAAAATACATTAGATATCTCATTATTCTGCGCAAAATACATTAGATCCCTCATTATTATCAATTGTGACGTTCAGTGTCCACTCATTCAACAACAAATAACTCTTGACTCTCCATGAAACAAAAACTATCAAGTTAAAACATCAGACGATTATTTCAAATAACAAACAGTTCTAGTTCAATAACATTGTGCTCTGTCATTGGCGGCTTTAATTGAAATTCCAGGATGAGTGAGCGGTTCTGTCTATTACTTTACCCTGTCCAAGCAAAGAAAACACTCTGGCAAGATGGGAAAACTACTCCAGCTCGGTTAATATTGTTTCAAAAATTACAAATTTTCTCTCAATTCGTAGGAAACATTCTGATCTACAATTTGAGACAAAATTTATAATTTTCGAATGAATATTGACCGAACTGAAGTCATTTCCTCATCTTGTCAGAATGTCTTCTTTGCTTGAACAGACTATAACTGTGAAAACAATTTTGGCCCTTGCTTTGAGAATGTCACTGTGTTTATAGAACGAACAAATGTTTCTCCGCGCTCTCACTCTACTCTTCAATATTATTGTTTTCCATGCTTGTTCATCTGCTGCTTCCATCTCCAATCCTTATCTTCCTTTTTACAACTCCAGTTTTTAATCATGCCTTCCAATATTGTAACGTCCGTTAGCGCTGACAGATCACGGAGCTCGTCAGTCTTGCATCTAGTGTTTTAACCGGTAATAACAGTCTAGTGCCCGGTTTTTCCAAGCACACTCAAATTTGAGGGACCCTCAAGTTTACTACACTTTACTACATTTCCTATACTTATCATAGAAAATATCAGCTGTTCATCAAAATTTGAGGGTCCCTCAACTTTGAGTGTGCTTGGAAAAACCGGGCATAACTGTTGTTATAGTAAGGATTTTGCTGATTCAGATTAAGATTGTTATATGATCAATTCATCTTTGAAAGCATGTGTTGAGCACGAATTTACAAAAATTCCAGAACAAATCACCTATTAAAGTAATTTATCATGCACTTGAGAAATCATTACTCAGGGGAATAATCACAAAGGTTACAAAAACCTCTTTGGGCGGAATAAGATGATTGTCCCTTTTGAGCAATCCTATAAGAAACTGAAGATTTCTCATCGAGAAATAAGTTTTTACTGAACAGTTCATTGAGATATTCATTCTCCTTTTGATATTGTTTCCTAACCAAATCATGTCTATTCTAGGATTGGAATGAAAAATAAGAATGATTTACCAGATCTTTTTTATTTATTCATGAAAAAAACTAAGAGGAAATACTATTTATAACCCAATAAATTTATCCCAACTTCAACTCTTTACTTTTGAAAGGTTAAGACTCCTGGTCTTAGAACCTGGCTTTAATGCAACATACAAATACAGCAAATACATACCAATACAACATACTTCAAATGCAGTTTTTTCAAACGATATAATAATGATTAATCAATGAGAATAGCATATAACAGCTATGTGAATTAGGAATATTGAATTGATTAAATTGCAAAGTTCGGTAATATAACACAGATTATTAGACACACTGAAGATTACTGGAAATACTGTAACAAATATTGAGTGACAACTCAATTTAATATTTATACTGTACAACAATTTGGTTCCATGATAGGCTATAACCTGTCAGATCCTGTGCTGTAAAAATTTCATGTAAGCATATACTATTCAATCGGTTATGATCAACTTGATTCTGCCAATCTTGGAAAATATACAGAAGAAACTCCCAAGAAACCTGAAAGCCAATATCCTTCAAGCCTTAATTATTTTCAAAACCTTCCGCACCTCGGGAGCAGCGAGAAGACCTGTCTAAGCAAAGAAGACATTATAGCAAGATAGAAAAATGACTCCAGTTCGGTTCAAAAATTCTAAATTTGTTCTCGAATTGTATAAAACATTTTGCTCTAAAATTTGAGATCAAAATTTGTAGTAACTTAACCAATATTGACCGAGCTGAAGTCATTTTTCTATCTTGCCAGAATGTCTTCTTCGCTTGGACAGACTCTACCTGTCCAACATGAGTGAACGATATTCGCGCGGGCGACGGGCGACGAAATTTGGCGCGAACGTCCGCTGTAAATTGGCGCCAAAACGGGAGTCACGTGGTTGCGCGCACAGAATATTGCCGCCATAAATCGTGCTCTGTGAGCCAAAAGGCGTCTTTCGTCACACCAAACTTATTAAAACACCACAGAAGGGGCGGCGAACACCAATATGAGATTGGAGCTATCCTCGAGAATACAGTAGACCTAGTCTAGATTGCATTCCTGAGGTGGTGTGAGAGACCAGGAAGCGTTAGATCTACTGTTAAATTGCGTATTCGAATTGGTATAGTCTGTCCTAGCAAAGAAGACATTCTGGCAAGATGGAAAAATTACTCCAGCTCGATCAATATAGGTTCGAAAATCATAAACTTGGTCTCAAATTGTAGGAAACAATCTGATCTACAATTTTAGACCAAGTTTATAATTTCTTAACCAATATTGACTGAGCTGGAGTCATTTTCCCATCTTGCCCGGATGTCTTCTTTGCTTGGAGAGACCAAACTCTAGATTGCGTTATTGAGGTGGTAAGAGGAACCAGGAAGCGTTAGGTCTGTGGGGAATTGCGTTTTTGGATTGGTAGTTTTGTTTCTAAATATCTTGCAACACTGTAGATTGCGTCAATTAGGTCGTGAGAGAAACCAGAATTACGTGTTTAGATTGAAAGTTCTGTTCATATGAACTCAAGAATACTCTAAATTACATTCTTGAGGTCTTGAGACGTACCACGAAGCGATGTTATCAAATTAATTTATTTTTCTGACTCAACGTGTTTCAAGGATAGCTTCAATAAATTTGGAACTATTAAACCCTTTTAATTAGTGTATGGTCACATTCATTATTATGTGTTTAACTATGCAAGTTGATGATTGGAACTAAATTTTCAGTTTAAGCTTTATTGGAAATCGACCCTGAATTGCTCTTTCAGTACCTAATTAACTTCATGAATGTGGGTCGTAAGTACCTATTTCCTTACAAAATTCAAATCCACGGCTTATTTTCATTTGTGAATAATCATTCAAGACTACGTATACAATAGTCCTTACAATTTCATAAATTAGTTAACGACTATTCAATCTCAATTCAATTATTCTATCACTAAGGCTGAGGCCGCACTGCCGGTGGGTAGAGCCTGGAGGGTGGAGGGTAATTGGTAAATCTATAGAACATACACACCATCCACAGTAATACATCGTATGAATGGTATGAAGTCATTCTGTTTTTTTGAGGTTATGTTGTCCATATTTAAGAATTTCAAGATGGCGGCTGAACACATACCATTCATAAGATGTATTACTGTGGATGGTGTGTATGTTCTATAGATTTACCTACTACCCTCCACCCTCCAGGCTCTACCCACCGGCAGTGCAGCCTCAGCCTAAAAGAGGCTATGCTTTTTTCAGGCTCAGTTCAGCAAATCAATTGTTTATTATTAATAATTGTAGGATTATTGAATAAGGGAATGAAAACTTTTGTATCAAATACAGGTTTGGATTTCCAAGTTTCAATCAAACTTTTATTGACAAGCCTTGTTAAAAATTCACGGAGCTTCAACAGGAGAGTTTAGAGATCCAGTGTACGAAAAACCTCAACTATGAATAGCAAACAAAATAATATAAATAGCAGTTGCAACAACTCCGATCCCCTTGATGATAGCATACTTTGTTTGAAAAAATGTTGAAAAAAATAATTGAGGTTGGCAACAAAAATTAGTAAAAAGATCACTAAGGAATAAAAATACAGTAAAAGTTTCTTTAGTTTCTAGAGGATTTAGTTGCTAAGCGTCTCTCCTTTGAAAAATGTACAGAGAATGTGGAGGTTACTAATAAAAGTTTGAAAGAAAAAATTCAACAAGTGTTTCTATCTCTTTCTATAGAAGAACTATACATGAGAAGGATTGCAAACTTCTCTCCTTTAGGGAAAAAATGAAGGTTGAAAACAAAAATTTGAAAGAATGCAACAAGAGTTCTCATATTTGTCTATACAAGAGCTAGAAAGTAGACATCCCTTCTTTAATATTACACAAGGGAGAAAGAAGCGAAAAATAACATAGAAAAATGGACGCCAACTGTAGGTCACATGATAAAAAATTATGTGGTGCGGAGAGAAGAAAAACATGGATAATAATTTTCTATTACGAAATTCATTCACAGAAGAAGAGTACTGTCATTCCAAGCATGTAGCGACGTGGCTGATAATTAGAAAAAACACTGCAAAGAATGCTGGAAATTAAATTTCATTTATTCATGATTATGAAAATGATGATGATTATGATGACGAAACACAACCGTGACTGCAGAATTATCATTGCTGAAAGTGTGGAGAATGGAGGAATGCAACGAATAAGGGAGAGAAGAGGAAGAGAGAGAGTTTGTATTTCATTATGGTTGAATGACAACATAAAAATGAAACTTTCATAATTTCTGTGAGAGCTTTTGTAGGACAAATAAGAAAGGTGGAGACGAGTTATTTAAGGAAAATGATGCGAAAGAGAATAACGAATAGAAGCAAAGAAACTGAGTGGAAAAAAATAGATTGGAAAGAAGGAGAAGGAAAAGAAGTAGAATAAGAAGGAGGAGGAGAGGAAAAAGAAGGAGAATAAGGAGGAGGTGGTGGAGAGGGGAGAGGACAAAGAAGAAAAAGAAGAAGAAGAATGAGTAGGAGAAGGAGGAGGAGGAGGAGGAGAAAAAAGTAGGAGAGGAGAAAGAGAAGAAGATGATGAAGAAGAAGAAGAAGAAGAAGAAGAAGAAGAAGAAGAAGAAGAAGTAGAAAAAGAAGAAGATGAAGAAGAAAACGAAGCAGAAGAAGAAGAAGTTAAGAAGTGAAGATACAGGAGAAGCAAATGAAAATATGGAATCTATTGAATATAGAGATGAAGAGAGGGAGAAGGAGATGAAAACAGTAAAAACAAAGGATGAATATGAAAATGAGAAGAGATGGAGAGACTATAAGAAGAACTATCAAAAGCAGGAAGGAAGAGTTAAGAGCTAGCGCTGGGAATTGGGACAGATTTGAATAAAGTTTGAGCAGTTTTTGCTTATGTGTGATAAGCTGTGTAGTCCACACTCAACCCTAATCTCCCGGGCTACTTAGAAGATTGGCTGCTGCTACTCTTGTTAGAGTTACACCATTTTGTAATCTAACAACGAAAAATACTATCCCGATTAAAAATACATTCGCTTTTGAAATTTGTATTGGATAAAATATAGGAGTGGACTTTAACCTGGAAAAAATTTCTTCAGTGGATCAAATTTTAGCCATGAACTAGTTTCATGCTCCTGAAAATAATGTGAATCACAGCGTCGCACAAAATGAGATTAATTTCTAGCCAGGATCAGAAAATTTCTAATTTGGTACGATATAGTCTATACTTTGATAGACCTATTTTTTGCGCTGAATCAGATGGTTTGCGTCTCGGTCCTACGCGTTTGTCAAAATACCCCTATTTTTGGCCCCCAAACTTTGGCAAAAAACCCCCTCCACCCCAGCCCCCCCCCTGCATTTCAAAAAAAAGGTTGTGATGATGAAAATCAAGTCTGAGGGCTCTAATAACATGATCCCGCTGCCAAAAACCACACTAAATTACCAACAATCCCTCAAAATTGAACCCCCCTGTTGGGGGCCAAAAATGGAAAATTGGCCTCCTGGGCCCCCCTGCGAACCCGGTTGCAATTCTTTCAATGAAATCGAGCTATTTCCGCGCGCTGGTTACAAAAATCAGCAACCCCCCTCTGGGAAGGAGTTTTACAAGTTTTCAGACTTTTCTGGTTATTTTCTCGATTTCCTCTTTCCAGTGATGTATAACTCATCTATACCGCATATCGGCAAGTGGTCAATAATTTTGATAGATTAGTATGTCACTTTGTGGCTTTATCATAATTATAATTGTGTAGATTCTCTCAAATACGTTTTATTTGAAAGACTTTCTCGAATCTATCCATTTTCATGATAATTGAATAATAACATAAATGCCTAGCTTCAATTCGCACTTGGAAATAACGTTAAAGTGTCTACTTCAAATCCAGCTCAATAATAATTGAACGTTTATTCCGGTTCAAGTATAGAGTGAAGCTCATCTGCGCTACGATATCAATGAATATATATATATATAAAGTATACAGTATGAATGAATATATATAAAGATGTGAGTTTAAATGGGATTTTCATGAAGAAGCAGGATTAGGTTGAATAATAGGGAGTTGAGTCTACAGAAGCACCAACTGTCTACATACTGATTGTGTCGGAGAGATAGCTGGGAGAAAGACAGAAAGAGTGAGAACATATGTGAGTGTAAGAGAAAAATAGAGAAAGTAGAGGGTGAGAGTGTGTGAGAGAGAGAGAGAGAGAGTAAGAAAGATTAAGTTGGAGCATCAGATTCATTCGTTTATACGCATGGAGATTACATGTTATTATATCGGTTTAAACACTATGTTATCAGAATGCAAAATGACATTGATTTCTCATTCTGCTTGTGTACAGCATTCGGTGTAGACTTTGGGAACTGTTTTATTGTCATAATACTGAAATAATATACTGAATAGAATAAATTCGATGGAATGATAGATAGATAAATTCCTTTATTTTTCCACTTAGTACATTACATAAGTGATGTGGGTGAAGTTGAGGCACAAGAGCCCTCTCTTTTACTTAACCCACAAATAGTTGGAGGATTCTTTCTTCATTTTTTATTCTTTCTTTACAATTGCGACTTGATTTCCAAGTATTTCAAGCAAAGGATGAATGAGTGATGATGAATAATGATGATGATGAAGGTTTAAGATGTAGGTTATATGTCTATCTACAATGTCCACTTTCATTTAATATTATACCTTGAAATAGAATGAATTAGAAATTTGTCTACCTTGAGGAAGTTTGAATGGTAATGTCCATCCTCTACAAGCTAACCAGGAATGGGAAAATGTTTGGTGAAGGAGAGAAAACAAGGGAGAAAGTTGGGAATTACTGTATAAAAAAATAGAACGATGAAGTGGGGAAAAATATGAATTCAGTGAGGATGATAATGGATAAGGCAAGGATAAATAAGCCAAGTGAATGGTATACAACTGAGAGATAGAAAAAATATGAATATGAGGAGGTGTGGATGTAATGATGAAGAAGGAGTAGAGAGGAGTAGGACGGATAAAAAACTGACAATGGAATGGAAGACGACTGAAAGAGGGAGAGGAAAAATATGAATATAAGAAGCTGAGGATAATGGAGGAACAGGCGAGGATCGAAAGCATATAAGTGAATGGCTGACGACTTGGAGAGAGTTGAGACCGAAAGGATTTCCGTGAAGGCAGACTTCTCCACACATCAATGAATAGTAATTGAAATCTTCTATTCGGCGTGTGCATGTGTTTAAATATACAAGAGTGTGCATCTCTCACTGGCGGCTCAAGCTCACGAAACAGGTGAAGGGACCGTATCTTTTACTGTACAGCACTTCACCGGTTTCGTTGGTACGAGCCGCCAGTGGCATCTCTGTGCATCAGTTAGTATGTAATTTGTCGTTCAGGTGTGCATGTGTGTGTATGTGACAGTATTTATGTTGATTTTGTGTGTAAATGTGCATATCTGTTTATACACACTCCAAAATTCAACTCCGCGGAACACCGTAAGGATTACTGGATGAAGATGCTATTCCCCCCCCCTTTTCCTAAAATGCCTCTGACAAGACTTCCGGTCTGTAAACCTTGAATAGCTACTAACAGAACAAATCGATGGAATTTGGAACTCATTGAAAAAAAATACATTGGGAGAATGGAATAAAATTGCTTGAGAGAGAAAAATTGATTTGAAAATAATTTATACATTGAGGTGGTCAATAAATTCATGAGTTACTCTACTATTGGCTACTATTCATCTCAAGCTTTTGAGATAATTAACAAAATCTGATAATAATGGCTATTCAACGTCATATCAGTCAGTAAATAATCCTCATATTAGGCCATCGCACATCATAGCTAGTCCATGAAAAACTATGATTGATGTTCTCGTCAACAAACAGGAGTGAGGGAGGCGAATGAGGTGAAAAGGAGTGAGAGGCAGAGGAAGAGGAAGAGAGATGAGGCAATGAACCGGAAGTAAGGGAAAACCGGAAGTGTGGGAGGAAGAGGACCACATCATTTTGTGACTACTGCCTTTTGGGAGGGAGATACAATCCCTCCTATCATAACCACTTCCTACCCTAGCTTACCATGTAAATGTGGTTTTTGGAGGAGGAGGAGGAAGAGAAGGAGGGAAATGAAGAGGAAGAAAGGAATGATGTGGAAGAGCAGGGCGACGAGGGGGATGAAGAGGAAGAGGAGAAAGAGGGGGTGAAGGAGAAGGAGGAAGATCAAGTTAAAGGGGATGGTTTGTGTGGCTAGCCACTCACAATGCAGAAGCACGTACTCAATGGAGGGTGATGAATGGGAGATTGAGGAGGAAAAAGGAGAAGAAAAAGGAGGAAAGAGGAAAAAAGGAGGAAAAGATACTAGTAAAGGGAGGATGAACTGAGAAGGGAGAAGTGAATGAGATAGTAAAGGAGAATGGAAAGAGAAGTAGGTGAGAAGGGAGTTGAGAAACGTGGTTAGAGAATGATGAAGTTGAAATAGAAAAATACAGTGAATGGAGAATAGGAGAATGATATCAGTAAAGAATAAAATAATAATGAGGAGAGAGAAGCGAATAACGAGAGAGAAAAAGGGAATATGTAGTGGATAGGGAGCACTGGTGGCTCGTGCCCACAAAACAGGTGAAGCGCTGTACAGTAAAAGATACGGGCACTTCACCTGTTTCGTGGGTACGAGCCGCCAGTGATAGGAAGAGGGAATGATCAGAAAGGAGGAATGAGTGAGTTATTAATTAATATAATGAAAATCATACAATGGGATCATATAAATAATAAAATATATTCCAAACTCTCAGGTTATGAAGATGAGAGTATGAGGATGAAGGGGTTAAGAATGTGAATAGAGGTAAGTCCACTGAAAATTTTTCCACTAGACCACAGAGTAAGTAAATCAAACGATTGATATGCGAACTCTGTGAATGAACATTTCAAATGAAATGACTCACAGTTACAGTGTAGCATGTATTGTAGCTTTGCTATTTTTAAGTTGACTTTCATTATACTACCTAATTCCGAACAATATCTTCTGATCTTGGTACGATTTCTTATTTTGCTTTAATAAGATTATAATAAATAGATTCTAATATTATCATAACCTACAAAGAAAATCGTAAACAAACCAAGTCAGAAGACCCTAGCCTTCTAATCTTAAATGGCCGCGATGATTTGAGTTTGAACAGCGATATCTTGAATTTTTCGTCTGAACCAATTTACATAGACATATAACCTACATCTTAAACCTTCATCATTCATCATCACTCATTCATCCTTTGCTTAAAACCAAGTCGCAATTGTGAAGAAAGAATAAAGAAAGAAAGAAAAAGAGTATCAGGCTGTTGAATTTCCAAATTATTCAAAACTGTATATCACGCCAAGCCCACTGGCGGCTCGTGCCCACGAGAAAAATAGAGTGAATTGAGAATAGGAGAATGATATCCGTAAATAATAAAATAATAATGAGGAGAGAGAAGCGGATAAGGAGAGAGAAAAAGAGAATATGTAGTGGATACGGAGCACTGGTGGCTCATGCCCACAAAACAGGTGAAGTGCTGTACTGTAAAAGATACGGGCACTTCACCTGTTTCGTGGGTACGAGCCGCAAGTGGTTAAGTCTGGTTTAGTATTGATCATTTTATTCACTAGTATCATGCAGTCTTGTCAATATTATTCCGATGAATATAGAAAAACCTTCGGCTCATTCAGTACTTAACGGCACTTATCAGAAGAACTACTTAAAAACTCTCGACTATCAATCCCCAAGCACCAACCGAAAAATTCCGATTTCCTTAGGAAAGCTTATCATCTAGGGTGGTAATTGATCAAGACTCTACAGCTCCGTTCCGATAATCAGCTATAATCTGTCAATGCAAAGAAGACATTCTGGCAAATGGGAAAAAGACTCCAGCTCGGTCAATATTTGTTAAAAAATCAAGAATTTTGTCTCAAATTGTAGGAAACATTCTGATCTACAATTTGAGACAGAATTTTTAATTTTTGAACCAATATTCACCGTGCTGGAGTCATTTTCCCATATTGCCGGAATGTCTTCTTTGCATGGACAGACTAGACCTTGGGTGAATGAAAATGATTTCAAAAGCACATGATCATTATTTAATCAACACTTGATCCCTGGATCTAGCGGTAGTAGCTTGATTCAAGCGTAAATTTGACCCACTTCTAATCCCTTTAGGCTAATACCAAACACTTCCCTCTTCTAAATCCCTTATAGGGGGGTATAGTCTGTTCAAGCAAAGAAGACATTCGGGCGAGATGGGGAAATGACTCCAGCTCGGTCAATATTGGTTCAAATGTTATAAATCTAGTCTGAAATTGTAGAACAGAATGTTTGCTACAATTTGTGACAAAATGTATAATTTTTTCACCGATATTGATCGAACTGGAGTATTTTTCCCATCTTGCCAGAATGTCTTCTTTGCTTGGAGAGATTGTAGGCTGGTCCCCCCCTCTCAGACACTTCCCGCCTAATACATCACGAAGGGTCAATCTGCTCAGGGGTCTTTTCTTTTCGAAAAAAGAGCGGGCTTTCAAAGTATTTTTTCTGTTCCTCATCTTTTTAAACCCGGAAGGTTATTTTTTCTTTTAGCTCAGTGATGATGTTCCCTGCCTTTCAACGGGGTTATGATTAATGAGTTCCTTGGAATTTTTCGACAGAACATCGAAGAAGAAAAGCGGACAGTTGTGAAATGAAAGAGGAAAGGAAGGTTGATAGAAGGAGAATGGTGGAATAGGGAATGAGAACGGAGGGAAAAAGGGTGAATCAGGACATGAAGAAATGAAAAAAGTAGAAGAAAAGAGAGGAGAAGGAGGAGGAGGAGGAGGAGAGGGAGGAGGTCAAGGAGAAGGAGGAGGAGTGGGAGGAGGAGGAGGAGGAGGAGGAGGAGGAGGTGGAGGAGGAATAGTAGGAGGAGAAGGAGATGGAGGAGGAGGAGGAGGAGGAGGAGGAGTAGGAGGAGGAGGAGGAGGAGGAATAGTTGGAGGAGAAGGAGAATGAGGAGGAGGAGGAGGAGGAGGAGGAGGAGGAGGAGGAGGAGAAGGATGAGTATACCTTCCGTGTAGATTTGTAGGAAGACGAAGATGGTAAAAAGAAAGTCATCAACATTGATTGAATAAGATGATCGCTAGTGGGAGATAGCGAGCTGAAAAGGAAGGAAGTTCGAGTTAGATGATTTCTAGGAGGATATAAAGAATAAATAAAGCTGAAAGATGGGGTGGTAGTGGGAGAGCAAGGTACTGATGAAAATTGGAAGACAATCGAGGGCTGGAAAAGTAGAAGATGGTTGCTAGAAATAGATGATGAATGGGAGACGGTGAATAATGAGGAATAATGAAGGGAGATGGAGGAACGATAGACAGCTGAGGATTTATTCCAGACTGAAGATATTGGGAGTGTGTGACCACACAGGGCGCCACGGCCAAGGGGGCGCCGCGGCGGCTGATGAAAAACAGGAATTTTAAAAATTTCAATTGGGCTCTTAGAATAATTTTTTCTTATCATTTGATAAAAAACTTATATTCCTTAGAACTTAAATCCACAAGAAATTATTTCCTCTGCATAAACTCATTCATCATAATGAATTGATCAATTGAAATACCACGATCAATGTATAAAGCAAGCCAGGAAACGACCCTCTTAAATTTAAATCTATTGTTGGCTGACAACCACCTAACACTCTGTCGACCAATCACAAGCCAGTTCCCGATAGAAACTTCTGCCTAATATTTTTTACGCATTGTATTTTTTCAAACTTTTTTCTGGCAAGAGGTCGGTATTAGATCATGAATAGTTTAATAAGTTATATTTCATTAGAATCATCGTATAAAAAATAAAATTGATGGGTATAAGATAGGAGTGCAAAATCATATTTTCATCTCATTTTATACATCAAAAAACTATTGAAGTCTAGTACCGGCCTAAGTTACACAATAAAAGTAGAACTGAGTCTAAATTCTATGAATAAGTTCTTCAAATACTAACTTAATACAATCTTACGTGCCTGAGTACATAAATAAATATTATATTAGCACAAGATCGTGAATAGTGAATCAGCATAAATTTTTTTGTATGATACACTATCCATCATTTTCTTGCTAGCAGCCATTTTCTAAGACAGAACTCACGAAACACTGTCAACCAATATGAAAGAGCAGGCGGGGCATGAAGGCGTGTCCAAGTCAAATCTAAAACATCACCCGTCAACTGCTGCCATCTACAGGTCGGATTTGGGAACTTTTCTAAGCGATGTTTTCGGTCATTTTGATTGTAGGCGGAGCTTGGAGGCGTGTTGAATAGGGGTCGGATCAAGTCACCCCATTGCTTCTGCCATCTGCTGGCTGAATTTGGAACTATTTCAAATGTTATTCAAGAAAGTTGGGTAGAGCAGTGAAAATGGATGAATTTTTCAATCTACTTGTTAGATAAATTAATCAATTATTGAAAATTCAATATTCTAATGATCAAGTACGGTACAATGTGACAATTTCAAACAATACGTTGGGATACATTAGAATAAGCAAGTCCCTGTAGCCTAATCCTTTTTGACACACCACATGTAACATTGAGATTGCTTATGAGAAAATTGTGTGCATGAAATGCATCTGGAATCATGTTTGGTTTTGAATATTATTATAATATGTTGGATTGCATTCGTCTGGTTATGTGTGGGTAGGGGGTGCACCAATGAGTACGTTCCACTTTAATATAAACATCAAGGAATAGCATTCCATAACGTAAAAATGAACGATTGACATCATATGAAGGAATAAGACAGTATTAATGAAATGGAATCAACTAGAATATCATGTTTGCAAATAATTATCATAGGATTTGAAAAACAGGTATTGGGTTTCACTCTGATAAGAATATGATAGCGTAACATTTTATAACTTGAGGATGAACAATAGCGTTCAAAATAATGGAATGAAAAATGGAATGAACAAGTGGTCCCGAGTGTTTGCAAGAACCACAATCCACAGTTCACCTCATACCTGCTCTATTCATGGTAGCTTAAACTTCATGCTCTATTTGCTGCCCTATTATTTTTGCAGCTGCTCTGTGAATAGCCGTTCCACTATTGAAAATGCAATATTGATAAACTTGCTCTCAAAAGTGTTATGGCAACTGTGCGGTTGTTTCTGCATTGATACAGTGCGCGCAAGCTGAGAAGACACGCCGCTTCAATGTAAAGAGTATTGCGTTAGCGTGTCTTCTTTGGTTGCGCTTCTTGATACAGTTCATGAATGTTGAGAAGACATGCCGTTATTATGTGGAGTGCATTGTGGAGGTGTGTCTTCTCAGCTAGTGCTATCAGGAGCGGGAGTTTCAAAAGTTGTTATTCAAATATTCAGGGTTGGAGTCGCGGCAGCGTATGAGAAAAGTGTATTCGCTGAGAAATGTTTCTACGAGAGCTGGTTTAAGGAGAATGATGGTTGAGAGAGGAATGATAGAAGAATGGAAAAAGTGAGGAGAGGAATTATTATAGGTATGGAGGAGAATTGGTGTGAGAAATTATAGGAAAGGAGAATAAGTGGGGAGAGGAATTATGGGGTGGGGAAGAAGTGGCAGGGAGAGAAATGATATTAAAGGAGACGAAGAAGGAGAAGTAAGAAGAGAAATAACAGCGCAGGAGAAGAAGTATGAAGATAAAAGGTGGGGAAGAAGAATAACAAACAGGATACAGTCATAGAAAGATTGATAAAAGGGAAGGAAAAGCTTTACGAAAGTTTTATTTGGTAAGAATGGTTATCACTGTGAGGGAAGGTGAGGTATGGATAATAGGGTTGGGTTTATAATAATATAAGAAAATGAGGACGAAGGAGGAGCAGTAGGGATAGTAGGGAACGAAAAAAAGTGTAGGACAGAAAAACTAATTTTTTCAAAATTTTATTAAGAGGAGGAACCGCGTGGAAAGTAGAATGAATAAGCAAATGGATGAGAATGGAAAGTTAGATGAGATTATAGATGATTAGATGAATAAGTGTGATTGAGAAGGAGTGAAGAATGAGGAACAAACAATGAAGGGAGAGAAAAATCCACTCACAATGTTAAAGGACAGAAAAAAGGTGAACAAAAACAGGAATATAGGTGAAAGAACACGGAGAAGCAGGTACGTTGATGTTCTACAACTAAGAAATGGTAGGGAATGTAAGACAAAAGCAAAAACATAGGTGAAAGAACACGAAAAAGCAATTACGCAAATGTTCTAGGACTGAGAAATGGTAGAGAATGTAGAACGAAAACGAAAATATTTGGGAAAGAACACGAAAAAGCAGCTACACAAATGTTCTAGGACTGAGAAATGATAGAGAATGTAGAACAAAAACGAAAACATTCGTGAATAAGAACAAGAAAAAGTAGCAACTTGGTGTGACTCCCATCCTTTGCTTGTTCCGCTCTGCAGCCTATCCTCACCCGGGCGATTCCAGTCTCTGAATTATTCCAGCTGCACGGTTTTCGTTGGGCATATACGCCAGGGTACACACTCTGTATATGTAATGTAAGTCTTGGGAGGAAAATAAGCTCGAAGCAATCTCACTAATGATACTCTTGTGTCATTGAAGTTGCGAAAATTTGCTACAGATGCTACTGTTCACATAGTGTGTCCAAGCAAAGAAGACATGCTGGCAAGATGGGAGAGTGACCCCAGCTCGGTCAATATTTGATAAAAATTTATAAATTTCATCTCAAATTGTAGATCAGAGTGTTTTCTACGATTTAAGACCAAATTTATAATTTTAGAATCAATATTGACAGAGTTGGAATGATTCTCCCATCTTGCCAGAATGTCTTCTTCGCTTGGATGGACTATACTATGTGCGCTAGGTGACCTGTCCTTAGGTGTGCTTCTGCTTAGAGAAAAGGAGTAGAAAATGGAGGAGGAGGAAGAAGAGGAGAAGGAGAAGAAGGAGAAGAAGAAGAAGAAGAAGAAGAAGAAGAAGAAGAAGAAGAAGAAGAAGAAGAAGAAGAAGAAGAAGAGGAGGAGAGGAGAGGAGGAGGAGAGGAGGAGGAGGAGGAGGAGGAGGAGGAGGAGGAGAGAGGTAAGAATAAGGACACAGAGCTGTGTAACCGGCCGGGCTGAAAAATTAGGAAAATTGGAAATGTTCAAGAGTAAGTCCCTTGGCTACCCCTGGAATACGGTGGAAATTTATTGTTACTTGCTATCATTTTCAGCTGAAGAATTATGTGAGAGATTATATGTGAGAATATTTTCCAAGGCGAATCTCTTATTAATTCTTGATTGTGGACATTGTAATAGACATATAACCTACATCTTAAACCTTCATCATTCATCATCACTCATTCATCATTTGCTTAAAATACTTGGAAACCAAGTCGCAATTGTAAAGAAAGAATAAAGAATAAAGATTTGTATAAAGTTTGTATGTAGATGAGGCTGTATTGTTAATCTACTGAAGAATTCAAAATCGAATGAGTCTGTCATGAATAATAATTATTGTGAGTGACACCTTTTCATTAATTTGTGAATAATTCAGTAAGAGATCATTAATAGAATAAGGCTTTATTTTCACAACCATTATTTTAAATAATGATTGCACTTTTTACCTAAAATTTCCAATACTCGTTGATCTTGTCTTCCAATACTGTCCATTCACCGAGTATTTTGGAGCTGGAATCTTCTTTAATTAATTGAGTGATAATTTGAATACTCATTCAAGTAACGCAATACACATAGCCAAAATAATCAATTAATTGTAATCAACGTGAATTGACCCACTTTAAAGTGATTTATACTTGATTATTCCGCTCAATTGTTGAATTGTTACATTTGTTTCAATACTTTATGCCATATTAAGATCTCAGTATACATTTCACAAAATTATTTTGAACTTTTAAAAAACCTTGAATAATTTTCAGAGTAGAACAAAATTAGTGTAGAAGTATCATTTTACAGACATGTTTTGGGACAAAAGATATGTCGGGACATGTCCCGAAACATGTCTATAAAATTATACTTCTAGAGTTTTTCAAAAAGGTATCGATTTTTTCATTTTTTATCAATTATTTAAAAGAGCCCTAACTTTAATTTTCTTTCAATTAGCTGAACATAATGTCTACAAACAATTTTAAATGTGTGCTGCTTTCAGAACTGCTAAAGTCATCGTTGAATGAAATGAAGTTTTCTAGTCTTGCTGTAGTTTGAAAAGAGAACTGAAAATTGGAGAGTTGTCACAAGTATCAATGACATTCATGAAATTCATGAAAACTGAAAATTGAAGATAAAATTTGTTGATTGAATATTGATGTAGTGGAATTTTTGGTGTGTAGTGGATTTGAGACATCTTAGTTCTTTCATTATGAAAATTAAAGGTTTATCCCCAAGACAAGTTTGATGACATTCATTAGAAATTGAGAAATCCACATGGAACTCAAAGTTCCTGGTCTCGGTTCTAGACAAGTTCGATCCAGCGTTGTCTAATACTGTCCCACTCTTTTAAAATACTATCAAGAGACAAGAGAGTAGTCGTTCAATGGAGTCCGAAGATCTCGTTGTGCATTCGATTGATTCCCGCTGACTTTCTTTTGTGACCAAGATAGCTGAGATTGGATTGGTTTCCAGGAGGGGGGGGGGAGAGGAATTCTAAGAAGTAAGAGGGAGGAGAGGGTTTCGAAGAAGTGGAAGAAATTCAATGGAGGGGGGAGAGAAGATGGAAATCCTAGAGAGTAAATAAGAAGGAAAGAATGTTAAGAAGTAAGAAGGAAAAGAGGATTTCGAAGGAGTGAAAGGAATAGATGGGTAGGAGTCCTATAGCAAGAAAAGGGGAGAGAAAGAAATCTGGAAGAGTGAGAAGAGAAGAGGAATTCCAAGAGGTTTAAGGGGGGGGGGTTGAGAGAAATACTAAGGAGTAAGAGGAAAGAGAGAAATTCAAAAGAGTGAATGAGAAGAGAAGTAAGAGAAAATAGAGGAACGAATGGAAAGGGAAGGGAAGAAATGTTACGCAAGGGGGAGGGAAGAGAGGAATATCAAGGAGTGACAGAGAAGAGAAGTTTCCTAAGGAGTTGAGGGGGGGGAAGTAAGAGAAATCCTAAGGAGTGATAGGAGTGAAAGGAATCCTAGGAAGTAATAGGGAAAAGAGAATTTGTAAGAAAGGAGAAGGAAAGAATCCTAGAGGGAAAAAAGAAATCTCAAAAAGTAAGAGAGGAGAGAGGAATCAAAACCCTTTCTTACAGTTTTTCCAAGCAAAGAAGACATTCTGCTAAGATGGAAATATGACTCCAGCTCGGTCAATATTGGTTTAAAACCTACGAATTTGATTTCAAATTGTAGATCAGAATGTTTCCTAGAATTTAATACCAAATATATGATTTGTGAGCCAATATTGATCGAGTCAATTCTCCATCTTGCCAAATTGTCTGTTTCGCTTGGACAGATTATACACCTTTTTTCTTATTGCTCTCTCTCTCTCTCTAATTCCTTGAGATCTTTCTCTTCCCACTCCCCTCCATTTGATCCCTCCTCTTCCACTCTCTACCAATTCTATCTTCCCTCTAACTTCTTAGTCTAGAATGTCTTCTTTGCTTGAACATACCAAGGTTAGGGATTTCTTGAGAAAATCAAGGGGGAATCTTGAGGAGTGTTAGGATGAGGGAGGGGGGAGGAGATGGTCAGCTTAGGCCCTGGGATTTGAGAAGCAGAGGAGCAGAGCAAATGGAACAGCGGTGTAGCATACAAATTGGATTGCGGTGTCATGTGACCGGCGATGCTGGGACATAATGATCAAACCATGGTCAACGGAGGATCCCTGGGTTACTGGGGTGGACATCGGTTGGGGAGAAGGAGGGGAAAAAGGGGAGGTTAGGGAGGGGGGTAAATGGAATTAGATGAAGAAATTGCAGAAGATTAAACAATTAATGGTATGCATGGAAACGTATAGCATGATAAGGATGAAGACTTATCATTTGATTATCAAATATTTGAAACAATTATCAAAAGATTGGTTAATGTTGAGGGTCATATTCAGTCAATGGACATTCTACATTGATATTCATCCTTTTTTAATTAAATTTAAATGTAAAATGTATTTATTGTACTGTATTGTATGTATTGTTTTTTTTTGTTTTTTTGAAGGAAATGGAATCTATTTATTTATTCATTCTACATTAGAATAAGATGAGTTTTTCCACTAAATAGAAGAGATTCAGCCAGTAGAAAGAATATGTATCAGGTGTAAAAGAAAGAGGAAAATCATTATTCATTTTGAAGGGGAGGAGGGGGAGGGAGGAAGGAGGGGGGGGTGAGAGGAAAGGAAGAAGGAAGATGGAAAGGAGCAAAAAAGAGAAGTTGGAGTAAGAAATCAACAATCCTTATTTCATATTTGAAAGTTTGAATTATTAACGTGAGATATTAATCAAGGAGAAGGGTTATAAGGTAGAAAGAGACAATACGTATGAAATGGGACAGAAAGAGAAGACGTTGGATTGAGATGAGATGAGTAGCATTGTATCAGAAGCAAAAGCAGAAGATTGAGTAGGAGTACTTGAGACATGCATTGGCAAGACCTGTCGTTGCAGGGCCACAACAGGGCTACGAGGAATTATCGTCACAATTGTCTTTTCGACTTGACACTGTCTCTTGTGTAACATCCACAGGCACACAAACACACGACATTCACACACGAACACAACACACGACACTTCAATACGGCAACCAAACACAAATACTTTCTCACATGACTTGTGTGATAGGTGTGTATAGTCTGTCCAAGCAAAGAAGACATTCTGGCAAGATGGGGAAATGACTCCAGATCCGTCAGTATTGGTTCAAAATTTGAAAAATTAGTCTCAAATTGTAGAAAAAAATCTGATCTACGATTTGAGACCAATTTTACAATGTTTGAACCAATATTGACCGATCTGGAGTCATTTTCCCATCTTGCCAGAATGTCTTCTTTGCTTGGACTGTCTATATCTGTATGGGTTGGTGGATGGGAACAATAGCGATCTGAATTCTCGGCGAAGACAAAATGACAGCTGCGGGGATATTTGGTCGGGAAATGTGGAATTGTGACAGTTAATAGAGCTGCGAACGGGGGAAAACCCACTCGACTGTCATAAGAGGAGGAGGAGGGTACAGTTGGTTCAAGCAAGGAAGACATTCTGGCAAGGTGGAGAATGACTCCAGCTCGATGAATATTCATTCAAAAATCATAAATTTGCTCTCAAATTGTAGGAAATATTTTGATCTAAATTTTGAAACCAAATTTACAATTTTACAACTAATATTGAACAAGGTGCAGTCATTTCCCCATCTTTCCAGAATGTCTTCTTCACTTGAATAGACTGTACCCCTGTCATGCGGAGGGAACCCAGTGGATTTTCAAGGGGGGGGGGTAACAGCTGAACTGACATGGGGAGTAAGAGTACCCACTCAACTGGGACACATCGGGGACACATTTCCATGTGTAAACAATTGAGTGTAACCCCCTCAACAGTATAGTCAGTCCAAGCAAAGAAGACATTCTGACAAAATGGGAGAATGACTCCAGCTCGGTCAATATTTGTTAAAAAATTATGAATTTGGTAAAAAATTGTAGATCAGAGTGTGTTCTACAATTTGAGACTAAATTAAACGTTTGTGAACAAATTTTGACCGAGCTGGAGTCATTTCCCCATCTTGCCAGAATGTCTTCTTTGCTTGGACAGACTACACAGTATTGACAGTTTGTAATAGAGATTGAGGAAAATGTTGGTTTAGATTCATGCATTTTGATGAGTTTTCTTCACGCTTCTCAGTCAGTGTCATCATTTCAATGTTGTTTATGCTCAATTTTTGTGATGTTGAACTGCACGAGTAGTAATTTAACAGGACTACAAAGTGCATTAGAGTCCCCATCCACACTGGACTGACAGTTTGGACTGACAGTTTGGTGTGCGGCAATCAATAACTGTGAGTGAATGGGGAAACGGAAGTCGAAAATAGCAGTTAAGTAAACTGACAGGCCGATCGTTGGACGATCAGCTGTGATCGATTGAACTGGCAGTTCAAACTGACAGTGAATGTGGATCCTTGAATTGAACCAAGGTCATGTATCAAACTTTATGTTAACAAGGAAATAATTAATGTCAGTAATCAACTACTGAATATAACTTCATTGATAGTCTTGAACAATGAAACTTTATTGTAGCTGCCTATGAGTTGTATCTCTTGAATGTCTGGAAATAATAGGCACAAAATATGAAGTGTTAAGCCACGTTTACACCGGAATGTTAATAACATTTGTTAATAACTTTTATATAATAAGTTAAATAATATATAAGTCTATATAATAATACGTTATTCAGATAAGTCATTAAAAAATTTTATTAACATTCCGGTGTAAACGTGGCATAACACTTCTTGGAAAGATATTGTTGATTTCAAAACGTTATTATTGGAGCTCAATGATATCTAGAATAATATACCATGTGGATTTTAATATACTTTTATTATTTTTATTCATTGAAAGTAGTTGAATTCTGTCTTTATTCATCTTTTCAGATTTGTATCATTATTTATTGATTTTACAATCTTGTTATCTAAATACTCTTTACAGAATTATTATTTTATCTTTCCTATTGTCTCTTTTCCTATGTGATCTTTAACGTGTTAAAATTTTTGCAGATAACCACTGCTTTCACTTCTTGCAATAAGGTTAGATATTCTATAGGATCAAATTGTTCATGGTTTCCGTTCATTGAGCTGAAGTCTTAATATTTCTACAGGAAATTTTAATATTTCGGATGGACACGTTAAGCCGTTGGTCCCGACTGCCTAAAAAGCAGTCGTTAGGTCATGTTAGAGGTCCTGACACTGATCAGGTGCGACCTGAAAACTCCGACATCAGACCGTAGCCAGCAAGGTCGCATGGTATTATTATCATATTTATATTATTTCAAGATTGATGACATGTCAAATACTGAAGGACTTGATAGGATTACAAGTTTCTTTTATAACTTCAACGTTTTGTAAGCAGAGAAAAGTATATTTTTCAATAGAATTTTATTTTATTCATTTATAGATATGATTCCACAAATCATAACATAATTATGAACTGGGATAGAAAAAATAGGCTGAGCTTGTGCTAATTCTTCCAAAATTCTGTTGTACTATTAGTCCAAAACAAGGTTTATGTGATTTCACCGCACTTCACACCATAATTACTGGTCCTGGAAAAATATTATGAGATTTTTGAATTTAGAGTAATAAGACTGAAAACCAAATTATTCAATGCAGAATTATTATCAATCAGAATCTTTGAGAGTATGAATTGTAAAAATTATCTGTTTATCATTCATATCTTATACCTCAGTCTACTCTTATTATAATAATTGGATTGGGAACAAACTAAGGACTGAGTAGTGTGAAGGCCTAGGAGAAACTGCATCCGTCTCCAGGATATATATTGGTGTTGATTGATTAGATTGGGTTTAGAGGGGTTCTAAGGGAGTTCTAAGGGGGGGGGTGCTAATTCATGCATGGCATAATTGCGCCTGGGGTGTCTGTTTTCACAGGGGTGACTCGATTATCGAGGCATGTCTGTCTGCCTTGAAACACCATCCACTCACTCATGCATTCCCTCACTCACTGCCATTACAGGTTTACTCATTTCCTCTCACACTCACTTCCATCACTGGTCTACTCACTTCTATTACAGGTTCACTCATTCCCTCACTCACTCACTTCCATTGCTGGTTCACTCTTTTCCTCTCACAATCACTTCCATTGCAGGTTTACTCATTTCTCATCTCACTCATTTACATTAAAGGTTTACTCATTTCCTCACTCACTCAGTTCCATTGCTGGTTTACTCATTCCCTCACTCACTCACAATTGCTGGCTGATTCATTTCCTATTCTCACTCAGTTCCATTACAGGTTCGCTCTTTTCCTCTTCCACTCACTTCCATCACTGGTTCATTCATTTCCTCTCTCACTCTCATAAATGCTTTCCAGATTTTGGCTTTCTCTCTCTCTCATCTCTCTCTCTCCTACTCACCCACTCACTCAGTAATATCCTTTTTGTCATCAGCTGATGATCACTCAGTTTTCTCACAGTAATTTTATTGTCACTCGTTTCCTGACACTCTCACTATTCTACTCTCACTTAATTATATCCCTTCTGTCTTCAACTGGTTCTCACTCGCAGTTTCCTTACAGGATTTTACGTATATGTATCGACTGAACTCATAATTTGATTTTATTTTCGAAAATTTTTTCCTGAACATTGGCCAAATATACTAGATATAACGACCAGTTGATTTCCTAGTTTTTTCCAATCGCGAATAGGCCTTTGTTATTTCGTATTTCTGTTACAAAAATAAAAATGCATTATTTATCATTTATTCATTTTTTACTTCCGCACTTACTCGCTGATTCACTCAATGGCTAACATGAGAGACATTATTCAATCTTCTATGGCTGACGCCAAAGAGTTTCGTTTGCCACCAGTGTGCTACAATAGCGGATGTTGTCAACAATTAGAGTTGACATTTAGCTATGCCCAGATTATGTTTCTGAAATCAAAGCTGGCAATATATACTTTAAATCAGCTGTTAGTAGGTTGACATCAGGTATAAGAGATAGACGAAACCGTCCAACCTTTTGGTGACAGTTACAACATAAAAATAAAAGTATTCCTCCTCCTTCCCAGTCACCTCCTTCTTCTCCTCCTTCTCCTTTTCCTCCTTCTCTTCCTCCTCCTCCTCCTCCTCCTTTTCCTCCTTCTCCGTCTCCTCCTCATCCTCCTCCTCCTCTTTTCTCCTTCTCCTCCTTCTCCTCCTCCTCCTCCTTTTCCTCCTTCTCCGTCTCCTCCTCATCCTTCTCCTCCGTCTCCTCCTCATCCTCCTCCTCCTCTTCCCCTCCTTCTCCTCCTTCTCCTCCTTCTCCTCCTTCTCCTCCTTCTCCTCCTTCTCCTCCTTCTCCTCCTTCTCCTCCTTCTCCTCCTTCTCCTCCTTCTCCTCCTACTCCTCCTTCTCCTCCTCCTCCTCCTCCTCCTCCTTCTCCTCCTCCTCCTCCTCCTCCTCCTCCTCCTTCTCCGCCTCCTCCTCCTCCACCTCTTCTTTCTCCTTCTCCTCCTTCTCTCCTTCATAGTACTCGTCCTTCTCCTCCAATTCATTCCCCATCTCCTCTCCTACCACCATCAGTATGTCAATACAAGGGTAATTTACATTTCAATCGAGGCCTTCCGCTGTCTCCCTACCAAAACTCAGTCAGGCCTTCTCAGCTTGGGATAGAATCAGTTTCAGCTTATATCTTCTCAGGATAGGATATATTCTGTCCAAGCAAATGAGGCATTTTGGCAAGATTGGGAAATGACTCCAGCTAGGTCAATAATTGTTCAAAATGTATTAATTTAACCTCAAATTATATGAAACATTCTGATTTTGAATTTGAAACCAAATTCATCATTGTTAAACCAATATTAACTGAGAAGGAGTCATTCTCCCATCTTGCCAGAATGTCTTCTTTGCTTCGATAGACTAGAACTGTTCCAGCATATATCTCTTCAGGATACGATAGGCATTGTTGTAGCCTATATATATCTTTTCAACCTAGTATAATTATTCTCAGCATAATTCAGAAACTGTTTCACCACGGTATCAGTGTGAATACAGCTTGACTGCCACTGCATAATAAGCAATGTTTGTTCAACAGGGCGTCAGGGAGCGTCTCATTGCTGATTGATAATGTTGCCGTTATTGGTATTGTTGGGCGGAAATGATTGATGATTCTGCAATCGATCAATCGACTGTTAACTAGAGATTGTTTATAGTTTGACTGAAATGATTGAGAATAGTTGGTTGAATTAGTTTGTATCATCGGATGGAATGCGATGTAGGCTGAGAATAGTTGATTTAATAGTTGATTCAATAGCTGATTTAACAGTTGATTTAATTTAAATAGTTGATTTGTCGTATTGGATGAAGGTGTGTTGGAATTCGATATAGGGTGAGAGTAGTTTCAAGTTGATATTTCGTCAAGATGTTGACGAATAACTCGTCATTACTCGAGTAATGAGGTGTGGGCTAGGAATAGTTGGTTTAATATTAGTTTGTCATATTGAGTGAAGGTGTGTCGGAATTTGATATAGGATAAGAATAGCTGCAGGTGTAATGTGGTGTGGTGTGAGAATAGTTGATTGATTTTGATTCTGTGTTTGATCGTCGTTAATTAATTATAGGACAAGTTTGAACATGAAGCTGGTTTTGTATTTAGGAAAAGTTATGAACTGATCCACTAGGTTCTTGACTTGTAAACTTCATTTCTCATTTCATTCATTTAGAAACTATTTGATATATTCCGTTATCATTTCAGAACAATTTTAATCAAAGTTCAAAGAAAGTATTCGATTTATTTCATTTCATCTATCAATTATTTTAAATAGCCCTGAGTTCAAAGTTCAATTTTCAATACAAATTAATATGATACAAACTTTAAAAATACAAAGAAAAAACGAGTTAGCCTAATTAGAAGCAGTTGAATTTAGCAGGATTTCAAGCAATCTTGATTGAGAAAATAAAGCATGATTTTAATCTATGGAGAATCTAATAAACCTTTAGTTTTCAAGATAAATTACATTTTTCTCTCAAGGAGAAAAATATTAAGACATCTGGAACTGACTGGATTTTTCTTTCTAGAATACAGTTGAATTGATTTTTATTGGGTTTTGGAACTGGAACTGTTTCTTATGAGCAAGCATTCAGTTTTATTTATTCAATGGAACAAAAAATATTGGGAAGCAACAGATCAAAGATCCGTTTAAAGAAATTTCAAGTGACATTGAGGTTTCAGCCAGATAAGAGAGGAGACACTCTACACGGAGACTTTTATCTTAATAGTATTTCTTAGTTTTTGTACCAAACCACAGATATAAGTCAGTTAAACTGATACAGTCTCAAGTTTGTCATTTGTCAGAACCTTGCTGAATATTTCATCGCACAGAGTTGAAACAGATTTCAGCTTTGTAAAACTGATGGTTGAAGAAAAACCTCTAGTTTTAAAAGTGACACTTCAGGTTCTAAAGCGAAACAGGTCTAGTTTCTAGATATATTGAAGGGTGGTAAACCCTTTCAAAACGTGACATAGAAAAATTAAGTAAAAGAAGGTCATTCTAGCGAATCAGGGCTCTATTACGCCCCAATAACAGCATAAGAAGCTCTAGTCCGTCCAAGCAAAGAAGACATTCCGGCAAGATGGGAGAATGACTCCAGGTTGGTCGATATTGGTCAAAAATATATCAATTTGGTCTTAAATTGTAGAGCAAAATTTTCCCTACAATAAAGGAACAAATTTAAAATTTTCGAATCAATATTGACTGAGTTGGAGTCATTTTCCCATCTAGCCAGAATGCCTTCTTTGCTTGGTAAGACAGTTTTTGGATGAGTTTTGTAAGCTGAAACATTTTGTCTGTTTGTAGAGAGAGATTCTGCAGCTAGAGTCTGTCGAAGCAAAGAAGACATTCTGGCAAGATGGGAAAACGACTCCAACTCGGTCAATATTGATTCAAAAATGATAAATTTGGTTTTTAATTATATTAAACATTTTGTTCTACAAATTGAAACCTGATTTATGGTTTTTGAATCAATATTGACTTAGCAGGAGTCATTCTTTCATCTTGCCAGAATGTCTTCTTCGCTTGGATAGACTATTCAGAGGCAGGTGTACGGTTTTGCTCTAATCCTTCCTTATCTAGGCGGACCGAGCGGTCTGAATTATTAACCGGGGCCTAGAGTACAGCCTCTACCTCTACCTACCCTAAACCGCCTTTTCCAACCCTTCTACCAACCACTTTCCCTTTAACATCCTTGTTTCATTCTCTTTATACCTTTCTGTACAAGGTTGACGATACACAACTTCTGGTTCCTTACACAGTGATGCTACTTTCAAATTGGTATTATTTTTAACACTGTATAGCTTTCAAATTCTATTATTTTTTCCTCCACCTACTATCTTAAGTCGCACTTTACTCCCGGGAATCTAATACTAGTTTCACATTTTCTCCCTCATGAGAAAAACTTGATCACTTTCCCTAGGAAGTAAAGTGAACCCATAAGAATAACATATGTGACGTCATCAATCAATGCAGCATATGAGAAATTATTCAAAACAGCTGATCTTCTGTTACAGACAGTAAAATAAATAGCGCTTTTTCGACATGTCTATAGTCCATTCACGATGACTTGAGACGAAATAAACAACCCTTTTGCGTGTGTGTGCGTGTAATGGAAGGTCTGATTCAGTTGAACTGCTGACTCTTGTCTGGAGCTGTGATTTGCTAAAGTCCGACTTGTCTTTTCTCTAGACTGTTGTCTTGAGCTGTGATTGGCTGCAGCTGTTGGTCTGTGGCCGAAAGTTTCCCATAGAAGAAGACCTTCCATTACACGCAAACACACTCAAAAATTTTGTTTATTCCGTCTCAAGTGATCGTGAATGGAGTATAGATACAGGAAATAGCTGGGACTTTTCGATTGTGAGGTTATGTCATCTCTACAGTATGGTAGATTACACTTATTTATTACATTCTTATAGTGTAGGCGAAGGAAAAATGTTGTGTGCATCTCGGGACTAAATTACTTTTTCTCCTTCGGGAAATTGTCGCCCTCGGCTATGCCTCGGGCACCAATAGTATCCCTCGGGGAGAAAAAGTTGAACATTAGTCCCTAGATGCAAAAACAAAAACAATTTCTTATACTTTTATTCTCTCTCACTCTAAGCAGGACCACCTTAATACTTGGTATTTAGGAGGTCCTGCTCTAAGACGACTACGCACAGGTCATAGTGCCTATCCTACGAATTATTATTCTTCTTGAGTACAAAATAAAGGTAAGTTTATAAAATTGCATAAGTAAATAACAATAAAATTCATTTGTTAATAGCTAATAAATATTTATTTGCCATTCTTGAATTTGATTTATGTCTCTTTTTCTGATTTTGAACTTATATTTTGTGAAAAGCTTAGAAGAAAACTCTATAAAATTCTTTCTCCTTTCCCTTAAAACCCCTCTTAACCTCATTTGTTCCCTTACATCACTAAGCTTTGGTTTCCCTGATAATGATTCCCACATGAGATCCTGGGCTTGTGTGAGGGTAATGAGTAATTCTATCGAAAAATATTTTATACTTGTGTGGAACGTGAAACTCTTTCAACCTTGTAACTTTAACTCAATTCCCTTCTTCTTATGGCTACTCTATCAATGATTTCTATTCAAAATAAAGATAACAGTACCCTTATGAAATTATTCTTACTATAGCATAAGACAAAATGATTTTTATAAGTCAAAACATGTTATGCTAAAATATGAAAAATTTCAAAAGGGTAGAGTAATTTTTTTGGTGAATAGAAAACTCGGTAACTCGGTAACTCTGTAACTTTGTAACTCTGTGAATCTGGAACTCTGTAATTCTGTATTTCTTGTAACCTGCATTCCTGATTGACGTGGTATTAGTTTTGATAAGCTTGACGCTCGACTGTGGGACGAATTTTGCAGGGAATTCCCAAGACGTCTGGAAATTTTTATAAGGGATCAAGGTTGACCTCACTGCTTGGGTTCTCGACCGAGAATTTTCTCCTATTTTCTGAGCGCAGATGTGCCAGACCCTACTGCATTCCGCAGGGATGGTGAGAGAAATCGACAAACTTATATGGAATCTCTGCATTCCAGATATAGTCTGGTCGAGCAAAGAAAACATTCTGTCAAGATGGGAATATGACGTCAGCTCAATCAATATTGGTTCAAGAATTATAAATTTGGTTTCAATCTGTAGAAAACATTCTGTTCATTTATAATTTATTTATAATTCCTCAAATTAAAATTTTGGAATCCATATTGATTGAGCTGGAGCTATTTTCCCATCTTGCCGGAATGTCTTCTTTGCTCAACTAGACTATGTATGTATGTATGTATGTATGTATGTATGTATGTATGTATGTATGTAGCCCATGTATGCCTATATAGCTGGTTGCCAGTTTCAAATGTCACTCTACTGAACGGCCCATCCAGGCCAAGAAGATATATGTGTACGACGGGAAAACTATGCCCCAGCTCCAATACAGCTCAAGAGCCATAAACTCTCAATCAGAACTGAACAGCCCAAAGCCGCCTCCACCAGCGCAAGACTTCATGTAGGTATCACGCTCAAAAAACTTGATAAGTATAGAACCTATTAGTGTGGAGTGATTGAATTGTTATAAACATAGTACTTAGTAGGCTAAAACGAATCATTCTTTGGATGTCTCATATACAGCACTTCACCTGTTTCGTGGGCACGAGCCGCCAAATGTCTCATGGTATAGTCTGTCCAAGCAAAGAAAACCCTCTGGCAAGATGGGGGAATGATTCCAGCTCGGTCAATATTGATTCAAAATCATTAATTCCATTTCAAATTTTGGGAAACATTCTGATCTTCAATTTGAGACAAAATCAATAATTTTTGAGCCAATATTGACCGACCTGGAGTCATTTGCACATCTTATCAGAGGGTCTTCTTTGTTTGGACAGACTGTATCATGATTGGAGACAACCTGAATTCAAAACTTCACCAACTTTATTATTTCAAGTATTATATTAATATTTCCGAGTAGAGACATTTTTCTCCAATATTATATTTAGCTTCCCTACAACATGTAGAATTATAACATGATTTCTATCTTCATGAATCATGAATTATAACATGATTTCTATCTTCGTGACCTCATGAATAAAAAATCCCGTATCTTCATTTCAACCTATTCCTTTCAAAGGATTTAAGGAATCATAATATTATTATTTAATGAAATTATGAGGCTCTTGAAGTCAATTCATGAGTCAAGTACATAGCTTTAGAAGGAGTTACGGTTTTATGACACTCCATTATATTTGAAGTTGCGATGAAGCCTGCAGCGAATTTACACTCCATTTGACGGATTTAAGGTTTTATCGCATTAAGAACTTATTTTTATACATTCTTAAACTCCTGGATTTGTCATAATGTACGGCGCATGTGTTCCAGTACAATAAAATACTACTATTGTTCACTTTGATAGGAGTTTTACTACTTCTGTGAGAAAATTTTATAACCTTTTCAGCTCTCAAGAAATTTTTATTATTTCAAACGCTGCATTCTATAGTCTGTTCAAGCGAAGAAGACGTTACGGCAAGATGGGAAAATGACTCCAGCTCGGTCAATATTGCTTTAAAAATTATGGATTTGATTTGAAATTGTAGGCAACATTCTGATCAACAATATTTGAGACCAGATTCATCATCTTTGAACCAATATCGACCGATCAGTTTTACCATCTTGCCGATTTTCCATCGACGATTTTACCATCTTGCCAGAATGCTTGGACAGACTATACGAGAAATGCACTTATCCTCTTTCTCGAGATGTTTCTTCTTTCACAAGATTTCTGAAAATGTCACTTTGGCACTGGCGGGTCGTGCCCGCGAAACAGGTGAAGTGCCCGCATCTTTCACTGAACAGCACTTCACCTGTTTCGTGGGCACTAGCCGCCAGTGCTCTTTCGCTATTTCTGTCCTTATCCAGGTATTATTTTCACTGGATTTGTCAATATTGTCTGCATTATCAGTGAGTTAATATACGGCTGCTTTTGTCAATCCCCATTTGAGTCTTCTCTCTTCTCATCAATTATTTATCTTAACCACATCACATTGAGCATCAGATTTATTTCATTCTGTTTATGTATTACACTCTTATTCTTCCTTCAATAACATTGTTTTTGCTCTATCATCGTACAAATGACGTCATATAGAAATGACGCCACAAAAGTATGCAGTTGGTGAATCACTAGTATCAAATCAATTACTCTCAGGACAGTAGACGATCTGTTTGCGAGAGTATATCAGACACTAGCGGCTCGTACCCACGTAACTGGTGAAGTACCCGTATCTTCTACTGTACAGCACTTCACCTGTTTCGTGGGCTTGAGCCACCAGTGATATCAGAACAAGAGCGTTTCCAGCTATCTGTAAGCTGTCTTCGAGAGCGAATTTTTTAAAATCTGTAAAATTTATGTATTGAATATATTTTTCCTGACTACTAGGAATCCTCGAACTCGGCTGATAAGACTAGGGGACAGTTCAGGAGGATAAGGCGAGCGGAACGAGCCTACCAGTTTGTATATTATACGGGTGAAATAAATTCAATAAGTTTATATTGGTTTAAATCGTTCAAATTGACATCAAATAGACCTAATTTTACATTTCAATAACTCAATAACTTGAAAGAAGTACAAAAATGTTCTCTGTCTCCGTCACTATACCTCTCTCACTCACTCTGCTTCCATCTTCCAACCGCCCACAAGTTTTAACTTGGTATGAAAACTCTTACAAAGTGCGAATAATGAATTACTCGATACGCTTGAAGAAGTTCGGTCCAGCGGAAGAGGTGGGGAAGGAGGAGAGGAGAAGGAATATGAGAAGAAGGAGATGGAAGAGTTGGATGAGGAGAATAACGGGAAGGAGCACATCGCAAGAGGACTGAGAGGAGAAGTTAGGGGAGAAGACAGAAAACGATGAAAAAGTTGAGGTAATAGGAGATTAGGAATAAAGATGGTAGGGTTGGGTAGAAGAAGAGGAAAAGAGAGTGAGAAAGGAGAAAAGACGAATAGGATTAGAAAGGAAAAAAAAAGCAAAAAGAAGAAGATGGAGATGATAAAAAGAGAGCAAGGAAAATTGAAAAGTAAAACAAGTAGAAGGGAGAGAAGAGGAAGAACAAGAAGAAGGAAAAGGAGACAAGGAAGAGGGAGAAGAGAACAAGAAGAAGAAAAAGGAGGAGGAGGAGGAGAAGAAGAAGAAGACAAAAGAGAAGAATAAGGATAAGGAGATAGTGAAGTAGAATGAGATGGTGGAGGAGAAGGAGTAATAGAGGGAATAAGGGGAGAACGAGTAATAGAAGTAATAAGAGGAGAAGGAGGAGAAGGTTAAGAAGGATAAGAAGGAGGATAAGAGGAGAAGAAGGAGAAAAAGAAGGAGGAAAAGGGGGTGAAGAAGGAGAAGGAGAAGAAGGATGAAAAAGAGGAGATAGATAGATAAAATGACTTTATTTTACACTTTGTAAAAATTTTATAAGAGTTTGTGGGCGAAGTTGAGGCATGCAAGCCCCCAATTTATCAAGTTCTTGATAAATATCAAGAAGAGGAAGAAGGAGAAGAAGAGAAGAAGAAGAAGAAGAAGGAAGAAGAAGAAGAAGAAGAAGAAGAAGAAGAAGAAGAAGAAGAAGAAGAAGAAGAAAAGGAAGAAGAAGTATAAGGAGAAACGATGAGAGCGTCTACAGAGAAAGATGAGAGGAGGAGTAGGAGAGAATCAGAAGAAAATGCAGGAGAAGAAGAAAAATAGGAAAAGAATGGGGGAGGGGGAGTGATAGCTAGGGGTAGAGAAAAAATCAGGGTGGCTCTGTACAGGTGCTCGAGCTCTCTTAACGAGGTTCGAGCCGGAAAATTCGAACACCAGCTCGTTCACTAACGAACGAGCCAAGAGCTAGCAGGAGATTTTCAGCCGTCGCTCGCAAAGAAAGTGTCGTAAATTATTGAAACACGACTGCATTGCACACATACACACACACATATACTCCACAATGTGGCAGCCAAGAGGCGCTCCGAAGCCCATCAAAGTTTTTCCATTATAATTTAGCCAGTCATACATCGCGGCTGGGTTTCTACTTGTCTTAATACGATCTGTTACTTTTTTCTTGTAATAATAATTATTATTGGAGTCTTCTGTTCCAATATGTTACTTTAGTCTGTCCAAGCAGAGAAGTCATTTTTCCATTCACCGTAATTTTTCTCATCTTGTCAGAACGTCTTCTTTGCTTGTACACTGTACAGACTGTAGTCTACTTAAAAAATTCATCCTTCCAAACTACAATACTCTTATATTATTGTTTTATAGGCAATAGGGTGTGTTCTTACTTGCCTTCATGATGTGATCTGTTGCTTCTTTCGAATTGTATTTTTCCTTCTATTTCTGTTTCAATATTTTGATGCTTGTTTGTTTGTTTATGAGGGTGAATCCCACATGAGCTCATAGGCTTGTGCGTGGGTAATGAAATGGATGATAGATGACGACTACTTTTTAGGTAGTCGGGACCGACTTTCCTCCGAAAGACGGGGTGGCCGTATTTATGTGATTGTGCTGTGGTCAAAAATTGTTCCCCGCTAGGGACTTGAACCAGGGTCCACCTGGTTATTAGACCGGCGCTTTATCACTCCTCCAACGAGCCACCCGAAATAATAATTCCAAATAATATACTTCAATATTCTGATTTCAGTTTTCCACGTTTTCTACAATCAGTCTACTTCTTTTTGTTCTTAATTTCCTTGTTATTTTCAGAGTCTTCTTCCTAGTTGCTTTCTCTCCTGCTTCTTTTTTCAATCCAACATTTCAATTTTTATATGTGCCTGAATTCAAACATGGGAACACTATAGTCTTGTCGAGAAAGTAAGACACTCTGGCGAGATGTATAAATTATTCACTTGCTCACATTTAGTTTGGTCACTATTGGTTCAGAAATTGAAAGTCTGGTCTTGAATTTTAGAGCCAAATTTATCTTTCACAATTTGAAATCAAAGCTTTTATTTTTAAACCAGTATTGAACAAGCTGAAGTCAGTTCCCCATTTTGTCAGAATTTCTACTTTGCACCACCAGACCTGGAATGTTTTTGTTAGGAAACTTTCGAAATAATAAGTTTGGTTGTAAGAAAACACTTTAAAAACAGTTCGAGATAAACAATTGTGACCAAAGTCGAGCAAAGAAGACATTCTGGCAAGATTAAGGAATAATGCCATCGTGGCCAAGGTAAATAGATTACTTCTGCAATCTGATCACCTTGAGCTTGGCCAATATAAGTTCGGAAATTATTAATTTTGTCTCAAATTTTAAAGCCATATCTGAAATGTATTTTCGTGAAGAACTTTGGAAGTAATCAATTTCGTTTGTGAGAAAACACTCTGAAAATATTCGAGATAAACACTTGTGAGCTGATAGTCGGTTGGTGACAGTTTTGTCTGGCGATAGTGTCAGATAAACTATCCGCGCCGTTAAAAATGAACAAAAATCAGACACGTCTAAGATTGATCACCGCACAGAAGAAGCTTTTCCAATGCGAGGGAAAGCCATTTATTTCCAGTTTTCCAGGCATGTGGAAAAACGCGCATCGCCGCAGATGAGATACTCGGTCACACACATACTATTCACCATAACTCAAAAACGACTTTTTACTCGTTCTAATAAATTCCGAGCGCGGAGGAATATGGCGCGGAGGAATATCGCGCAGTTGTCGACAACACCATATCTATAGTCTGTCCAAGCGAAGAAGACATTCTTGAAAGATGGAAAAATGATACCAACTCCGTTAATATTGCTTCAAAAATTATAAATTTTGTCTCAACTTGTAGGAAACATTCTGATCTACAATTTAAGGTCGAATTGATCGTTTTTAAACCAATACTGACCGAGGTGCAATCATTTCCCCGTCTTGCCAGAGTGTTTTCTCAGCTTGGACAGACTATACGCGTTTCTGTACGGATTGGTGATTCTCTAGTTCCCCTCCCCCCCATTCACCAGCTTCTCCCCCTCAACTAGTCACCAACTTACCCCCCTCCCTTCCCACATACAGCCAGTAGCCATCTTGATTTCTAATCTTGTATTTTCCACCGTTGAGAGAATACCAGCTAAGAAAAACAGCAGATGTTGGAGTCTCCATGTTTTTCTTGGCAGTTTTCATCTCCTGATTCACTTTTCCTATCTATCTCTTTTCGCATTAAATGTCTTTGCATTTTTCGTCTCTTTTTCTACTCAATCTCTGAATTCTGCCGGATTCCTTTTTAAATCTGTTATGTATTCTTTGCTCTTAGTGATTTTCTTCTTTCTTCTACTCTCCGATTCCTTCTCCCACTCTTCCTTATCCTCCCTTTCTTATCCTCCATTGTCATTTTTCAACTTCTTTTCAAACTTTCTAGCTGCGTTTTCTACTGGAGAGAAATTGATTCTTACTGATCCTCTTGACTTCTCTTCTTTTCCTCCTCCTTCTCTCCTCTTTCTTCTTTTCCTTATTCTTCCACTTCCTCTCCTCTTTCTTCTTTTTCTTATTCTTCCACTTCCTCTCATTTTCTTCTCCTTTCTCCTTTTTCCACTTGATTTCCACAACTTCGCTCTTATTTCTACGCGTCCTAGCTGGCTTTTTCACTGGAGAGCATGCTAGATTGATTCTTACTCATCCTTTTGTCTTTTCTTCTCCCCTCCTCCTTATCCTTCTCTTCCTCCTTTTCTTTCTTTCCTTTCTTCTTCTCTTCCTCCCCCTCTTTCTCTCCTCCTTCTCCCCCTCTTCCCTCTTTCTCTTTTCTATTTTCTTCTCCTCCAGTTCTTTCTCCTCATCCTTTCTCTTTTTCTCCTAGTTCTTTCTCCAGGCTCTTGAGCTGCTGATCTGTACAGTTGACTAACTTTTGAGCATGCATTCGACATTCCATCTATTCTATTTTGCTGACAGTCTGTGCCAATTCTTGAGATTCCTCTCTCTTGTTTTTCCCGAATTCGTTGAAGATGAAATCATACTCGGGTGCGAAGTGCTGTGTGGTATTTGAATGCAAAGTGGAAATTCTTCACTCGTAAGAATGTTCTGTGGATGTAATGTGTTTATTAAACCACAGATGAGTGCATGTTTTATGTCGCATATTGAATTTGTCGTACGTTCAATTACTACATAACTTAGCTTAAATGTTCTCGGATTGTACTCAAGTACTATTTTCAAGAATTATTGTTGAATTATGAAGTCTATAGAAATCATGAACAATAAATTATTGGAATCTTCTATTTCCCTTCAACTATGCGTGATATGCTATTGAATAGAACAATTGATAGCATTGAAGTTTACATCTAAAACTAATTAATCAAGTTGTAATCAACAATATTAACTGATTTGCGGAGAAAAGATAAGAGAAGAGCTCTGTATACATATCACTTGCGGCTCATAACAAAACAGGTGAAAAGCTGTGCAGTAAAAGATACGGGCACTTTGCCTGAAGGGCTGTGCAGTAAAAGATACGGGAACTTCACCTGGTTTGTGAGCACGAGCCGCCATTGATAAAAATACACAACCTGAAATTGGAAAACCACAGATAGGAATTATTATTTATCATTATCTATCGAAGAAAAATAATACAATCTTCATTCAGTTATTTATAACTAGTTGTTCAGTACCTTTTCATGCAGAATCGAAAGAGTTTTAAGTAGTTCCTCTGTCAAGGGTTCAATGAACTCAATCTATAATCTACATACCTCCATTACCACTGTATTACCATCAAGACTCTGTCAATCTTTTCAATCTTTTCAATGTTTCAAGCTACTTCATCATGCCCTATCATAGCAATTATTGATGTTAGTCACTTGTCACTTGCCAGCAAGAGGCATGCCTCCTTTATCCAGTACTATTGCAACGGGACTTTTATGCCACATGTATTCATTTGCATGCCATGCATCTTACACTCATCGCAACTTCAAAAGAAGCATTCTCTCATCCACCTATTCCACTTATATTAAATTAAATTATTTACCTATCCTATAATTCATACAGAATTCAGTGTTTTATGACTTCTTGTTACTTGCTAACTAGTGTCATACCTCTTTCAACCATCACTGTTGCAACTGAACCTTTGTATTTGCCACATGCCTTTGATGGGGCATGCCCTACCTCTTTCATTGCCCGTAATGGACATTGGAGCATTGAGGACATGCAAATTAGTGCCAGCAGATGCTGTAAACAGCGGCCGAGCTGAGCAGTTCTAAACAGATGAATATTTATAGGACTGGTGACGTCACCCGACTGGAGTGACACAGGGCGGCAGGCTGTCACCGTGCATTTCACTGATGTAATGCAGTTTACAGCAGTCCTGTGCTGAAAATGGTCACATCGTTGACCTTAGTTGATATCGGAGATATACAGAGCTGTACATTATATATATAGATGTTAGGTTTACTAGATTCAAATACTGTGGAAAATGATACACTAGCTATGATAATACTAGCGAACGCTAGTGGATGCAAACGCTTGTTGTAGCGGCTGCAAACGCTTGTGGATACAAACGTTTGCTGTAGCGTTTGGAAACGCTTGTGGTTGTAAACGACGCGTACGCTGCAATCGTTAATTATGATAACTTTCAAACGCTGGACATTTCTTATGGTGATGACTATTTGCCGCATACATTGAATGCACCTCAATATAATCTCCATTAAATTTCTCAATCCACTGTACGTAATGATGAAAATCCATGTCTATTCACCAATGTGTGGTGTCTTTTTTAGGATGGTTCCTGTTTACTCCATTTGTAATGACTTCGTAACATAGATTGCTGTATAAGAAGATGAACAAGCAATTAAAATTTGAATTTTTGAATCTGGTATTTCTTATACTACTTTACAGTAATCAAATAATGTAAATCTTAGTACCCTTAAAAAAATTATTTTAAAAAGGGTACTGAGATCTAAATTATTTAAAAACTATTATTTTAAATAATATTACCCGTGTTTTGGTTCTTTTTATTGAATAAAAATTCAAACATGAATTTTATGTAACAACCTTCCAAATTCTAAATTACGGTTTCATAGTTTTTTTTACCTCCAGGAGTTAAAATTTGTGTATAATTCAAGTTTCAACTGTGGACATAACCTCTATTTGGAATATTTTAACCAAAATTGGGAATAATAAGAGACGTTTTGGACTTTGTCTGTGTTCCAGTCCTACTGTATTTCAATCTTGTTAATAAACCATAATAATAATACTTTGATAATAGACATATAATAATACATACATAATAATAATAACACTTTGAAAATTACAAAGTAGCCCTAAGAAAAAGGAAACAGTACTTTTAGTGTACATTCAACTCTGCATAGAAATAGAGGTGAAATGAAACATGAATATAGTGACAGCTATAACAGTGGAAGAAAAACTACTGCAAAGAGCGTCATAATATTGTTCTGGCATACGATCATCTCATACATACATTGAAGCTGAAATCGAGATAGAATCAAGCCGGCTTGCAAGTTGTTGAGTTGGAAAAGTAAGTTAGCCACATTCACACCCGGGGCCTCCGAAACTTTTGGAAGCCTCACTCGGCTTTCTTTGCCAAGAAACAAAGCTGAATGCAGTTAGGAAAGCCAATGTGTCAAATTTTCCTTGTTTACATGATGCAAGAGGGTTAGGAGGGAAAACTTGATAAGCTGACATGCAAGTTTTTCCAAGTGCCAACATAACAGTTTCTCTCGCTTCTCAACCGCAAATTTTCCCACATTGAATGAGAATCTGCGCCTGATGGAAAACTTTCAACTTTCTCGCAAGTTCATCTCGGTGCGTGACTGCTTTGCCCTAGTGTAAATACTTTTGGGCCGAGTTGATTTCCTTTGTACATTCTTGATTTCTGTTGGCGGAATGTTCTTACTCTTTTTTCTGTAACGAAACTTACTAACTCCTCTACTAGTGAAACAATATGAAGTAATGGAAATAATGAAAAATTAGTAGAAAAATACTAAAAAAGAGAATTTTCTATTATCTTCAATAAAAATAATAAATAATATAATTCTACATATCAAATTGACATAAGAACAATGAATAATCTGTGAAATTGATTGAAAATCAATTTTCAATCCACATACTCTCCATACTACTTCAAAGGAGTAGGATATATTCTACTCGATAAATTAAATGGGAAATCAAATACACTTTTTTTAAAAAACTTTAGAAGTATCATTTCACAGACATGTTTCGGGTCTAAGCCCATTCTCAATGTAATTAGAATGATACTGTATTAGTACTTCTAAAGTTTTTTTTAAAAAAAGGGTATTTGATTTTTCATTTAATTTATTAATTAATTTGAATATTTCTAAGTTTAAAGTTCAATTTTCAAGTAATGGCTGATCAACTAAAAATTGTGCATAAGTTGAAATATATTCTACTCTACATTTACCTACACATTCACATTTCATAAGTAGAATCTACTGTTCTCTAAAATGAACTCTACATTTAACTCTACTCCTACATTTTTTACATGTAGAGTATTTTGTACTCTACATTAATTTACTCTATATTCACGTTTTGAATGGTAAGTGTACATTCTACGTGTACAGACTACGCGTGTCTTCTCAGCTTGCACGAATTATATAAACAATCGCCAATCTTACCAATATTTACCAATCTTAACAATATAATTGTTCTTCCCCACCTTTATTATGCGCGATAATGTGAGATGACAGAGAATATCGCTATTTAGATACTTCTTCTTTCTGTTCTATTCTTCTTATTCATTTCTTCTCCAAACCCGGTAGCCTAAATACGATACCTTTTCGAAAATCGCTAGTTATTATAAGTTGTACTCTTCACATTGGTGGTTGATGCTAATAGAACCAAAAAAGGTTTTAAGTTTTGCATCTCGGCCCAAAAATTGACAATCGATCAAGATTGAAAGTCATGTATCTAGATGGAAAGTTACGTATCTAGATTGAAAGTTATGATTGTATCAAGTTGGAAAGTTACGTAAATATATTGAAACCTACGTATCTAGATTGAAAGTTACTTATCTGTATTGTAAGCTACGTATTCAGATTGAGACTTCTACTCTAAGTTTGTAATTGAATATCGAAAGCTTCTGCTCGAATACAGCCTACTAAGTTTTTCCAGATTCTTGATTGAATGCGGTTAGTAGGGAAAGTTGTGGAAAGTTGCATGAGGTATGACTCCCCTGATACTTTCTGAGCTTTCCATACAACTTTCGCCGATATTTCCTGGTTGTTTTGATCGCGTTTTCGCTCTTTTAGTTTGCATATACGTATGAGAGTAGAATAATAGCAAGCAATCCTGGAATCACAAAGTGCTTCTAAAATAAATATTGTTACACATGAGGGAGATCAATCAGTATTTTAATGGAGATATCATGTTTTCATATGAAGGAGATCATCATGTTGTTCGGAAGTACTTGTATTTTGTACTGTATATATTTTATGTATGTTATATTATTTTGGACGAATAGAGAAATTTCAAATTCATAAATTCAAGTTTCAACACCCATCTTTTAACCCACTATGAATGAACCCTGGCTACTATTCCACCTAACACTCAAAAACCAAGTCATTGCTAGTCTGTATTTCTAATAATAATTTTTCTTCCTGATAGTAGATTCCTGGTAATATTTTAGTTGAATTAAGATAGATTTCACTTTCTAGTTAATATTCTTTTCCACTTTCATCCCTTTGACTAGTTCAACCTTTTTCCGTTCACCCTAATAACCTAATAATCTAATCTAACCTAATCTGATAATCCAATCTAATCTAACCTAATAATAATCTAATTATGAATTTACAGTTGAATAAAATTATAATTATAATTTAGTTGTCTCTTTGAAACTAGCTATTAGGAATCACCTACCACCCGCAATAATCATTACTTTTCTTCATTCCTTCTAGTCATCACCTCTTTTCTCGTATTATTCCCCCCCTTCACTTTCTGGCTTCCCCCCACCCCGCCACTATCTCGGCGTCCCATTTCGAGGTCACGGTTGTTCAGTACAAATGTGACAGTCGACCGCAACATAGCGTGCGAATAAATTTCGTTCAATATGTCGGCCATTCACTGGCTTAAAAAGCGGCCTGATTTCTGCCTTCCTTGTTCCTTCCACATGCTATTTTTATTCTATCCTCTCTTCTTTCTCCTTTTAATTCTTTCTCCTTCTTTACCTGATTTTCCTCCGCTTCACCTGATGCTATTTCTTCTTTTTTTCTTCTACTTATTATTATTTCTTCTTCTTCTTCTTCTTCTTCTTCTTCTTCTTCTTTCTTCTTCTTCTTTCTTCTTCTTCTTCTCTTCTCTTCTTCTTCTTCTCCTTCTCCCTTCTCCTTTCCCTCTTCTTTCCTACTTCTTCCTTTTCCTTCTTCTCCTTCTTCTCTTCTTCTACTCTTTCTTCTCCTCCTCTTTTCGTCATCTTTGTTCTCCTACCTCCACAGACGGTCATAATCTAGTCCTCGGTTCTTTTCTAACTTGCAAGAAGAGTTTCTCTCCTTTCTCCTCCTTCTTCTTCTTCTTCTTCTTCTTCTTATTCTTTCTAGTTCCCTCTCTCCATCCTCTTATTATCCCTCTCCTTTTCGTCATCTTTGTTCTCCCCATCTCCCCAGACGGTTATAATCTAGTCTTCGGTTTCTTCTGCTAACTTTTAGAGAAATTTCTCTTCTTTCTCCTCCTCCTCCATTCTTCCTTCCTTCGTCTCCTTTTTGTTCTCCCTACCTCCCCAGACGGTCGTAATCTAGTCTTTTGTTTCCACTCCTAATTTGCGTGAAGACATGTTATGCTCAACAAAATAATACAAATTGTATAACCACTACATTGAGGATTGTTGGTTTTAATGCGTCAACGAATATGATTTATTGTGTCATACATTATGCTGCTCAGTTAATTTTATTGCTGCTCACAATACATTAAGTTGAACTAGTTGTTGAATCAACTTAAGCTAGAATAAGTTTTCTTATTTGCAATTATTGTAATGCTTCTGTTTCCATGAATTTTTGTCCATTTGATTTATATTTAATTTATTTAGCGTATGGCTTTCAGTGGTGGGGATACCAAGGGTTGTTCCACTTCACCAGCATATAACCTAATTTTCACTAGATGGAAAACCATGGTTATAGTTCTTTCAGTCCTAATAACAGATTCTTCGAATTCAAAACATTATATTAACAAATAAAACCTATCCATTTGATGTTGATAGCATATCTTAATCGTATGAAGAATCTCTCAAGGATGAATGAAGAACTATATTCTTTGGAATTTTTGTATAGCTCCAGATGCAAGACTTTTTTATTAGTCATTTTATCAAGTGATTTATAGTTTTGCCTTTTGTCATAATTTATCAAAAGTCTGGGGAATGCAAAAGTTGGATTTGAACAAGGAAGAAGACAAGACTGATAGAAGATGACAAAAATGTAATCTATTTAGAGTAAGAATATAAACATTAGGAAAATGAATAAAAAGAATGAAGAGGAAGTATGATAAGAGAAGAACTGGTACAAGGTAGAGGAGGGAAACAGATAAACTAGTGGAGGACACAAAACGAGAAGAGAAATATGAGAATTGGAAGAGAGATATAATTGTAAGTTGAAGAAGAAGAAGCATAATAGGTACAAAATCCTTGTAGAAGGGAGAGAAAAGAAAAATAAAAACTACTGGAAGACACTGGCGGCTCGTGCCCACAAACCAGTTGAAGTGCCAGTATCTTTTACTGTACAGCACTTCATCTGTTCGTGGGCATGAGCCGTCAGTGATGTAAGACAGAAAACGGAGAGAGGAACTTGTTAAAAGTCAGAAAGGAATAATTATTTTGAATATAGAGAAACAACGTAAAAAGCTTTTAAACCTAATTTACCGCTTTCAATTACATACCCAAGTGAGTCAGTCACTATTCCTTACATCACAACACACGCACACACATCCACACGCACGCACATCCTCACGAACACGCAAACCCAGCTTTTCTAACATTTGTCAGCCGAAAAATGATTATTATTTTCGGAAGTCCTACTTCAGAAGACGACAACGGAATTGGCGAATAGCGAATGATTGTTATTGATATTTAGCTCTGTCAGGACAGTCGACTAGCGGTCTACAAGAGCGGAAATTGTTAGCTGGAAACGCTCTCGACTTGATACGCTCTCGCAGACCGCTTTCCGACTGTTCTAGCAGAGCTGAGTATTGATAACAGTCAATAGCCAACCGCCAATCTGGTTGGATTCTAGTATAGTCTTTCTGAGCAAGGAAGACATTCTGGCAAGATGGGAAAATGACTCCAGCTTGGTCAATATCGCTTCAAAACTTATAAATTTGGTCTCAAATTGTAGATCAAAACTATTCCACCACTTTGAAACCAAATATATAATTTTAAAACTATTATTGAATGAGCTGAAGTAATTCTCCCATCTTGACTGAATGTTTTCTCTACTTGGACACAGTATTCCCTACACCCTTCACCAACTAACTGAAAATGTCTTAAGCCAGTTGCAAAAGTTTTGGAGGCCAATTTATAACACACCGCTGGGAGAAAGTTGAAGGCGTAATTTATCTTAGAACTCGCTTCACTCAAAAGTCGGTTCTTGTGCTCTATATATCCCCCTGGCGGCAGTTTGCTCAACTAGACGGCTTCTTTGCATCACCTGGTGGTATAGTCTGTCCAAACAAAGAAGACATTCTGGCAAAATGGGGAAACAACTCAAGATCAATCAATATTGGTTCAAAAAATTACAAATTTCTTCCCAAATTGTAGATTGGAATGTGTCCTTCAATTTGATACAAAATTTTTATTCTTTGAATTAATATTGACCAGACTCGAGTCATTTTCCTATCTTGCCAGAATGTCTTCTTTGCTTGGACAGACTATAAAAAGCCTGGAAGCGGTGAGAAATATTATTGCGCAGTTAAATTACGACTTTTATTCATGTTATCTTTTAAGAGTTATGCCATCTTAAAAATCTATGCCTATAGAAATACACCCTATTTAACTTTTTCCTTGTGTCCTATTCAAAATTTATTGTGAATAAATATGGCTACTGATAAAAAAGCTATACGTTTTCAGGATTAAATTCCACTAAAATGGAAATTAATCAGTTGTAACTTGGAAATACTTCCAATTCACCTAAATTGATCAAAGCAATCATTGAGAAGAGGAAATAAATTGTTTTTGGCTCTACACTGGAATGAAATTGGATTATTTGAAGCTGATTAACTTGAAAATACTATACTTCAAATCAGCATGAATTGATTAATCCATAATACAGTATTGCCATTTTTACAGGAACATAGAGAAATTACCCAACTGATTCCAATGAGTCGAAACGTTGAAGATTTAAGATAAAAATGGAGGAAGAAGGACACTTCTCCAAAAGAAAATTATAGAATAGCCCTCTCCCACACCTAACCTCATAACAGATACCTCGAAGAAGAAGAGAAGAAGAAGAAGGAGGAGGAGGAGGAGGAGAAGAAGGAGGAGGAGAATGAAAAGATGACAATGTAGAGGAAACCGTGAGATCGGTTAGACAAATGAATAGACAAATAAGAAGATATTGAAATGAAGAAAATGAAAAATACCAAAAATGAAATCATCATCAGCCACAGAAGAAGAATATTCGAAAAGAAAAATGCAAAGAGATTAGTGCAATAACTTAGTAGCAGAAAATGGGAAAAAATGCTTTCCAAGAAAACAGTCTTGGGACACGCATCAACAAAGTCCTATCTCGTCGTTCAGATTATAAGGCTAGCAGAGACGTAATAAATTTATGTTATCAAATTGTTGCCATTTCATCTGGACTTCTTTTAATATTCCTTCTACATTTCTCTACTCCTTCTTCCTCTCACCCTTCCTTTTTTCGCCTTCTTCTTCTTCTTCTTCTTCTTCTTTTCTCTTCTTTTCTTCTTCTTCTTATAATTTTCTTCTTCTTCTTCTTCTTCTTCTTCTTCTTCTTCTTCTTCTTCTTTTTCTTCTTCTTCTTCTTCTTCTTCTTCTTCTTCTTCTTCTCCTTCTTCTTCTTCTTCTTCTTCTTCTTCTTCTTCTTCTTCTTCTTCTTCTTCTTCTTCTTCTTCATCGTCTTCTTCTCCAACATTCTCAAAGCCACACCGACCCAGTTAGGTAATGATGATGTTCTCTCTCCATTACACTGCAGAAGCAAAATGGAGCTTCGCAGGCTAGCCCCCTGCTTAAATAATGAGTTTAAGTGCGATGAGAATGTTAACAGCAGATAACTTGAAACGATTGGTTAGTCTATGACAGTATTTAAGCATCTAATATTGATAAAACAATTTCATTACTAAATGCTTAGAGCTGATTTTTTAAAAATTCTTTCCGATATCTCTCTTTGAAATGGATTTTTTTAAATTGTGGATCAATATTTCCTGAAAACCTTTAATCTAGCAGTGAGCAGGATACAAATAATTAGGTATATAATCTTGTTGAGTAGTTGAGAAGGTGATATTGTGGTAGTAACCCATATCAAATTAAAAGACAATATATCGTCAAACCACAGATTCATTATAGCCTAATCTAGATACTGATTCTGGTTGATTCACCATTATCAATCTCTGGTATACTGAAACTTATGAAGTAATGAGCAACAGTATTCATACTGACGATCAAGTACAATTGGTAGCTGCTTGAACCAATCACGGTGAACGTCTGCCATTGGCCTGGACAAGCCCCTCCTCTACAAGCGGTTCATCCAAACGTTACAATATGGCGATTCAGCAAACACGAAAATCAAAGTATAATGAGTAGCTACAATATACGAAATGAATAGAAAAAATGTTACGAGAGAATGGTAAACAATGACGATAAGATAATCCAAGATTGGAAAGATAAGATTAGAAATACCGTAAAAAATTTGAGGTTAAAATAGAAATTAAATACTCTTTTAAAAACTTTTGAAAAATATAATTTTATCATCGATGCTTCAGCTTATTTTTAATGTGTAAAATACTCATAAGGAATGACTAACAAATCTATGATGGAACTAGATTTGTGGCACCGGTATTATGAAATTAAGCTGGTCGTTTCAGCTGAACTCAACTCATATCAACTGTAAGTGTGCTGACAATAATAGATCTGAAAGATTAAACTTACATCAAACACTATAAATAAGCCGAAAATACTATTGGAATGTCGTTTATAAGGGTTTTGTATGACTCAGACTTGAATATTGTTGATTATACTCAATTTAAACATTCAAGAAAATCTCAAATCTGTATAATTTTTGCTATGGAAATTATTTTTTCATAATTTCTATGGAAATCTGTGATATGTAAACCATCAACTTCAAATCTGTATTACTGTGAAAATCTGTAATCTGTAAACCATCGGCATACGCCAAACTAGGTTTACAAACCATCAAACAAGCTTCAAATCTGTATAATCGGCTAATAACGCAGGCATGTTAGGACTTTGTCCGTGATATACACCCACTTCTATTACAAAACCCCTCCCACTCTGATATAGTCTGTCCAAGCGAAGAAGACATTCTGGCAAGATGGATAAATTACTCTAGCTCGGTCAATATTGGTTCAAAAATTGAAAATTTGGCCTCAAATTGTAGGAAACATTATGATCTACAATTTGAGAACAAGTTTGTAATTTTGGAAACAATATTGATTAAGTTGGAGTAATTTTCCCATCTTGCCAGAATGTCTTCCTTGCTTGGACAGGGTATACACACCCCTGGCATATCCCAGGTGTTTGGGGATTTAGGCTAATTCCCCCTTCAGGCCAGACATGTGAGCCTATTGGGCCAACTATGCGTCAAGCCTGTTAATAGTTGTTGGCTGCGCTACAAGGCCTAGGAGGGATCATCCGGTAAGACATGGGGGGATTACATGGGGAATTGGGGGTTTAAGATAGACAGGGGGATAGTATGGAGGAGGAGTGTTGTTGAGGGAGAAAACTTGATAATCCAAAATTTTGAGGGGGAATTCCATGTGGAGATAAAATTTAGTATGTGAAAACCAATAATTGGAATGAGAAAGACAGACACTTTTATAATTATTAGGAGGGGATGTAACAGGTATTTAGAATCGAAGATAATTGGAGATTTATATCATTACAATATTTCAATGATTGAAAATTACGTAATTCAACATCTCTCAAGTCTGATCATATTGGAGAACGATATAATAATTTTTGTAATTATTATGATAATAATGTCATATTGTATAATACCTGTAATCTATTTTTATCATATAACATTATTACGATTATAATTTTATTGACAATATCTATTCTACTTGAATGGACTTAATATTTTGCATCTATTGTTTGAATGAATTCAACTCCCAAACTCGTTTTTTTAAAATAATCAGTTACATCATAATATGAGTTCACACATATACCAGTATCCTTTACCCGAATCACTATTATTGTAATCTAGAATTCGAGTTATCTGTTCTATGTAACTGAACTATCATACTATTTCTATTATACTATATCTGTTCTATTCGAACTATTTATTAGAGTAATTCGATTTATGTTCCTTTTTTTGTCGAGGGCAATGTATAGATTGAAATCAAATCACATTAGGCCTATCCTTCTAGTACTAAAAAAAATTATACGGTACGGTAGTTTTGATTTTCATCTATTAATTTAATCTAATTAAAAATCATAATCCTTCGTCTCCTCGTCCATCCCCACCCCTCTCCCCTTCCCCACCTTTCACTCCTCCTCCTCTTTCTCCTCCTCATCATCATCAACATCAACTTCATACCCCTCCCTTCTCCACCATTTGCTATTCCCATCATTTCCCCCCCACCACTAACAATTAAACTTCCACCCCCCTCCCCCACCAAACTTGGGCAACAATCCAAAGTCCTCTGTTATTATTCACGTTCGCATTGAACAATTATGAACGCAAGTATGCGCTATAATACTACCTCTCTGTATGCAACTCACACACCAGTTACCATCAACCCTCAAAAGCGCGAAACCAGTGTGAACACCCGCATGCTAAATCATGTGTCACATATTCGCCGGGCAACTGTTCAGTATGGTCTGTCCAAGCAGACAAGACATTCTAGCAAGATGGGAAAATGACTCCAACTCAATCAACATTGATTAAAAAATCACAAACTTGTTCTCAATTTGTAGATCAGAATGTTTCCCACAATTGGAGACCAAATTTATAATTTTTTGAACAAATATTACTGACCTGGACTCATTCTCATACCTTGCCAGAATGTCTTGTTTGTTTGGATAGACTATTAATAGTGTTGTGTCAGACAGCCAACGTCAATTGTGAGTGGCGCTCCTGGTGGCAATCGCGAGAACTATGCGAGGGCACAAATCATCCCCGGTCTCGATGGCTATTAGTGCGCTGTGTGTCACATATAATGGCTAGTAATGTGAGCCATCACATTGGGATTGATGAATGGATGTATTATTTCTGTCACTCGGATTGTACAGAGAATTGTAATGTGTAGTATAGGGTGTGAGTATTCGGCAATATTGTTTGTGCAGCTTAAATAGATTATTGTTGTTGTACTGTTCGTCGAAGCAGAGAAGGCACGCTGTTACAATGTTAAGATTGGTGGGACGAAGTGTCTTCTCAGCTTGTTTGGAGTACAGTAGACTGTGATGATTGTACGATATGTTATTAGATTTTGATTCTGTACTGGATTGACTAGAATAGATTACTAGAAAAATCTTAGACCCGTGAAATTTGTTGTTCAAGATTTGAACATTTGATGTTGAAAATTTTTATCATTAAATGATCATTATATCAAATGCGACCATCTAAGTTTATTTATTTCTTGTTTAAACTGCTTATATAACGGGCCTTATTTGTTACCAATGAATCTTTTCAGAATAAAAGTTTATTTTCCAATAAATACAATGAAAAACTGCTTTAAAAAACGTTATCAACAGATGAAAACAACAAGAATTCCACATCAAACTTTTCAGAATTGGAAAATCCTATCATTTTATTTGAATAAAATATTGAAACAAAAGTGATCCATGTTTACAATTGCAATCAGGGCCGTGTCTCGTAAACATTTATAGCTTGTTTTTTCAGATGGAAAGCAAGTGATCGGGATTGTAGATTCAACAATAAAACGTCTTATTTACCATTATTCACATTTAGGAAACAATCAGCTGTTCCAAACGATTAGCACGAATTGGCCAATTGCAGACTTCCAATGTCCGACTTCGCGGTTTCATTTATTACGATTTGCTTTGTAGGTTATGTTTTTATTTCAGCGTCACAAACAGACTCCTACTCAAGTCTCACAATAAAAATAATAATCGATTATTTTTAAATTATTCATAATAATTTATCAATTCATTTATCAAAATCATTAAATTGGATTCAAAGTTTTGGTTTCTAGTGTCAAGATTGGACTATTCCGGTATTCTAACTTGAGGTAGGCTGAATTGGTTTTGATGTCACTTTTCTAATCAGCTGATATCGAAGAATTTTCGTTTTATTGGAAACGCTCATGGGACAGAAACGCCAATAAAATCCAAGAATTATGAGTAATTGTAGATTGTGAATATTTATGAGACACGGCCCTGATTTGATTAAAAGCAACATTGAAAGCACTAAATGTTGTTCACTACCCTATCAATTCCCCCCAGTTCAACCTCCCAATTAACTCCCACCCTCTCTTTATCACACATACTCATTTCTCTTCATTTCAACACAGTGCAGACAAGTCGGAAAATTTGCATTCCATGAATCAAGCAGCAATGAATGGAATAGAAGACGTTGGGAAATTGAGCGAGTTAGGTCGGGAAAGCTCTTCCTGAGCTTTTCCTCGTCGCCTCTATGGTCTGTTCAAGCAGAGAAGACCCTCTGGCAAGATGAGAAGATGACTCCAGCTTGGTCAATATTGGTTCAAAAATTACCGATTTGGTTTCAAATTGTAGATCAGAAAGTTTCCTACGATTCAGACCAAATCAATAATTTTTGAACCAATATTGACCGAGCTGGAGTCATTTTCTCATCTTACCAGTGGGTCTTCTTTGCTTGGACAGACTATTTCAATGCTGCATCTTTACAACGCCTGCAATTAGTGTATAGTCTGTCCAAGCAAAGAAGACATTCTGGCTAGATGAGGAAATGACTCCAGCTCGATCAATGTTGGTTAAAAAACTATGAACCTGGTCTCAAATTGTAGGAAACATCCTAATCTACAATTTTAGACCAAATTCGTAGTTCCTGATTTGATATTGATTGAGCTGAAGTGATTTCCCCATCTTGCCAGAATGTTTTCTTTACCTGGACAGAATGTCTCGTTAGGTGAGGTATTGTGTCTAAACACTAGACTGCAACTTTGGTTCAGGGTTGAAGGCATCCATGCCAGAATAAGGTGAAGGCCAATTATTATCAACACTAGCCTTTTCACAGATTCTTTCATCTGAGAGAAACATTTAAGCAGAGGTACTAGATAGGAATAGTACCTAATAGGTAATAGATAGGAATAAGACACACAGGTTTTGTATTACTTATTCTAGAATTATTGACCTTTTCACACTACACCCTATTCAAGATTACTTGTGACGAAAAAAACCAATTTTTTCTACGAGAAACATTTTTGGGTCAGATCAAGCCAAAAAAGATATAATATTGTGTGTGGTGTTCATATTGAGCTAGAAGAAGAGCTGAGGAAATTGATATCAAATGTTGTCAGATCCACAAAGTTTATTCAAGTACCATACTTAATTTTTAAAGCTCAGTTCTCCACTGATGATGATGCCCTGAGCATTGAAACTTGAGTATGGTATTTCAATAAACTTTGTGGATCTGACAACATTTGTTTTCTCTCACCCAAATTATGGATAAGTTGCACAACATCACTGATAAAAGTGTAAATGATATTGATATCTCTGAATTTTTTTAGGTAATTGATCTTCCGGCTGATTCATCATTCCACATTCATACATTTTCATGATAATAATTCAAAACTAGTCATTCACAGTCACAGAGTGTAAGCGTATAGTAGCAACAGTAGTAAAGCACCACCTAACAATCACACTGGACGAAACTCACTTACTAACATCGATACATGACAACACTGATTGTAACTGCATTGATATCAATTTCACAGACCATGCAATGTTGTCAGTGATGTGTCGATAGTAATCGCATTCGTATTACTACGTTTGATGTTTGATATTCACTACGTTTGATTCGTATTATACGTTTGATGTCAGAAAAGAAGCTCCAGGCTTTAAAATGAACTCGGTTGTTGACATTGTACGAGCATCGATTACAATAAATCACTCAACATTTCTCTCACTCTCACTCTCTCACATTTCTTCTTTCTCTTTCTCTCTGAATGAATAATTATCTTCTCTCTAACTCTTACTGTCTCTGAATAAATTTTTCTCGATTATTTGCCTAATAACTCCTACCCTCAATCCTTTCAATGCATCCAGAGTTCCAAACCCTATACTTCAATATATTATTCAATACATTGCTTCTCACTCTATCACACAATCTTTTTCTTTCCGTCGCTCTCTCACTCTCTCACTCACTCTTTCTCTCGCTCTCTTCTTTCCTCTCTTATTGTTCACACACATTTCACCCCTACTCCACAACATGACGTAACAATAATTTTGCTATTGTGTATCACTACGTGCATTGGCACTCCCGATGGGAAACTCACGCCATTCGCTATAGTATGCTCACACTCGGTCGATTCCTGCCCAGCATACTGCATAACCCTTTATAATTGCTGGCAGTGCAGCATACATAATATCCAGCATGCTTTTCAGCACACAATAAAATCGACCAGTGAGGATACAGGGATGTATAATAGTGTGCATGCCTTTCCATAATTTTCATGAAATCTGTGTGTGGCGGTAATTTGTGACAGAGCACAGACATTAGAGGATGGATTGTGTCGATTATTGGTGTTATTATGGTGATGATTGTGATGCGCCGGGTTTGGGGGTTGTTCGAGTTAAAAGAGGAGGGATGACACAGATTTGTTGGTAGAGATAGCATAAGTAGGAAAGAATCGGAGAACGGTAGAAAGAGGAAGATAGAGTTTGTAAAAGAGATAGTGGGAAATATAGGAGAAATGGAAGAGGGAAGAGGGAGAGAGTGGGAGAGAAAGAGAGGAGAGAGAAAGAGAGGAGAGAGAAAGAGATTGAGGATAATAAAGTAGAAGAGCAGTGGAAAAGAAGAGATAGAGTGGGGAAGAAACAGAGAATTCAACGGTAGAGAGAGTCAGTACAAGCTTAGTGAAAGTGGGAGAGAGAGAAATGTGAGAAAGTAAGAGAATGAGAAAGAAATAGAAAATGAGAGAGTGAAGGAGAGAGCAAGAGCGAAAGAGGGGAAAAGAGAGAATGATATAGAGAAGGAAAAAGAGAGAGAGAATGGTAGAGAATTCTTCAACGGTAGAAGAAGAAAGAGTAAAGGAAATGGTGAATGTTTGAGAGTTTATGTGTGAGAGAGAAGGTGAGAGTGAGAGAAAAAGATATGAGTGAGTAAAATAATATTAAAAATGGAAATAAGAAAATTTGTAAAGAATATAACAATTGCAACTATTGACTGGTTGGTTAGATTAACCTCCAATATATTAGCCTCTGGGTCTTTCTCTCTCTCTCTCTCTCTCTTTCTCTTTCTCTTTCACCCTCTCTCACTAATTTTCTTATCGCTTGACATTATCTTCATATAAATGAACATCTATAACTAACTCATCCCCCATCTCTTTCTCATTCTCTCTAAATATCTATTTATCTTTCTATATATCTATCAATCTATCTCACTCTCTACCTCTCTCACTCACCCTCTCTATCTTTCTCTCACTCTCACTCTGTATGAAGAAGTGGTGAGGAGGCATTACGATGGTTGAAGGTGCTGTCTGGGGGGGGGTGTTGGAGAGTCACCGATGAGTTGAACATTGTACAATGACCGGTAGAGTAAATCACCCCTGAATTCGAATGGGTTTCACTCAAAATTCCAACCTCTGAACTTGTTTTGAAGGGGGCATGAGTACCCCTTTTGTAGAAAGGGGGCCACAATTTCGGGAAAGGCACCCCTTTCGGGGAAGAATGGGGGGGAAAGGATGCATTGTTAACATTCCCCAGCCCGATATTGGATGATGGGAGGGGGAGGGGGGCTGCGTCTGTAATGAGATTCCTATACGGTACAACACCCATAGAAGTGATGTGCTCTGTTGGTACTCCTCTATTATGTTATTCATCATCGGTTTCTCTTTGAATCATCATCATCATTCATATTTTAATCTCAATTCGTCTTATTCTCTACTGATAGGTAGCCCTGTTTAGGTATTCTACTACCCTACTTTCAACACATCATCATCATATAGTTAGAATAAACTCCAATATAAATCTTATTAGATTTAATAAGAGTTGTCGTAATTGTGGTGTATTTAACCGAGCTAATCAATAGAAATTTATGAATTTGGTGATTATCCAATCTCTGTACTATGACCTTATGCTTGGCCCACTCTTTCAACCAACAATATTATTCTAGGTGAATTATTCCTCCCCACTAAAACCACGGATTTCATGCTCCAGCTCGATCTTTATTGGTTCAAAAATCATAAACTAGGTCTCAAATTTTAGATCAGAATTTTTCATACAATTTGAGACAAAATTTATAATTTTTGAACCAATATCGACCGAGCTGTAGTCATTTTCCCATCTTACCAGAATATCATCTTTGCTTGTACAGACCATGTGTTGATAGCTTAGGGTGGAAATCCACATGTTTACAAGCGGTGCTGGAATGTTCATTACACATTAAACCAAAACCAGCTCCTATGTTATTACAAGGGGAAGTCAACCCTCAATGATAAACGCTACCAGTTATTAGCTACTGCCCGACGATATTATTGAGGGAAATTGCATTGAATTTGAAACGAATTGCGGGTTTCCAAACTCGACGTGTCTAAACATGAGTCAAGTACGGTACATAACATAAAACATTATCGATGTACGATAGAAAGCCATGTAATGAGTTACGAGGTATACTGACTATAATACTCACTATATAGGTGTATATGGTCTCAAACATAATGACATATACGATGTTAACAACTACAATGTACTGGATATGCATCAAAAACCATGTATCTCACTCAGTAATAATTTATCATCATATTCATTCATCACTGGCGGGTCGTGCCCACGAAGCAGGTGAAGTGCTGTACAGTAAAAGATACGGGCACTTCACCTGTTTCGTGGGCACGAACCGCCAGTGATATTCATATAATGTGTACATTCACGTACTACTGTAGCCGGCTGTAATATACAACAACAACAACTCAACAACTATGATTTATCTCACTAAATATTCATATAACTTTTAACTTATAACTTAATGTGTTAGTGTCATTACATACAACATATGATTGTATATTTATCAGTGTGTCAATCTCATTACGTACAAAACATGGTCCAATACTTTCAATGAGAAACAACACATATAAACATATTTTATAAGTATCTATGATGATATTTTATTCATAAAGAATGATATCAAGTCATCAAATTACGTTATGTCGTTAAGTCATGTCAGAAGCCCTGAAATTGATCAGAAGTGACCTGACCTGAAATTGACACCAGACCTGAGCCAGCCAGGTTACACGAATATGATCATTATTTTATCAAATAACGTTATGTCAAGCTTTATCACCAGAGAGTTTTCTAAAAAAAAGATTCGGATTTCAAGCTTTAGTAATCACAAATGATACAAATTAGAAGAATTCAAGCATTGCTTCCTGAGTATGAATGATAAGAGAAATAACAGAGAGTTCAATTAGAATTGACGAGTTCTTCATTTGGGTTTAAATCTTCAGTAGCTACAGATATTTTCCATGTCGATTCCATAAGTATTGGGACAACAAATTATTGAGACTTTGATTGCAGCTAATAATGTTGAGTCACTGTTATTCGCATCTGAAACCAAATAACTAAACTACAAATAGACCAACAAGAGGGAGAAAGGGAGGTGGCGGGACGGAAGCCGGTTCAGAGAGGAAGAGAAGAGATAGAGCCCGGTCAGAGACAAATCAAAAGAGAAAGAGATAAAAATTATTAGTCAAACAGTAACCACAAAATTTGTATTTTGTGGTCAATGTAGTCGGACTCCCCAAACAAATAGAGCCGGAGAAATGAAAACAGATTCAAATAGGAAAGAGTAAAGGAGAGAGACAAAGAAAAGCGAGGAGAGGGAAAGAAACATATTTGAATAGAGATGAGGGAAGAGTGAGAGAGAGAAAGGAAAGAGTGAGGAGAGGAAGAGAAACAGATGAAAAGAGGGAGATAGGAAAAAAGGGGGATGAAAAGAGGGAATGGCAAAGAGGGAATGAGGCAGACATTAATAGAGGCAAACATTAATTGATAGAGAGGATTGCCAATGGAGATCCTCTCTAATTTTATAGTTGCAATAAAGTCACCGCTATTCAAACATTGGCATTTTATAGTACGTACAAGCTCTATCAAGCTCTGATATAATAATTCTAGTATGTCTATATAAGATCTGTCTGATCAAACATTTTAAAATGTATATATTATTCAAAATGTTGTACCAGCCAACACATTTTCTATGGTCGCCATTTTTGTTGGTGATCTTTTATTTGAATCACTGAACTGTTAAGATCTCAGGGACCAATATCTATCAATCAATGTTATCATTGTTCCACATAGAGACTAATAGTGAATATAATACGTGATAATGGTAAATAATCCATCAATGATTTTCAATTTTCACTCGTTTAGTTCGAACATTTTTTTCGGGTCTTGTTGTGCTGAGCTGAATGTGAATGCACCTTTAGGATACTAATATTTAATACTCTTATAAACAATTATAATAGCTTTTATAATGGTTGATAAGGGTGCATTTACACCCAAAAAGTCACGACGAAATGTGAGAAAGCATCTGTAGATAAGATATCGTCTTCACAACAGACCCAAAACACTATTTTATACATGTGATAACGCATTGTATGTAATCGTAGTGTTGTATTGGATTGGGTGTGAATATGCCACCTTACTAGGAATTCAAATGATTTATAACTTCTAATAACTCTACCCAAAGTTTATCATTTGAAATAAAAATACCCGAAAATGTTTTCACAACAGACTACAACAGTTCTATTTCATTATTTGTGATGTAGGATGGCGTTAATACGGAGTAGAATGTACAATAGAGCTGATCAGATATAAATTAATAAGCTACTGTATTTTGGTGAGAAAAAATTCCCTATTGTAAAAATATTCTCCCTCAAACATAATGAATCCTTTCAAAAAACAATGTCCTGAAGAGCTGATGTTATTATACTGTATTTTAGAGTGGAAATATTCGCTAAAGCCAGCTCCATACATGCGCTATTCGGGAAACACCTAGTCGCCGAATCACGACTAGTGTGGAGCGGAGTGTTCGCTATTTGGGAAATAGCGAACGTGAATGTTTGTGTGTTCCGTCCATTGTCGGTCTTTTGGACACATCAAAGTGGACGAATGTTCGGTAAATAGCGAACTTTTTGCCCATCCACACATTCGCCTTCATGTTCGGCTAATTTTGTTGTTTGTTGTTGCATGTAGATTGAGGTTGTCAATTGAGGAAAAGTTTCTTATGTGTTAATTTAATACATAATTTTTTTAGACGAGATAAATATTAAATTACAGTCTGTGGATGATTTTTAAGTGATATAAACAATTTTGATACTATGAAATTGAATTAAATTCGATTCAAATATTATAATTGAAAACTAGTGAATGTCCAGCCCGTTTCAGGTTACTGAATTATAATCTTGATTCTTTAAATGTTTTAAAAATTCCTACAAACATTAATATTCAATCAATACCAAGATGTAAGTTGAAATTAGTACCATAGTGTTAGATTTTTGAAAGTTGAAATTTTCGACAGTATTTTGACATTATTGACCTTGGAAATGTCACCTATTCGGTTGACGATTCGCCATTCCCAGTACGAATACGTGCTCGGAAAACCACGCATGTGTGGAGATGTGAGTTCATTAGTTGGGAAATAGCAAGCAAAACTGTTCGCCAAACACCAAATGTTCGGTATTTCCCAAATATCGCATGTATGGAGGCGCCTTAAGCTGTAAATATTCTCCCCAACAACAAAATATGCTCCGTTTTTTAAAACACCCGTTATCATCAACTATGTCAAATAATAGCCTAACAAATCCAAACAGTTCTATTCAAATCATCAACAAATTTTATACATGTTGTTAGTAAGTAAAACTAATACCGTGGATATACTAGCTACGCATAGTTAGTCCATGCTAATACATATGACGAGTTTCATCATGATTATAATCTACAAGGTGTCATAAAATCACGCCCTTGAAAATCCTCTCAATCGGAAATTGTCCTATATTATTAGCTCCTACCCCTGAATCAGTTTCCAATAACTTGTCAGCTAGCCCACCACAAAGATAATCTATAATGCTGATGTTCCAATAATATATGGCTAGTCTGTCGGAGCAAAGAAGACATTCTGACAAGATGAGAAAATGACTCCAGTTCGATTAGTATTGTTTAAAAAATCATTAATTTAGTCTCAAATTGTAGAAAAAAATGTTTCTTACAATTTGAGAGTAAATTTATAATTCCTGATCAAATATTGACCGAACTGGAGTCAATTCCCCATCTTACCAGAATGTCTTCTTTGATTGGACAGAATATAGCCCACCTCAAAGATAATCAATAATGCCGATAACCCAACAATATATGGCTTATATAATTTATGCACTGGTTTAAACGATCAATAACATTTTATGGGCTATGATGCTTCATAATATACATATGTATGGGTCCTGTACCCCAAGTTCATAACGCTCTGTAATAGAGACCCGGTACTAACAAAGTATCCTAGTAATATACCACACATGGCGTCTATTCAGCTAGTTTACAATGAACTACGGTCACTTAGATTGAACACATAATACACATTTATGTAAAAATTATTAGTGTTTTTTATATTAATTGCATAATACAAGTTTCTATTACGTGGTCGATAGTAACCAGGCAGGAAGAAAATTTCCTTGCAGGAAGAAAAGATTCTTGAAGATGGCGACTGTTCTATTTAATACACAGTGGTCAGTTTCAGCAATATGTGCTCATTCATATTACACTGGCGGCTCGTGCCCACAAAATAGGTGAAGTGCTGTACAGTAAAAGATACGTGCATTTCATCTGTTTCGTGAGCACGAGCCGCCAGTGCCATATTACCCGCTGGTAATGACTCAATTCATTTATTACAGAACAGCCGCTAACTGAGTTGGTGTTACACAATAATATTTCTTTGTCACGAATTATGTAGATCATTTTATGTGATGAAATGGAAATACGGAATCTTATGACTTCAGCTTTTCTCATAAGTCATAGAACTGTTACCATTAAAACTTTAGATAATTAAATCAAAGTACCCTTTTTTATTCTTGAACAAATATTGACCAAGGTGGAGTCATTTTCCCATCTTGCCAGAGGGTCTTCTTTGCTTTTTTTTTAAAAAAGTGTACTTTGACTTTATTTATTTAAAGTTTCAACGTATACATTAGCCCTAAGAGAAAATAAGTATTGAACTATTAGCGTGTAATGCCGGCCTAAGTAAAAGTTTCTCACCCAGCGAGGGAATATCAATATGTGAGTAAGTGATAATCATTACAATTTATCTTGAATCATTATTGAATTCCCAATTCAAATCATTATTCAATTATGAAAATTGTACTTAATATTTCAGGTTGAATAATTTCATCGTGAATCCTAGTACTACGATACCAATAATATTAATATTTATGAATTCATTCATCCTGACTCTTCATATTCATAATAATTATTATGACTTGTCTATAGCTTGGCTTGGAGCATTTCCAGCTATAGGCGATTAAAGTTTTGAGCAAAGATTATGAATAAAGCTGCAAAAACGAGTCTGGATTTGTTCCAAATGTATAGCTAGAAAATCGCCTAGTACTTCCATTAACTCTACTACAATGAGGAACATACAGTACACCCATTATTTTTGTGTTTAATAGTATTATCATTATAAGTGAGCGTATGGCTTCTAATAGTTGTAAGCGTATAGCTTTTATAATGTTCGATGGTGGAATACTAGTGTTGGTCTCATAATATCCTCACGGAAAACACTTATTAGGCCTACACTGAATAAAACACGAAAAACAGAATAATAATATGAGGTAATGTACTAGAATATACGAGAAACTTATCAAAATAGATATTTGGACTGTAACATTAATATTAATGAGTAGAATCCCATATTAAACTAGTGAAATAGATATTTTGAGAATTATGTTCGATATGTTTGAATGGATTTTGTGTTTTGCTATATAATTCAAATTATTTTGTAAATTGTTCTATCTTATAGATGTGGAATATGTTTCTTATGGCGAATAAAATTAATTTGAGTGATGAGAAGGGTTTTAGAAGATAAATTCAAATTTATAACAAATAATCAATTGAAATTTCAACAATACCAGTCTTTCATGTAGTAGAAGGAAGTAGTTAGTTCAGCGTGTCAATGCTGCTTACCTGCAAAATAAAACAGAAAAAAATTAGAGACAACAATTCAATTTTTTCGGATAACAGATGAAGATCCCAGCCATTTTTGGAACCATCACCAGCCATTTTTGGAACTTTTCTCGCAATCCAGTCCTTAATCCATTTTGAACCTTCACTAAATTTATTCTAAATATATTTAACTTCTTTTTCCATTTTCACCACAGAAATTTCAGTTAAAAAACTGAAGTTCATTCTATTATTTTTTTATTAAATTTGAGTTAAATTTAATATCAACTTAAATTTTAATTTAAACTTGAATTTAATATTAACTTGATATTAAAATTAAGTAAATTAAATTTAAGTTAAAAAACTAAAGCTTACTGAAAAATGAATGAAGTAATAACATCTCACTTTGGATAGTAAGGTGAGTGGCAAATGAAGGACATTATAGTAATCAATTTCTTTGATTCTATACTGAAGCATAGCCTCCTTTAACATAGATTGAAGGAAGCTATGGCTGAAGTCATAAACAAGTTGCGGCTCTTATTAGACTCTGTTAACCTGACGTAACAAGTGAGTGTTACTAATATTATATTCATGATATAATTTTATATTCATGTTATATTATAATATAATATTATATTTTTTCGGTTAAAGATAAAGTGTTAACAAATTGTTATGTACCAACAATAGACACATTTCTTGATAACATCGACAATATCTGCCTGAAGAAACATCCTCTACAATAAGAATCTTCATGGAGATTTCATGAGAAACCTACGTCAAAATGAAAATCCAATTCCTCTCGGACGCATAAGCCTACCACAGTCTGTCCAAGTGAAGAAGTCATTGAGGCAAGATGAGAATATTACTCCAGCTTGGTCAATAATGATTAAAAAATAATGAATTAGGTCTTGAATTGTTGATAAGAATGTTCTCTACAATTTAAGACCAAATTCATTATTTTTGAACCAATATTGATCAAGCAAGAGTCATTTTCCCATCTTGCCAGAATGTCTTCTTCGCTTGGACAGACTATACCTACCTAACAGCCTGACACCAAATCCTTTTACTGATTCTCTTAGTCGCTAACGAAGAGAGAGTGAGAGAGTGTATTGGAATGGAATTGAATGGCTTTATCAAGAGAGAAGAGAGTGTAAAGGAGGGATGGAGAAAGCGAGAGAGAGAGAGGGAGAGAATATTGGATGCAATGAAACGATGGAAATGGGATTTAGAGAGGAAAGCGAGGAAGAGGTTCGTAGGGAGAAGAAATAATAGAAATTGGAGTTGGAGAGAGAAAAGGGGCGAAGAAGATGGTAGGAAGAGAAAGAATGATGATGAAGAGAATGGAAGTGAAAGAGAGAGCTTTAAAGAGAGAGAAAGAAAGAGAGAGAGAGTGAGAGAGAGTTAGTGGGCGAAGGTTAAAGACTGAGTGAGTGAAGTGTAGAAGAGGAAGAAGAAGAATGAAGTGTAGAGTGATATTAGTAGGATCTAGAATTCAGAATTGTTTATACAGATAAGATGTGTTTGTAACAACCTCATAAGTAGCGATTTTCCTGGATTGAAGACAACAAGTTCTATTTTTGAAAAATACAATAGTCTGCCAAGCAGAGAAGACATTCTGACAAGGTGGGAAAATCACTCCAGCTCTTTCGATATTGTATATTTATTAAAAATAAATTTTTATTTTATTATATATTTATAAATTTGTATATTTATTTTGAATTGACAATTTCCACTATGTCTGAAAAGACTCATAGTGGTACAAAAACAAAAATAGTACTGTACCTTATTAATAGGCATTTTTAACTTACATATAGCCCAATTTTATCGAATAATATTGCTAGATACCTAAATAAAGTTCAATAACATAGGCAAGTAATATAGATAAGAGAATAATATAGAAAAACGTCATGCAGTTCGTGATAGTTTGTGAAATATTGGTTTATAAAATGCAAATTTGGTCTCAAATTGTAGATCAGAATGTTTCTCATAGGCTGATTTGAAATCAAATTTATAATTCTTGGACAATACTGACCGAGCTGGAGTCATTTTCCCATTTTGCCGTAATATCTTCTTTGCAAGACTATACTCTAGTAATACAACCACCTCAAAATGATTCTCGGGACCCTGTATCAAAGCACGGGTGTTTCCTACTATCCAATACGACAAAGATAGAGAGTGTGCAAAGTGGGACAAAAATGTTCAATCGAAAGCGAGAGCGACTGATAAGCCAAACAATGAACGGACGACCAATCAGGTGCCGAATCTTCACTGGAGCGGGAAATTCAAATTTCCCGTCACCAAATTTGAAATTCGGGACCAGCTCGGTAGGTTGTTTGATAGGATAACACGCGCCCTCATTGAGGAGCGTTACCTCGAAACTAATTAAACTGTTCGAGATCGTTTAATTAGCCTGATTAGATTCTGAACGTCATCCAGGATAGATTATCATGTATTTTCAAACAGCATAGATTATCAACATTTATTTTCATGCGTGAAATGTAGAGTGATAATTTCTTTGTGATCAGAATCATTTTCAGTTGAATAGGATAGTTTCAAACTCACTCGGCTAGTATTTGAGCTGAATTAATTATCTAATAATAAGCTAATTAATAATTAATGAGTGTGTGTGTAACGTACAGTAGTTTTTTTCTTATTGAATTTGATTGATTATTTTAATTGAATGAAAAAATTGCAATTATAAAAACTAGATGATCTCACAAAAAACAACAAGATTCATTATAGAACTATATTTTTGTAACAGATTATAAACATTGGGAATTCTAATAAATTGGATATTCCAAAATCGAGAATGCTAGCCGCCATTACTCCATCTTGAAGGAACATTATATCACTTTATTCTCAAGAGATTTGGGATTATTAAACCATTATCATTGAATGTTAATGTTTTCATTTTCTACTATCTCCTTAAAAACAATTTCATCATTTCTTAATATTGCAATATTTTTCTAATTTATGTGTTTTATGTTCAAAATTTTCAGAAAAATTCAGTTTCTATCACTGGCGGATCGTGCCCACCAAATAGGTAGAGTGCCTATACTGTTACTGTACGTACAGCACTTCACCGGTTTCGTGGGCACGAGCCGCCAGCGCAGAATTGAAAATTAACCACAGATCAGAGAATATTATCCAGAATTATGAATGTTCAATTGAAAAATAAACGTTTGAAATGTCTATAGTGGATGAACGGATTAGTGATTTCTATCATTCATCATTCATTCAACTGATAATCTAGATTAACTGAACAAAATTAATTTCGATTGACTCTTCCAGTATGCCACTTTGAAAGTAGGGCACCCCACTTTCAAAATCTCTCCCAGAAACTGTAAGCTTGATAGCGATAGACTGTAAAAACGGCTTCAACTTTCCTAGCTAATAGTATAAAGCAATTTTCCGACCGGATTTACTACTGAAGTCTGTCCAAGCAAAGAAGACATTCTGGCAAGATGGGAAAATGGCTTCAGCTTGATGAATATTCGTTCAAAAATGATAAACTTGATCACAAATCATAGATCAGAATGTTTTCTACAATTTGAGATTGAATTGATAATTTTTGGACCGATATTGACCGAGCTGGAGTAATTTTCCCATCTTGCCAGAATGTCTTTTTGCTTAGACAGACTGTAAAAGGGAATGGGAAGCCGGCTGTCTGTCTTGCTTTTTAAAATCCATCGCAGTTGTCAAAGCGAAATCCAATCTGTTCATTTGCTGCTTAATTGAGCCGATCTACTTAACGCTTTCAAACTAGGTTCAAGAAGAAGGATGGGAGGAAAAAGAGAGAAAGAAAGTGAGGAAAGAGATGCTTTACGCTCTCAATCCAGGTTCTTGGAGGAAGGAGAGAGGATAAATGAGGATAGAGGAAGGGAGAGAGGAAGGTAAAAAGTGATAAAAGAAGGTTTGGAGGTGGTAGTACGGATTCTCTCATTCTCCAGGTTCCAGAAGATGGTGGAAGGAGATATTCAACAACCCTTTAGAACGGGAAGCTTAAAGGAAAATGTAAGAAAGAAAGAGGGTAAGAAAGTAAGAAAAGAGGGTCCAAGGAGGTGGAACAGATTCTCTCATTCTAGAGGTTCTAGGACACTGGCAGCTCGTACCCACGAAACAGATGAAGTGCCCGTATCTTTTACTGTACAGCACTTCACCTGCTTCGTGGGCACGATCCGCCAGTGTTCTAGAAGATATTGGATGTGAATGCATGAGGTGAGTGAGAGAGAGAGATCATAGAGAAAGGTGCTAGGTGTGACAGAGAAAGTCATTGACATGATGTTGATATATTTGTAACGCACATTCATTGTTATTCAGAATAAATAGGAGCAGTAGTAGTAGTAGGAGATTTAGTGATAAGAAAAATAATAATTTAATTTGTTGATGGAAATTCTTTATCACCATTTTCACCATTCGATTATAATAATACTTCAATCAATAGTGTTGGACCAGTATTATCAATCTCGTAGTTTAACGAAAAATTTGAGTATAAATGATCGGCTTACTTCAATTGAACACATTATGATTCATCCTTTGGTTAGTTCATTTCAGTTTGAAATTCTATTAATAATAATAAGCTAATAATACCAATTACATTTCTAGTTTATCGGATAATATCTCAAAAGGTTTGGTTCATTTTCAGTTTAAAATCCTATTGATAATAGAGAGACCTAAATAATGGTTGGATTAGCAACACAATACCAACTACATATCTAGTTTATCGGATAATATCTCAAAAATCAGTCAGAGTCCTATTTTACATGATAAAAAGCATAGCCCCCTTTAACATAGGTGAAGGAAGCTATGGCAAAAGGCATGACCAAAACCTGCGTGTTTCTCCACTCGTAGCGCCACTTACACCTGGTCTCCTTGAATCTCCGAGTGCTTGGGGAAACCCAGCATAAGAGTTGAAGCTAAAAAAGATAACCAATAATAAAGAACGTAGGAAAAAAAGGTATTGATAATTGATGGACGGTTTAAAACGAAGTAGAAAAAGAAGATTAAGAAGTACCGCCAAAATTAGAGACGGAATAATGTTCAAAGTAGGCCTTCTCATTTAGGGGGGTGGGGGGAAGTGAGAACGATAAGCTGCCACAACTCAACTCTCAACCTCGCACTTGATATTTGAAGGAGAAGCCAGAGCTCTTATCTGATTTGCCCCAAGGGAGGGAGGGGAGGATCAACTACCCTTGAGAGACAAGACCTGAATCATCATCATCATCATCATCATCATCAACAACAACATCTTCATCATCGCAATAATCACCATTATTTTAGCATCATCACCATCAGCTTTCCCAAGCTACTTCATTCTACTAGGCCTACACTCATTATTCTTCTTGTTGTCTCTTATCATTATCGTTCTTATTTTGATTGTTCTGCTTATATTTCTCTTTCTTTTTTCTCACAATTTTTCTTCTTATCATCCTTCCTTTTCTCTGTCGTTCCACCCCATTCCTCTTCTCTCCCTACCAATTACCTGGTCCTTTTGTTGTATCTACTCTATAACGTTTCATTCGTTTTCCCTCCCTTCGATTGTTCCCCTCTATACTCACCTCCTCTTGCTTCTCCTTCTATTTTCTCCGTTTTCTTTTTCTCCTATTTCTCCTCATTCATTCTTTTCCTTCTTTTCTTCCTCCTCCTTCTTCTTTTCCTTCTTGTTCACCTTCTTCTACTCCTTCACCTTTTTCTGTTCGTTCTCGCCCTTATCTTTCTCCTTCAAGTCTTCATTCTCCAATACAATGTCAGTTTTGATTTCATCTCAACCATGTAATTCTTACCCTCTTTTTCCCCTATCATCTTTTCATTATTATCATTCCTCCTCTTCCTCTTTCTCCTTCTTTCACTCTACCTTATCATCTTCTTCATCTTCCTCCTCTTCCTCCTCCTCCTATCATTCTTCCTCCTCCTCCTATCACTCTTCTCCTCCTACTCCTCCCTCATTTCCTCCATCTCCTCCTTCTTCTACTTCCCCCCCCCATCACTCTTGTCTTTCTTGTTCCTTATCAATCTCGTAATTTCTCAATATCTCCTAATCTTCTCCTTCTTCTTCCCCCATCTCACTTCACATTTCATCCCCCTTCTGCTACTCCCTAAATTCACTTCCTCTTCCTCCATATCCTCCTTCTTCCTGATTTCTCCTCTCCTTCTTCAGCCATCTACTCCTCATTAGGGCGCCAGCGAATAAAGAGGGCCTTTCAACAGCTCATTAAATTTCGTTTCCATTCTATCAACTGATGCTCATGATGATGATGATGATGATTATGATGATGATGATGATAGTGCTGCATTGACTAAAGTGCTAAGCTAGTTATGATGTTTAAAAGGCTACTTCATCTGCGTGTTTTCTTGAAAATGTTCTTCAATTTAGGAGAATTATTTCTGAATTTATCAAGGGAAATGTACAAATGAATATTGAACATCTCTTAAAGAAATTGGGAAAAGTATGTATAATTTCTTTCCTAAGGCTATAAAAGACTTCAGTTATTTTCAGAACAGTTGTGAAAAACATAGTAATTAGATCATAAGTTGGTTCAATAACACTATTTTTATAAATCATAGGTTTTAAATGCATAATCTATAACATTAGAATTATTTGAAAAGCTCTCTTTAGGCCTAAACCTCGAGTACAAATTTCAAATTCAATCAATCAGATCAACTATTTTATTTTAAAATAAATTGTAAGATGGACAGTATTGGGCTTTGCCTGTTGTGCTTTTCTATGTATTAATACTCAAAGATGATTATGATTATGATTATTTTGATTTTGGAAGTGAAAACCTTGTGAAAAATCTATTGCATGAAGTTATTGGTTGACTTTCCAATTTTACAGCCTCTCAGAACACTTCTCTCAGTTCTCCGCTCAGGTCTGAGAATTTCTCTCAGTTTAAAATGATCGCGCTCTCTTCACCCAGGTCTGAAAATTTGTCAACTCAGTTTAATAGCCTGTTATAAATTGTCGCAAATCCCCAATCAATATTCCAGTCAGTGAACACAGTCATCAAGATCAGAGAAGACTCTCAACATCATTAATAATCTAGTCTAGTCTGTCCAAACAAAGAAGACATTCTGGCAAGATGGGGAAATGACTACAGCTCGCTCAATATTGGTTCCAAAATTATGAATATGGTCTCAAATTGTAGATCAGAATGTTTCCTATAGTTTGAGAACAAATTTTTATTTTTTCAATCAATATTGACAGAGCTTGAGTCATTTTCCCATTTTGCCAGAATGTCATCTTTACTTGGACAGACTTTAATTATGCCACCATATTATTTACACCGAACCCTTACTCATACCAGTGAATAGTTTCTCTCCACTTTTCAACATGTCAATTGCCTGAAATTTTCCAATAAATTGAGATGTTAATGCTGTAATATTAATGATGTATCGAAATGAAATAGAGGAGAGATTGTGGCTTTCAAGACCAATAATCGAACATTTAGGCTACAGGTCGATTTCAATTCTAATAGAACCATTTCATATAAATAATTTCAATACAACTATCAAGCTCTATGATAGGCTACAACAAGGAAAAAATATAAAAATTTGTACAAATTATTTTTTTAAATATTGTTAATGATAATACCCTCATTCTCCCGATGGGAATTTTAACAATGGTGTTTCAACTTGCTTCATATTTCATTGCAATTCTGCTTTCAAATAAAAATTGAAAAGCGAAATTTAGTAAACTTTTCATCAATTATTTATACTAATCATTCCTTTTTTATCCATGATAGCTAGACAAGGAACCATTCTTGTATTGTAGCTCAAAATGATCGAACAGTGAATAATGTAGAAAATGTACGATTGGAATACTCATTCTTTACATGTCTTACTCTTTATTTTCACTATTATTTAGTTTGGCGAAATATTTTACACTCAACATAAATATAATTCCGAATAGTAAACTCTATGATACTGTTCCAGTATAGAACCATTCGATCGTGATATTGAATGGATTGATGAGTTTATTCCATCAAAAATCGTACATAATTTATTGTAACATTTACAAAGAGAATTTCAACATTTATAATATCCCAAATATAAAGTGAATGAAATACAAGGTGTGTATTGCCAAAAACACTGTATATGACATATGTTTATTTGTCACATATTGAGCAGCTCTTTCTACATACATTTGTAAGTAGCCCATAACACAGTACATAGGAATATAATAATATATGTTAAGTATGTATTATGGTTGGATCGTATATGATACGAGAATAAATGGGCAACCTTGCATTGCCATTCATTTATTCAAATCATGCAATTAAAGCACTTATGGTCATATAATATTAATCGGTCAGCATGCTATCAAATGCCCACCGATCATCTCAATTTTGGTCACATCCATTAAAATCATCAAACCCGTTAAATATTCATACAAAACAGATGATAACATGAATAGCATACCTTCATGATATGCATACTGGAATAGAGAACTTTGAGTAGGGCTATAATTGTTAGTGATAATGGAACATTGAATGATTCATTTATGTGAATGAAGTGCCTTCAATTTAAGAGTTGAGCTTTGTGGTTTGGAACGCATGAAGATCTCCTTTTTGTAATTTGAGGATATGAATGGGACAATGGATACAGGAACGTATAATATTCGTTAATTATGTGTATAGAGTTTGATTCATTCTTGATGGCTTGATTCATATTAATATTTAGACAATTCATTCATATAGGTATCAAAGAAAATTGCTGTATAATTGACTGCTATTTTCACAGTTGAAAAAAGGCTCAAACCATTCTATTATTTTTTATTATGCGAGTACCACTTTCTGCTGAAAAACTCATTGATTATTGCTTTTTTGCTATTATAATCTCTCTATATAAAAGCGAAATGGCACTGATTCATTCATTCATTCATCACCAAAACTAAAAATCCACTGAACCGAATGCGTTCAAATTTGGCAGGCATGTTCTATTGGACGTTTAGACGCGCGCTAAGAACGGGTTTTAATCATCGGAATATAACTGAAAGAGAAGCAACGAAAATTGATTCAGCAAAGTTATTTCAAATCACTCGCCTTCACATTAATTGGTAGAAAAAAATAACTTTCTAATGACAACTCTTATTGACAACATCAGCTTTCAGAGTGTACAAGGAGCAGATGAAACCACCCACCTAACTTTTTGGCATCAGCTAAAGGTCTTAATGGATCAACAATGGAGCTTAAGGAGTTAAGCTACAATCAACTATACTGTTGAATAATATAAAAAAGACTTAACCATAACCAGACTATAATTTCCTTAACCATAGATTTATTGAGATAACGAGATATGGTTTTGGTTCTTACAACATTAGCATTAACTAGTGAACCTAAAAAGTAAAGAGTAGAGTAATATGTGGAGTTTATATTATATGGTGTCTCTTTTATACTGTAAAGTAAAGAGTAGCAGAATATGAACTAGCGTCAACCGTCTTTATTGGTAGTTGAGTGACCAATCAGAGTGAACGACTGCCATTGGCGTAGAGAAGTCACTCCCACTATGGGCGGAGCTTAGTAGCGTTTTGTCAATAGCGGTATTGATTGCACTACAACCATACAATCAAATTCCCTGTAGTAGTCGCTGATATCTTGATAAACGTTAATCAGTTACAATAAAGCAGGCAAATTAAGAAAATAAATTATTCACAAAGACAGCTCAACAATGTTGCAAGCTCCAAGCAACTTCACAATGGTTATTTTCTGAGAATTTAAAAAAATTATTGAAAATTTTAATGGAAACAGAATAGTGGAAAATCAAAACTGCTAGCATTAATAGCTCAACACGGTTACAACCTCCAATTAACTTATCCATGAAAATTTTTCGAAGAAGAATTCCAATGTTTTAAATTTTAATTGAAAAATTGAAAATTTTCACACAATCATTCACAGATACAGCGTAACAATGTTACAAGTTTTATACAATTTTTCCATGGTAGCTGATTGTTTTTCAAATTTTATTTTAACCTTCCGAAAACAGAATGGTTAGAAATATAATTCACTAACAGTTACAATCTATTACCAGGTATACTACAGGTTGTCAATTGAGTGTGAATAAACCCCCTAAAAGGTGCAATTTCCCTTTGATTATTATAATTATTATTACTATGATAATTTTACATTTCTGCATAGATTTGCTCGGTTCAGATTTGTTCGCAGTTGAAATACCGCCAAAGCCTAGACTAGGAAATCAAAGAACGCTCTCAGACAAAGTGCTTTGAGCGGCACAGAAGATATGGCTAGCCGGGTCCATCAAAGGCAGCAAATGTTCCAATGTGTTTGCACTGTTAGCTTGCTCCAGTGAGTTCGTCTGGATAGATCCTTGTGAACTGGAAATTGTACACCTTCGCTTGATAGAAGAATGGAGATTGCGCCCTTAGATTGATCCTTTTGAACAGAATCACTGTAAAGTAGTCGTTGTGAATATTGACACCTGAAATTAAAAATTTACTTTTGGAAAAGGGGTGATTCATCTGCATGCACATGCTAGTTTGTTGTATGAAGTGAGATTTTAAATACAATTCCCACTCTGACTTTATATCCATTCTTTTCCCCACTCTGAATTTAAAATAATTTCTAAACACTTTTCAAGTAAAAATTTATTGCCTCATTTATGGCCATCAGACTGAACAGTGAACTGTAATGTTCACTGGTCAGTCTGGAGATTGCCATACAACAGGCCGAAACTCAAGTTAAAAGAATGTTAGTAGAACAAATTTTCACTTGAGAAGTGTTTTTTCATTTCAGTTTGTTGTATGGGTTGAGCTTGAAGATGATGACAAAATTAGATTTTATTACACTACTTCTATCAATCCATGGATAAGGATATTGTAAAATAATTTTGCTTTAATTCTAGATTTCAATGATATTAAGTGGGTTACAAAAAGCTATTCTATAAATTTCACAAATCGCGAACTTAATTATTCAAGGAACGAGGGATGCATTTAATGCTAGATAAGCTTCAAAGCAATGTTATTAGAATATGATTTTTTGCAATTTTTTAGGCTGCCTCAGCTCAGATATTTATTCGAATGAACAGTTGAATGTTCATTTTTGGAGGAGGATATCCAAGGATTATAAGAATGCTACCAAAGGATAAGAATAAGAAGAACAAGCGGAAGAAGAAAGGGATAAAGAAAAATAGAAATGGAATAGAGAAGAAAAGAGGTTATTTTATTATTTATCAGAATAGTGACCAAGTTCAGAATTTAGAATATTGTATTTGGTGGGAGGGGTGAACATCATATTATTTATTTTGTGACGGAGAATGTCTGTGGACTGTAGAGAATAAAAGTTGGATGACGAAATCCTAAGAAAAATAATTGGAAGCATAAATAAGTTGGAGAAAAATGCAAAACAATGGAGCGACAATAATGAGATAGGAAAAATAGAAGGGTATAGTCAAGCATCTAAGATCTATGAAGAAAGTTGCATTTGAAGATAGAAAAACGAAGAAAGCAAGGAACGTCACGTAATGAAGAAAATCTAGAGACAACATTGAAGAATCTGAGTTTTCGAGGGAGGACTGAACCAAAACTTAAGACGAGATGGATGACTCTAACTTCATTCTTCACTCATAGTTTTCAAAATGAATAAAGAATAAGAGAGTTTCGGCATCCGTAGAAATAAAGATCAAAACGCTGATAAGCATGGAGACGAGAATAAATATTAGAGAATAGAGATACTAGAGAATAAAGACAGATGCTTTCATCTCTATTGATGGACTATGAGAAGACCAAGATCTTTTATTATCCATTTTATCGGATTATTTGAAGTTCAGGAAAAGACAAGGAAATTTTGTGAATGTACCTCTATAGTTTTCAATAGTGAGACAAAGAAGCAGAAAGTGACTGAAGTTTTGAAATAGAGACTAGGATAGGGATGAGAGACCCGTTCAAACACTCCATTGTCTGAAACACGTCAAAGATATTCTCAGTTTCATAGTTGGATGAAAAACTTCTCCCATTCTTGTTTCTTCATTTTCTTCTCGTTCCTCATCTTCATGGATTTCATAACAATGGAGAAACTAATTCGAGAGAAGGACAGTGAAAACCGACAAACCAAGAGTTCAGTTTTGTTCAGAATAATACAAAAATGAATGATAGAAATTCTTTCTCAGATTTTTCTAAGTGCATCTTGAAGGTTTTTCAATGACGTAAATTACATTCTATCACAGAGATTTTAGTTTTCTTCTAAACTTATCAATATAATTCGTCTTTTGAGCAATATATATCCTATATTATAATATTAGGCCTAAATTATTTCTATTTTTATAACTACTTCTCTTGTCTTTATTGTCTTCATATTATTCTCACTTTTACTGTAGTTATGAAATTATTTTGTAACTGGAACTGGTATTTCTATCATTTGAATATGTTTTGTTTCAATATGCTTTCCGGTATTTATTAGGTGACCTACTGGGTATTGACCACCAGGTGAAGGTGAGGTCACTATGTGATTGTGAAGTTAAGTCACGAACACTGTGGACTGCTCTTGGATGGGTGACCAGTATTTGGCCAAGTACACATTGGTGAGGTGAAACATACCCGTAAGGGTCTTCCCACTATTGAAATACATATGAATATTTATTTAATAGGCATATTCCCGGGTTTTCCAAGCACACTCAAATTTGAGGAGCCCTCAAATTTACTACACTTTACTACATTTCCTATATTTATCATAGAAAATGACAGCTGTTCATCAAAATTTGAGGGTCCCTCAACTTTGAGGAGTGTGTTTGGAAAAGCCCGGCATTAGGCCTGGAAACAGTTGTCTTATTTGTCAAGTAAATATAAATGAAGTTTTCACTACATTTCATAGTATAAAGGCATACAATCAAAGTGACAAGGATTGTTGAAAATAATTCATTATTCTGGGTTCCAGTAATAAGAAACTAAGGAATAGAGATGACTCAGATAGCGCCCCCTGTTCTAATGATAGGGATACAGGGATTGGAAACTTTAGAAAAAAGGGATGGTGAGAACTGCTCATCCCATAGGACGAAGAAACAGACTGACAATATTGTCCAGATTGTTGTAGTTTGTCTTAATCCCGATTCTCCTGGGATGAAGAAACAGATGAAAGAGGGATTGTCACACATCCTGATTGAGAGAGAGAGGGATTGTCACAGAATCTGTTCAATCCCGATTTCAAAGCGCCAAGAATCTGATCAAAGCAACTGTGATATGAACAGATTCGTCAATGTCAGCACACTACAACATCTGCTCATCTACTGCTTTTGTTCCCTTCAAGTCTCCAAATCTTGACGAAGTTAGTCTCTGTCAAGCAATCCAAGATGGCGGCCACGCTGTATTGGTACTTAGCTTCTGAATAGTTGGGGATTAGTTAAAGAATAGGAACGTATAGTCTGTCCAAGCAAAGAAGATCTTCTGGCAAGATGAGAAAATGCCTTCAGCTCGATCTATATTGGTTCAAAAAGGTGTTGAATTGGTCTCAAATTGTAGATCAGAATTTTTCTTACGTTTGAGACCAAATCAATAACTTTTAAAGCGATATTGACGTAGCTGGAGTCATTTTCTCATCTTGCCAGAGGGTCTTCTTTGCTAGCACAGACAAAACAATGTGTCCCATCAAGCAGTACAGAGAGAATGTGACTCGTCGCCAATAACTTGTTCTTCACAAGTGAACGGTCGTGCTTCTTTGTCTTGCAGTGCTCTGTCGCGGAATTCGTGTCCGATATTGTCGTTCTCTGCCAAAGTGTGTGACCCACTTTGTAGTTTTTCTCTGTCACATAATGTGATTCACATTTGTCGTGATGTGTGATCAACTTCATCAATCTTTCTTCTACAAAGTATGAAACACAATTTTTAGAATTCGTTTATCACATAATTAAATTCACATTGGCATACTTCTTTGACTTGGTGTGTGACCTGTCGCATCTGATGTTTACTCTTGTTTTTTTTTTATTGTAAGATGTCATGATGACTATGATCCATCGAAGCAAAGAATACATTCTGGATGGATGGGAAAATGACTCCAGCTCGGTCAATATCTGTTCAAATATTATAAATTTTGTCTCAAATTGTAGGATACAATCCGATCCACAATTTATGACCAAATTTATTATTTTCGAATCAACATTGACCGAGCTGGAGTCATTTTTCCATATTGCAAGAATGTTTTCTTTGCTTAGACAGACTAGGCTATATCACACTGACGGCTCGTACCCACATAACAGGTGAAGTATCCGTATCTTTCACTGTACAGCACTTCACCTGCTTCGTGGGCACGAGCCGACAGTGCTATATCAGATGTAGATTCTTTGACATCGGTTGATAATTAATTTTTTCATTATTTTATCCATTACATTTTGGTAATTCTATCATGAACTCAAGTTGCTGTTGATGGTAACAGCAACAAAAACCTTTTTATGGTAATTACTAATCAAAATGTGTAACATGTATCCGCGCGTTGGATGTGACAATAAATAATTTTCGAATTTGAAGTAGAACAGCAAGTGACGTAGAAGGGGATGGAGAGAATTGTTTTCAAGAGAGGAAGAAGAAGAAGAAGATGAGCTGTAGACGTACAAGGAAATGAAGCAAATGAAGAAGATAGTGCTGAAGTGTAGCGGTTGATGTTGATGTTGATGGCAGTGTTGATGACTTCTCATCTGGAAACGAGCTGCGATATTAGCAGGCGAACTGTGGTGTGACGTCACATTAGGGAAGTCGTTTATCTGTGGTGGAAGGATAAGGTGATAGCGTCTGTGCAGGAGATTTTCTCTCAAGAAGGAGAAGGAAGATACGTAGAAGGAGGAGAAAAAGGTGAAAGTGAAGGCGGAGTAAGAGAACAAGAAGGAGTAGGAGGAGGAGGTAAAAAGTAGGAGGGAAGAAGAGTGTGGAGAAAGAAAAGGAAGAGAAGGAGGAGAAGGAGGAGGAGGAGAAGGAGGAGGAGGAGGAGAGATAAAGGATAAGAAGATTGAGTTGAGGAGTAGCATTCTGACTAGAAGTAGAGAAAAACGGAGAAGAAGAAGAAGAAGAAGAAGGAGGAGGAGGAGGAGGAGGAGGAGGAGGAGGAGGAGGAGGAGGAGGAGGAGGAGGAGGAGGAGGAGGAGGAGGAGGAAGGAGAGAAGAGAAAAGAAGAAGAAGAATAAGAAGAAGAAGAAGAAGAAGAAGAAGAAGAAGAAGAAGAAGAAGAAGAAGAAGAAGAAAAGAAGAGGGAGATGGAGGAGAAGAATAAGAGAAAAAGAAGAATAGGAACAAGAAGAAGAAAGGGTGGAGGAGTAGAAGAGAAGGAAAAGGAGAAGAAGCATCTTGTATTGATAAAGGTAATGCCAATGAGCCACGAAGTGCTGTTGTATTGGAGAGGGGTTGATATAGTCTGTCCAAGCAAATAAGACATTCTGGCAAGATGGGAGAATGACTCCAGTTTGGTCAATATTGTTCCAAAAATCATAAATTTGTTCTCAAACTGTAGATTAGAATGTTTCCTACGATTTGAGACCAAACTTATAACTTTTAAATCAATATCAACCAAACTGGAGTCATTTTCCCTATCTTCCAAGAATGTCTTCTTTGCTTGAACTATAAGGGAAATGTCTGATAAAATCCCCGAAGCAGAAATCGTTGAGTGGATGCTGCGTGGATGTAAGTGTATTTTTAAGACACTGGCGGCTTGTACCCACGAAACAGGTGAAGTGCCCGTATCATTTACTGTACAGCACTTCACCTGTTTCGTGGCCACGAGCCGCCAGTGACTTAAGATATATTTCTCTCACACACAGACCCAACTACTCATGTTCAGCTTTAAATGCGTTGAAGATGCTGAAAGACATTCTAGAAAATTGAGACGATGCCTACAACTCGGTCAATATTGGTTCAAAAATCATAAATTCAACCTCAAATTGTAGGAATAATTTTTATCTACAATTCTAGACCAAATTTATAATTTTAGAACCAAAATTGTACGCGCTGGAGTCATTTTCCCATCTTGACAGAATGTCTTCTTCGCTTGCACATAACCGACTACTCAAGTTCAGATGTAAATCTCACTAAGTTCTTTTGATCTTTTAAATTTAAATATGATGATACAGCATTAATTTTCACCGGCTCATCTTGGAGGAAGCATATGATAATGCGAACAGCTAAGACATGGTTTGATGCTCATTAAATTTGAATAAAACAAAGTTTATTGCTTTCTCTCCAACAAAAATAGGTGAGCCACCACATGATCTGTATATAAAAGTTCATGGACATGATTTAGCAGCCCTTCAAACACAGATATATGTGCTTGTCAAGAAATTGAGAAAGTTGACTCCATCAAGTACTTGGGAATAACTGTAGATAGCCACTTAAAATGGAATTATCACCTGGATTATCTAGTATCAAAACTAAAATACCTAATTTTGTATTCTACAGGATCAATGCAATTAATAATATTGATGTCATAAGAACAATCTATCATGCTTATGCACACTACTTCCAATATGGGATAGAAGTCTGGGGTGGTACTTTTGACACTCACTTGAATAAAATATTCATTTTACAGAAATATATTATCAAAGCTGCTCTTGGTAAACCTAGATTGTATCCTAGCAGAAGTCTATTCATTGAGTTTGGAGTATCAACTATCAGGCAAGTTTTTGTATTCTACACATAAAAATACCCACATAACTTACGTCCATCAGTAACCAATTTATATAATATTACCAGACTAACTGTAAACCAACATCAGCTTCAATATTATATGGAATACTTTGCTAATAAAATCCTCATTATTTCATCACCAGTTCACTCTCAAAAAAACTAAATAAAGAAATTGAGGAATGGGTGAAAGCGACATATATTATAGTCTTAATTAGCATTCTGTTTGTGCATTTTGAACTTCAAATCTATATTTTTTTTGCTTAGTCTACAGTTCAAAATCCTGTTTTGTTTCCATAATCCTAATATGTCTTGCATCAAATATATTTTGTGTTACTCTAAAGTTCTTACTTTTAGTGAAAATTTACCTTGCATCACTGTCACCGTAATAAAATTTTCTTGTCTTTTTAGTTTTTCCTCGTAGAAACTCTTCTTATTTTGGTTTTTCTTTCTGTCTCTCTGATCACTCCTTCATGCGTACGTGATTGAATCACATGCATGAAAGTATATTTCTGTAGATAATGGAACTATAGCTATAGACTATTATACTCACGGTGTATTAATTATAATTTATTTATTATTAATATTAAGAGTATGATGTATAATGTACTAGTATAATGTATTATTCTCTAACTTTATTTAGATATTTTATAACTTAGAATTTTGAAAATTTTGTTACAGTTCTAATGCAGAAATAAAAATTTCATTTCATTTCATTTCAAATGAGTTGAGGCAAAGACAATTTACTATTAATACAATGTTATTAGTACAATGTACTATAATAGTACATTGTCTTTGGTTGAGGATACTGTAAACATACCAATACAGCCGTATAGCTCGTAAAAGCTGATAAGACACCCAGTTACAGTGTAAAATGTATTGTAAGTGTGTGTCTTCTCGTATCTGTAATATTCATACGCATATTGACAGAATAAGGTGTTAGTTTGTGCTGGTTGGAACATTTTGATGATTATATTTGGTCGATTTTTAGGGTTTGTTTAGTGTTAATAATCTATAATCTATCCCGTTATTATGCATTTCTCCATTGAAATTTAATTTAGTCCGAGACAATATTTTCCCTCGATTTGATCGAAGAGAATGCACTATGCTAACTAAATTAATATGAAATTTTTGAAGATACTTTTGTCGAAAAAAATTTTCTATCGATTAGTTTGATAGTTTGAGGATTTCAGATTATGCTGTAGTGATACAAAGTCCAGAATTATATAGAAGCAGGGAAGCTTGTTGATACAAGAAATTTGCAATGCTCATGGACCGCCATCATATTGGAAATATGCTGATTCATTTTCCTAATTATTGAGCATTTAAACTTAGTTGAAGTATTTTTAAGCTGAATTAATAAAAAATATATAAAACACCAAGTTTCAGATTTAATTTGTTTCTCAGATTTTCGGCATTGTCAAAATAATCGCGAGTTTAACTTACTTTGCAATCTGACGTTGCAATTTTGTGTCAATGAGCTTCCTTACTGAACAATTCCGTTTTAATTTTCCAACTTTTTTATCACCACTGCTTATCAAAAATATGACTCTTATGCCCGGTTTTTCCAAGCACACTCAAATTTGAGGGACCCTCAAGTTTACTACACTTTACTACATTTCCTATACTTATCATAGAAAATGTCAGCTGTTCATCAAAATTTGAGGGTCTCTCAACTTTGAGTGTGCTTGGAAAAACCGGGCATCAGCCTTCAGACTATTTTTTATGTACTCTCAACAGTACTTGATGCCTCACCTTATGACTTTTTACTTTGTGAGTATCATGACCTTCAAACAAGGTATACTATCTCAATATAGATGTGACATGTACATTCTCTCAATCCTCACCAAACTCTGAAGAATATTTCACTTTTATAAACATGTAAACACTTGGAACCGAATGATACATCACAAAAATAAGAGTTATTAGAAGAGACGCTAAAATGGAATCTGAAAAATATTGTTCTCAGTACCATTCTCGACCTTAAACACTGATTTCAAATGACAGACCAAGAGAAGTACATTTTTATATACCTACAAGATACTTGAATACATTAGAGACATTCTCAAATGTTATTCAATTATTACATACAAATTTCTACAGAGTACCAATCTCATACATATTTTACAGACTAATTGTGATATGCCGTATTTGATTTTGTTGAAATTTCTGAAGTATACTGGTACTGGAAAATACTGGAATATTGAGATGAGAGATGTTTAAGTATCCAATACTGAATACTCATCGGTATTAAAGTCCATCGGTCTCTATATCTCAGCTATACTATACTATAGCATAGAGCAAAGTACTGAAGCGTTTTGTTGTACTATCAGTCAGTCGTTCAACTTGAAGTATTCTCAGATAAGAGCTCGCTATCTCTCATGAGCTGCAACTTCGGGAATTTTCTCTCTCTCTCTCTCTCACTCACTTTTCACATCCTTCTCTATTTTCGTACTGATTACTTCTCCTTTCTTCCCTATTCTCATTCACATTGCCTTCTCTTCTCTTCTTCACTGCTCTTTCTTCTATTAGTGTTGGTACTACATAATTAACAATAAGAGATTATATTGATAATAATTCAGGTAAGACAGTTATTAATCCTGTATAATAATCAACTATCAGGGAGGGAGATAGTAAGGACAATGCCTGTTTCCTCCATTTATAATATAAAACTTATAACTTATGTAATGAATAATTTTTTCTGTAATTTGTGATTTTGTAAATAATGTATCCTCTATTCTTGTGGATTTTTTATTGATGTATTGTATAAAAGACTATTTGTAGACAACATATATAAGCTAACTGATAGAACGCACAAGAAACAGACAAAACTGCCTCAATTTTAGGCTCCAGCTGTATTTAATATCATATTATCCTACAATAATATTCATTTTTCATCTTTCTTCGTTCATCAAATTTAGCGATCCAATGTATTCATCCAGGAAATGTCAAATACAAACTCCAGTAATAATTCAATGATAGTGTTCGAAGTACTTTGTGAAAATATAATCCAATCCTAATTGAAGGAACGTATTGAAATTGAGGATAACATGGCCTACAAAATTCAATAGTGAGTCAACTTATAATGAGTGCACAATGCATGTTCCAAAACCAATCAGCTAATTATTATCATACGCGCGAAATCCTTCCATGTCGAATCCAATTTGAATGCTTCCATATCAACAAAACAGCATGACGAATGAATGAATGAAGTCAGTCCAAGCGAAGAAGACTTTCTAGCAAGATGTTAAAATGCCTCCAACTCAGTCAATATTAGTTTAAAAGTCATAAATTTAGACTCACATTGTAGGAAACATTCTGATCTAAAATTTAAGACAAAATTTATATCTTTTGAACCAATATTGATTGAGATTGAGTCATTTTCCCAACTTGCCAGAATGTCTTCTTCGCTTGGGCAAACTTCTATCTATCTGATCAAATTATTACATCAGCACCCGATCCATTATCCCTTGGCATTATTATAGTATCGTGACAATGCAAGTGGGGAATCCGATCAATATTGATGGATTTAGAGACTCAAAGTGATTCCAAAATTTTAGTGAGAAACTCTTAACCGAATAAATTTATGACAAAATGTCAAATATAGTTCATTATCATGCACAAGCACAACCCCACAAGCCTAAGCTCACATTTTAGTGGTTTTATTCACAATCAATCGATGAACTCTTGGAGTTGATCTTGAGGATATCCTATTTTTCCATGAAATTCATTGTTGTTTTTCATCTTTACATCTTTTTTGGTTCAGACAATCAAACAAACACTCTTTAATACCCGCAACTTCCAAAATTTTTAACAGTATTGCAGATGGCTACTATCAATGTAAGTAATAATGAAAATCGAAGTCACAGTAAACTTTATTAATATTTTATTTGAACGCATGTTTCATAATAAAAATACAAAAAGAATACTGCGATTTCTATTTTTATTTATTGACAAACTTATACTCTGTCTTGGATTATTATTTTTTGGTGTTCTCAGACTTTCTAAATTAAAAAGGAATTCTTCGGATCTAAATTGCAGTGAACATTATCAAGAACTATCACCATGTTTCCTATCGGCGAAAAATTTATTATCGGCGAGGTTGAACATCTTTTGGTCTTTCCACCAAATAAAGTCATACCCTAATAATATTAGAATTCTGTACATAAAAGAAAATATCACAGGGAACCTATTTTCCAATAAAACAGCATCACACATCAATTTAAAGCAGAAATCCACCTTCATTGCTTGATCAGTAATATCAATTCACTCTATATTACTGAAATAAATTTTCATCCATAGACACTTTTAGTAAACGGCAACTTTAATCATTTAAACTCAATTTGTCGCAGTAATCTAACTTGATTGCATGATCAAACGCTTTCCATCCTTTAGTCTGTCCAAGCAAAGAAGACATTCTGGCAAGATGGGGAAATACTCCAGCACAATCAATATTTTTTCAAAAATTATAAATTTGGTCTCAAATTGTAGGAAACATCTTGCTCTACAATTTGAGATGGAATTTATAAGTGTTGAACCAATATTGACTGAGCTACAGTTATTTTTCCACCTCGCCAGAATGTCTTCTTTGCTTGGACAGACTATGCTGTCACAGTGGGCACAGTTAACAGTGAGGTAGGCTTATGATCAATTGCAGGCCACTGTACAGTGTAGTGTGTAAGGGGTCGCAACGCAGTAAATTGCGATTAAGCACGCACTTAGTGCGCTAATTGAAACATTTGAGCGGCGTTCACACGGTCGCCCGGTCGAGGAATGTCGTTTACATTTGCGGATAATTGCCTTAACGTGCGGTCGACTGCAGATGGCATGCCGGACCGTTGATCATATCGCATGCCACCGTAAGTTCAAAATTATTACTCGTATTTCGGAAGCACGGTTTCATTGCGTTTATGGTTTACAACAGTGTTCTCGACAAATAACCAAGATTCAAATCTAGCTGTTAAAGGTATCAATATGGGATTGACTATACCTTCAAAAGATCGATTTGTCTCCTGTGTTTCACAACTCCACATATAATCAGATTAAGCAAAGAAGACATTCTGCAAGATGGCAAAATAACTCCAGCTGAGTTAAATATTTGATTGCCAGGACAGAATTCTAACGTGTTGTATTTTCGTATTTCAAGTCAAAATTTAATAATTTCGACCATTTCGACGGTTATTTTGTTAAGTATTTTGGTTTTATCAGTTGATATGATGTTTTGAATTCATAAAATCTGTTATTTTGAATGACTGAAAGAACTATAAACTACTGGTTTCATCTAATATCCATGAAAATGAGGTTATATGCTGGCGAAGTGGACCCCTTGGATCTCTTCCCTACTGAAAGCCATACGCTAAATAAATAAATAATTGAAAAATTATTAATTTGGTCTTAAAAAATTGTAGAAAACATTCTTTTTTGATATTTGAGACAAAATTTACATGCTTTCAACCAATATTGAACAAGCTACAAATATTTTCCCATCATGCCAAAATTCCCATCCTTTGCTCGACCAAAATATACCGCTACCTTTTCTCCTGAGGGCACAAGAAGTAGGTGCGAAGCGTGAATCTCAGTAAGAAAGATAGTACAAGATTTAAATCATCTCAATTCAAAGTAAATCTAATGAGATTTGACAGACGTTTTTTGAATAGTAGGACTATTATTATTATAAATATTTTTCGATCAAGCTAGCAAATCAAAAGTTTAACACTTAATGGACTTACTGTGAGTTAACAACAGTACTCGTACCCACGAAACAGGTGAAGTGCTTGTATCTTTTACTGTACAGCACTTCACCTATTTCGTGGGCACGAGCCGTCTGTGGTTAACAGGAGAAATTACTGTACCAGTACACAGTGAGTGTAATTGTAAATGTTATTAAATGAGAATTGTTATCATAGTACCCTTTAGATAATTATTTCTAAAAATTACCAGAAGGGTACTATCAATGCAATATTATTTTCATCCAATAACATTCTCTAATAGGTGATTTTAAATAATTATCAAAGTACCCTTTTTCAATTATTTTTCCGATGCATTACAAGTTTTAACTAATTATAGTCATTTCCAAATTCAAATATTTGAAATGATTCTTAAATTATAATTATTTGAAATAAAAAAAAACAGTGATAAAATTAGGCCTTTGATTAAGGAAAACTCTCATAGGTGACTATAAAAAACACAAAGATCACACAGTCTCCATAGGGCAAAATATTGTCAAGACGGATAACTTTGTAAAACCATTTCCCAGCGATAACTTACCAAAGTATAGTAGTTAACATATAGTCAGAGCTGCTTTGTAGTTCAAACTACCGGCGCTAAGTACATCGTACACGGATTGTTTAAGGAAACTGAATTTCAAGTTCAGTTAGCTGCTTGCTGGGTTTAATGACAAAACTACAGAAATCGTCGTCCTTTGTGTGCCGGAAGGAAGGTATGTAACCCTCTCACTCTGTCTTTCTCATGACCCATAAACCCCCTACCTAAACCACTCTCTAAACTCCCCCCCCCCCCCGAAACCCCTCCATCCCCCCACGTGACGTCACGACACGTAAGCTAGTGCTTGACGTTTACAAATTGCAATTTCGACCTCAGTTCGTCTTGTAATACACGTAACGGAATGACTCCCCGGCTTTATCGCTCGGCTTGCATACAAGTCTGTTGATTGCTTCTTTCCCACAACCAAACATTCATCATCCGGCTTGCCACTCAATGAGTTCTGTGGTGTTGCACTGTGTTTAGAATTCGAATTGATGGTATTTTTGTAGCGGTGTAGGAGAACTGAACTGGGGTGAGCCCCTTCCCACACAACAAGATTTTTGGACATCCGATCTTTCCCTTCCTCATATTCAAATAAAATATTTCTTTATTTTGAAACTTGAACAATACAATTTATCACATGTAACACGTTCTATTATGAAATGAATTAGAAAACTAATACACATAATAAAAAGGACAACCAATATTGTTTCATATAGAGAACTAATGCTAAAAATATGCAAGAATAAAAAATACTTATTGCTTAATTAAAAAGTTTGCTTTGCAAGTATCATGTATATTGTAGATTGTAGTAGATTGGAAAGAGCTTGACAAACGCATGATGTGTCTCTGCGCAAATCATAAGTTCGCCAATCTTCATTCAATCTATTGGAATTTACAAATAACAAAATACTGGACATCTAAAAAATCGTGGTGTCAGAAACGGGTCTACTTGATTGGAACTGTTTTGGGACAACTATGTTGGGACTGTTTTTGTGTAACTGTTATATAGTTTCTTTCATGATAACGATACTCATTATTTCAATTTTACATTATTGAGGAATGATTGCCATCACAACGATGATAACTCCGACACATGTAATATAATTATTATAGAAGGTTATCATTACCTCAGAATTTTTACGATGTGTTTCCTTCTAGAGTTTTTTTCGAGTAGTATTCACTTGATATATTTAGACAATGAACACCTCGTGATGTTTTGTCTAGTATTTAAAGAGTTTTCTAGTATTTTTGAGTTCTAGCACTTGAAGTGTAATACAAGGTTTTAAATGTGGCACTTTAGTGATAATGACTTATTAGTTTTCAATTTGAAGAGAATATTAGATAAGTTAGCTACAAAAAGGTTGAGATGATGAATCCACAACAGAAATAATAGTATTGAAAATTGAATTATATAGGATTGTTTCCAGGATCATTACCAGTATAGTGACAATCCTGTTGATAATAGCTTCCAATTTCTGATGTCATTTTGTCAATAAATAACAAATTTGAGTGAATATGAATATGGAAGTGGGATGATAGCTACATATAAATTATAGAATACGACCTTACAAATTTCGTAGGCCAATCTTACCCCTATAGTTACTATAAGAAACTTTTAACCCAAAAATAAACTGTATCAAAACTTGATAACAAAGTTCCTCAATTCGAACAAAGTTTAATAACTCATTTTCATAGCGTACCTAGATTGTAAGAAATAATTTACAAAATTGTTAAGTGTTGTAAGTGTAATAAGTTTTACAATGTCATAAGGTGTGATATTGTTTTAGTTACGATGTACAGCTAAGGAAGGATCGAGTAGACTGCTGTGGGTACACAATATTAAGGAAGATTGACACAAGAAGTAAGTTTGGGTGAAGAGAAGTGATAGAAAAGAGATGAGGAGAAGAAGAAGGAGAAGAAGGAGAAGGAGGAGAAGGGGAGAAGGGGGAGAAGAGGGAGAGGAGAAGGAGGAGAAGAGGAGAAAGGAGGAGGAGGAGGAGAAGGAGGAGGAAGGAGGAGAAGGAGGAGGGAGAAGGAGGAGAAGGAGAAGGAGAAAGGACGGAGGAAGGAGGAGAAGGAGGAGAAGGAGGAGAAGGAGGAGAAGGAGGAGAAGGAGGAGAAGGAGGAGGAGAAGGAGAAGGAGAAGAAGGAGGAGAAGGAGGAGAAGGAGGAGGAGGAGGAGGAGGAGGAGGAAAAACAGGAGGAAGGAAGCTTGAAAATGAAACTTTACGACATATTTGAAAGTTTGCAGGGTCCGGTGAAACACGAAGTTTGTTGGCAAGTTAATTTTCGGGGGTCGACGGTGACATTAATAGTGACGGAGCGCTTTTCTGGAGGGTCAGGAGGGTTCTAGGAGGGGTCTAAGGGGTCTGGGGAGGACTTGAAGGGGTTTAAAGGTTCTGGGGAGGTCCAGAAGACGTTCAAAGGATCTGGGGGGATCCTGAGGTACAAAATTTTGGATCACAGCAGGAGGTTCATGGTTCTGGGGTGACTTTAAGGGGACTGTGGTACCCTGTTTATGAAGGGGGGTCTCAGCTCCAAGTTTACCAAGTCTCATAGCCGTGTTTAAAATCGACTTTCACCCTACTACTACTATTACCATTACTACTACTAATACTACTACTACTACTACTACTACTACTACTACTACTACTACTACTACTACTACTACTACTACTACTACTACTTGTCGCCATGCTTGAGTGGTATAGAGTAGAGTTGTTTTAGTGAGTGACGGAGAAGGGGTTGAGTGGGGGTGAGTGTCTCATGCAGTCACTCAATCTTGCAACATTCTGATTATAATACACTTCAAACTCTCCCTGAAATAGTGCAGTAATATATGAGAAGCGTGCTTTGATATGTAGAAGGCACAGGCAGCTCGTACCCACGAAACATGTGAAGTGTCCGTATCTTCTACTGTGTAGCACTTCACGAGCCGCAAGTGGTAGAAGGAGATCGAATTTCAGAAACTACACTTTTACAATATATCATGATTTTGGAAGATGCTGAACCATTATTTATTCCAACATATTATTGTAGAAAAATCATAACTGGGTTTGAGTTCATGTTCTGGAACCTTATTGTGATGACATTCTCCAATTCAGCGGTGAATCAATCCAATTCAATTGAACATCATAACAATCAAGGAACAAAAAATTGATTCTGTCTACTCATTTGCCCAATACAATCATTAAATTATTAAGAGAGGGTTGCCTCAAGAGAATCTAAGCAAAGAGAATATCCAGTTCCTCAATAAACTATTTTTTCACAACAAAATATGATTTCATTCATATACAGAATGACACAAAAAAACGGGAACTTTCGAAGTAACACGTACGTGAATAAAGGATATGTTATCATTAGTTTTATTAGTGAAAACGTGAAGTAGAATAGTTGCCATTTATAGTTCTAACAAAAAAATGCCAATATTCATGGACAATGTCTTTGAGATGACGACCAATCAAACGTATACATACATTCCTGGAAGCAAACTGTGAGATTAGAGCAGTGAGATTTCCATGTAAGCATGGAAGGTCGATGCACTGTGTTTAATTTTTTCTTCTGTGGCCATTTAAAATGTAAAGCTTACGCTTCACGCTCAAAAATAATTAATCATGTAACATTTTTCTTGTTACTACTATAAATGGCAACTATTCTACTTCACATTTTCAGCAATAAAACTGATGATTACATTTCCTTTATTCACGTACGTGTTCCTTCGAAAGTTCCCGTTTTTTGTGTCACCTGTTATTTTCAATATTATTGATTGATGAATGATGAATGTAACTCTTCAAAAATGAATCCCAAATAATCAAGTAAATACTAAACATTTTGATAAATTATTCACGACTCACCAAGCTCGCATTGGTAAGTTAACATCTACTACGTTCTCTGAATTTACAACAGACAATGAGAAATTGATTTACAAGTATAATCGAATGTTTTAAAACACTCACGACCGTGCTAGATAGTACAAAGTGCTACATAGAGATAGTAGCCAGTCCAAGCAAAGAAGAAATTCCGACAAGATGGGAGAATGACTCCAGCTCTGTCAATATTGATTCGAAAAATATTGATTTGGTCACAAATTGTAGATCAGAAAGTTTCCTACAATTTGAGTCAAGATTCAAAGGTTTTGAACCAATAATGACCGAGCTGAAGTCATTTTCCCATCTTGCCAGAGGGTCTTCTTTCCCTGGACAGACTATATCTTGATGTAACTATATGCTGATTTCCATTGGCTATTCGGGAGCACTTGGCGGGTCTATTGTGATTTGTGTTTCCCGCGCGGAAGGCCCGGTTGGAGCGGAAGTTGCCACCGTTTTGATAGCGCGCGCAACCGTTGTGTTTCCCGCCCAATTCTCAAACAGGGATGCCAACCTGTTTTGTTTAGTGATGGCTCATTTCATTCCATCTCGATTTTCTCTCTTGTTATTGGAGTTGTTTGAGAAAAAGATAAATGAATATCAAATCAAATTTTAATTAAATAAAAAATTGATGAGAAATGTGATTATTGAACTTTGTAGAAAAAATGTCATTATTGTCATGACTGGTAACAAAAAATGAGGCGGTTTTGTCTGTTTTTGTGCGTTTTAATAGTTGATGTTGTCTGTAAATAAGCTAAATAATCTGAGTAACCGAATTGGACCTGCTGATTACAAAATAGTACTATGACTTTACTCTAGTCAGCTAAACGTATAAGGAAAAGACAAAAACTTTCGACATTGTCTAATGATCTAACCACACTTTGTAAATGATTTGTTTACATATTTCATGATTTGATGGATAGTATTTCTTCAAAGAAATTGTATGTAAATGTTTATCAGACATGTCTCTGACACTGGCGGCTCGTACCCACAAAACAGGTGAAGTGTCCGTATCTTTTACTGTACAGCACTTCACCTGTTTCGTGGGCACGAGCCGCCAGTGGTCTCGGATAATATTAATTTCCAAACTTACCGTTTCTTGCAACGACTTACATCATGTTGTAAATGTCTCGTATCAAAGAGGTTCCTTCCTGAATCAATTTGGACTCTGTCATTACTGCGTATCAAAAATTTCCTGCTAATACAGAGCTTGAGAAAAATATTCAAAAGACTCAGAACTAGGTACAAGAATAAAAACCTTAAAAAGGCTAGAATAATAGAATAAAAAAGGCTGAAATGAAAGAGGAAGTGAAAAGATGAGTTTATTAAGGTCATCCACTAAATGAGCGGGATAACACAATTCCAAAGAAAACTGGTGGGAGGCTTGAATGTGCAAAGCTTGTGATAAGAACGCAGGATAATGGAGAAAATTTGAAAAAGTGGAGGAAGTTAAGAGTACAATGGGCCATAGAAAAAGGGAAAGAAAAAGCAGGTGACAATGAGAACAGGGAGATGAATGAGGCTCAATAGAGGTGGGGAAGCCAAATAATGTCACATGAAAAATGGAGGCTATAATAGTGAGAGGATGTCTGTGGGGATCTATTGTCTTGCCAGTACATTACAAAGTGATACACAACAATATGAGCTCAATGAACAATGATTCTTACAATTTTCATAATCATTTGTCATATATCTTCATTACAACTCATCAAAATTGTAATAGCCTATAAAGTGATGGATTGTGGATTGGGAAAGGAATGTTGGATTACAAATAAATCCAAATAAACCAACGGGTTTGAACAATAAATAATGATAACAATGTTGTGGGAGATTGAACAATAAATTTAGGTTAATAACAATGAATAAGGGTTTGAACAATAAATTGATAACAATTTCGTGAGAGATTCATACTATATAGATATACAAATTGAGCTTACCAAGCTGAGAAGTCACTAACCATAGAATGAACTGTGTTACCTGTAAAACAAAGAGAAATTCAATTATAATATTATGAACAATTTTGGATTATATTGTATTCTTATTATTAATACATACAGGTTTCAAATCTAACCATAACTCTACCATTTATAGAATTTCTACTTTCTTTACTACTTCTATGTTTTCTTCTACTTTCAAAACTACTTCATGAGTGGTCCCTTAATCTCAGGGCTACTTTTATCACTGTTTTTTTATTTTGAATAATTATCAAAGTACCCTTTTTGTTGGAACATGTAGTGCATTGAAAAAATAATTCAAAAAGGGTACTTTGATAATTATCATAAATAAGAAAACTACCTCATGAGTTTTGTACAGAAAGACAGCAAGAATTCAGAATATGTGTCCAATAAATCACAATAATAATCTACAAGGTGCAGTATTGACCAATCTGTCAGCTCTGTCACGACAGTCGACGAGCGGTCTGCGAGGGCAGCAGTTTTTGTAGCAGTGAAAAAGCTACCTTACCTCACCTAAAATGGGTAATTTGGAGCTAATAATAGAAAGGTAACAAAGATGAATCTACTGGTTCTCTATCGAAATAACTAAAAACGTTTGTGATTACACGTTTCTTGTCCAGGGGAGACCATCAGGAAGTTGGAATAAATAATTAATTCATCTTACAGAAGAATAAAATCTATCATACCAGGGTAACAGAATATGTATACCAGGATACCATAGAACAGAGTTTTAGGGCTGGATGAAGAAAAATCGTCATTGAAATAGCTCAAAACTATTGTGATTACATGATTCTTCTTGTTCAGGGGAGACCAACAGAAAGTTGAATGAAATGAATATGATGTATCCTACAGTAGAATAAAATCTACCATACCAGGGTAACAGAATCCGTATACCAGGATATCATAAACCAGAGGGTTCGGGCTGAATGGAGAAAAGGAATTCAAAGCGATTGTAGATGATTCGAAATGCTTTCATTGTTTGAAATTTTGCTTTTTGATTCGGAGCCAAATAGTTGGCAATGGACGTAAGCGAGCATCCATGAACGTTCAAGCTGTTATTTAATCCCGGCCAAATATTCTATTCGGGCCTTTTGACTTTTCAGCTTGAATAACTCGAATAATGGCGACTGAATGCAGTCATCTAGTACCTCTCTATTTATCTCCCTTCATCTTTGCTACCCATCGTTGTCTCTCTATTTATCTCGCTGCATCGTTGCTCCTCATCATTGTCTCTCTATTTATTCCCCCTCATCGTTGCTCCTCGTCATTGTCTCTCCATTTATCTCCCTTCATCGTTGCTTCCTATCATTGTCTCTCTCTATCTTCGCTATAATATTTAGTATCTCTATTTATCTCCCTTCATCGTTGCTCCCCATCATTTCCTAATTAATTTATCTTTGCTTCTGTTATCATCTCTTTATTTATTGCTTTCCATATTTTTTTCATTCTGTCTATCTATTCAATTTTGCTTCTGTTTTCATCTCTCTATCTATATCCTTCCATCTATACTTATTTTTTCTTCTTGTAATTTTTATATATCTTTCTCATCCTTGCTCTCTGCTACTGTTCCCTTTCAATTGCAGCTCATTGCTTCTTGCCTCTCTATTTATTATTTATTTTTATCATCTTCTTCCATCTTTGCACATTTTGCTATTGTCTCTCTATTTTCCTTTTCCCAAACTTGTTATTGCTCTTTGCAACTTTCTATGTATTTCCTATTATTGCTGCTTATTGCTTTATTACCTCTCTATTTATCTATGCTTCTTTTATCATATCTCAATCTATCTCCTTCCATCTTTGCTTATTTTTTCTTCTTGTCTCTGTTTCATCTCTTTCCCATTGTTGCTTTTTACACCTATCTCTCTTTGTATCTCCCTCTAATTTCTGCTTATTGTCCCTCTATTAACCTCTCTCCATTGTTGCCCATCTATTCATATTCCTCCCATTTTTGTTCCTTTCCATTGGCTCTCCATTCCTCTTCCTTATCTAATTTCTCATCGCCATGACTTCTCTTTGACTTATCTCCCTTCTCTCAATGCTCTTCGCCCTAACCTCTCTATTATCTCCCTCCAATCATCGCTCCAACAATTCCCTTCCAGCAGAGAAGACACACTGTTACAATAATCTCCACATTGGAACAAGTGTCTTCTCAGCATACGCAAACTATACCAACTTGTTATGCACCGCTTTTCATATCACTCTTTAAGTAGTGCTATATTTTTCGATGATAGTATTTCCACTCTACCACCCCTTTGGAGTATCTCTTTTCCACTGGCGGCTCGTGCCCACGAAACAAGTGAAGTGCTTGTATATTTTACTGTACAGCACTTCACCTATTTCGTGGACACCAGCCGCCAGTGCTCTTGTCAAACATGTACCAACTGAATTTCACGCTATGCGAGCATTTCTGTTGTGTTTTATTTTTTCAATTCACAGTATTTCCAGTACGCTGCCTTTTTGGCAGTCCTGTTTGACTGCTTTTGAACGCCAGCTTTATTGATTAAACGTTTTAAAACTGAATAATTTTCTCCATTCAATCCTACTGATGCTACCGTGATGTAATGAATTCACCAATATGTAATGAATTCACGTCTCCTATTTCTATTTAATCACCTCTCGAATGGTATTTAGATAGTATAACTCTTTTTCCAATGCTTTATCCCTAGTTTCACATTCCACCAGTACCATATCATGTTCTAGACAAGTAATATATGAGACATGTTACTCGTCTACATTACATTTTCATGGAAATAATTTTTTTACCATGTAGTTTGTACGTTCAAATCAAATTAATAATTCAAGTTGATGATAATAAAACGGAACTGATTCATCCACATTTGACTAGAATATTTTCTTCATTTCAAATCTTTATTACAGAGAACAACAATAATAATTTCTCCGCTCATTATTCGAATTTGGCCCAGGAATAATATAGGTGGAAATTTTGGTATTGTGTCTATAGCTTTAGATTTCCTATTACTTGGATTATTGATTTTTAGAAAATCAAATTGAAATTCTATAATAAAATATTAAGAAACTTAGAGCAATAGATTTTTTTTCAGAGTGATTTAAAAGCTTTAATTTGTGTAATCTTGCCATCATTTTTCCACATTTTCAATAAATAATTTTGACTATTTACTATTTGAGTACGGCATACCAGTGGGTATCGCCACAAATTAAGCCTTGAATATATTAGCTATGTAACTATAGAGCTATACTGTCATCTTTATCTGTGGTTCAAACCAAAAGGAAAGTAGAGGAATTTTTCACTATTTTTTAAATCTGAAATATTATTCCAAAAACTATCATCAACCACAAGATCATAAGAAATGGTATTCCAGAAAAATCAATTCAATCTCTAAAAAATCAATTGCTCTTGCAATAGAGAAAAATCAATTCAAGAATCTCCCCAATAGTCATCCCGAAGTCAACCAGAAGATCATGATCCTTATCAAGACAGAACATTATTATGATAAATTGAATCCTATCCAACTGACTGCAAATATTGATAGAGACCTAGTGAATATACACAGATGGATGTAACCCAGAAGATGTATATGTATTTATAGAGGCCTTATAGATACAGTCAGATATAAATTATGAAGGCAGATAGATATAGATCAGCCACAGCGACAGATATATATACCTAGAAGATATGACTGTATATATATAGCCAGCCTCAGCGAAAGATATCTATAGGTATAGAATGAATAGTAGGTAGCCAACTGGAATAGCCTTTTAGATGTGACTATAGATATAGTCATCTTGCTGATTTGCGACCCAACTTATTCATTACCTTACTAATAAAAGCGACGACTGGTCTGTTTACAAATGAAGCTCAAATATAGTCTGTCCAGGCAAAGAAGACATTCTGGCATGATGGGAAAATGACTCCAGCTCGGTCAATATTGATTCGATAATGATCAATTTGGCCTCAAATTTCAGAACAGAATGATTCCTGTAATTTGAGACCAAATATATAATTTTTGAACCAATATTGGCCGGGCTAGAGTCAATTTCCCATCTTCCCAGAATGTATTCTTTGCTTGGACAGACTGTAGAAAGCTGGGTTTCTCTCATCTAGATTCCCCGGTTATTGCAATATTATCAATGCTGCGGTTCTGTCCATAGCTAAACCTTGTTTATTAACACAGGGTTATATAATATAAGAATGGTGCAGTTTCAAACATGGTTTGAAGAGGAACCAAATCACTTACAGTTAATTTTGTTTATTTATTTGTCATATTAAACCGGGTTTTTACATAATTAATGGATTTTAATAATTCCATAGTCGATACAAAAATGTCCAAACGATAATCAATATTCCTCTCCAAACATTCGCCTATCATTTCTTCGGTTATGGTTGTCATCGCTTTATTAATCCTGTTTTTGAGTGGTTCAGCTCACGATTTCTATGTGAGAAAACAATGTTTTTGATGTAACACCACAAGAAAAATTGCAAGGTGTCGAGGTGTCCTTAGAGGCCACATCACAGGTCCTTGCCGACCTGTCCATGGATCAAAAAATTTTGGAACTCACTTCTTTGCTGGAAGAACAATTAATGAACATGTTAATCAATTATCGCTTTCCCCAGCAAGATGACCTCAAAAACATTCATCAACTTCATTTCCAACATGATGGTGCTCCCCCACACTTCAGAGCATTGGTGACGGACGCATTGAACGAGAAATTTGGAGATTGATAGATAGGCAAAGAAATAATTTGGAGAGACAAACTACAAAACGTGAAAAAATTAGAAGATGATATGAAACCGTATGTGCAAAAATAAGTGTAAAAATGTAGTAGAAGGCAAAAGAGAGACTAACATATTCAAAAAGGAGAAGAAATAATTTGGAGAGACAAACTACAGAAAGTAGACAAATTAAAGGATGTTACAGAGCATAATAAATGCTCTTTTAATGATGCACTTATGGAAGAATAGTAAATTATTATAAATGAGACTAGAAATTACACCAATAAATATGAGAGAAAACAAATAGCCATTCATTCATGTTTCTTATATTTTTTACATTTTACACTTGTAATTTGCACAGTTGAAAAAAAAACCTGCGTTGAATTTGAATGTATTAGGGAAAGAGTAAAAGCATGTCTTCCTCCAATAGAAGGCCATGCCCTAATAATATGGCAACGTCGCACCGTAGACAGTCTTTCATATGAAAGCATTAGGTACAGATACAAATCCTGTATGTTGTATATTGGTTTTTCTCTCTTTCAGCATAATTTCCATATAAAACGTTCATGAAACTCTTCGTATAGAATTCCTTTTGTGTTTTTTGTAATAGGTTGTGACAGAGATTAGCAAGAAAGATTAAGAATAGACAGTTATTTATTAGAATAGCTTATGATTTGCAGTAGGTAGTCCTACCGACTGCACCATGTAGAATAATAGAATGAAATAAACATCGGGAGTTTGAACCGATATAATATCATGTAATCTCCATGCATATAAACGAATGAATCTGATGCTCCCTCTTTATCCTTCTTACTCACACTCACTCACTCTCTCCCTCTACTTTCTCTACCTTTCTCTCACACTCACAAAAGTCTCTCTCTCTCTCTCTCACTCTCTCTCTATCCCAGCTATCTCTTCCACACAATCAGTATGTAGACAGTTGATGCTTCTGTAGACTCAACTCCCTATTATTCAACCTAATCCTGCTTCTTCATGAAAATCCCATTTGAACTCACATCTCTGCTATATTCATTTATATGCCTATATCCATTCACACTGCTACATTGATATCGTAGCGCAGGCGAGCTTTAAACGGTTACTCTAAATACTCTAATACTTGAACCGGAATAAGCGTTCAATTATTATTGAGCTGGATTTGAAGTAGGCACTTTAACGTTATTTCCAAGTGCGAATTGAAGCTAGGCATTTATGTTATTATTCAATTATCATAAAAATAGATAGTTTTGAGAAAGTCTTTCAAAGAAAACATATTTAAGAGAATCTACACCCTTATATACTGAAGCCACAAAGTGACATACTAATCTATCAAAATTATTGACCACTTGCCGATATGCGGTATAGCTAAGTTATACATCACTGGAAAGAGGAAATCGAGCAAATAACCAGAAAAGTCTGAGAACTTATGAAATTACTTGATTGTCGATCAGAATGTTTTCTACAATGTGAAACCAAATTTTTCAAGCAATATTGATGGAGCTGCAGTTATTTTCCTATCTTACCAGAATGTCTACTTTTCTTGAACACACCTATTTCATTTTAGCTTGGAATGAAGTGTTTGTTTGTTTTCAATAGCCTCCCAGAGACTCTTAACAGAGTATGAGAATTGTCAAATAAATGCATGAAAACATTACTTCCAAAAAAACTTTTCGAATTTAGAATTTTTCGATTTTCCAACGTCTTTTACCCTATAAGTAAGGGAGAAGTTTGAGAGAAGGAGTGAGAGAAAGAAAGAGATATTCAGATTCAGATTCGATCACTCTATTCATGTAGAGTACAGAGAACAGTAGCCTAAATCTGTTTTAATCCTCTGCAATGAGAATAGAAAAAAATAAATTACATTATGGCTCACTTGAGTTAGCAAAGATCAAAGAGCAATTATAAACGATAAAAGATCAAAGATCAGAGATTTTATCAGAGATCATTTGATCAAAGATCAATGATCAATGATGAAAGATCAAATATCACAGATTTGATCAGAGATCATTTGATCAAAGATTAGAGATCATTTGATCAAATATCATTTGATCAGTGATCAATGATCAAAGATCATTCGATCAGAGATCATTTGATCAAAGATCAATGATCAATGATTAAAGATCAGAGATTTCTTCAGGAATCATTTGATCAAGGATAATCTATTTGTCTAAATATACATTCCTGGTATACTAAAAAGTCAAATGTGAGAACGAACATAAGAAACGCATCCATTAGAACAACTGATTGGAAAGTGATTTCAATGCTTTTTAATGGGCCCAATTTCCTACTCTACATAGTTGCTAATTTTTAGTCCTTGGCCTTCTATTGAAGGAAGCTATGTTAGAGTCGAAAGAAAGACCAATATATTAAAAAGACAAGGAAATAAGAGAACAAAGTGGAATTCTTGGCAGAAGAGAGACAGATACATTGAAGAAGACAATTTACTTAAAGAAAACACTAAGAAAACTAATACATTTCAGATGAGAAAGGCTGTTTATTTTTCACGTCCAATTAAAAAAAAAGTAGCGACATCTGTCACTGAACTGAGTCAAGAAGAAAAGGTCTCAGCAAAATGGTTCATGGCATTCCAAATTACCCTTTTCTCATGACTACGACATTCGAAAAACGTGAAAAACGATTGAGCAGAAAAACCTGTTGGATATAGATTTGGGAAACTCTTGGGAAATTCCTGAAATTATTAATTTTACGAGTATGAAGTCTGTTACTTTTTGTAAAACTATCTTAGCTAGTTACTAAAGCTATGTTAAATAGGAGCATTACCAGCACAGTAAGTTCTTGACTATATAAGTTTGACTTATAAGACTATATAATTAAACCCTGGTCTGAATCTATATTCTAAAACTCTTCAAATAATATTTGGACAATCTTTAATTGAATTCAATTTTCAAACTCTTTAACCCTTTCTAACCCAGTACAAAAACCACTTAAGCCACCAATTCCGTTCAAAAACCACCAATTAAGAATTAGTGCATGAAGGATTAAGCCAAAACTACACGAATCCGACATCTTATAACAATAAAATCTATCGTTATTATAAATTCTTCAGAAACTCATTATTATCAATTCCCATTTATATTAAACTCGTGGGATAAAAATACAGACACTGATTCCAAAACCTCTTCCTTCCTAATTTTTATTCAGAAATCATTGCAGGAAATGTTTACATTGACAATAAATTATGATAGCTTTAAGGGCCCTGAAGTGGTTTTTTGGCGCCCTGTGCGAGATTTTGGCAGCCCCCCCCACCATTATCAGAAAAATGCAATCCAACATATTATAATATATTCAAAGTCAAACATGCCTCGCATGTTCACATTTTTCTCACAAGCAACCCCAATGTTGCATATGATGTGGCAAACAAATCAAATATTTATTTATTTTGACACTTAAGCAATACAATTTATCAAAAGAAACAAGTTTTATAAGAAAATGTAAGTATACACCATAAGAAAGGTTTATCAATATGTTAAAGTGTGGCAAAAATGATTATAAGGACTTGCTTATTCTAATGTATCCCAAAGTATTTTTTCTTATTTTTTATGTAGGCTATTGGATACGTGATAAGCAAAAAGCCTACAGGAATTCATGAAAAATAATTAAAGGCTATCTACGTTGAGCAAAACTATCAATTTGTACCGTACTTTATCATTAAAATATTAAATTTTCAAATATTGTTAATTTATTTCATTAGTCCGCTTGAATGCACATAAGGAAGGGAATAATAAATTTTTCACAGAAAATATTGGGTATCATCATAAATATTTCATTTCACTGGAAAGATTTTTTAACAAAAAATCAGAAACTCAATAACAAGCAAATTGAAGAATTCAGCCATTTTCACCGCTCTACCCAGTGAAATAGTTCCAAATTCAGCCAGCAGATGGCAGTAGCAATAGGGTGACTTGCTTTGAGTCCCATTGGACACGCCTTCAAGCTCCGCCTACAGCAAAATGGCCGAAATGATGTTTCAGATTTGACTTGGACACGCCTTCATGCCCCGCCTGCTCTTTTTTTATTGGTTGACGGTGTTCCGTGAGTTCTGTCTTAGAAAATGGTTGCTAGTAAGAACGCAATGGTAGAACGGATGGTAGCTATTGTGTAACTTAGGTCAGTACTAGACTTCAATAGTCTTATGCTGTATGAAATGAGAAGAAAATATGATTTCGCACTCTCATCTTATACTCATCAATTTCATTTTTTATTATGATGAATATAATAAAGTAGAACTCAAACTATTCATGATCTAACACCGACCACTTGCCAGAAATGTTTTTGAAAAACTTCAAAAACACGGTAAGAAAACAGTATTAGGGAGAAGTTTTTATCGGAAACTGGTGATTGGTTGGAAGAATGTAAGGTGGTTGTCAGCGAACAATAGAATTAAATTCAAGAGGGGCGCTTCTTGGCTTGCTTCATACATTGATCGTGGTTTTTCAATTGATAAGTTCATTATGATGAATGAGTTTATGCAGAGGAAATAAATTCTCGTGGATTCAAGTTGTTGGTGGAATAAGTTTTTAATCAAATGGTGGAAAATTTTTTTTTATAGCCAATTGAAATTTCTAAAATGCCCCCTTGGCCGTGACGCCCTGTGCGGTCGCACATTCCGCACACCCGATGCGAGGGCCCTGATAGCTTGCACAAGCCCGGAAAACACGCCGTTATAATGTAAACTTAAAAACTCCGTGTTTCTTATCTTGCTTGAAGCTCAAAATCTATGAAGCTATGCAGCACAAACCATCATGATCACTTCAAGTTTGAGCTTGAAGTTGAAATTCTTGAAGTTGAGCTTGAACACGGTATTGTAATTATTCTAGTAAGAATGAAACTAGTGTGCAGGTAGTGTGCAGCTAGTGTGAAACTAGTGTGCAATAGTTTACAACTCGTGTGCAACTAGTGGGCAACTAATGTGCAGCTAGTTTGCAACTAGTGTGCTTGAAGATAAATGAGGCAAACAAACCAAAACTGACAAGAATACCAACTGTCAGCTATTTTCTTTTGGACAACAAAAACTTGGTCAACATACTGACAGTGGAAGTGTCGAAAACAAGATGGCGTCCTCACTCCCTCATACTCGTCCTCTCCCCTCTCTCTCTCTTCTTTTTTCTCACACACTTACTCTCCAGATCCTCTCCTTCTCTCTCCTACACATACACATTTAACTACTTTTCTTTCTTCTAGCATGTTCTCCATCCAGTCGAAAATGTGCCAACTGTAGAAATTTAATAAAACGTTATTGTCTAACGTGACGGCAGTCACACAGAGACGTGAAAACTGCTGGAAAATGCTCGGAAAACTGCGGAAAAGTGAACATATAGAGTGTGAAAAAATTCAGACACGTCAGCTCACAAGTGAAACAAGTTGCTGTTATAGTCTATCCAAGCAAAGAAGACATTCTGTCAAAATGGGAAAATGACTCCAGCTTGATCAATATTGGTTATAAAAAGAGACATTTGGGCTTAAGTTGTAGGAACCATTCTAATCTACAATTTGAGACCAAATTTTACAATTTTTGAACCAATATTGACAGAGTCGGAGTCATTCTCCCATCGTGCCAGAATCTCTTCTCTGCTTGGACATACTATATGCTGATGTCATGGTGGACTTTTCTGAATAGATTGTTCTCGGTTAGTGAGTGATGGCTTTTGTAGTTCACACTATTATATTTTTTCCATTTCATGCTCCTAAACTATCATTCCAAAAGATATGGTACAGAAGTCGAAATATCCCAAACCAGTAAGGGTGAAAGCACAATTTTAAATCCCAAAAACTTGAATTTGAATTAATTTGGCAAAAAATATATTGTATACAAATACAGATGATAATTGAACTTATCTTATGTTTAATAATTCAGAATTATCATACAGTCATTTCTGGCACTGCCAACATAAGAACTAAACAAACTAACATAAACTACACACAACATAAACTAAACAAATTGTTGGGAAACCAAGTATTTAAAATGACAAAGTTCGTTGAATAAATGTATATTTAGATGACTGTATGGTATCTCAAACGAGTGATTGATTCAAGTAATGATTCATATCAATGTATTCCATTCAAGTGTTCCCAGTGATAACAGTGCCTTTGATTAATATGTACTACACATTTATCCTTCAATTCTATGATCATAATATGTGATCATGACTTCTTTGTACTGAATTTATTGCTTTTGAGCTTGAATTTTTGAAGTGAATTGGATATACTGTAAACTATTTAGCTAAATTGGAATATTAAGACTCGGATGTAAAATAAGTTCAAAATTGTTTAGTGTTTAAGTATTTTTTAAGTGGAATCTAATAGTTTTATATAATTTTCCTCTAATGAATTCCATTAAACTTGTCTCAGAGACAAATATGGATTCTCAGTCCACTTTTGATATTCTACTTTCGTCTATTTTTGAAGTGGAATCTAGTAGTTTTATACAATTTTTCCCCAATGAATGTTATTAAAACTTGTCTTAGAGACAAATATTAATTCTCAGTCCACTTTTCATAACAAGACCAAACATTTCGTCTCATTCAACGATGACTAAAGAAGTTCTGATAGCAGCATACATTTGAAACTGTATACACAGCACACACTATTACAGTATCAACACAAGAATTCAGTTCAAAATTAACAACTCTAAATTCATTTCAATATTTATCATAATCACATTAAACATCAAATCGTTCATCCTTCTATATTAAACCCACTTTACAATAGGAATTCTATATCAATACACCAATTATTGTTATTAAAGTAATTCAAAAGGCTTGGTTCTATTCAGCCTCCTGGTAAGATCTTGATTCAAGTTCTATGATATCATGATATGAAACAATAATTGTACAATAGGAAATTTCAATCGCAGCAATCCAGTTCTACCCTGTATGAAAATTCACTTTGCTACAATTGAAAAGACAAGGAATTTTCATTACAGTTATTCCCTCACTCCATACACTTTACACGCCATCCCTCCTCACACACAAACTCGTTTTTAGGTTAGAAGTAGTATTCTATGAAATTATTGTATCTTACAATATGCATCTCAAGTGTTTGTACAATGTTTGTTTTCTTTTCTTTTCTATGAAACTTTTTTCATTTTGTATTCAGTCACTCCATGTTGAGTTAACATTTGTACCACGTTTATAAGTCATTTCCAAACAATAATTGAACAATCAAGAAATTTTCACCGTTCCAACTCAATAAGCTCTTAGAATCTTCGCTGGCCTATATCTTTTCCAGGTAAAAATTAATGCAGACTTGCAGAGGTACCCAAGGCAAACAATTTCATTAATTCAGGCCGACAGAAAACCATTTAATTTGTCGCGCAGGTCGAATGACATCTTGCTGCTGCAGAATTGGATCGCCTCCGGCTATAGTCTGTCCAAGCAAAGAAGATATTCTGGCAAGATGTTAAAATTACCCTAGCTCTGTTAATATTGGTTCGAAAATTATTGATTCGGTCTCAAATTGTAGGAAACATTCTGATCTATAATTTGATACCAAATTTAAGATTTTTGAACCGATATTAACCGAGCTGGAGTAATTTTTCCATCTTAGTGGAGTATGTTCTTTGCTTGTATAGACTATACACAGTCAAGGAGTTCATCTTCTGCTCTGTGAAATTAACTGTTGAATAATTGAATTGGACTCCGGCAAATAAATGGAGCCAAATGAAGGACAAATAGAAAAAGGAGTGACTTTGAGACAGGAGATTGAGACAGGGGTATAAAAGGAAAATTTGTGGAAGAGGTAGAAGGAAGGCGGAAAAAAGAGGATGAAAAGAAGAATAAGAATAGGTGATAAAGAAGGTCAAGACAGGTGTATGAAATTGAAATTGATTGAAATTGATTTATTTTCTTCTTGATTATTACAGAATACAAAAATACAGAATACAATTAGATGAAGGCTCCTCATATGGGCAAATGCCTGTGATTGAGGAGCGAGTTCCATTTACAAGAAAATAAATTCTTAAAATCTTAAAATGAATCATAAAAAGCAAACAAATCATGAAATAAAGATGAGTGGAAGATATACAGAGGGGAAAAGGAGGCGAAGAAGGGAGAGGAGGATAAGAATATGAATAGGAAAAAGGAAAGATTAAGACATGGTTATGTAAGTGGAAGAGGTTTAGAGTGGAGAAGGAAGTCAGAAAGGAGTTGGAGGTGAAGGATGAGAATAGAAGAAGGAAGAAAAGGAGGAACATTATAATAAAAGAGGAGGAATTTAGGGAAGGTTTAATCAATGAGGAATATAGATAATAAAATAAAATATATCTATAGAAAAAAAGATAAGGAGAGTTAGATAAGTATCGTAAGATGCAAAGGCGGACAAAGTTAAAGTCAAAGTAGATTGGAACGTTGATATCAGAGGTAAATGAGTGGAAAACATAGAGAGGAAAATAGAAGATGGAGAAGGGGGGAGAAGGATGGAAATAGGTGATGAAGGAGAAGAAGAATGATGATAAGGAGGGGAGGAAATTTAAAAATATTCAGAAAATTAGCAAGATAGATCTGATAGAATATGGTAGGTAGAATAAGAAAATGATTATAAGATAAGTGAGATGTGTATAAAGAGTTGAGGGTGTAGCTTGTTAAAATATAAGAGCTAATTAAAGAGCTTGTCTGTAAAAAAAGAATATTTTATTGAGACACCAAATTCTGAAAAAAAAGATTTTCCAATCAGAATAGGTTTTTGATCCCATTCTAATCAACCATTTCTAATCAACCAGTTCTAATCAACCATTGTTCTTCTGATTTCATAGATTTAAAATTATTTGTTATTATTCATGGTTACAGTTGTGAGCATAGGTGTTGGTGAGCATGTTACATGTGTTTTGAGCATAGGTGGTGATGATGATGTTTAAATGGTGAATAAAAGATGATGAAAGTTTACATTAAAATTTGTTGAGAATCGCAACCAACGTGAATTTCCAATTGTTAATTTTTTAACTGATAGACTTGTTCCAGAAGATAATTATTCAGGGTAGTAAATTTTTAATTAGAATAATTAAAAGGTTGAGTGCTTATTCATCAAGAATAAAGATTAAAAGGAAAATCATTAGGAATGGAATACTTGGTGCGTCGATGAAGAGATGAAGAAGGAATGCAAAAATATACAAAATGGAAGGAGATACAAGACAGAAGGATCAACAAGCTAGAAGAAGATACAAGATGAGAGGAAATCCAGGATAGAAGGAGATAGAGTATCTGATAATAATCATGAAATTGTGTCAAGAAGAAGTCTTCCTATAAAATGGGACCGGGCATTATCAGAGACACCTCTTCAGAAAAAAGAGAGGAGAGGGCGCTGAAGGAGCGGGAGGAGGATGAGAATGAGAAGACACAAGGAAGAAAGAAGAGGAAGAAAATGGAGGAACAGGATGGCTGAAAGAGGATGAGTAAAAAGAAAGAAGTAATGATAGGGAGGGATTAAAAGGTGGAAAACAGAAGGAAGGGGGAGAAGTGAAAGAAGAATAAGTAGTGGAAGGAGAAGAAGCGGAGGAGGAAGAAAAAGAAGAAGAAGAAGAAGAAGAGGTGGTGAGAAAATAAGAAAAAGAAGGAGTGAGAAGAGAAAAATCTATGAGAGGATAAGTAGAAGGAAAGAAGGAATGGTAGAGGAAAAACAATAATAGAAAATAAGGAGAATCGGTAAGAGGATGGAGAGAATGATAAGAAGGAGGAGAGGGGGAAGAACGTTAGAGGAGAGACGGTTAAAGCAGAAGAAAAACAATAAGGAATTTAAGAAGGAGAGGAAGTAGTAAAAATAGAGGAAGTACAATAAATAGAAGAAGAAAAATAAGAAGAAAAAAAAGAAGAAGAGTAGTAAGAAGAAGAAGAAGAAGAAGAAGAAGAAGAAGAAGAAGAAGAAGAAGAAGAAGAAGCAGAAGAGGTGGTGAGAAAAAAAGAATAAGAAGGAGTGAGAAGACAAAAATCTATAAGAGGATAGGTAGAAGGAAAGAAGGAATGGTAGAGAAAAAACAATATGGAGAATTTAAGGAGAATCGGTAAGAGAATGGAAAAAATGATGAGAAGGAGGTGAAGGGGAAGGACGAGAGAGGAAAGACGGGTGAAGCAGAAGAAAAACAATAACGAATTCAAGAAGAAGAAAAAGTAGAATAAATAGAAAAAGAACATGAAGAAGAAGAAGAAGAAGGAGAAGAAGAAAATAAGAATAGGAAGGAGTGAGAAGAGAAAAATCCATAAGAGGATAGGAAAAGGAATGGTACGGAAAACAATAATAGAAAAGAAGGAGAATCGGTAAGAGTGGAAAGAATGATGAGAAGGAGGACGAAGGAGAAGAAAAAGAAGAAGAATAAGAAAGAATAAATAGAAAAAGAACATGAAGAAGAAGAAGAAGAAGGAGAAGAAGAAAAGAAGAAGAAAACAAGTAACAGAAAACAAATAGTCTTCTTATTCTGCTTGCTGAAAAGAGTGGTTTAGGGAGAAATAATGATGAATACTTGAGAAGTTTGAGGAGAGAAGAACGCTGGAGAGGTTGCAGTTAATGAGATGAAGTTCATGACGACGATATTGAAAGAAGGAGAGAAAGAGAAACAAGTTGTAAGAGAAAGAGAGAGAGAGAGTGAGAGAGTGTGTGACTGAGTGAGATGATGAATGAAATTGAATACAGTTTCCCTCCAGAGGACAGCAGACCAGCTCTGTTTAGTTAATTTGTAATTACAGTGTCAATTTACTTACTACAGGCTACGAATTGTCTTATTGGTACACTGTCTTGTTTTCTCCTAACATTTTATTTTCATTACGTTCGAAAAGAGGATTGTTGAATGAGAATGAAGTAGGAATTCGAAAGAAAACCTTTTCATCCCTATTCTTCTACTACTTGTTATCCCGATTCATCATCATCCTCCTAAACTTCTTCCTTATCTTTGGTATCCTGTTCATCCTCAATCTCCTACTTCTTCTCCACTTGAATTCTTCTCTCTTTTCTCCCCCTCCTCTACTTCTATTCAAATTTTTCCTTCTATTTCTCTTCCCTTTTTCATCATCCTATCAATTTCAAGAACTTCACACTTATCTCTTTCCTATTCAATTATCACATCCTGTTTTCCCACCTTCCTCAACCATTAGTTTCCCTTTGCCACTTATTTCCACTTTAGATTCTATCTACTCTTTCGCATCCCCTACTTTTCATTCCCTATTCTTCTACTTGTTATCCCTATTCCTCATCATCCACCCAAACTTTTTCTTTATCTCCTGTTCTTATCTTCCTACTTCTTCTCCTCTTAAATTTTCTCTCTTTTCTCCTCCTCTACTTCTCTTCAAATTTTTCTTCTATTTCTCTTCTCCCTCTTCCCTTTTTCATCATCCTATCAATTTCAAGAACTTCACACTTTTCTCTTTCATATTCAATTATCACATCCTGTTTTCCCTCCTTCCTCAACCATTAGTTTCCTATTATCTTTGCCACTTATTTCCACTTTGGATTCTTCTCTTTCTATTCTTCTTTTTTCTTCCGATATTTTTTCTTTTTCTTCCAATATTCTTCCTTTTTCTTCCAATGTTCTCCTTCTTTTTCATCAAACAAGCAAAGAAGACATTCTGGCAAGATGGGAAAATGACTTCAGCTCGGCCAATATTGGTTTATTAATGTTCTTGAAGACACAAGATATTTATTGTGCTCCTTAATTATTGTTCTTCTTCATCATCTTCTTCTCCTCCTTTCGTCTACTTTTCATCTTCTCTCTTCTCTACACTCTTATTCTTCTCATCTTTCAACTCCTACTCGTCCATCTCTTTATTCTCCTCCTCCTATTCTTTTTTCCTCCTCTCTTCCTTCCACTCCTTCTCCTCCTCCTGACCATATTATTCCTCCTTCTCTTCCTCCTCCTCCTCCTCCTCCTCCTCCTCCTCCTCCTCCTCCTCCTCCTCCTCCTCCTCCTCCTCCTCCTCCTCCTCCTCCTCCTCCTTCCTCCACTATTTCTGCTCCTCTATCCCAACATCATGTCTTATCTTGCTCTTGCTCTATCTGGTATACTTCACTTAAGCCTAGATCATACATACTAGATACGCCACAACAATTTAAATTGTATTTATATTCTAAATATTCAATTGATGAATGAATAACTAATCAATATTCAAAATGGATTCTAAACAGTGCTGCGTCAAATTTTGTACAATCCAATAACTTAAAATCACTTCAGAATCTCTTAAACCATAATGTTACATAGATTAGATACAAATGCACAATATGCTATGGTAAATAATTGATCAGAAACTAATCTCAACTTATCTCAAAGTAGAAGTCACATTGGTAAATCATAAAAAACATCACTTCAAAATCTTTGAATCAAAGAGTTACAATGACTATAGTCCATTCACGATGGCTTAAACAAAAGCTCTACATATGTGTGTGTGCGTCTGGAGTGGCTTCGTTTTAGCCACGACATAAACAAGTCACAGCAATGTCGAGGTCCCGAATTTTATTGTAGGGAATTCAGGATAAGTATCTTTAAGTAATCTTTTTCATAGATACACATTGGGAAATTGCTTGTTTAGGTTGTCTCTCGACTGCATGAACCTAAAATGAACAATTAGAGTAAAACTTTTGTGTCAATGTTTTGGTTACAGTCCCGACAACGAAATTCGGGATTTCGGCATTGCTGTGACTTGTTTATGTCGTGGCTAAAACGAAGCCACTCGAGTCGCACACTCACACATGCAGAGCTTTTGTTTATCTCGTATCAAGCCATCGTAAATGGATTATATTTGTATCTATAATATATTGTATCTCTGTACAATATAAGATGCAAAAATGATAATTCATAATCTCATTGAATCCCAATCTATAAGTTACATTGCTGAATCATAATCCAAACATAGTAACATCGTTGAATAATGTTGGAATTCAGTACTGCAGTCCTTATTCCAAACGCTTTCCTACTATGACAATTCCCATCGTATAGTCAGTCCAAGATAAGAAGACCCTCTGTCAAGATGAGAAAATGACTCCAGCTCGGTCAATATTGGTTCAAAAATTATTGATTTGGTATCAAATTGTAGATCAGAATGTCTCCTACGATTGAGACCAAATAAATAATTTTTGAACCAATGTTGACTGAGCTGGAGTGATTTTCTCATCTTGGCAGAAGGTCTTCTTTGCTTGGACAGACTACAACTGCGGCTGTCGTAATTCAATCCTAATTCCCGCGGGATATTTCGTTTTTGAGACGATATCAATGTACACTGCCAACTTCCAAACGTGTACAAGCAAAGAAGACATTCTGGCAAGATGGGAAAATTACTCCACCTCAATCAATATTAGTTCACAAATTATAAATTGGTTCTTAAATCGTAGAAAACATTCTGATCCACAAACTGAGACCAAATTGATAATTTTCGAACCAATATTGTCCGAGCTGTAGTGATTTTCCCATTTTGCCAGAATGTCTTCTTTGCTTGGACAGACTATAACTGCTATACTTTTCCCCCAACTTTCCCTTGAGCTTCCAGAGAGTAACGATCGCTGGAAAACTTTTGCAATGCAGCAGTGACTCACAGACTGAAAAGTGGCTGCCTCTTCATGGATCCACAGATATTTCTTGACCTCACACAACTTTTTTTCCAACGTGAAACTCTTTCGAATTATTCCACTTCCAGTTCTGGTTTATAGTTCGAGAAGACCCACCATTACAATCCAAAATGTATTGCAGAGACGTGTATTCTCGTGTATCACGATCTATTATAGTACCCGCAAGCTGAGGAGACACCTCATTTCAATACACTTTACATTGTAACGATGTGTCTTCTAAGGTAGCGCGATCTATGAGAGCATTCGTATCTAAACTTTTAAAACGCCCTCTGGTTAAGTTTGGTGTTTAAAGTAGCCAGTTTGAATATTTAATTCGTCTATTACACTCGTCTCTTCGTTCCTTTTCACATTTATTTGCGGTTAAGAGATAGTTTTTCTACTGGGTTTTATGTGAAACTCACAACAGTGAGTTGTATCAGCACTTATTTTATTTAGAATTTATCTTATCTTAATTGGTTTCCACTGCTAAGTTTTTCATTTATCAATTCATTTATTTCAATGATAAATATGCAGTCATATAGTGAGAGGATCTGATCGAATACAATATTCATAATATAGTAATAAGTAAATATAGTACTGAACCCTATAGGCTACTCATAATTCTATTTCAAAGGGACACCACTAAAAAACTATTTTTCGCCACACTGGTATGAAATGGACTGTTTTACATGCTTTATACGGAGGCCGAAAACGCTCGTTTTCAGGCGAGGTCGCCAGCAACTCGCCGGGAAAATGCGTTTTTCGGCCCTAGGGCGGTAAAATAACCTTGAATGTCAGCTGACTGAAGGTCGTTGTCGATTTAAGGGTTAGTCGATCAATAGGTAGCATCCCGGTTTGATTGCATTAAATGTCAGCTGTTTTGGGAGTCAATGTCGACTTATTGGTATTTCGATGTAAAGGTAGTCTCTCATCTGTTATTTTGATTGGTAAGATCCCTTGTCAAGAGAACTGAACATTGAAAGTTTTCACATTAATCAGTAGTTGAATAATAAAGGAAAACTGCTTCAATAACTAATACTTCAACTTTGATAAGATTAAAAATGTTTGTATTGATTAATTATTTTTGAATAATGATGAACGTGAAATCCATGTTTGAACAATATTATTGTTGTCAGACTCGTCTAGTGTTACTTCGTCTAGCAGGTTAGCCAGCGCCATCTAGCAGGTGATAATGCAACTAGACTAAGCTTCTCTGCTAGCCAGTATCTGTCGAAAATCAACAACTTTGAATTGATATTGTACAATTTAGGATGATCGTACAAAAATTAACTTGGGCTTAAACGTTTCTGAACTAAGAAAATCAAATACACTGATAGTTATAAAGTATTATTCAGTCACTAAATCAATAAACTTTTGACGCGAAGTTCCAATAGCAAGCAAATGGCACCTACTCCAAATTCAGCATAGGCGAAGATAGCATAATAAGGTTACTGGTCTAGCTGTTCTTGGAACTGATTAACTAATTTTTTATTTTGTTTTCTTCGCATTGATGTTGTGTGCCGAAAAATAAAGTTCGTCACCACGGGTCGAAAATGTAATATTCCGTCTCTCAATCTTTTCTAGTCCTCGGCCTACGGCCTCGGACTTGAAAACCGATTTCGAGCCGGTAAACGCACATTTTCGGCCCTAGGTACGAAATATACTATTACTGAACATGAATAAGGTACTTGAAATACGCCATTATCAATTCATTATCATTATTATAATTATATGATCCTACAAATACTATATATAAATATGATCCTACAAATACTATATATAAATATGATCCTACAAATACTTGATATAGAGCTCTTCAAACTTTAAAAACAATTGAGTATTCCAAAATCTTGAAGTCTTCTTTGTGACAAGTGAGTTCTAGTGCTTCCCACAAAGAATAGAATTTACCTTTCTGGAACACGAAAGGCCTCCACTCCGGAAAGGCAATCTAACAGTAACAGTTTCTTTCTGTAAAAATTTTGACTGCACTTGTCGGTAATGTTACTCCAGTGAATATTAACACATAGCAGCTCGTCATGGATCAAGAAACCACCTTCTCCAGAATAGAATAGCTGTCTTTATTTCTACTTGGAAGGGCGATGTTAGAACACAGTATGTCTAACATAAAGAGATGCTACGCTAAACCAGTGAATTGATAGTTTAAAAGAGAGAGAAATATAGATAATACATAATACTTTAAACTTGATACATGATACTTTGGTGATAATACATAATACACACTTTGGACATTATTAAAGATTTAGGACATGAGCAGGGAGATATCTCTCTACCAGGAGTACGCATCCCCATCCCCAGCTTTGAACATTCACTTTCACCAGACTAGCTTTCCGCACCGAACATTGCATTCATCTCCTATAGTCTGTCCAAGCAAAGAAGACCATCTGGCAAGATGGAAAAATGACTCTAGCTCGGTTAATATTGGTTCAAAAATTACTAATTGGTTTTAAATTGTAGGAATCATTCTGATGTACAATTTGAGACCAAATTTATTTTTTTGTAACCATATTGACCGAGCTGGAGTGATATTCCCATCTTGACGTAATGTCTTCTTTGCTTGGACAGACTCTACCAAATATCCACCCTGAGCCCTACCCTCCCCCACAAGCCAAGCACTGGAAGTTGGTGGGGCTCGCAAAGGAAATCTAAAGTCTTATAAATCATGACGCAGAGTTGAGGAAAGCGCTCTAAGCAAACCAACCACCAAAGCGACACTGCTAGCCGACGACAATGAACTATGGTTTGGGCAAAGTTTGCACGAAAGGGAAATAAGAAGAGAAAGCTAGGCAGAACAAAAAGGAAAAAAAGGAGAAAGAGGAAAGATAGGGAGGAGAAAGGAGAAAAGGAAGAAGAGAAGAGTACAAGAAGCAAGAGTATGAAAGGGAAGAATAAAATTATGTTGAATAAGTTTAATAAGAAATTGATTAATTTTCTTGAAGCTTGTAAATGTGAAAGAATTGCTTCTCCGGTTTGTAGATTATGACAATTACTTGGTCAGATACCGGTCACCGATCCAAGAGTAATCCACAGAGAATAAGAATCTTCGGAATTAGAAAAAGAGGAAGAGAAAGGAAATATCTAGAAAAAACGAAAAAGTCAGTAAAGATAATCAATGATAAAAGCTGCAAATTACGAGTACATGAACTGAGGAAAGAGAGGAGTGACTGAACTAAAGAATGACTGTGAATGACGGAATAAAGTTAAGAGTAAGAGACAAATCCAAGACGAGTGAAGACAAGAAGGAGGAAGATTACTCAATCCGAGAAAGATACGAGTTTGGGGAAGAGAAGTAGGAATAAATTTTTAAGCATTTATAAATCAGTGTAGACAAAGTCATAGAATAATAAATTCGAGGATTATAAATGGAGGAATAGAGGAGAAAACATGTCAATTCATGGAGCTTATTAAGTCAGTAAGAGACAAATTTGTGAAAAGAAAAGAGAAGAGTGTAACAAAAGTTGGAGAAATTAAAGTGAAGATAGAAATAGAGTAGGAAAATATTGGAATAAAATAGAAAGCTAGAAATTGGAAAATAAACTTTTAGAATCGTCCAAATATGGGGAATACAAAGATTATTACAAGATAGAGGATGAACACATGGGATAATTTTTAAAGATAAAATTTTTTAGAGATAAATTTTGGGAGAACAAAAAAAGGAGAAGACATACTCAGAACAAACAAAGAGACAGATCCAGGCAGAATGGATGAAAATTAAAAATTTATCGAATATGGAGAATACGAAGAAACCATATAAAGTGAGACAAATCCATGGAGAGACAAAGTTTGTGAGAATAAGAAGAGGAGAAGACAGACTCACAAATAGACGGGTCCGGGAAGAACGGAAAGAAGACACGAAACAATAAGCTGGACAATAGAAGGAAGGAGGGAAGGGGAATGAGAGGGGGAAGAGGACAATTTGAGAAGGAAGGGAAGAAAAATGGGATGAGGTAGGGAAGGACAATAGGAGGAGGAAGGGAAGGAGAATGAGAGGAGGAAGGGAAGGAGAATGAGAGGAGAGTGGAAAGCCAAGTTGAAGGGAAGGAGAATAAGGGAAGCGAAGTTTAGGGAAGGCGAAGTTAGGGCTTAACAGTGACTTCCGGTCAAAGGGACAAAGTGGGCTGTGGTCAGTGGCTCTTTAGCGGTTTGCGGATGTCCAAGAGGACTAAATCCGCCCCGAGTTATGCGCATGCGCACATTACTGCAACGTCTAGCAAAAAATGTTCCAGCCAAGTGCTTCCACATTGCATAGCAGAGTTGGGTTTTGACTTTGTTAAGTTCCCTAGACTGACAACGGATTTGTGATAAAACAGCCTCTAACTATGAACCGTGCTGTAAACTGTGTATTCTAAATATCTTGATTAACAAAGTATAGAGTGTTTTTCATGAAATATAACATTTATTGCCTCGTGGGAAAATCAAAAACTTTTTAAAGGCCCAAAATAAAAAAAAACAAAAATTGGTTTCAACATGAGTTTGTTCAAACTAGCTAGAATGTGGTACTTTCATAATTATTCTATTTAGTTTGCTATTTGTTTTGTTTGTAATATATACTGTACATTTCTTAGTTGAAGAGGAGTTCCTCAGTAATCACCATTACTATTCTAACAAGATGAATAATTATGATTTTTATCAATGAATAATGTTAGTTCTATAATGTTCTATAATGTTAGTTCTTGATATTGTTAGTTCTAAAGTTTTATCAGCTTTTCTGCACACAGGCCTCTGCAGGGTTTTTCCTGAATCTTGTATATTTATATGATATTGCATTAAATGTATGTAATTCTGGTTAGAGCAATATGTTTCATCAACTTGAAGGAGATTTCAAGAATTAATTTACCTTAATCTATGTTGCTGAATGTGTGAGTTGCTGTAGAGATGTAGACTGGTACCTCCTGTAACAAAAGATACTTAAATGAATATTTTTTTACTATAATAATTAAATTAATCTACTATGATATATTCATCTAATTATTTTTTTCTACATACATTTCATCACACCGTTATCTAATCTATCAAATAAATAACAATTTTTGAACCATAATAAGTTATAACCAACGAAATGATTCCCAGTATTAGCCCCAAAATCAAATGCTTTATTTATTTATTTATTCAAGAGATTACAATGAAGGGTAAAAACGCAGACAATACAATCCAAAACGTTCTTTTCCCAAATTTAGATAAATAAGTTTAAAAATATATGTTATGTACACTTATTTTTTGATCACTATCACTATTCACAAATTTTCACACTCAAAAATTAAAAACTATGATTTGGAATTTTGAATTCATTTAAATATCAGAATAACACCAAAAAATATATAGAAAGATTTCAAAATATCAATTTACCGTCTTAAAATTTTCAAGCCAAAAATTTTTAGTGTAAGTAAATGATATAGTTTTATGGAATAATGTGATATCACGATGAAAATTTTCATCACATTGATTTATCCATTTAATTTTTGCAAGGCATGTGAAAAAATATTTGAAAAGCTTCAGCTGGGTTTAAAATTGGTGTTATAATTCATGCATATTGTATGATGAGATCCAATGATACATGCATGTATTTTGTATGTATCATGTTTCATATCTCTCGTATTCGTTTTCATTGAATTAGACATAAGTTTTTTCTGTAAAAATCTCATTTTTCAGCTTCATTTTTCATCTACCAGGCACTGGCGGCTCGTAACCACGAAACAGGTGAAGTGCCCGTATCTTCTACTATACAGAACTTCACCTGTTTCGTGGGCATGAGCCGCCAGTGCTACTAGGGCATTCTCAATTGAAGCTACATTGCCCGATCAATTTCTATTGAACAATAGTTGAAGTATCAATCATTATCAACTAGTTTTAGGGTTAAAAACTAGGAATTTTTAGGAAGTTCAATCAATATATCATCAGACAGTAGTTGAATTTTGATCTCTATCTCTAGTTTCAGGGTTGAAAACTGGGAGTTTTCAAGGAGTTAAATCAATATGCCGGCCGGGTTGGCCGAGTGGTCTGGGGCGTTACAACCTTCAGTCCGCTAGCGCTACCCGGTCATGGGTTCGAATCCCACCAGAGGCATGGTCGTTTATGCACCTCATAAATCACCCTCGCACACTCCATTACCCATGCACAAGTAAATTTGAATACTTATATGGGCATCATACGCAGCAAAAAAAATTTGATTATCAAACAATACTAAAATTTTCATCATTACCAACTAGTTTTAGGGTTGAAAAGTAGGAATTTTCAGGAAGTTCAATCAATACATCATCAGACATAGTTGAATTTTGATCACTATCAACTAGTTTGAGGGTTGAAAAGTAGGAATTTTCAGGAAGTTCAATCAATACATCATCAGACATAGTTGAATTTTGATCACTATCAACTAGTTTGAGGGTTGTGGAGTAGGAGTTTTCAGCAAGTTCAATCAATACATCATCAGACAATAGTTAAATCTTGATCACTATCAACTAGTTTTAGAGTTGAAAAGTAGGAATTTTCAGGAAGTTCAATCAATACATCATCAGACATAGTTGAATTTTGATCACTATCAACTAGTTCTATGGTTGAAATCTGGAAGTTTTCAGAGAGTTCAATCAATACATCATCAAACAATACTAAAATGTTCATTATTACCAACAAGTTTTAGGGTTGAAAACTAGAAGTTTCCAGTAAGTTCAATCAATACATCATCAGACAGTAGTTGAATTTTGATCACTATCAACTAGTTCTATGGTTGAAAACTGGGAGTTTTCAGGAAGTTCAATCAATACATCATCAAACAATACTATGTTCATTATTCAACATGATGAAAATGAAGTTTCAGTAAGTTCAATCAATACATCATCAGACATAGTTGAATTTTTAACACTATCAACTAGTTTGAGGGTGAAAACTAGGAGTTTTCAGAAGTTCAATCAATACATCATCAGAAAGTAGTTAAATTTTAATCACTATCAACTAGTTTTAGGGTTGAAATCTGGGAATTCTTAGTAAGTTCAATCAATACATCATCAGACTAGTTCACTAGTAGTAACAGTAGTTGAGCCATCACTATCAACTAGTTTTAGGGTTGAAAACTGGAAATTTTCAGGAAGTTCGATCAATACAGCATTCAAATTTCTCCAGCAACCCTTTTATAAAGCCGGCCAGCAACAGCCTTGGGCCTATTTGCAAAGCAAGACCTTTGAAAGGATGTTAGCGCCGACCTCACATTGTAGGGGATTATGATGATGGCAAATTCTCACGAGCCTCTCACGCTATAGCCAACACCATGTCTTCTTATTTGGTATAGTCTAACCAAGCAAAGAAGACCCTCTGGCAAGATGAGAAAATGACTCCAACTCGGTCAACATTTGTTCAAAAAATATTGATTTGCTCTCAAATTATTGTAGATGAGAATGTTTCCTACGATTGAGATGGAATCAATAATTCTTGAACTAATATTGACCGAGCTGGAGTCATTTTCTCATCTTGCCAGAGGGTCTTCTTTGCTTGGACAGACTATACGTGTGGAAGAAGGTAAGTAGACGAGAAAGGAGAGATGAAAAATAAGAGGAGAGAAGAAGGAGAAGGTGGAGAAGGAAAAGGAGAGATGAAAAATAAGAGGAGACAAGAAGGAGAAGATGGAGAAGAGAAAGGAGGGATGGGAGAGATGAGGAGGAGAATGAAAAAGGAGAAAATAAGAGGAGAGAAGACGGAAAAGGTAGAGAAGAACAAGGAGAGATGAAAAATAAGAGGAGAGAAGAAGGAGAAGGTGGAGAAGAGAAAGGAGAGATGGAAAATAAGAGGGGAGAAGAAGGAGAAACTGGAGAAGAGAAAGGAGAGATGGAAAATAAGAGGAGAGAAGAAGGAAAAGGTGGAGAAAAGAAAGAAGGACCGGAACAAGAACAAGAAGATTTTCTTGATTAAGATAGAAAGCGGGAGAAGGTACTGATGAAGAAGACGAGGATAAAAATGACAATTTGAAGAATAAAAATAAAAAACAGAAGAAGAAGAAGAAGAAGAAGAAGAAGAAGAAGAAGAAGAAGAAGAAGAAGGAAGAAGAAGATGAAGAAGAAGAAGAAGAAGAAGAGGAAGAAGAGACTAGGAACACGAAGAAGAAGAGGACACAGAAGACGGATAAGTATAAGAAGAAAAATAGGAAGAGTTGGGGAAGAAGAAAATTATTATTGTTATGAAAGTGGAATAAGTAATAGTGAGAAAAGAAGGAGGGGAACAGACTCAAGAAAGGAATGGCAAATGAATCAAGTAGAAAGAGAACGGTGATGAATGATAGAGAAATATGTTAAATCAGTTACTCAAGGAGAACGAGGAAAAAGAATGGAAAATGAAAATAATAATGAAAACAATATCAACCACACCTCAGTGGAATTTTTTAAATAATAATGTTTCTTTGTTCACATTCGAGAACATATTCCTCTTACCTAGAGAATTTGTTTAAATGAAAACTACAAACTATGACTACTTCTACTATTTCTATTCATTAACATACATTGCAAATGAGAAGTAAAGTAGTTAATGAAAATGATTCTGATTATATTATACAGGGTGTTTCAGGAGGAATGTGCAATACTTCTCAGGCTGATTCCTTACACCAAGTAGACAAAAACGTTCCATGGGACCAACCCCCAAAAACGCTTTGTTACCGAGATAACAATGGCGGAAAATTGAGATTTATCAAAATATATTAATTTTTCTAGTACTTTAGAGCCTTTAGTGAGGTTCTAAAATAATCAATTCCTATGTAAAATTAGCTGAGGAATTCAATGAAACCAGTTTCAAGTTTGTAACTTTAACGGTTATTGAGATAATTGGGAAAATATACTAGAAAACGCCATTTTTCAACAATAAGGGTTATAACTGGATAAGGAATCATAAATTTGTATTTTTTAATTATGAGAGTTGAAGAGAGTCTGATTCTGAAGATAAAGTTCAATGGCAGTGATTGTGTAAATCTTACCCAAATCTCAGAAATGGCGATCAAAAATCGCAGAATTGACAAAACATAGCACAAGTGATGAATTTGGATTTAGTAGCGATTTTGCGATTTTTCATCGCTATTTCTGAGATTTGGGTAAGATTTACACAATCGCTGCCATTTAACTTTTTCTTTAGAATCAGACTCTCTTCAACTCCCATAATTAAAAAATACAAATTTATGATTCCTTATCCAGTTATAACCGTTATTGTTGAAAAACGGCGTTTCTCAAGCATATTTTTCCAATTATCTCAAGAACCGTTAAAGTTAAAAACTTGGAACTGGTTTCATTGAATTTCTCAGCTAATTTTACATAGGAATTGATTATTTGAGAACCTCACCAAAGCCTCTTAAAAATTAATTAATAGATAACAACAAGACAAAACATAAACAGAGTGAGTAACGAGAAACGGAAAGCAGAAGCAGAGGAAGAATGGAAAAAGGAAGAAAACGAAGAACTAAGTGTAGAAAGTAGACTAGAAGGTGATTGAGGGCTTAGGAAGGGTCTTAGTTGGGCCAGTAAGGTTGAGAGGAGCTGTATAAGCATGAAGCAGAAGGGTCAATATGTGTGTATAGGGCCTTGAGTCATAATAAAGAAGCTGCCAGCGCCCCCCCCCCTCACCACCACAATAACATCCTTATGGCAATATCTATCTATCCATAACAAGCCTCAGTAATGGCTCGACATCTACTCAACAACCACTTCTCTCCTTTTCTTCTTCTTCTTCTTCTTCTTCTTCTTCTTCTTCTTCTTCTTCTTCTTCTTCTTCTTCTTCTTTTTCTCCTTCTTTCTCCTCTCACACATCTCTTTCAGTTCCTTTCAAACACTTTTTTCATATTCTCAATCTTCTCCTTTTTTAATTTTCTTCTTATTCTCTTATCCTTGCATTCATTCTTCTTACGTACCCTTACTTACTCATACTTCTTACCATTACTTTCCTCCTTCTTCTTCTCCTTCTTCTCTTTTTCACATTTTCTTCTTGTTCTTCAGGATTTTATTCCTATTCTTATTCTTCTTTCTTTTATCATTCCTCTTATTTTTGTCAAACTTGTTCTCCTTTCTTGCATCTCTTCTAGTTCCTAATGAACATTCTCTCCCGTTTTTCACTTTTTCTTTCTTCTTCTTCTTCTTCTTCTTCTTCTTCTTCTTCTTCTTCTTCTTCTTCTTCCTCTTCGTTCTAATTCTTATTTTCCTCCTCCTTATTTTCAATTTTCCTTTTTTTTCTTCATTTATTTCCTTTGTCACATCTTGTCCAGTTCCTGGTGAACTTCTTTGTCTCAATCTTCTGATTTCTTTCTTCCCCTTTTCCTTCTTCTCCCACTCCATCTTCTCCTCTTCTGCCTTCTTCTCTTCCTCCTTCTTCTTCTTCTTCTTTTTCTCCATTTTCTCCATTCCTTTCTTTCTTACTTCTTCTTTTCTTCCTTCTCTCCATTCCTTCCTCTCTTACTTCTTCTTCTCTTCTTCCTTCTTCTCTTCTTCCTTCTTCTCTTCTTCCTTCTTCTCTTCTTCCTTCTTCTCTCCATTCCTTCTTCTCTTCTCCCTTCTCCTCTCCTTCCGTTTTATTCTCCATCCTCTTCACTCCTTCCTCCCTCACTTTTCCTTCTTCTTCTTCACTCCTTCTTCTCATACTCCTTTAATTCCTAATTAACGTTCTACTGTTCATATCATCCTTAGTTCCCTCTCATTTTTAGTTTTCTTATTTGCCTTTGTTCTATTCTCTTTTGTTCTATTATTTATTAGTTTTAACTTCCTCGTTTCCTCCTTTAGTCTTCTTTTTTGTTCCCCACTCTCTCCAATAACCCACACCTGACACAAAATAGAATTTACAGCAAGAGTGCATAGCCTTGAAAATGTCTGTTGCTTGTTTTGGACCATTCCAACCACCTGTTAGAGGGAGAAACGCAATTTCAAAAACCATATTCAGGCCTACTCAACCAGGTATATTCCTTCGAAATTGAATTTCTTGTATCTTTAGATAGGCATTTTCCATCGTCTAGATAAATCTTCTCTAAAAGAAAAGAAATTTCCCCTCAGGATCAGTTTAAATCTTCCTGGAAGGGAAAATTTACATTGTTTAGTTGGCCAAATTTCCCATCATTAGACTCTAAAACAATAATATAGAAGCTTCAAGTGTGTTCAAATAGATTTTTGAACCAGTCTTCTATATCTATAGTCCTACTCAATACTCATGTAATGATACCTACCAAGTACTCTGATATCATTCAATTCATTCCATCTATACCCTAATCACGATAGCTTAAGACGAAGTGAACAAACTTTTTGTGTATGTGTGCGTGTAAATATAAGGTAGGCCCTCAAGCCTCCTCATACGGTTTGTTTTTTTATACGCAATAGTGATACAAAAGTTGAAATTGATACGCAATCGTATAGGAAGGAAGCTCATTGACACAAAATATTCACAAAGTGGGGTTGCAAAGTGAGGTTAGCTCATTCAGCAATGCCGAAAATCGATGGAAATTACTATTGGCTATCTGAAACTTAGAGTCTTATTATCATTTTTCATCGAATCAACTTGACCAATATCTAAACTAAGTTTAAGACACTCTCAAAATGTTGAATCATTGAGAAATAGAATCAGATTATTTCCAACATGGCGGCTATACATGAGCATTGCGAATGTCTCGTATCAACGAGCTTCCTTACTGTATCAATTTTGGACTCTGTATCACTACTGCGTATCAGGAAGCCGCTGTGTGAAGAGACCTTTGAAATCTCTTGAAGCGATTCAAATATACTATTTCGGAAAATGAAACCAGGATAATACAAGTACAAAACCTTGTACAAATCCCCAGAAATGAACAATAATGATGACCGAGCATCCATCTTGCATTGAATAAATTTTCACTATTTATGACGTATAAGAATATACCATCTTGAAAAACGGAGCCAAGATAATATAAAAACCCCCAGAAATGAACAATAACCCAACTTCTATCTTAGATCGAATAAAGATTCACTATCTATTGGGGTATAGCCTGGACGAGCAAAGAAGTCATTCTCGCAAGATGGGAAAATAACTCCAGATCGGTCAATATTGATTAAAAAATTATAAATTTGGTCTCAAATTGTAGAGCAAGATGTTTTCTACAATTTTAAAACAAATTTAACACTTTTGAACCAATATTGATTGAGTTGGAGTCATTTTCTCACTTTGCCAGAATGTCTTCTTTGGTCTACCAGGCTATTACAGAGTGCAGCGTGAAATGAAGGTTTGCCTTTGGAGAGGGGAAGGTGGAATAATCTAATTGAATTGTGCAGGACACAACTGTGGTGAAGGTGCCGAAGTACCGCAGAGGGAGGGAAAAAGGAAAGAAGAAGAAGAAGAAAAAGAAAAATGAAACATCGAAAAAAAGACAAGGAAGAGGAGGAGAAAGATAAGAGACAGGAGGACAGGAGGAACACGAACAAGAAGATTTTATTGATGAAGATAGAGAAGTAGAAGGAGATGATAGTGATGGAGAAGTAAATATGAAGGAGAAAGCAAGAAGATAACCGGAGGACGGACTGGGAGAAGGAGAAGAAGGAGAAACAGGAGGACAGGAACAAAACGATTATGTTGATTAAGATAGAAATTTAGAAGATGATGATAAAGGAGAATGGGAAAGGAAGAAGAAGGATGGGAAGAAAAACAAAAAATAACCTATAGAAGGACTTGAAGGAGAAAAAACCGAAGAAACAAGGAGAGCAGGAACCAGAATGTTGTTGAAGATAGAAAAGTACGATGACATGAATAAGTTACAATAAAATAAGAAGAAGAAGACTCAAAGAAAAAAGAGGAGGAGAAGAAGGAGGAGGTGAGAATGTAAGAAGTAGAAGAGGCAAGGAAATGGAGGTATAGAGAAGAAAAAGAAAAAGAAGAATAAGAATAAGAGGAGGAGGAGAAGGATGATAAGGAAGAAGAAGGAGGGGAGAATAATGAGAAGTGGAAACAAATAAATGGAAGTCTAGAAGATTGAAAAATAAGCAGAAAAATGAGAAAGTTTGGAGGTAGTGAGTTAGGAAGGTGGACATAAACGTAAGAGAGTAAAAGATGGAAGTTCATGTTGGAGAAGAAGAAAAAGAAGAAAAGAAGAAGAAGAAGAAGAAGAAGAAGAAGAAGAAGAAGAAGAAGAAGAAGAAGAAGAAGAAGAAGAAGAAGAAGCAGTAAAACTTGTAGAAGGAGAAGACATTCAAGAATCTAGGTGAAGACATTTCTGAAATTGGGTTTTCTGGCCTTACCAATGTTTGGCCGGTGGTTGGATATCAAGTGAATTGTTTGGTGTGTCTTTGTCTTGTCCTAATAGCCTGGCACTCGCTCTCTCTCTCTCTCTCTCTCTCTCTCTCTCTCTCTCTCTCTCTCCTAATCTGATTGAAGTTAAGGAAAGGTCTTATATTCAACACTACTCTGGAATGACGTCTAACAATCCCCCCCCCCTCAACCACTCCAATGCTGATACCTTGTCATGTGCTATATGCTACGTTTCACTTCTACACTGGATTGCAAGATAAAGTAAAGCATACTCCAACAAAATTAGCGTTATGAAATCTCAGCTCTGTCAGGACAGTTGACAAACGATCTGCGAGAGAATATAGAGTGAAGAGTTACATCAGCCAAACAATTTCGCTTTTGTATAGGAGTAAGATACATAATTTACAGATACATAATACTCGTACATATTCTTAAGCCTCCTGTAGTAGTGGCGGCCAGTCGAATAGCTGTAGCCAATCACAGATCTTGTTGTTTAACTAGATGACAAGACAAAGGCCGACTGGCCGCCACTTCTACCCATACCCAGAGCCCTCGCGTGGTTTTTTTGGCGCCCAGTGCGAGATTTTGGCAGGCGCCCCCTATTACCAAACGAATGAATCTAACATATTATAATACAGTATATTCAAACAGTCTAACATATTATCTTTCACTATACAGCACTTCAGTCAATATTCAAAGCCAAACATGATTCTAGCTGCCTTGCATGTTCACAATTTTTCTCATAAGCAATCCTAATGTTGCATGTGGTGTGGCGAAAAGGATTGGTTATAGGGACTTGCTTATTTCAATGTAGCCTATCCCAATGTATTGTTTCGTATTTTTATGCATCGAATACGTGATAAGCAAAATCCTAGAGGAATTAATAAAAAATAACTGAAGGCTACCTAAATTGAGCAAAACTGTCTCATTCTACCGTACTTTATCATTAAAATATCAATTTTTTTATTATTGATTAATTTAATTTATCAGTTAGCTTGAAAAGTACATAAGGAAGGGAATCATCATAATATTTCATTCCACTGGAAATAAAGATGTTTTAACAGAAAAATCGGCAACTCAATAACAATCAAATGAAAGATTTCAGCCATTTTCACTGCTCTACCCAACTTTCTTGAATAACATTTGAAATAGTTCCGAATTCAGCCAGCAGATGGCAGTAGCAATAGGGTGACTTGTTCGACTTCCATTGAACACGACTTTAAGCTCTCCTACCATCAAAATGGCCGTAAACATCGGCTAGAAAAGTTTCCAAATTCAAGCAGTAGATGGCAGCAGTTGACGGGTGATGTTTCATATCTGACTTGGACATGCCTTCATGCCCGCCTGCTGTTTTCTTATTGGTTGACAGTGTTTCGTGAGTTCTGTCTGAGAAAATGGCTGCTAGCAAGAAAATGATGGATGGTGTATCATACACAAAAAATTACGCTGATTTACTATTGACGATCTTTTGCTGATATAATACTTATTTATTTATTCAGACTGGTTAGATTCTATCAAGTTAGTATTCTAAGGGTTTATTTAGGCTATAGAATTTAGACTTAGTTTTACTTTCATCGTGTAACTTAGGCTAGTGCTGCACTTCAATAGTTTTATGCTGTATGAAATGAGATGAGAATATGATTTCGCACTCCCATCTTATACTCAATAATATTCTATTTTTCATACGATGAATATAATGGAATAGATCTCAAACTATTCATGATCTAATACCGACCTCTTGCAAGAAAAAAGTTTGAAAAACTACAATAATTCGGTAATAATATTAGGCCCAAGAGCCATTATTCTCAAACAGAACATACAGACCATACAGTCCCCGATCTAACACCGGCCGAGCCGAAGCCACCAGAATGCCCTCCCCACCCAGACAGACAAACATACAGCAAGCGACTAATCATCAACCAGTATAGAGGTAACGTGTGGTTAGCACGTTGATCCTCTCAACCATAAGCCAGTCTTCACTACCAAGTGATGTGCAGATCACCTCTGAATAACATACAGTAAATCAGTTGCATAATGCAACAATTACTATTACTCCAGAGACGGGAAACAACTGACTGTCTTACTATCGACAGTCAGTCGCCAAAAGGAGGTAATTTTTCAATTACTACTGTTTAAATTGAAATCCCTTATGTGCAAAACCGATGGTTTTCACATGAACTCGGAAGATATCACATTTCAAGAGTGACCTTACGTTTGATATCGTCCGTACAGATGGACATGAATACAATTATTACAAAAGGAGTCCAAATCACGATTAATTTTAATCTCTTCCCTTATCCTAGTCATCCTCGTTCCTCCTCCTCTCTTCTTCGTCTTCTTCTTTGCTCTGTTTTCCTCTTCACACCTCTAATACTGGACTATCCTACTACTGTACTTGGGAAACAAAAGATCATCCTGATGTGAAGTACTGCTGAGAAGCCAAGAACAAACCGATAAGTGAGTTCCAAAGACAAAAGCTGCATTAGACGGATTCTTCCTCTTTCTTCTTCTTTTTCTTCTTCTTCTTCTTCTCCTTCTTCTTCTTCTTCTTCTTCTTCTTCTTCTTCTTCTTCTTCTTCTTCTTCTTCTTCTTCTTCTTCTTCTCCTTCTCCTTCTTCATCTCCGGTTCCGTCTCAATCTTCGTCTCCCTCTACTTCATCTTCTCCTTATCCTCATTCTCCTTCTCCGTTTTCTTTTCCTTCTGCTTCTTCTTCTACTTCTCCTTCTGCTTCACCTTCTTCTCCTCTCACTCCTTCTCCTACTTATTCTTCATCTCCTCTTCCTCCTCCTTTTTCTTCTCTTTTTCCTTTTCTTTCTCCTTTACCATTTCCCTTTTCGACTCGTTTCCCTTTCCTTTCTCCTTTTCCGTATCCCTTTTCTTCACGTTTTCCTTCCCGTTTTCTCTCTTCTCCGCTTCCTTCCTCTTCCTATATCTCCTTTTCCAAAATTTCTCCTCTGTTCCTCAATCATACTTTTTTTATTCTTATTTTTCTCCTTTTTTCCTTTTCATTTTCCTTTCCCTTTATCTTCCTCTTTCACTTCTTCTTCTCCATTTCTTACTCTATTCACTCTCACTTTTTCTCATATTTCAACTTCTAATCGATCACCTGTTTCTTCTTCCTTTTCCTCTCTTCCTCCTTCTCATCCTCCTCCTTCTCTCCCATCCCCTATTCTTCTAATTCTTCTTCTTCTTCTTCTCCTTCTCCTTCTCTTCCATTTCCTCTTCTTTCAATTCTTCTTCTTCTCCTTCTCCTTCTCTTCCATTTCCTCTTCTTTCAATTCTTCTTCTTTTTTTGTCTTATCCTCGTCCTCTTCCTCAATCCCTACTCTAATGTCTTTTTTGTCTCAACAGACTCAGTCATTACTTTCATTCATTCCCGGGAATTCCAATGCAGCTTCAAGTAATTCCTTGTTAATGTAGATTAGTCAGAATTTCCAATTTCCAATAGCTTTTGAAGTACACGTAATTAGTTAATTATGTGAGAGAATACGGAGATTCAAATCTCATTAGTGCTCATGAATGAAATTGAATGTGATGAAATCAAGGCTTGATTCTATTGCATTAGTGCAATTTTATGAAATGAATTTCGTAGATGAGAATTAAATTAATGGTTTGTGTAATAAAACGGAATCGAATGAGATTCAATTGATTTTATCAGATTAATGTAATTTTTCCATTTCAAGATGAATTTAAAATGCAATATAATATATGATATATTAAAAATGCAATGGAATTGATTCGATTACATTAATGTAATTTCCCCATTTCAAGATTAATTTGGAATGAGATGGATTTGATTCGATTAAATTGATGTAATTTTTCAATTCCAAAATTAATTTTAAATTGTGTTTAAATTGTATCGAATAAGATTCTACTATAAATGCGAATGTTTTTTGTATGAAATTGAATTCGGTGAAATACATCATTCAATCAAGTTAATGTAATTTTTTGTAATTTGAAGATGAATTCCATGAATATGGAATGAATTTAATGGAATTTCACAATGAAATGAGAATGTGAGCATGTCATACAGGAATCTGAAAATACAATACATGATTTATATTGAATCAAAACTTGTATTCTTGTTTCAATTCGTTGAAGATGAAAATTTCAAATTCCTCCTTTGAAGACTTCTTTGTATTCAATGGATGTACGCCAACAAATGTTTTTGCTGACTGCAAGATCATGCCAAGAAAAAACTCACAAAGAAGAATAGTTGAATGAGTGATGAGAAGAGAAGAAGAATCTAACAAAAGAGAAATAAATGATATATTCATGATAAACTTCTTTGGAGCTGTCTAGTTTTGTAAGATTCACAATCTGTTTTTTTTCTCACAATATGTTTCTATCCAGAGCTTTTCTATTCATGAGCTACTTGAATTCAATGGATCTGATTCATTGATATTTATATAACAGTAATATTATATCGATATTCCGATATAATAACTATTATACATCGATATTACTCCTGCATGAACAAACCAGTTGATGTATTTCATTGCATTCTCTTAGAAGGAGACTATTTTGGAAATACTCTCAATTTTTCAAAATAAACATGGATTAAATAAATAAACTTTAAATGGATTACTGGAATTAATCATTTATTATCAATTATTGATAATCCTTCGAAAAAGCATGAATTCAGATTGCATATCTCCCATGCTTTTCATCTCACGAATTTCTATGGTCAGAGAAGAAGAAGAAGAATAGTAGGAGGAGAAGGAAGGGAAGAAATGTAAAGATTAAAAAGAGGGTCCAAAGAGGATAGTGGAGTGAGAATAGAGTGAAAGCAAAAGTATTGATATAAACAATTGGTGGTTAAGCTGTAAGTCGTGTCACTCCCTGATTCATTGTTAGTAGACCTAATTTACAGCTTCTTGAATAAAGAAATCATGAATTGGGAAAATGAATAGTAAAATGGGAAGTAGAATGGAACCAACAAAAGAGGAAAAGAGGAAGATTAGTAGAAAATATTGAAAAGGACTAGCCGGCATGCTCGCTTCGCTCGCCTTCTCCGCCTAGCCAGGGGGCTCCGCCCCCTGGACCCCCGACAGTATCAGCAGTATCAGTGAGTAAAACAGGCTCGCTTCGCTCGCCTGCAAAACCTCTGTCAGTGTCAGCTGAGATGAACAGGCTCACCTACATATTAAATTAGAATAGATTTGCTTTGATCATCATCCATCACTTGACAGGGTTCTTTTGGGTGATCGTTCCGAATTAGTTGTTCTATTACCTTAGCTCAACCTGGTATATAATTTGAACGTATTTAGTTCAGTAGATTCTGTGAAATAAAAGAAAGTGCAGTTTCCAAACATTTCAAAACTTTATTACAGTCGTAACCTCGGAAGGGTATTGGAATTCTATTGAACACAGAATTTCTGGACCTAATCTGGACCTGCTTACCAAATGTCAACATTTTTTACCAATTGGCTCTCGAAATATCTAAGAAAAACTCCAAAAATAGTAAAACGCTAATATTGAGCGAAAACTTGGGAAGTATATCAGACATAGGTTTAAACCTGATTCAATATCCTCCAGATTAGTTCATCAATAATCTCGCTGAACCATTGAATTGACAGTTAGGATTGGTCGTATCAAGCCGGAAGATATGCAACCCGCAATACATATACAATTTTGAAAACCTGATTACTGGCGTAATCTTGAACGTATTTCAAAAATATTTCAACACAACATTTCTAGACCTTTTCTGAACCTACCCACCAAATATCAACATTTTCTACCGATTGGTTGTCGAAAAAATGGAGAAACGCCGAAAAACTATGGAAAAACTCAAATATTTGGCGTATCCTTGAAAAGTTTTAAAAATCACTTCTTAGCGCACGTCTAAACGTCCAACTGACATGCCTGCCAAATTTGAAAGCATTCAGTTCATTGGATTCTTAGTTCTGGTGATTAATGAATGAATCAGTGCCATTTCGCTTTTATATATAGAGATTGCGAAGAGGAGAATAAGATGCGAAATAATTAAAATCAGAGTATATAATAATGAAGAGATGCGAGGATGTGAAAAAAATGAAAAGTTGAAGAAAAAATCAATAAAATAAGGTAAAAAAAATGTGTACAGAAAAATATGAATAGAATAGGAGGCGAAGCTGGATAAAAACAAGAATCACGAAGAAGAAGAAGAAGAAGAAGAAGAAGAAGAAGAAGAAGAAGAAGAAGAAGAAGAAGAAGAAAGGAGTAAAGGAATAAAAGAACAGAAAACGAGGAGTAAAAGAAGCGTCCTGGAGATCCCGGATTTGTGGGCGATTAAGGAAATGGCATCTAGTCAGAGCTTCCGGGCTTAAGCGTGTTGCTTCGGACCCTGAGCCTCTATGCAAAAGGATAAGGCCAGAAGGGAAAGAAGAGGGAATAAAAGGAAAGGAGAGGGAAAGGGTAAAAGAGGAGGAAAGGGGGATAAAAGGAGGAAGGGGGGATAAAAGGAGGAAACTTAGTCCAAGATAGCGTACAGAAAAAAATCCTTTTTGCTCTTTGAAAGAGACAAGCGCTCTCTGAACGCAGCTAGCTTCATTTTTAATGTTGGTGGTACAGTCTATCCAAACACAGAAGACATTCTGGCAAGATGGAAAAATTACTCCACCGCGAACAATATTAGTTCAAAAATTATCAATTTAATCTCAAATTGTAGGAAACATTCTGATCTACAATTTCAGACCAAATGTATAATTTTTGATCAAATATTAAGCGAGCTGAAGTAATTTTGCCATCTTGCCAGAATGTCTTCTTCGCTTTGACAGACCATGTATGGCTTACAGTGCTGTAAGCTAAAGCCGCCTTTCAACGTTTGCATTATACGGGTGTCATAGCTGGTGGAAATGGGTGAATTTTGAAATTATTTCAAGTGGTTGTTCACAATATTCATTCATTTATTTATTCACTGTTTTTCTGTGTGAGGCAACTTTGACCTTGAAATACGATAGGCTACTAGGGGTAACAATCTTGTGTCAAGTGTTACTTAGTACCATTGCACACATTAAGATTTTTTGGATTCTTAAAATTATTGAAGGTCAGGATCCTAATATCCTGGCTTCCACGTTTCTAATTCCATGAATTAATACAAAATAACTAAAGGCTATCTTCATTGAGTAAAACTGTCACATTGCACCATACTTCATCATTGAAATAATAAAATTTTAATTATAAATTATATTATATATACGTAAATCATATTATTGGTTAATTTATTTTATTGATTGATTAATAAATTATTTTTATTCCAATGAATTCAGTTTGCTTGAAAGCACAAAAGTAAGGGAATAATAAATTCTTCATAAAAAAATATTGAGAATCATCATCAATATTTCATTTCACTGAAAATAAAGATGTTTAAACGAAAAATTGGAATGTCAATAACAAGCCGATTGAAGATTTCAGCAATTTGCACTGATCTACCCAACTTTTTTAAAAACTTCCGAAATAGTTCCTAATTCAGCCAGCAGATGGCAGTAGCAATAAGGTGCCTTGCTCTGACCTCCATTGGACACGCCTCCAAGCTCCACCTACAATAAAAATGGCCGGTAGCATCGGCTAGAAAAGTTTCCAAATTCACCCAGTAGATGGAAGCAGTTGATGGGAGATGTTTTAGATTCGACTTGGACACGCCTTCATGCCCCGCCTGCTCTTTTCTTATTGGTTGACAGTGTTTTGTGAGTTCTGTCTTAGAAAATGGCTACTAGCAAGAAAATTATGGGTGGTGTATCATACACAAAAAGTTGCGATGATTCACTATTGAAAGGATTGTCTCAATGTTGGTAAATCGATTTCTTCATTAGTCTACTACAGAGCTGCTCTAATGATGTGTTTTTGTAGAACAAAAATTTTGTTGAAATGCACTGAAATAAAGAATGTGCATAATATATTTCTAATAATACTAGTGTGTTTGATTTTATTTATCTTGTAGAATATGTAAGTCAGGTATTTCAATTTAGAGCAGAGGTGCAGTAATTATACCTAAATATTTCATTGTTTCAACTTTTTCTATGGTTTTACAAGTACAGTTATCAGGGAATCCATTATGATTATGCATTTTCAAAGAAAATCTATTTGCAGGTTGTCCACTATTATTTGGTGAGAATGCAATGAATTTTGTTTTGTCCACATTGAGAGTGAGAATGTGACTTCTTAGCCAGTGATTAGTAATTGAAAGCCCTATATTTGCATTATCGTAAGCCTCATTCCATGACTCTCCTGTGAAAATTAATGCCGTATCGTCTGCAAATGATACTATATTACAATTTGGTATATCAAGTTTGAATAAGTCGTTTACATAAATCAAGAATAATAGAGGTGACAGAACCGTTCCTTGAGGAAGTCCAAATTCTGAAGTGTATTTAACATCTGTTATTGAATTCAGAGTGAGTATTTGTTTTCTGTTTGTGAGATAGGAAGAGAAAAGGTTTTGTGCTGTGTCTAATACTTTGTTAAGCAAAATTCTGTGTGGTATATATCAAAGCGATCTGAAGACAGTTAATGTTTTTTTGTTGTCATTGAAATTTCTGTTTATAATTTCAGTAAGTTGAAGTATTGCATTTTTTGTTGATTTCCCTGCTTGGAATCCATATTGAAATTTCTCAATAAAATTGTTTCTGTTCAAAAAGTCTAAAATTCTTATTTTTATTATTTTTTCCATTATTTTTGATAAATTGCTGAGAAGACTGATTGGTCGGTAATTTTCTGGTTTGGATAAATCCGCTGATTTAGGAATTGGTTTTATCACAGCAACTTTGAAATCTTCAGGGAATAAGCCAAGAAGGAAACATTTATTAAATATGAATTCTAAAGGGTGGGCAATAAAGTTGGAAATTTTTTTGAGACAAGTTCCAGTGATTTCATCATATCCAGGGGAGGAGCTACTACCAAGGGTACATATTACTTTCTTTATTTCCATTACATTGGTTGGATGAATGAAGCAGCTATTCCCAGGTGGTTCTGATAACGGAGGAGGAAATATTTCAGCAGCATTTTGGCGATCATCGTTTAATATTTTATTTGCATAATTTCGACCTACATTAACAAAATGTGAATTTAATGCACTTGGATCTAGATTTGGTATTTTACGTTCTTTATTGACACCTATTATTTCTCTAATGTAATTCCATGTTTTTTTATTGTTCCCTTTGGCCTCATCAAATTTAATATCAAAATAATTTATTTTTGTCTGCCTAATTAATTTGTTTAAATTGTTCCTATACTTCTTGTATTCCTCTTTTAGTCTATTATTGAATGGTTCTTTAATTAATTTGCTATGCATTTTGTCACGAGTTCTTATGCAATTCAAGATTCCTTCCGTCATCCAGCTTTTCAAAGGTGTTTTTCTATGACTAATTTTAATTTTTTTAGTATTGTTTTTTATGTGATCATTCAAAGTTTCGATAAAATTTTCTGTTAAATTATTCACATCGTTAGAATTTGAAGAGAAAATATTGTTCCAAGTTTCCAATTCAAGAGAAGAAGACAAATTTGTGTAATTTATTATGGCTTTGGTTTTGTTTATATTTGCATTATTTGTCTGTTTCAAATTATTATGGCTTATGTGTATAGATGTGCAGTAATGATCTGTAATGGCAGTTTTCAAGATTGTTGCAATTATTCCTCCATTATTGTTTGCATTGAAATTTTTGTAGAATATATGGTCAATACAAGTGCTACTTTCACCAGATTCTCTTGTAGGCTTATTTATAAATGATTTAAATCCATTCAAATGCATGACGCTGAGATATTCATTTGATTCGTTTCCATCCTCCAATATATTCAAATTGATGTCTCCAACCATAATTATATTCTTATTTTTATCCATATTGGTCAGTACAGAATCTAAACTATTTATGAAATCAAAGACGTTCAAAGAGGGAGAGCGGTAAATCGCTATTAATTTAAAATTCTTACTATCTACCTTGAAATCAATGAATATTGAACTTGAATTTTCTATCTTGTCTTCTACTAATGCAGCTTCAATATCATTGTCAATAAAAACACATACTCCATCGTTTCTAGAGTAACTTCCTATTTTTGAAACAGTCCTATAGCCTTCTATATGATAATTACAATGATTGTTATCATTAATCCATGTTTCAGTTAAAACAATAATTTGAAATTTTACTTTACTTTTGTTAAGGTAGCAGAGAAACTCTTCGAAATTTTTATTTATGCTTCTTATATTCATGTGTAGAACATTTATGAATGGTGTTGCAGTTATGCTATTTTGAGCGTATTGCCTTGGTTCGAATTCAAAAAAGTTGTCTATTTCTAATGTATTATAATATTCTAAATCTATTTCATTCAATTCATCCTCGAATGGCATTCAAATAAAAGAAAAGAAAATGATTTGCTACACAGCTCTACAATCGGAGTAGAAATTTTCTATGTAAACCAATAATAAAAAAGCTAAAGTAGTTTATCTATAATTATTCAATTCCTCTTAGAAATTATTCATAGATACAATTCATAGAATTTGTTCATTATTCAAGTAAAGGAAAAATCAGATTACAATTATTTTGAAAAATATAAACCATGATCCCCTATTCAATGATTAGAAATTAAAAAATAAATATAAAACACTTCGATCAATATGATAAATGAGTAAAAAATAAACAATCCGATTGAAATAATATTAACTTTATTATAATAATAAGAAATTCATGCACTGTCTAAAAGCTATTTTCATCTTTGAGAATAATAAACTAGATAATTCCTTCCAATGTCAAAAAGGAGATAATATGATAGAAAGAACTTCAAGTGGTATTCAAGTTATGCGGTAATAATTTATTTTGTATTTGTATTATAATACAAAGATTTGTAGTGACTGATGGACATATCGTTGTGATATATGTTGTTATTAGAGTAACTTCTCATAATATATTAATAATAACATATCCAACTCGTGATATATTATAATATATACAACACAATATAATTTGAGTAACTTCTCATAGTAATTTAATGCTACCATATCTACTCTTAATATATCAATACAACACATTAAACAGATGAAAATAGCTGAATAGACACACATAATAAAAGAAACTCAGGTATTTTTTTTCTTTCTTCCTCTCCGTCATGTTTTCTAATTCCATTGCAATAATTAAAATGACCGTATCCAGTCTATCTCTATAAATTCAATAGTTCAGGTAAAGGCGATAAGAAATAATCAATTTGCGATAGAGTTAATCCAGGTCGACCTTTGTAGAAGACGAAAACAATTCAGCAACCTATCAAACATTTTCTAGTAGTACTGTTCTGAACTATTTTAATACCCTACTGCATTTGCAACTGTACCACATTTGTAGTAAAGATAAATAAAGTTTTTTATATCCAGAACATGGTAAACATCTCCCCCACTTCTCCTATATTTAATTAATATAATATTTATAAATTTATTCACCTCCATAAAGTAACTAATGCTGGTGGACTTAAAACAAACTAAAGCAATATAGAATTGTTTACTCTATATTAATTAGTATTTTAGTTTCTTTATAATTTTATATTTTTATCAGATGCATTAAAATCCTTAAGCATTAATTGTTACACTAATTTCAGTTTTTTTATATTTTTATAATCCATTTTAGGCACATTTGTTTAAGTTAAGTTGTTTAAGTTGAGATTGTTTGAATCTATAGTAGTTCACGATGTTAATTATTTCGTATTTAGTTCTTCTTCGAGAACAAGTGCTCAGCATAGGCTATTTTTCATGAACGAGAAGGAGAGGAGATAACACAGAATCATAATATTATAATCATAATAGACCCAAAATCAAATCTACCATGTAAGTAGATATGTACTTTTTTGGCTACTCATTAAAAATATATATGCTATGCATCGTAGTATTGTGCAGCTTATTAAATAATAATTACGAGAATAATCGAATACTCATAGAATAATCAATACAGTTTTTATCATGTAGAGTTTTACAGTCTATTAATTAGGGGATACAATTTATTGATCTTTTTCCTTTTTTTGTATGAAATGTTAATTTTTTACCTTCATCTAGTTGCACGTTACTTGTCATTGTTGGCCGAGGTGGTTGGCTGAGTTGAATGATTTTTGGTGGCGTTAGAGGCAGCAAGCTGGGCATCTTCGGGCGGGGTGGTGTCGTGTGTGATCGCTAGCTCACACGTCATTCTCTCCAGCTCCTCCAGGCTGCGAACTCTATGTGTCCTTCCAGTTGCAGTCGCCTTTATTAGCATCCTTCCATCCTTGATCCAGGCAAATGCAAGATTATTCTTCGATACTAGTTCTCTTGCTGTTTTGTACACCAGGCCCATTTGTTGTGTTAGGTGCTCATTAATGTAGATGGGCGTGGCAGGAAAGCTGATATGGAGGTCTTTTATTGACGATCTTGTGCTAATATAATATTTATTCATGTATTCAGGCTGGTAAGATTCTATCAAGTTAGTATTTGAAAATTTATCTATAGAATTTAGACTGTTTTACTTTTATCGTGTAACTCAGGCCAGACTATACTTGTAAACTAGACTTCAATAGTTTTATGCTGTATGAAATGAGATAAGAATATGACTTTGCACTCCCATCTTTGTTTATCAATGGCGCAACAGCCCTATGAAGGCTCATTAATTCTATCTATTTTTATACGATTAATATGATGAAATAACTTAAACTATTCATGATGTAATACCGACCTCTTGCTAGAAAAAAGATTGAAAAACTACAACAATTCGGTAAAAATATTAGTATTATAGGATAATTATGTGGAGGAGTTTTTATCGGGAACTGGCTTGTGATTGGTCGTATGTGAGATGGTTGTCAACCAACTATAGAACTAAATTCAAGAGGGGCGTTTCTTGGCTTGCTTCATACATTGATCGTGTTTTTTTCAATTGATCAATTTATTATGATGAATGAATTTATGTAGATGAAATGATTTCTTGCGGATTCAAGTTGATGGTGAAATATTATTTTTATCAAATAGTAGAGAATTATTTATTATAATAGCCCAATTGAAACTTTTAAAATTCCCGTTTTACATCAGCCGCCTTGACCGTGGCGCCCCGTGCGGTAGCACACTCCGCACACCCCACGCGAGGGCCCTGAGGATAATGATCAAGATGTGTAATGAGAGTAATCGAGATATATTAGAAAAACAAGACAAACACGAAAGAAACGAAGAGGGAGAATTAAATGAATATTCGAAAGTAGAAGAAGTACATAAAGAAACGAAAACAAGGAGAAATGTAGATGGCAAGAATGTGAGAGTGCAGAACTGCAGATAGAGCCCAAGAAATTTCCAATATGAAGGCTTTAGTGAGTTAGCGTACGTACAAATGGAGTGTCTACCGTAGATAAGGTGAAACGTCGTATAGTCTGTTCAAGCAAAGAAGACATTCTGGCAAAATAGGAAAATTACTTCAGCTCAAACAATATCCATTCAAAAATTATAAATTTATTCTCAAATTGTTGAAAAAATTCTGATCTACAAATTGAGACCAAATTTATAATTCTTGTGCGTATATTGATTGAGATGGAGTGATTTTCCCATCTTGCCAGAATGTCTTCTTTGCTTGGACAGACGAATAACTTCGCGAGGTTATTGTGCGTCTGCAAGTGACAACAGGCTGCGCACAAACAATGTATCCAATGCATATAGAAAGCCGGCAAAATTCGGAAAGTTCCAGAACCTTCTCTCTAAGCTTACAGGCATCACGCTACAGACGTATGAAATTAGACTTTAGCATTAATTAATTACTTTTGATAATTGTTTTCTGCGAAAGGTGTTAGCTGGAGTTTCTCTACAAAGAGTTGAATATCGTGAAGTTGAGCGTTTTATGCTTATTAGCTTCTAAAGGTTTTGATAATCGTCAAGTTGAAAATTCAAACCGTTTTATGCTTCTAAATGTTGAAATTGGATTTTCGATCATAGTGCTATTGATAGATAACAGTTTTCAATGGATTTATTGGGTGGAATATTGCTTTCAATGACAGTTTGAAACTCTAGAAGTATTATGAGCGAGATCAATATTGCTAGTTTAGTCTGTTGTCCAAGCAAAGAAGACATTCTGGCAAGATGGGAAAATGACTACAGCTCCGTCAATGATGGTTCAAAAATTATAAACTTGGTCCAAAACTATAGACAAAAATCTGCTCTACAGTTTGAGACAGAATTTGAAAGTTTTAAACCAATATCGACCGAGCTGGAGTCATTTTTCATCCTGCCAGAATGTCTTCTTCGCTTAGACAAACTAATGAAACTCTGAAAGTAGTTTAAGTGGGACTTTGTCTTCTCAGAATTCAATAGGTTGAATAATTAGCTTCAACGAGTTGAGAAAGGATTTAAGATCGTAGGAGTAATGTTTTTGAAAGATAAGAATGTTTTCAATAGAGTTTCCAGGAAGCATCTTCAATTAAGTACCTTCAGTAAGATGATTGATTTAATGTTGAATTAACGAGACTAGTTTTATTTGGTATCAAATATCATCGCAATCAAGTAGAAAATTTAGACATCGTATCTTCATGAAGGACATTCTATAAAATGATTGAATATTATAGAATTTAGTTCCATTGAAATTTTATTGAATGTTTAATTAATGCGACTAGTTTCATTTTATACCAATTATCACCATTGGCAAATAGTAATACAGAGTAAGTTCATAAGCACAATTTGAAATTTAGGTATACGAGGTCAATCGTTCATGTTAATATTATTACTTACATAAATATTTTGAAATAGCTAGCAGAATATTTCATGGCAGATCAACAGCCATTGTTTCTTATCAATCAATCTATATCTATATAAGCGAAATGGAACTGACTGATTCATTCATCACCAGAACTAAAAATCCAAAAGCGAATGCGTTCAAATTTGGTAGGCATGTTCAGTTGGACGTTTAGTCGCGCGCTAAGAAAGGATTTTAAAAACTTTTCAAGGATACGCCAAATATTTAAGTTTCTCTATAGTTTTCCAGCGTTTTCTCAATTTTTTCGAGAACCAATCGGTAGAAAATGTTGATATTTGGTAGGTAAGTTCAGATAAGGTCTAGAAATGTTGTGTTAGAATGTATTTGAATTCCGTTCAAGATTACGCCAGTAATCAGGTTTTTCAAAATTGTAGATGTATTGCGGGTTGCATATCTATCGCCTTGATACGACCAATCCTTACTGTGAATTAAATGGTTCAGTGAGATTATAGATAAACTAATTTGGAAGATATTGAATCAAGTTTCAAACTATGTCCGATATAGTTCTCAAGGTTACGCTCAATATTAGCGTTTTACTATTTTTCGGAATTTTCAGAGTTTTTCTTGAATTTTTCGAGAATAAAGTGGTAGGAAATGTCGAAATTTGGTGAACAGGTCCAGATTAGGTCTAGAAATGCTGTGTTCAATGAATTTTGAATCCCTTCTGAACGGAATTTGCAGGCGAGCGAAGCGTGTTTGACTCACTGAAACTGCTGATACTGTCGGGGGTCCAGGGGGCGGAGCCCCCTGGCTAGGCGGAGAAGGCGAGCGAAGCAAGCCTGCCGCCTAGTCACCATTAATTTTATAATTTCTTCAAAAATATATTTGGTTGAGTGCAGCAGGCTCATGCCCTAAACAGCTCCTCTACAAATTTGTTCTTATAATGTTTGTGGCAAATTGTGGAAATTTAAATCAATGAAATGTGTGTTAATAATAATTTGAATCTGATAAAAACAATTTATATCCACCTTATCAACATGATCAAAGTAAGCAAAGACAATTTATAATCATAATCTATGATTAAAATTCATAATCTTATGTGAATGAAATTAATATGCGAAACTAGTTTCTATATTGATGTTCCTGACTATTTTCATTCTAAAACTTTCTTTCTCCCATTTTCCCACTACTTAATGTTCCACTACAACAGAAACACGACTAAACATTAGCTCTGAAGACTAGCATTGGAGTGGGTAAGACCAGTTCATAAAATAGACCGTTTCGTAAACAGACCGTTTACAAAAAATCAGCATTTTTTATAAATGTCCATTTTGAGTGTTGGGCTGTGTCGTGTCGTGTCGAGTTGGGCTGTATCGTATCGTGTCGTGTTGGGCTGTATCGTGTCGTTACGGGCTGTATCAAGTCGTGTGTGACCGCATCACAACTGAAAATACCTATCAAATGAATTCGGTTTGATTCACAAATCGTAGAAATAGCTTATAAAATCACTATAACTCAGAGTTCTCACAACTCAACAAAAACAAAATTTCTCATGTAAAATCACGCCTTTTCAATGCCAATAATATCACTCTGAATACTTTCATAGATTGAAGATTGACAACATGATATCAGCTCAAAGAAAACTCATGGTTTAACAAAGCGTTATTACTTGAAACAGCAATAATTTAGTATATTTGGGAAAAATAAGTTTTTGATTTAATTGTCTGTGTTTCATTCCTTTTATTTTTTGCATGTCCACAAATAACTGAATGAATATGAATTTTTCAATGAATATGAATGAAATTTTTGCCCTAAATAGTCAATCATTATGCATTAATATGTTCTCGTTTGAATATTTCAATAAAAATCTTAAATTAATGAGGATGAAAACGAAATTCATTTTTAAAGAAATGTAAATTTAGAAGTCCTCTAATACAGGAAGAAGTGGGAATGCACTTATTTATTCATATAATAGTAGCATTTTCAACAATTCAATTGGCCACAAATGAGAGATTGAGATGCAACTTCCATGAAATAAAAATTTTGAAGTATGGTGATACATAAATAGAAGTGCGAGCATGCAATTATATGACATACTTCGTAAATAAATATAGTTCTAGAGTGTTACTGCATTTTTTTTCATTGAATGTGTCAAATGCTCTTCTAAATTTCAACTCGGCAAGATCCGAATTTTCATTACTTTATCATAGGTTTTTTAACAACCCCAATCAAGACTCATTTGATTAAGCGAATCACTAGAATGTGTTCAATTCCACTAAAATTAGTTTATTTAGAACCGCATACTTGATTTCCAATGCATTATTGAAAGATATTGTCATACCACAGATTTTTTAGAAAATCGAGATGCCGGTTTCAGTTTCTACGCCAGCATTATCAATCTCTAGTGAACTAATTTTTTATGTTTACCAGATATTGATAATGGTGTAATAACCGGAACCGGTATCTCGATTTTTTAATAAATCGGCGGTTTGACAATCTTGTCTTTTCATTTAATATGGATAACTACCACAATTATATAAATATCACCTTCACTACTACTCAACAAGTTCAATGCATTATATTGGCATTGTCTTCAGTGGAAACGTATTTATTTAATAATTGATAATATCAAGTTAAACAACATATCTGAAGGAAGTTTAAATTTTATCAATGCTAATTTAATAGAAAATAATCTTACAATTTCCAAAGACTTGCGCCAAAATTCCAAAACTGTCTCAATCGTGACACTGGGAGTGACACAGAGCGTCCCTCCCCTCCCCTACCTCCAAACTCACAAATCAACAAATTATGATCACAATTTCTGAAAAGAAAACTTTCCTCAACTGACAACTTTTCAAATTGAAGCACTCTTTAAGCTTGATTTAAGCTCTAAAGTCACGCGGTTCACGACGACGAGGCAAAGCTCAAAGCACGGCCTCTAAGCACCGACTGACTTGATTCGGAAAAGTTGGAGCAACCCTACAACCCCCCATTCCACCCCCCGCAGCCTTCCGTATCCGAAAATCCTTTAGTTGCGTATCACAGTCGGGGATACGCGTTGCAAGTACAGCTAATATAATCTGTCCAAGCAAAGAAGACCCACTGGCAAGATGGGAAAATGACTTATAATGGGTAAAGAATATTATAAATTTATTTTTTCTTTCAAAAACATACAATACAAAAGTTGAGTTATATCTTTTAGTGAAATAACTCAGGCCTATTCCTTGCATAATATATAGTCTTAATAGTAGATCAAATTGTTTCCTACAATTTAAGATCAAATTGATAACTTTTGAACCAATATTGACCGAGCTGGAGTCATTTTCTCATCGTGCTAGAGGGTCTTCTTTGCTTGGACAGAATATACTACCCTATAGAGACTGCAATACCATACCTACATACTGTGCTTATTTTCTCTTAGGGCTACTGTATTCGTTAAAACTTTAAATAATTACAATCAAAGTATCCTTTTTTAATTTTTTTTTTAAAGGGTACTTTGATTGTAATTATTTAAAGTTTCAACTACATACTGTGATATAGTCTGTCCAAACAAAGAAGACCCTCTGGCAAGGTGGAAGAATGACTCAGGCTCGGTCAATATTGGTTCAAAAGTTATCAATTTGATTTCAAATTGTAGGAAACAATTCGATCTACTATTAAGACTATATATTATGCAAGGAATAGGCCTGAGTTATTTCACCACAAGACCACATTTTCAATTCTGGAACAACTATTGACCAAGCTTGAGTCATTTTCCCATCTTGCCAGAAGGTCTTCTTTGCTTGCACAGACTATACCCTACAGAGACTGTAATACTCACAGTGTAGGTAGTTATTCAAGTAAAATGTTTCAATGTTTCAACAACAGAGACTGTATGTGTATGATACTCATAGTTTGGTCATTGGTGTGGAATTTTCCAACTACAGAGACTGATGTATTATCCACAGTGTGGCCATTGAAGGTCAAACTTTTAATTGGAAATAAGAATGACTCCAATATATGTAATAAGTATGGAATCCAGTACTAGAGTCAAAATATGTATGGCTATATGCAGTGCTCGATTTGTAAAATGAGGTATGGGAGCGGTGGGAGAACTAGGTATGGAATACCCCCCCAGTGGTAGGGGGGTCCGGGGGGTTTCCCCCAGGATAGTTTTAAAAATCACAATTGAATTGGAGTTTTTTTTTAGCAAATCAGGGCAATGTTTTGTAGCTATTTTTTATTATTATTATTATTTAGCGTATGGCTTTTATTAGTGGGGAGACCCAAGGGTTGTTCCACTTCGCCAAATAACCTCATTTTCCACAAACGGAGATATGAGTTATAGTTATTTTAAAAAGCTATTTTTTATAAAACTACCTAATAATAAAATTTTAAGGAATGAATAAAAAACCAATTTGGACCAGGCATGGTTTTTATCATTTCAACAACACTGTATAATCTACAAAGGCCTTAATTTTCCTCAAGTTTTAAAACATCTGGTGTTCAAACTGATGAATAACAACATGATGCATTGTTATTCAGAATGAAATTTACATTTCGCAATGGCAAAGATAGTACCTAGCACCTCACGCTGAGGCCGCTTATATATAAGAATCCAGCCGAGGCCTACGGATGATACTTTAGGCATTAGCGTCCAGCCGTCCACCTATAATTCTGAATTTATAGCAATATTATGTTGTAATTAGAGACAAAGTTATTGAACAGTTTGGAATTAGTGACTGACAAAAACAACATTAAAAAAACCGAACACGAAAAATCGTTGTTTCTAAAAAAATCTTGGGAAAAAAGATATGGGAGCGCCCCTCTCATGTGCTCCCCCTCAAATCAAGCCTATATGTCTTTATAAGTATATATTACAATCTTTGTAAGTATCCAATTCATTTTATTAGATTAAACCCAAAAAAAACAAACCATGAGATCAAACCCGTGCTACATTATCAAGCTGAATTGTTGTTTTCCCAGTTACCCCAGAAATTTAATGTTTTAGTGATTTAAGTCTGTTTAGTAATTTAAAGAGTCTGTTTAGTAATTTTTAAAGTCTGTTTCCATCAGCTTTATCATAATTTCATTAGTAGTAACAGAAAAATGTTTCACATTTTAAACAAGATTGAAAAATAATATGATACAGGTTCATTACAACATTGCAAGATGTTATATTATAGATGACCCAGTTTTCTCTTAAAATGTATAATTTACTACTTGAAATAAGATACAGTAAACAAAATAAACTTATAATATGATAATATTCAACTGCCTTTATTTAATTCACTTTCAATTGACTGCAAAATTGCTTATTACAATGTGTCAATTTACTCATTAATGGAAGTCTGAAAGATCTTCTTGGACAAGAGAGTTTTTTTGAGAAATAAATCTATGTCTATCTATATCTAAATCATGTCTTTCTATATTAATCTAAATAAATCTATGTCCAAATCTAAATCTATCTATATAAAGATAAAAATCTGCCTAATTACTTCATTCAAAAAGTCTCATTTTGAAGCTCTTGCTAAGCATTAAAGGAGTTTTAACACAGCAATTTATGGAATTTTCATGTTTTATTCTTGACACTGCCGGTGGCCATAGAGTTAATAAATGAAAAAGGATAAAGTCTATAGAACAATAGTTTCAATATTCTTTCACTCTTTCTATCTGATAATTAATTCACAATTTTATTTCTTTTATCATGTAGAACTCTCATAGTAAGGTAGTAAATATACTTGTAGAATTAAAACCTTTAGCGTAGATCTGTTGAAGCTGATTTCAACAGTAATTGAATTTTAACAATCCTCAAATTCAATGTAATAAGTAAACTAATAGAGTAATTCAAGTTCAAATTATATGAGTAATTAAATGCAATAAATGAAAACAATATTTTATCGTGTTTTGGTTATTATATTGAAGCAAAAGAAAAGTTGAATTAAAACTGGAAAATTAACAGTAACTCATAGGCCTATCAATATTATAGTACCGTACCATGTTACCTACCTACCTACCAACTTAGAATAATAGATCATAGAATTTATACTAAGATCCTCTTTGGTACCAGTAAAATTTATTATCCACTGATTTTGCAATCAAATTATTGTGTTGTTTCCAAACATTTTTTAATGAATTCTATTAACAGATGAGTCATTGCCTCCTGCCAAAAAATGTAGCTGAACACCATTTCAAAAAGATAACTCTTTTGTAGACAACAAAGTTACCTATCAAATTGTTACTTATGTAGCCTATTTAATTAATCAATAATATTAATATTGGTGTGAATTAATGAAAAAAATAAGACAATCGTACAAAAGTTGATGAAAAGCAATAGTTTTTTAGCCCAAAAATATTCATGTAAAAGTAATGACTACAACACTCTTATTTCATTTCTATAGAACGGTATTGTAACATAGTGATAATTATTATTATAGACGGTAAGCCTATACCTACTCATATCAATAATAAAGAAAATTACTACGAGTATTTTTATTATTTCAGAGCAATATCGGGACCACTAACTTACAATTAAGTATGAAACTTAAAATTAGTATGAAAAAAATGCTCTATAAATGCTTCATTTTCTAAGTATTTGGAAATACTGTGGAATTCCTATCACAATTATTCCTATTATTTTCAAGAGTATTATGTAATATTTAGTTTTATTTTTATTATTTCATTATTCAGATGAATATTACAATTATTTTTGTTCCAGCTTCCAAATATTATCAATGTAAAAATTCCAATTTTCATATTTCCAGAATAATATTAGTAGGCTACTGTAAATGACATTTCAATTTCCCTAACACCGCTTCATGAATGTCTGTAGACAGATTGTAAAAAATGATGGGGAGAAAAATCCCATTCGTCAAAATAGATAAGCCAGGATAAGCTAGGACAAGGTTTAGGACCTTGAGCTAGGAGATTGGACGCTTCTGCCATCTTGTGTTGAAAAGATCAACTAGAACCGACCATTGTACTAAAAAGCGTACTGTCTCATTCTCCATAAAAAACCACTTCCCGACGTTCAAACTAGCATAAAATACAGAGTCTTGACAAATTATTTTACTAACAGAATGTAAAATATGAGTAGTTTTCTCCACTAAGTTACTTATTAACTCATAATCATTCTTATAAATGAATCTTTACATCCCAGTAAGCACTGACACAGTCTAGACATCAATGATAGCCTAGTAAAATCAACTCTAGCTGAAACATTGTCATTCAGTATATTTCAAATTCTACAGAATAATCTACTGTTATGACCATAAAATATTATTTACCTTGAAAATGACAAGATTTCATCCTTCGATCAACACTTGACACTTCCACTCACGTTAAACTCACTTTTTTACCACCGAGCAAAACACTTATCAACCCGACACGCAACAGGTAAAGAAAAAACTGATAACCGTGTTGTGAATAATTAAAAAGGAGAACAACGAAACCTATCTCGCGATATGTCAGTAATTATTGCATTTCATAAGGATAATTCAAGGATTTTTCACGAATAAATTGAGTATCAAACGGTATCACTTCTTATCACCGGCATCTCAACGACCAAACTGAAACCGACATGAATATTCCTGCAGAGCTGTGATGTGACTGCTATCATTTGAAAAAATAAAACTATTTCTATTGTTGAATCGAATAAATCAGTTTTTAAACTTCAAATAATATCTAATATATTAGAACTTGAGTTTTTAGATTGAAAACAACTCTCTGAAATGAGATAATGTCATGGTTAGGTTTGGTTTGTTTACCAGCCTGCTGATAAGCGGCTGCAGCGGTTAATTCAAATTCAGTAGAAGTGTACCAGCACCGGTAAGAAGGAATGCTTACGCCTTACCGTACCGCTATAATTATTCTTCAATGGACCTTGAAGAATAAAATACAGATTGATATTGATTTAATAGTCGATAATATTCAACTGGAAGTGAAATATTTAGTCTATAATAAAAGGTATCACAGAAAAACCATAGAAATAAGGCAGAGGTATCAGAATATGAGAAAGTCTATTTTATGGTTTTCATGGTCTCAACTCTCATGACTATTCTTGATAGGCTTGTTATAATCCTCTATTTTTTATAAAATCTACAATCTACACATTGTCAGATAATTCGGAAGCTTAAATTTCTCCTGTTTCACTGATGAAAAGCCTATACCGTACTATGGGCTCTTTTTCTTATTCAACGCAAGTAAGTTAGGTAGGTATATCGATAACTTTACCTAACTCACGATACAGAATATTGTGCCAATGATTATGACCTGCATAATAGAAGCTTATTCAATATTTTAAAAATTCAATAATATCTGAATGTGATTGAACAGTAGTTCTATAATCCTGTATGCTCATGCTCAACATGATTATCCCTGGCATAGCCTACCTATTTCAAAATTAATTTACTGAATACTGATAACAAATAATTAGCAGAGCTTAAGAACCAATTGATTCTTTTTGTTGCTTCTACCTTGAATATTATTGGAATGAAAATAATTATAAATTGATTACCTTTGTCCTCTTACTTATTGACAATGCAAATTTTAATAAAATAAAAAGAGCTATGAAAATTTATTGAGTTTGTCAAGCCACTATTATGCATTACCGTAGTAAAATAGTAATTCATTTCAGTCCTTTCTATGGAAACTGTAGGCTATATTATTATGGTCCCTTTGGTACTTACCATTTTGCTTGTGATATCGCCAAATTTTTGAATGATTTCGTCCTTCCTCTTTTTCTTCCTTTTCCTTTCTCTTTGCTTTGACTCACACTCTTGGATGTTCAGAAAACGTATAGTTGATAACTTATCCTACTTTATTCATTAATTTAGAGTATTTTATAGCCTAATCGAGTTAGATGATTAAACCCATGTTCGCTAGCAGCATAATAATTTGATTCACACAACATACGAAAGAAGAATAAAGTCATTATACTTATTTACATAATATAAGTTAGCCTACTTTCTTCCTTACCTTGACATCTAGGGTATTTTATAATATTGAGTTTGATGATAAATCATTGTTAGCTGGCAGAATAATTAGATTCACACATAGGCCTACGAAGTAAGAATAAAATAACTTTTTCTTTAGTAATTTATTGTGGAAGAGATTTTGTGGTAGTTATCCATATAGAATTAAACTATAAAATACTGTCAGACCAGCACATATAGTTACTAAAAATGGAGATACCAGTTTCGGTTGCTACACCATTATCAATCTTGCTGATTATGATTTTGGGGAGTCCGATCCCACTAGACGTCAAAACTGCAATCAGTAGGAAGTAGAAACCAAGCGGAGTGCTATCTTTGGCAAACTAGAACCTAAGTTTACCAAAGATTGATAATGGTGTAGCAACCAAATCTGGTATCTCAATTTTAAATAAATCTGTGGTTTGACAATATCTTGTCGTTCAATTGAAAAATTAAATCTCATAAACATTGCTGTCAAAATGTTTCTATAGTTCAATTTTATACAACGCATTACAGTGGTACCTACACAAATGGTTACATGAAATAATGAGAAAAATTCCTGTGAAAATGTTTTATTATTCAATTTACAAATAAGCGCATAAAAGAATAGTGACCAAAAATTATAGTAAAAGTAGGTACAATAATAGAATGGAAAGGCAAGTGAGAAAGCAATAATAACCATAAAGAAATTAGCTGATCCAACAATATTTCATATTTTCATCAATTTCATCTTAGTTACAGAGAAAACGTTTTTTTCAATAATTCTTTAAATCTCCAAACAAGTGCGTAATCATTGTTACAAAATACATCATAGTCAATAATTGTCAGAGTTTAAAGCAGATTATCCAAGCTTTTTTCAAAGTATTTTTTATTCAAACAAATTTTCTCTAATCCTCCTGTACACGGGGTTTGTAGTGGTGGCCAGTGGAGTAGCTGTAGCCAATCACAGTTCTTGTTGTTTAACTCAGAGACAAGGCAAAGGCTGTGATTCGCTACAGCTATTCGACTGGCCGCCACTACTAGGCCCGTGTACAGGAGGCTTAAAATTTAAATCATAATCAGTATAACTCTGAAACGAAAACGAAACATGTACGGGTATTGGAAACATTTTGAACTTTAGCAGAAATATAATCAAAAATGTTTTTGTAATAGTTATTCATTAATTTCAGATAGTTGAGCATGTTTCAAATAGTATTTATATAGTACATAATGATGATAATTATTACAATGACATTCGTAAGTTTATCAAGTGACTAATGGCATAGTTTTCTAATTTAACATTCAAAATAGTTTGAAGATTATAGAAAAGCAGGTAGTTCGCACAAACTGAGAAGAACCGCTGACACAATACACTTTACATTGGGATTGCGTGTCTTTTCAGCTAGCGCGAACTGCTATCGCACTGGAGAAATTGAAGAAGAAGCCAACAAATTAAATATGGAATTGGAATTTTTAATATTATGATTAATCAATAATAATATACTGCCTTCTCAATGAGATCATGAATTATATTGGTATAATTATCTGAAATATTCATTCTGACTCAACTTTACTGCAATAATAACACTGTAAGTAATATTGTAAGCTCATTGTTTATACGATTAATACAAAAACTATTTCAATAAAAGCACCATAGCTTGCTGAAATGTGCAATTTATTCATATTGTAAATGGGAACTTAACACCAGTTTTGTGAGTTATTATAAATAGTATTATAATCAATCATTCAATTCCTGCGTGAAAATATAAAGAGATTGAATCACAGCATAAAAGAAAAATTACAAACACTAATAGTATACTTATTGTGCTTATTTGAAGTACAAAAATCAAACATGGAATATCACACATCATACATACATACATTCAACAAAAAAAAAATTTACAGTTTGGGAATATTATTTTTATTTAATACTACACAGCAATAGGGCGGAAATTTAGAAGATCATAAAATTTCAATAATGTAATATTTTTCAACCATTTATAAGATATTTTATTAATGTTTGTTAAACAAAAATATCACTTTGGAATATCTAATGGACGGTCCATAGTTTTTGAAACACATTAATTTATTGTTACTAAAATTAAAAACTGTCATTGGAAACATTGAAAAAATTACTAATCTTAGGAACATGAAAAATGAAATAATTTTTACTCAAGGTTCACACTATGAATCTAAATTTTGAATCACCTTTAACGAACTATCATTTTTATAGTTTACACTGAATAGTTTTTGGAAAACCTATATAATTTATTTCAAAAAAACATAAAATACAAACTTGTAGCATAGTGCAAGTTAATATAAGAGTATCTAGTTTTTTTCAAATCTAATTTTATCAATCAAATGGTCGATTATTATTTGATTTTAGAGATTAACTTAAATTCAAACCTAACAATAATTTATTATTATATTTCTTATTTTAAATCTATATAAATTTAATTGCAAGTTTTAGAGGGTGTTTTTAAATTTGATAGCTTGCCAGTAGCATGAAGTAGGCTAAAATAAAAAATTACTTTTCTATTAATCAGTTGGAATTACATAAATAATATTTTATCAAGAAAACTCTATTTCTCAACTGAAAGTCTATCCAATATGTTATTGGCTTCAAAATCTAATCTCACTCAAGTTGTATTCATATATTCCTAACAATATAGACCAATTATTCATCCTTCAATCACCTTAAAATTGAAGTAATAATTTTGTGAAATTATAACACATTGTGCTGAACGATCAATGAATAAAAACAATCAAATATCTTTCAATGAGAGAACTAAAAACGAACAAACAATTACAAAAACTAAACGTAAATCACAGAGTGCAATCATTACGATAAAATTAGATAGACAGAGTACAAACAATTAACTGCTTAAAGCTCACAAAAACATAATTGATACAATTATAAACTACTGTACAAAAGCCAAACATTTTCATTATGAAAAATAATCACTAAAAAGGTAAATACTCTACAAATTACAGCTTAAAAAATAGCAATAAATAATGAAATGAGTCCTGCACAGCAGTAAAATGAAAAACGTTAAATTATTTATTTATATTTGTGGATAAATTGAAATTTTTGAATAATGTAGTAATGCGCCAATTTAAACCTAAATGTGACCCAATTTCAAAATTAATGATTATGCTTTAAAACACCAACCAAGTTGTGCCGCTTGACATTCAAATGCAGCGGGCCTGTAAACATTTATTTTGAAATAAGTTTATTTACTGTTTGCGTGACTCAAACAAAGCTAGTTTCTTTGTTCAGAACGGCTCCACCCAAAAAGGACCGTTATTGTTGGAAATTTGAGAGATGTGATCAAACAAGAGAGTTGAAAATATGTAAATAGTTTTGTTATACAATGTAAATAGTTAGTTTAAAAGTCTCTCCAATAAAAGAAAAATATCTTTTTAATTTTTGGCTGAGAAGAGAAGTTTGATTGGAAGTTCACTTTAACCGCTGATAACAGGTATGTTTTGTTCAAGTGTGACTGAACATTTTAAAATATTATTATAGTTTTGAATTCAATTGAATTAGGAAACTATTGTTTGAAAGAAGTTTGGAAAAGAAGTATTAATTAGAATATTGCAATCTCTGTAAAGTAGTAATAAAACTTGATAAGGTCTTTTTAACCAAAGTTAACCAAGTAACTATTTGTGTCTAAAGACTAATTTTTGTATCTTTAAAGCAGGAGTATCAAAACTCAGTTTTCCATATTAATTAAACTGATGTGAAATTACATAAGGAAACTGAGAGTTAAAAAGATTGATTTATGAATAATTCTGATTGGTAAATCAACAATAGAGTTGAAAGAATCATATTGCAAATGGCTGTAAAGAGCTAACCTGAATTATGTTTGGGGTTTTTGCTTAATTGCAGCAGTCAACGTTGGAGGTCCAAGTTGGCGATCACAACCTGGTGAGGGAGCTGCAATCTGATTGATTCAGGCCCATTAATGAGGAGTATGGAGGTGAAGGGACCATCGTTCAGGTAACCTTGTACCGTACATATTTAGTTGGAACCAACCAGGGAGCTATCTAAGGAGGGACAGTGCTGGAACTGGGGCAGTTTACAATAATTACTGTGTGACTTGTGATAAGGTTTGGAAATAGAAAGAGTGTAATAGTACATTACGCCACAAGCCCGGGAAGGAAAAGTTTACAGTATGAGGATAGTTTCCCGGGCGAGGCTTGCCGAGCCTGGGAATAATTCCGAATACTGTAAAAAACTTCCTGGGCGAGTGAGTGTATAATTTTTTTCGGTACACTTCAAATAAATTTTATTAATCTAATCTCATAAATGAACAAAACAAATAGGATTAATGAGATCTAAGAACAGCTAGACCGGATAACTTACTTAAGTAATTTATAATTATTGTGTACTTGAATCAATTGAGAATTGAAAATCAATTTCTTTAAACTTAATATCTAATCTCAACACATATAGTGAAGCTTTGGTAAGCAGCTAGGAATATTGAAATTAGAATAAGTGATTCTAATGTTATTATTGTTCATTAATTTAAGGTTTTGAATCATCTCATTAAAGTATGAAACAATAATTCATTACTTCAGCTACTGAAATCTATTTACAGCTCTGAAAATTTGACTTTCAACAGGAATACTGAGGGTATTTCGTATTTATAATTACACAAAGTAACATAAAAAACAGACAGTAATAATGATGACTGTAATACAGCTCTAAGTAAAGCATAATCTCGATTATCATTACATGATAATATAATAATCTATTCCATTGACATAATTATACTCAATTGTAATGAATATTTTAAAGATTCTCTCAATCAAGCTTTTTGGAAACAATATATTTACATCATATTCAATTCAATTGAAAGGTTTTTAAAATATTACAGTGTACAAACATGCATTTACAAACAAAATTGGAATGCTATGTTGTATTTAGGAGATTCTTAACTTCCGTTACTGAAAAAATTCAAATCCTATTTGTTATAAATTGTTAACAATTTGTTAATATCATCAACTCATCATGTGAAATTCAAGTGTAAATGTGGCAATGGTATTCTAGAGCCATGATTTTTATTAACTATTACAAATTGACTTTTCAACTACTGATAGTGTTATTGTTATCCTGTATCTTTAATCATTACAAATACGATAATGATTCTCATTTAGTTCCTTATTGTAAAGTTTATTTTCTTTTCAATTCATTTCTTATTACATCTTGAATCACTCCTGGAACTGACAAGAATAACATCTTATACCTAACAAGATGAATTTCTGTTTTGTCTTTTAAACATTTTAAATTATATAATAATTGTTTCCTCATCTTGCTCAACTCTCAGGTTAGAAACTAGCACAAAACTGCGTTCAAAAACTTCTTACTTGATCAAATACATCATTCTGAATCAAACAAACATTCAGATTCAACTTTTTCTGTTTTTCCAAACAATTCTTTTCAACTAGCCATATTTCAACCTTTTTCACATTATTTGAAATGAAAAACACAAAAACCAATCCTACATTTTATGGTTCAAGTCCATGGTTTATACAAAAATACATAACTTTTGCAAGCAAATAATCACCTTATCACAAAAGAAGAAGGCTGTCAGATGAATATAGTCTGTCCAAGCAAAGAAGACATTCTGGCAAGATGGGAGAATGACTCCAGTTCGTTTAATATTGGTTCAAAAATTTTTCTAAATAAATCTATCTCCATATGGAAATTGAGAGGGTGAGGTATAATTGAGTCTTAGAAGAGGAGGAGCTTGAGAGGGGGGGACATAATTGAGATTGAGAATAGGAGAAACTTGAGAGGAGGAAGCATTATTGAGCTTCAGAGGATTGATTGATTTACTAAAACTACTTCATTTACTTTAAACATTGCTGTAGAGACGCCAATGGAGGGGAAACAATGGGGAGGGAGAATAGAGGAGGTCCTCTATCAGGAGGGCGACTCGGCGGCTGCAGACCCTGAACTTGCTTTGTCCAAGGGCTACTTGGAGTGCAAACAGTTTTATGAGTTTTTCCGTGGAGGCTCCAATGAAGGGTAAACAATGGAAACCAATTTCAACAATGGAGACCTACTTTGTACGATGGCAGATATCTTAAGGAGTTGGGTGTTTTTGGGGACAATTTTCCCCATAGAAAACAAACGTGCAAAGTCAAGGCCAAACCGCAGGTGTTTAGATACCTAAGGTGGCAGATACCTTAAGAAGTTGGGTGTGTTGGGGACAATTTTCCCCTTAGAAAATCATCGTGCAAAGTCAAGACCAAACCGCAGGTGTTTAGATACCTAAGGTGGCAGATACCTTAAGAAGTTGGGTGTGTTTGGGGACAATTTTCCCCATAGAAAACAAACGTGCAAAGTCGAGGCCAAACCGCAGGTGTTTAGATACCTAAGGTGGCAGATACCTTAAGAAGTTGGGTGTGTTGGGGACAATTTTCCCCTTAGAAAATCAATGTGCAAAGTCAAGACCAAACCGCAGGTGTTTAGATACCTAATGTGGCAGATACCTTAAGAAGTTGGGTGTGTTTAGGGACAATTTTCCCCTTAGAAAAATCATCGTGCAAAGTCAAGACCAAACCGCAGGTGTTTAGATACCTAAGGTGGCAGATACCTTAAGAAGTTGGGTGTGTTTGGGGACAATTTTTCTCCTAAAAAACCAACATTTGCCGAAGTGGCCAAGTCGAAAACACGGTTACAGTATGATAGAGCCTATAACAGCTTTGGCTAAATCTAAAAAACGTTTTTACTTTTTTAATGCAGAAATAGAAATTTAATACTGTGAGGATAATGATTTCATTAGCTATTTGAGTTTTATTAGTAATGACTGTTAATCACTAGTTACTAGTAATGATTAGTCTTTAGCCTAGTAATGACTGATAGTGGGCCACGTGAAAATTGCAAACCAAACTGAATCAAACCTAAAAATATAAATAACACAATAAGTTATATTCAAATAAAAATGGTACAACCAATATTAGCTGGCCAAAAAAAATCTAGATTCAGTATCATCAACTTGATCAGGGGACCCAACTTCAGTCCCTTTGAACAAAAACTCATCAACTTGAATCTTTTTCAACAAAGCTCAAAAGTTATTTCTAAAATAATTTCCTGGTCATAGCAGAATAGAATTGCCAATGAAAGCCAGCCTCAGTATCAGGCTCAAACTCATTATTACACTGAGCCTCAGTATCACTTATTTTCAAAACCACTCATTTTTGTGATATTATTTTGTATCAATGTTTTTGTTTTAGAAGTAGACTACTATTATTTGTTTTGTGTAATTGTGTTGGCCTGGTTAGGTGAAAGAGGGAGCCATATGGTTTCAACCTTGCCAGGGGAAAAATTAAACAATCAATTAATACATGATTGATTTATATTTCCAATGTCACAAAGCAAAATTGTGACAAAGATAATTAAACACCTTGAAACAAGCAAGTGGGCTTGTTTTCTTTCCTTGAAGCAAGTAAGCTTGTATTTTTTCTTCAATTTATTTCTTTGGTTTTCAATGGTTTCATTTTCATTTGTCTCAAACAATCAAGGAAAGAATGGGGTGAACTGTGGGTGAACTGCTCAATCACCTCCTCAGCAGCTAAATTTAAATTTCCCAGTCTCTACTTGTTAGCATCTTGCCGTTGTTGGGCGAGATCATAAGGAATGTCGCAAGCCAGCATCTGAAACAGATGTAACATCTACTGTTACTGTAACCCTAACTGTTAACTGCTAAACTGCTGCTGGCTTGGCTTTCCGGTTTCCGCTTCTAGAATTCAATTTGGTTTTGGATCCACGCATCGCACGCGCGCGCGCTGCTACACCAGTACACCTACAGCATGTCGGAAAAGTCTTTTCATTGTAGTTTATGTGGGAAAAGTTTTGCTATGAATTATAATTTGGTACGCCACTCGGCAAATGCGCACCAAAATTATATAACTACAAAAGAAGGAGCCCTTTTGTGTCCATTTGGCTGCGATGATAAATCACTTCATAAACATTGGGAGTTAATTGAGCATCTGAAAGGAAATCACAACTTTGAGCCAACAATAGAAGAAATTACGTGATTAAAATTTCCATGATTATTGAATGATATTCATCATCTGCTATGAAAAAGATGAAACATTCAAAAACCTGAGATAAATCTCAGGATAAAGTTCTTAATTGACATAGACATTCAGTCTAGTTCGAGCGTTCAAAGAGTAAACATAGGAACGTTTAATAGTAGTGCAGTTAAATTATTAGTTGGTTAGTCAGCAGTTATTTCGAATTGAATTCATGACAATCATAATCGGTTGTCAGCAGTTTTGCCTTGTTTTCGCGTTTTTTGTTTGTGTCAACCTTGTTTTCAACATTTTTTGGTCTGTTTGCGGTTATTGACTTCAAGTGAATAGATAACCGTCATATGCAGAAATGCTACAACTTCCAGCAACAGTGAAACCAGCAAGATCAGACGGAAATAAACAGATGAAAATCCAACCAAAAGAAGAAATAGTAATAATCAAACCAGCAGAAGTTGAAGGAGATGAAACAGAGGCCAGCAAATGACAAAAAGCTCAATCAAATCAGAAATGGCCAAACATCGACACTTGAAAGTCAAGAAATCGGTAAATATTAAGGGTTGCGGAGTACTGTTAGTATTGGATTCCGAAAAAGTTGAGAAGAAAATAATGGAAAGTGACATCATAAAATCGGGAAAATTCAATGAATCAGAGCCCAAGAAAAAGAAGCCAAAAATGATTATCTACAATGTGCCAAGTGACCTCGAGGATAAGGAAATAGTGCATGATGTCTACTTGAAGAATTATAGTGGAAAGTTTACCGAAATAGAAATGTCATCAGAATTCAAGCCCTTATTCAAGGTCGGACCAAAAAATAAGGAGACTGTCCATTGGGTAGTCAAGTGTGAGCCGGTTATGAGAAGAGCACTTATTAACGATGGAAAGGTGTACATAAAACTGTCATCATGTGGGCTTAGAGACTACATAGTAGCAACCAGATGCTTTCATTGCCAGCAGCACTATCACGTGACCAAGTATTGCAAACAACAAAATGTGACTTGCGCGCACTGTTCACTCAATCATGATGTCAAAGAGCAACTACTAGACATAGCAGGCCAAAAAAGGATATGTTTGACAGGAACCATCATGAAGAATTGATGTCGAAAGATAGACTTGATACCAGACAAAGAATTACACAAGAAGCCATGAGGGATAACAGACTTGCTCTTCTCAAAAGACAGTGAAGATGGCAGCAGAGTGTATTGTCAAACTGTGATCACATTTAATGTGACAGATTCAAGAAGAAACCAGAAACATTTATCAAGATTCACTAGTTTCTAATACATATAAAATAATTTCTTGTAGACAACTAGATTCAGATCCGCTCAACAACAAATGAACTGTCCAGTATTTGTAGTCAAGAGTTGCACAAGAAACTTTAATTGCATCTTTATGACTTGCTCAAAGGAAGGAGAAAAAAAATTAGTTGGAAATTTGCATTGTCGAACTGTTTCCCCATTTAATGTGATGACCAATTCAATACAAAACCAGAATTAGTGTTGAAGATTCTACAAGCTTCTCTTTTTACAGAAAAAAATTCTGGGAAACTCTGGATTCAGAATCCATTTAACAGCAAATGGACTATCTTGTAATTTGTACTTGCGTCAGGAGTTCTTTAAAAAATTCATCGAGTTCATGAAATGCACCAAAGGGGAGAGAAAGAATCAGTTGGTGACTGCATTATCAAACTGTGTTCATGTTCCAATGTGACAAATTCATGGAAGAAACAAAGATTTTTGTTCAAGATTCCACTAGCATCTTTTACAAAAATAAAAGAATGTTTGAAACCACGGCGATTCATAGACTTTGCGTACACGCAGCTTATCAGTTGCAATGGTTTATTATATTTTGGAGCAAGGTTAATTGTACCTCAAAAACTCAGGAATTTCATAATGAGTCGCTTACATGAAACTCACCTTGGCAGTTCAAAGATAAATTCTCTTGTTCAACAGTTCTACTATTGGCCAGGTATATATTCAGATATTCACAATTTTATATTATCATGTAACAATTGCTTTCAATTGCAATCATATGATTTATTTGACTTATATTTTTAATCTTGTTTATTTATTTCATTACTATTTTTATCCACATTGAGAATGGGCTAATGTACCGAAACATGTATGTGTTTTTATCATTTTAAAGTTTTCAAAAAAGGGTGTTTGATTTTTTATTTATTTTTCAATCTATCATGTAACATTTGTCAAAGATTCAAAAAATCAAGGACTAAAGAACCACTGATAAATTGCAACATTCCCAATAAACCATTCTGTAAAATTGCAGCTGACATTGCAGAAATCAATGGATTGAACTACTTGATTGTGATTGATCATTTTGAGATGGCTTGAAGCTTACCCAATCAACAGCAAAAGCAGCCTCACCGTAATTAAAAAATTGAAGGAGACATTCAGTAGATTTGGAATACCTCAAACACTAATAGCAGATAACATTCCATTTAATAGCAGAGAAATGCATCAGTTTGCAGAAAATTGGGGATTTAAAATCACCTCATCAAGTCAATGTCATTTAAAATCAGAGGGATCAGCAGAAAAGGCAGTTGAAATATACAATAATATGTTTAAAAATGCAGCTGCAAACAAGCAAGATTTGGAATTATATTTACTCAATTATTGTAATGCTCCTTGTAGCTGGATTGGGATATACACCTACACAGCTTCTTTACAGCAGAAATATAAGAACTAGGATTCCTACAGCAAATTACGCAATGAATCCAAAATTATACCAAATGAGGTGATTGACAAGATGGAAAAGAATCATCGATAGAGAAACTTTACTCTGTATCTGAAAAAACCGAAGATTTTGTAATTGGGAAGGAAATATTATGTGCAGAATATACGAAAAATAAAAAGGGGAAGATGGGAAAATATAATATATTATGAGTAATACAAACAAAGACTTAAAGAGGGAGATGTTACATATGATTCCAATATAGTTACTAAGTTGATTTAATTAAAAAAACAGTTTAGTCTAGAATGAAAATAATTAAAAGATGGTTCATTTAAAAATAAAGCGTATACATTCAATTCTTAACAGTACCAGACAAAGATTTACTGAAGAAGCCATGGGGGACAAAAAGACTTGTTCTTCAAAAGACAGTGAAGATGGCAGCAGAGTGTATTGGCAAATCATCACATTTCTAATGTGACAGATTCAAGAAGCAAACCAGAAACATTTATCAAGATTCACTCAGTTTCTAATACATATAAAAGTAATTCTTGTAGACAACTAGATTCAGATCCGCTCAACAACAAATAGAACTATCCAGGATTTGTAGTCAAGAGTTTCACAAAGATATCTTTAATCACATCTTTATGACTTGCTCAAAGAAAGGAGAAGAAAATTAGTTGAAATTTGCATTGTCAAACCAGTGTTTCCTCATTTAATGTGTGATGACCAATTTCAATAAACCACGAAACCAAGAATTAGTGTTGAAAGATTCACAAGCTTCTCTTACAAAAAAAAAAAAAAAATTCTGGGAAAACTCTGGATTCACAGATCCAAATTTAACAAACAAATGGACTATCTTGTATTATGTAGTCAGGAGTTCTTTAAAAAATCTAAACATTGAGTTCATGAAATGCACCAAAGGGGAAGAAGAATCAGCTGGTGAATTTGGCATTATCAAACTGTGTTCATGTTCAATGTGACAAATTCACATGAAGAAACAAAGATTTTTGTTCAAGAATCCACTAGCATCTTTTACACAAAAAAATTAAAAGATATGCTTGGAAACCTATAGACTTGTGCAAGTTAGCCAATGGTTTATTATATTTTGGAGCAAGGTTAATTGTACCTCAAAAACTCAGGAATTTCATAATGAGTCGCTTACATGAAACTCACCTTGGCAGTTCAAAGATAAATTCTCTTGTTCAACAGTTCTACTATTGGCCAGGTATATATTCAGATATTCACAATTTTATATTATCATGTAACAATTGCTTTCAATTGCAATCATATGATTTATTTAGAAACTTATATTTTTAATCTTGTTTATTTATTTCTCATTACTATTTTTATCCACACATTGAGAATGGGCTTAATGTACCGGTGTATGTGTTTTTATCATTTTAAAGTTTTCAAAAGGGTGTTTGATTTTTTTATTTATTTTTTCAATCTATCATGTAACATTTGTCAAAGATTCAAAAAATCAAGGACTAAAGAACCACTGATAAATTGCAACATTCCCAATAAACCATTCTGTAAAATTGCAGCTGACATTGCAGAAATCAATGGATTGAACTACTTGATTGTGATTGATCATTTTTTGAGATGGCTTGAAGCTTACCCAATCAACAGCAAAAGCAGCCTCACCGTAATTAAAAAATTGAAGGAGACATTCAGTAGATTTGGAATACCTCAAACACTAATAGCAGATAACATTCCATTTAATAGCAGAGAAATGCATCAGTTTGCAGAAAATTGGGGATTTAAATCAATTCTACTCAAGTCAAATGTCATTTAAAAATCAGAGGATCAGCAGAAAAGGCAGTTGAAATATACAATAATATGTTTAAAAATGCAGCTGCAAACAAGCAAGATTTGGAATTATATTTACTCAATTATTGTAATGCTCCTTGTAGCTGGATTGGGATATACACCTACACAGCTTCTTTACAGCAGAAATATAAGAACTAGGATTCCTACAGCAAATTACGCAATGAATCCAAAATTATACCAAATGAGGTGATTGACAAGATGGAAAAGAATCATCGATAGAGAAACTTTACTCTGTATCTGAAAAAACCGAAGATTTTGTAATTGGGAAGGAAATATTATGTGCAGAATATACGAAAAATAAAAAGGGGAAGATGGGAAAATATAATATATTATGAGTAATACAAACAAAGACTTAAAGAGGGAGATGTTACATATGATTCCAATATAGTTACTAAGTTGATTTAATTAAAAAAACAGTTTAGTCTAGAATGAAAATAATTAAAAGATGGTTCATTTAAAATAGCGTATATTATTCAATTCTTAACAGTACCAGACAAAGATTTACTGAAGAAGCCATGGGGGACAAAAGACTTGTTCTTCTCAAAAGACAGTGAAGATGGCAGCAGAGTGTATTGGCAAACTGTGATCACATTTAATGTGACAGATTCAAGAAGAAACCAGAAACATTTATCAAGATTCACTAGTTTTTCTAATGCTATAGAATAATTTCTTGTAGACAACTAGATTCAGATCCGCTCAACAACAAATGAACTGTCCAGGATTTGTAGTCAAGAGTTTCACAAGAATCTTTAATCACATCTTTATGACTTGCTCAAAGAAAGGAGAAGAAAAATTAGTTGGAAATTTGCATTGTCAAACTGTTTCCTCATTTAATGTGATGACCAATTCAATACGAAACCAGAATTAGTGTTGAAGATTCACAAGCTTCTCTTACAAAAAAAAAAAAATTCTGGGAAACTCTGGATTCAGATCCATTTAACAACAAATGGACTATCTTGTATTTGTAGTCAGGAGTTCTTTAAAAAATTCAACATTGAGTTCATGAAATGCACCAAAGGGGGAGAGAAAGAATCAGTTGGTGAATTTGCATTATCAAACTGTGTTCATGTTCAATGTGACAAATTCATGAAGAAACAAAGATTTTTGTTCAAGATCCACTAGCATCTTTTACAAAAATAAAAGAATGCTTGGAAACTATAGACTTTGCAAGTTAGCAATGGTTTATTATATTTTGGAGCAAGGTTAATTGTACCTCAAAAACTCAGGAATTTCATAATGAGTCGCTTACATGAAACTCACCTTGGCAGTTCAAAGATAAATTCTCTTGTTCAACAGTTCTACTATTGGCCAGGTATATATTCAGATATTCACAATTTTATATTATCATGTAACAATTGCTTTCAATTGCAATCATATGATTTATTTGACTTATATTTTTAATCTTGTTTATTTATTTCATTACTATTTTTATCCACATTGAGAATGGGCTAATGTACCGAAACATGTATGTGTTTTTATCATTTTAAAGTTTTCAAAAAAGGGTGTTTGATTTTTTATTTATTTTTCAATCTATCATGTAACATTTGTCAAAGATTCAAAAAATCAAGGACTAAAGAACCACTGATAAATTGCAACATTCCCAATAAACCATTCTGTAAAATTGCAGCTGACATTGCAGAAATCAATGGATTGAACTACTTGATTGTGATTGATCATTTTTCGAGATGGCTTGAAGCTTACCCAATCAACAGCAAAAGCAGCCTCACCGTAATTAAAAAATTGAAGGAGACATTCAGTAGATTTGGAATACCTCAAACACTAATAGCAGATAACATTCCATTTAATAGCAGAGAAATGCATCAGTTTGCAGAAAATTGGGGATTTAAAATCACCTCATCAAGTCAATGTCATTTAAAATCAGAGTGATCAGCAGGAAAGGCAGTTAAAATATTCAAAAATATGTTTAAAAAGGCAGCTGCAAACAAGCAAGATTTGGAATTATATTTACTCAATTATTGTAATGCTCCTGTAGCTGGATTGGGATATACACCTACACAGCTTCTCAACAGCAGAAATATAAGAACTAGGATTCCTACAGCACATTACGCAATGAATCCAAAATTATACCAAATGAGGTGATTGACAAGATGGAAAAGAATCATCGATAGAGAAACCTTATTCCGTATCTGAAAAAACAGAAGATTTTGTTATTGGGGAGGAAATATTATGTGCAGAATATACGAAAAATAAAAAGGGGAAGATGGGATAATATAATATATTATGAGTAATACAAACAAAGACTTAAAGAGGGGGATGTTACATATGATTCCAATATAGTTACTAAGTTGATTTAATTAAAAAAACAGTTTAGTCTAGAATGAAAATAATTAAAAGATGGTTCATTTAGAATAGCGTATATTATTCAATTCTTAACAGTACCAGACAAAGATTTACTGAAGAAGCCATGGGGGACAACAGACTCGTTCTTCTCAAAAGACAGTGAAGATGGCAGTAGAGTGCATTGTTAAACTGTGTTCTTATTTAATGTGAGAAATCCAAGAAGAAACCAGAAACATTTATCAAGATTCACTATTTTCTAATAAAAAAAGAAATAAATACTTGGAAACTCCTAAATTGAGATCCGCTCAACCACAAATGGACTGTCCCGACCGAGAAGCTACCTCTCTTACTATTTGTACCAATATTTAAAAGATTTTAATGAATTTTAGCATTAAAAAAATTATATTGTCAGACAATGGACCCCAATTTCAAATCCAATTATTTCAAGAATTTTTACTTTCAAATGGGTGTGGAACATGTCATGTAGAATAAGTTCCTTATTGTAACCAAATCAAGCATATACACAGAAACTTCAAGTCATGTTAAATAGCATTCAATTCTGATAAACAATGTTCTTGGGATTATACCGTACATTGATTGCTCATAGCTTTAAATTTGCAGTAAAAATGGTGAATTGGGGAAATGAAACATACGAAAAAAGGACTTTCCCGTGAGGACTATGATCTCCATTTAAATATGTGCAACAAACTAACAATCCTTATTGAGAGAACAGATGTCAAACAGAACATTAGGAAATAACAATGAGGAAATATTTGGGAAACCCACACTCTTTCCATAGAGTGTGAATAAACGAAGGAGACATTATAGCAAGATGGGAAAATGACTTAATCTCGGTCAATATAACCAGTATAACCAAGGCAACCAAACTGTATTGCCTAAGATTTCTTAGCTTAGAAATTTGAAGTGAAATTTGATATTTCCGAATAATTTATCATATATTTTTGGTGTTTTTTTTACTGAAATATTAACAGTTCGAGATTCTAAATTGATAATTCATAGCTTTTTTTATATTCGGGAGTGAAAATTTGTGATTTTGAAATAGTGAGTTTGAACATAACCTTATCTAATATTTTCATCCAAATTAGGAGCGAAGACTATTTGGACACTCATGTCTGTGTTTTCACCTATCAGTATAATTGTCATGTATCTAATAAATAAATAAATAAATATTGGTTCAAAAATTATAAATCTGGTCTCCAACTGCAGGAAACATTCTGATCTACAATTTGAGACCGAGTTTATATTTTTTGAACCAATATTGACCGAGCTGGAATCATTCTCCCATCTTGCCAGAATGTCTCTTCTTTGCTTGGACAGACTATATCTACTGAGCTTCATTAAAAGTTAACTTCTAAAGCTAACAAGTAGGTACTCGAGTGCTACTCGCAAATGATCCACATAGACACGATCTTCCACCGATTTTACAAATTAATAATTTTAAAACTGACACGAACCCGGATTGAATTACTTGTCAGAGAAATTGAGAATTTTAAAATTTTATATATGCACAAACTGGGACGAAGATTTCACACCCAGCATTGATTGTATTGAATACTACGAGAAAGCATATTCATCATTTAATTATATTATTTCATTTTATATAATATCTGATTAAATCATTAAATGATTTCAAAGAGACAATCAATTTCACACATAACAGCCCAGCTATAACGACAATTTTTCAATTAGCAGGTCAAAAAAGAAAAATATATTACAATCAATTACGTAATTAACTTTCACTTTAAAACAGTAGCCTACTCACGATGTCAATGCTTGTCGGACGCATTACAAGACACTGAGCCACATCTTCAGCGTACAAGGAATATCAAGATACTCCTTAACTAGTATCTCCTAATATCTGGATATTCCTTGTATGCTGAAGATGTTTCTAAGTGCCCCGAAACACGCCTGACAAGTAACGAAATTGTGAGTACTGTTGTAAAAGTAAAAGTTGATGACATAATTTATTTTGATATCATCAAAAGTTGAAGTGGAATGTAGAGAAAATATAAATTTATTCATCTGAAGGCAATGTGTCTCCCCCAGCCCATTAAAAATCAACAAAAAATATTCAAGTTAGAACTATAACGAAGAGAACTTTTGAAAAAGAGTTTTAAAGAGCTTGAACTAACAAAACCATGGTCCTGAACCATAAATAACGAATGTGGGGAAATTTGTGTTTTCATTTCAAATGATAACATCGAACGGTTCAACAATAATGACTCTTTGGAATTTTTATAAAAAATCTAACCCTTATTCATGAATCACCAATCGAAATTCCATATAATCATTTCCAACATTTCTACAAGCCAAGACTTCATATCTAATCTTTTTTCACGAATCTCATCATTCTTTCTCAAAGATATTCAGCATTCAACACAAATACCATCTTTTTGACAAATCGTATTCTCTTTTTTACAAATTTAATATTCGTTCACTTACATTCAACTTTTCACACTAATCCTGTCTTCTCAAACGAACAAACACATAAATTTCTAACTTTTCTACAACCTCATCACAATGCCCACCTACACAAATCTAAACTGGCTTTCACATTAGTGTAAAGCATTATGTACCAAGCCTCATGTTTTGAAATTTGTCCCTATAATAACATACGTTGAATATAGTCTTGGATATTCAAAATATGTTATTATAGAGATAAATTTCAAAACATGAGGCTCAATAGACAATACAACAAACCAATGCAAAAGCCAGCTGAACCGTCTCTTCAAATTTTTCACCAACTAACTTCCTAACATAACTATTTTTCCCCTTCCACCCCCTATGACCCAGAATTAGCATCCTGCTCCTTTTGTGCGACAGTCGTTTTAATGACGTCATCTACAAGGTTATCAGCATAGTTGGTCAGCTGATGGGGTGGCAGGGGTAGCGTGGATGGGCGCTGGAAGGGAAACCTATCTTCCTGAGGCGTGTGAACAGCTACAATCTCAGTTTGCGTACTGATTACTGAAGTGAGACAACTGTCACCTTTTCTGACACGGCTGTCTTCTTTTCCAATACAGCTATCGTCATTTGTGATACAGCTGTCACCTGATGTGATACAGCTGTCGCCAGTTGTGATACCACTGTCACCTGATGTGATACAACTGTTGCCTGATGTGATACAGCTGTCATCTTTTGTGACACAGCTGTTGCCTTTTGTGATACAGCTGTCGCCTGAAGTGACACGGCTGTTGCTGCCATTAGTGACTGCGCCTCCCCCAGGACTCACACAGCGCAGCACTTCTTGCATGGATTCTTGCAGTTGTTGCACCTGTGGAAATAATTCAAATATAGTATAAATAAAAATTAAATTAATTCGTAGAGTATATAACTATAGTCAATCAACTTTCAATAGTCAATAGTCAATCACTTGAGACAAAATGAACAAACCTTTTGCATATGTGTGCATGTAATGGTAGGTCTTCTTCTATGCGAAACAGTCGGCTGCAGTCAAACAGCTGACTCTTGTCTGGAGCTGTGATTGGATACAGTCCGACTTGTCTTGTCTAAAGACTGTTGTCTTGAGCTGTGATTGGCTACAGATGTTGGTCTGTGGCCGAACGTTTTGCATAGAAGAAGACCTTCCATTACGTGCACACACACTCAAAAAGTATGTTTATTCCGTCTCAAGTGATCTTGAATGGGGTATACATCCCCTGATAGTCGATAGTTCACATTCCACTGGCAATCAGCTGAATTTTCTCATAAACTAATATTAAAAAATTTACTGCAATGTCTTAAGTAATAGTTCAAAAGTGTTAAGCTAATTCAAATTAATTGTTGAAGGGAAATACTGGATATTGAATCATAACCTAGTAGATTGAATAAGATTCTAAAGGAAAATTTCAATGACCATGATTGTGTAACTCACTCATTTTGAATAGAATATCAAGACGTGAGATAGATTTAAATAAAAAATACTAAGATCCACATAAAATACAATGATTTATGAATGAACTATTCAAATTACTCATTGAAAAATGAAATCAGAATATTCTATTATTTTTATTGGTATATAATGTTTCAGAGGGTGAAGCCTATTTAGGCTCATATTCGCAAACAGGCTTGTGCGTGGGTAATGAGATGAGAGATGACGTAGCCTATACGTTTTTGGTATGGTAGTTGAGACCGATGACCCTCCTTTGGGAGATTGGCTGTCGTTAGTAAAGACAGTCACTCGTTTCCCGTCTCTGGAGGAATAATAATTGTTGCATTACACTCTAACTGATTAACTGCATGTTATTCAGAGGTGTTCTGCAGACATGACTAATGAACTATAAAATGTTTGTTTTATGAAACTTTTATGAAAAGAACCGATAACTAACCTGATTATTCAATCTTGAACACGTTTCTGCCAAATCTCTGACATCTCCCATTCCACACGGCTCCTCTTTCGGATAAGGCTGCAGACTCACTACCTGAAAGATGAAAAGATACTACAGTGATCCAAGGATTGTTGAATTGAGAACAATGACTGCAGAGTTACATAGAAATGTTCATTTATGTCCAAATAGGTACTCATGAAAAGAAGGATCGCACTACACATCTCATTTGTTTTGTCCATAATTCATTAGTCTTAAGCTCACTTTATACGGCTCAGAAGTGGTACTGAACTCAAAATTGAAATGCACAGGCATTAACACGGCGATTTTCTGATACACAGTAGTGATACAGAGTCCAAAATAGATACAGGAAATATCTCGTAGACACAAGACATTCATTTGCAATGCTCATGGATCACAGCCATATTGGAAATAAGCTGATCCTATTTCTCAATGATTAAACATTTTGAGAGCATTAAAACTTAGTTTAGGTATTTTCAAGTTGAATACATAAAAAAAGTTTCAAAGATCCAATTTTCCAACGATTTTCAAATGGGCTAACTTCACTCTGCAACTCGACGTTGCAAATATTTTGTATCAAAGAGCTTCCTACCAGTACGATTGCGTATCAATTATGAACTTTTGTATCAGTAATCCGCCGTGTAAAGATTCTCTATGCACTGATTTCAATATTTCAGTTACGAAATTGATGAATACCGATAACAAATAATATTTAGATTAGAATTTTTTATAATTAATACAGATTACACGTTACCTTATTCCATAAAGCACTTATTGTCTGCATTTGGAGAATCTGTAGTTTATGCTCGTTTTCTAAGGCTGCTCTGGTAGCTTCCATGTCAGCTGAAAGTTTCCTATAGAAAGAAAAAATGTTCAATTCACTTCAAAAAACACATTAATTATGAAATAAATTACAACAGAATAATTAATTAAATTACAAAGATATTCTGGTAGAAGTATACTCCACAAAAGTATTTAATAATACTAGTCTACATTATGCTATACTTCTAATATACTCAAAGACTATAGAAAAAATAATTTTGTGCCTCATAAGAGTATGATACATTCAAATTCTTATTTCGTAGCACGGGTTTCCTAAGTAATGAGAAACAAAATCAAACCAGTTACAGGCTTCTGTTGCTTGTTTACTGTTTATATCATAATCTTTGTTCTAAATGAATAATGGATTTTTATTTCCATCGTAAAAAATTATATATTTTCGATTTCAAAAACTAGGAAATTAACTGGCCACTATATCCATTAAATGTGGCCAGTGTTCAACAAAAGTTACAAAAAAATTCTTGATAGCTTTCAAAATCAGAATGCTCAATTTATGCACATAATTTGTTTATAAAAGACGGTTTCGTTTGCTCCTGGTGCGTTACTACAGCTGATGTCATCAAGAGTCGTTGTGGAGTTAAAGAGCTAATGTATGCAATAATTATGGTTGCTGGAAAAATTGTGTCATATCATTGTTTTTTTGTAGATTTCAGTTTACCAAAGACAATTTAATAGTTGTCATTTAGCTAGGCCTGGATGACGGTTTTGAAATCAAAAGATACAATAGATGCTTTACATCAGCTGTTAGTAGGTTACATCACTTACAATAGACAAACGATCGGCTTCAACCATATCTTTACACACATTAGTATTGATCACAGATTCATATAATTTATCTTTTTTAATATCATCCACTGATAAATTTCACTGACAATCAAACTTGATAATGATACAAAGAACAATATAAAATGAACACACAATACAATTGGAACCGGTGGTTGAGTAACATTCAAGAACTTGATTATATATAGTCTGTCCAAGCAAAGAAGACCCTCTGGCAAGATGGGAACATGACTCCAGCTTGGTCAATATTAGTTCAAGAATCATAAAGGTAGTCTCAATAGTAGAACAAATTGTTTCCTACAATTTGAGATCAAATTTATAATTTTTGAACCAATATTGACCGGCCTTGAGTCATTTTCCCATCTTGCCAGAGGGTCTTCTTTGCTTGGACAGACTATACCATATAAATACATTTTAATAGTGAAGCAGGCAACAGAAATTAAGGCAGTTGGCGGATGACTTCTATCAATACTCAGCTCTGTCAGGACAGTCCGAAGCTGTCTGCGAGAGCGAATTAGTATAGCTGGGCTCACTTTCTTTTCTATGTACTCTCGCAGACAGCTCACCGACTGTCCTGACAAAGCTGAGAATAAATAACAGTCAATCGCATACCACCTTAATTAATGGCGTTAGGTATATTTTGAACTTACTTGATGTACTGATTGGTCCTAAGCGTTTGTATGTGTTGATAGACTGAAAGCACCTTCCTATTGAGCGTTCTCGTTTGATAACCTCGCCAGACTTTCTGTATTCGAATCGCTGCTTCTTCTAGTGGTACTGTATTAAAATTGAAATGATAAAAATAATATTCAAACTACTCAAAAGATCTTAAAATCTTATCAAGTATACATTCTTTTAAAAATTAATATATTTTATTCATACGTCGGAGTTTGTAAAAAACAGCTGGGCTAGATTTTCAGTGCTGTAATTATCATTGTGATGATGACTAGTGCTGTAATAATCATCAAAATGATTATTCCCGCATTCAGAACAGCTGATCTTTGATTCTCTTGTAAACGGCAATTTTCCAAACGCAAATCTAGCTTAGAAAGTTGTGTATTACATACGAGTATGGCAAAAACGAGTTGAACGAGCCGCCATGACAGTTCAGTGTGTGCGTTTGTGCTAATGAGGTTATGTTGGCTTCAGTTAATGTTTTCAGTTGTTTGAGGTTTTAATAAATCCTTCTCAGTCTAGTATGACGAAAAAAATGTACATAATTCGAGTGGAAAAGTTTACAAACTCATAATTATTTTCCAAACTCACGTACCGCTCGTTTGGAGAACATAATTATTCGTTTGTAAAAACGCCTTTTCCACACTCATTATGTAATATACTATAATCGTTTAGTAGCCAACTTGAACGTGAATCGAGTGAATTAGCCGAGTGCTGGATTACAGTATAAATTCATTATAAAAATTTATGAAAATGATACAAATTGACTTTACCTCTATCCATCCGTCTCTCCCGCTTCTCCTGCGCTCTTGTCCTGATTGTTTGCAACTTATCGGCCGCCATCCTAGTCTCCCCCACTCCCCCTACCCCCACCATCACACCTCCCATTACACCCACCATCCCCCCTCCTACCACACCTCCCACAGGAGTGGGAGCAGGTGTGGGAGGCACCAGTGGGGGCGCCTGACCCACCGATGGACTAACCAGCGATTCGGGCACTGGTAATAGGGTGGAATCGGCTGGCAGGGGGGCCCCGGGGGGCATGGGTAGGGGAGCACCCCCTACGAAACCGTTGACGGGGGAGGGAGTGACGCCTTCCATCAACACGCTGGACTGCATAAGGCTGCGAGACATCAGCTGTTCGGGACAGTGCAGGCTGCGGGTGAGGCTCAGTTCTGTTGAAGAAAAAACCAAGTTAATAATATAGTTCGAACATATAATAATGTGAGTTAGTACAAGTAAATATAGTTCGTAGTATGTAAATTTCTTTAAGCGTGCTGTACACGGGGTGAGTAGTGTCGGCCAGTTGAATACCTGTAGCCAATCTCAGCTCTTGTTGTTTGACTCAATGACAAGACAAAGGCTGTGATTGGCTACAGATATTCAACTGGCTGACACTACTTACCCCGAGTATAGCACGCTTTACTGTGATGCAGCACTCAGAGCAATAATTATTCTCAAAACTAAAGGAGATACTTCTACATAATACTTGTTATAACAATAACTGTATTTGTCTCTAATAGAATAGGTACCCATAAAATCATGCACGGTTCTTGAAAATCAAACAATTTGTAATTTATATTATTTTCATCTTCAATTTAAAATAATTGTTTGCTTCGACGATATTCAACTGTTTATTGTGTGATAAAACTGTGTTGAATAAATATATTATCTTATCTTTATTTCCACTAATGTAATTGTAAGAATCATTCTAATTATTTGTAGTTGTAAAAATAATATTAAATAAGTATTCTGCAGAATTTTTCATTTTAAAGTTGAAATTGAATAAGAGTTCTTTCCTCATACAAGGACCAATAGTCCATATACATTCCTGTATATTTTCCTATACAGTTTCCTGCATACATGCAAAGAATTTTGACGTGGTTATTTTCTGTATTTTGTAAATTGAAAAAAAAAATTGAATTGAATCTAATTTTTTCACTACAAATGAATGAATGGAAACACAAAACAATTGCCTGTATCCTTCATGGAATTGAAAAGTTGAGTGAATGTCTCATGGTTGATTACATCAAATCAAATTTATTGCCTCAGCAAATAGTACAAAAAAAAACATAATGTAATTCACTTGAAAATCAAGTCTATTCCTCATAAATGGTTGAATGATTCCTCATTGAACTAAATAATTGTGCGTATTCCGATCGTATTCTCTCAATGTGGCAGAGAGGACATTACTGTCCAAACTTCGCTGTCTTCGGGTACTCAATCCTCGTAGACGTAAATCCAAAATCATACAATAGTAAAAATCAATATGGAAAAATTGAAAAATGCTATTATACTTCCAACAGTACCTACAGTGTTATCAATAGGTGAACAATGTTAATTTTGAATCAGTTTTTTAGAGGATAACACAGTAGGCCTATAGAATAAAATATAATCAACTGTATTGACAATGAACTGCAATAACGTATTACCTGCTTGTTGTAGACACGCTCTAATATCGGCTTGATCTTGGACATGCATGGTACAGCTATCCAACAGGGTCGGATCCAGGCTTCGGGTCATCAATTCAGCAGAAGTGCTTCGCCCCACCTTTCCACGGGTTTTGCCAAAGCCACCTATGAACCACACAATTATTCAAATGTAATAGAAATAATATTTATTTCACAATAATATACACATCTACAAAATATATAAATTTCTCTTGAGAAAGGTTTACTGGATAGCTCTAAAAGACTAGACGTCTATGTGTAGGGGTGAGTTCTGGGTAGTCCAAGTCTTCAAGAAAATCTTTGTTAGAAGATTGCTGTTTTGTCTCCTTTAAATACTGATCTGTGCTGTTTGGGTGCGTTTTATACAAAAATTCTAATGAACACTTTTCCTTCAAAATTAGATTCTCTACAACATTACATAGTTCAAAATACCTGTCAACAATAAAGCATTTTATTTCTATCCCTTTCAAGTGTAAAAATTGAGTTTTTTCAGCATATTTTGCTCATTATCTTAATAATTATCAAATCGAAGTTTGGTTGTTATCTATTGAAGTTTTCCAATCTATCTATAGATAATTATCTTCCCCCCAACTCACAGGGGGTGGTAATTTATGAGATTATATTATATAATGATGATAATAATTATCAAATCACATAACATCCCTTTTGATGTTATCATTATTTTCATTTTATTATTTATATATTTGATATAAAATCATTATTTTGATGTAAGGTGATACCTCACGAAGTTTGTCGGCCTGTTTCAGAAACACCCTGTATAGACTTTACAGTTAGTGTAGGCTACACTGTATAAGTGTAAAGGCTACCAAGTTCATTTTCTTCGATAGTATTTGCTGATTTCACTCACCCATCCTCCCCTGCGGCGGTTCCTTCCTCAACTGTTGCTGATGTTGCTGTGCCTTGCTGAGTATCAACCTCAATTTGCGTTCCTGTTCAGATTCCATGCTCTTCGAGTTCAGCGGACAGGTTTCGGCCAAATAGAGAGCCAGCGCGCTATGCTCACCCACATGGAAATGCCTCCCTTTGCCCTGTGAGTACAACCATTCCGCTTTCAAACTAAAACAAAAAAACAGACAGAATCTTATGAAATGATTATACGAAAGTATACATTTGAAAAGGCAATAGTATAACACAATTAAAAAATACAATTTTTCTAATGTTGTATAAATGTTACAGAAGAAACTTCAATATTTTTTTAGTTTTAGAGAACAAGTGAAAACTTTAATACTCTTATTAATCTGATGCAATTACGCATAATATGCAAAGCTTTTGTCAAGCTTGACCACATATGGGTGTACAGTTGTCAGAAATTTTAATCAACAGTACCAATAGAATAGTTACAAGAATTATATGTAACTTATTGGTGTTTTTACTTGTCTTACACTCCCTCATGGAGTCCCCAAGACGTAATCTTGTAATACAAGTAAATTGAAATTGAAAATGAATCAATACAGTGAATTAATTTATTTGGTTTCTTATCCTTTTATTCCAAATTCCAATTTTTTGTGACATTTTCTTGGACGAAAAATTTAGAGTGAAGTGTTACGATATTGTACATAACCTTGTTCCGGACATATTATATTTATCAAAATTCAGGGAAGAAATTTAATAGTACAGGCTCAGCCTAGTTTTTCTTACCTGGTTATAATATAATAATATTGTTATTATAATTTTGTATAATTATATCAATGAATAAATGAAATGAAATACATATCTTTTGGGCTTACAAGTTTTGTAACATTAAACTAATAACAATTTATTACAATATGATACTTGAACACAATAATAAACAAAAAGAATTATAACGATTTTACAATAAATATTGACATTATTATCATCATTATCCCAAAGCATCATGTTATTTTAAAACTGTTAATCTCACCTTTCGATATCGTCAACAACATGACCATCGATAACTTTGAGTCCCATAATCCAATTCAATACGAATGGACGGTAGTCGAACCCTCTTTAGCAACTAGATTAAGGAAAGTCACAGAATATTTACATAAAAATTATATAATGTAACTTGTAGGAAAATCGATTGAATGAAACTGAAATGCAATGGCATAGTATTGGTATTTAAAATTGTGAGGAGGAGGAAGGAAGGAAGTTGATGAATACTAGAATAAAGAAAATTTTAAAGCTATTTTGAAACACTAATTTCATTCAACTTATTCTAGAATCCAAGAACCCCTTTTATAAAGAGTGTTTCAGGAGGAAGATGCCAAACTTCTTAGGCTGCTTTCTTACACTAAATAGTGAAAAAAGTTCCAAAAAGCATTTGTGGGGGTATGTCATGTTGTAGTTTGTTCACTAATTGGTGTAAGGAATCAGTCTGAAAAGTTTGACAACTTCTTCCTGGAATATTTCACTTGCTGAGTAGTTGTGAAAGTGATATTATGGCAGTTATCCATATTAAATGAAAAAACAGATATTGTCAATATCTTGTCTTTTAATTCAACATTCTGTATTTCTATTACTGGAATAAATGTGTTTCTAAACACATAAGTCAAACATTTTAAACACGAAATGCAGTAATATATAAGGAAGGGCCGAAGGGGTCTTCTATTTTCAATTCATCAGAGTTGCTACTCAATGTACATTTTGATTCAGGTTGACATTCCCAATTCAATACTACTGTGAATTGATTATCCCCCATAAGCCATTTTGTTCAAGCCATTTATTAATTCAAAACGAATGACATGGTGAACATAAAAAACTATCGATTATTATACAAAAACTAGTGATAAGTTATCATAACCTCATTCAGAGACTACATTAACTTTGATTTATCAACGTTCGGGAGATGAATAACAGGCTTTGTCCTAACTATTGAATAGTGACAAAAAAGCCTGTTTTCATATTCCAAATCATTTTAATTTGATTATGTGTATGTTTAAATGAATAAATAAGTAAATTATTGATAGATTAATAGTAAAAGCAACGAAAGGATACATAGATTTTCCAGTCATGGTGACACACGGATTGCCGGTGATGGAGAATTCGCGCAGATTGGCGAGGTGGACTAGATGAGACACTTCGTTGAGATCAACAAGATTGTTCGAGGCAAGAGTCAGTGTCACAAGACTGGGAGGTAGATAGAGTTCGCAGTGTAGAAGCTGTGAAATGTGATTCTTGTGCAGGTAGAGAGCCTGGAAAGTAATGAATGAATCATACATTGAGTTCAGCTTTTGAGAAATGAATTGTTGATTTAAATAATTGATGATAGCCGGCCGGGTTGGCCGAGTGGTCTGGGGCGTTACAACCTTCAGTCCGCTAGCGCTACCCGGTCGTGGGTTCGAATCCCACCTGAGGCATGGTCGTTTATGCACCTCATAAATCACTCTGCACACTCCATTACCCATGCACAAGTAAATTTGAATACTTATATGGGCATCATCCTCAGCAAAAAAAAAAACAAGTATTATTCAAATTGAGATTAGGGCTGGATACAGGTTAGATACATTTCGCAGTGTAGAACCTGGGAGTTGTGATTTTTGTGCAGGCAGAGAGCCTGAAAAGAAACTAATAAATAGTAAATTGAATACGTTTTTTGAAAAAATGAATAAGTTAGTGATAATAATTTAGTATGCCTATTGTTCCTTTTCATAATAAATGACAGTACGGTACCCTTGAAAATCTTTTCATTTTAACACGACTAAGTTCACTTGATAGTCTCTCAACTGAGTACGAAATTAGTAGAAATTAGAAGATTCTCAAGAGTACTGTGTTTTATTGAGTAGGTAAGTATTGATATTCTTGATGACTAAAACTTCATATTTTATGTATTTTTGAGAATTAAATGTAACTTAATTATTATATTTTGTTACTTTCCATATTTTTCTAACATGTCCACTATGAATATGTTTCAATAAACGACGATACAATACTATGCACATAAGAGATAGGCCTCTTAATTTGATTGTTCCAATCGTATCATGTATCATACTGAATCGTGTTGTGTCAAATTCTTGAGTGTGTCAAATTGAACCGTAACCAAGTGATGAACCGTAAATACAATATTAATAGGCCTACAATGAAAGGTACAGTTGAAAATTTTTCAAATCTACTAGATTTCAATCTTAGAACAAAAATATAACTGAAACCTATAATATTCTGGATGAGACTCACTGAGTAATAAATATTTCTTCAACCGAGTGAAATCTCTCTCTCTCCCCTTCAATCTGAAGAATATAGAGTATTGAACATTTTCACACCAGCATGACCACACATTTTTTAGTACTGTATTAGAAAGTCTGACCCGACTTGGATCAATTCAACAAACACATTTTGTGCTATATTCATGGATGCTTCCTCTTCAATTGTAAAGACTAGACTTCAACTAAAAGCATAATCGACTTACCTTTAGCTTGGTAAGCAGTGCCACATTTGAAATATGCGATATACTATTCTCGCTTAAATCCAAATGCTCCAGCAGTGTATTCGTATGCAAGTGTTCAATAGTCTTAATATTGTTGCCAGACAGATTCAGCCATTTCAAATGACCCAAATCCTTTAAGCCTTCAATACTCAGAATGTTGTTATGCGATAAATCGAGACGGACTAGATGCGGCAGACCGCTCACAGCGTGCATTCGAAGAAGTTGGTTATGTACAGCTGATAGCTCGACGAGCGATGAGAATTCGTCGACATTGTCAAGACGTTGGAGTTCATTGCTGTCAAGCTTGAGAGTGGTGACTCTTTTGGAGTCATCGGAGGCCACGTGGCCTTTGGGCAGAATCTTCAGGCCCTGGCCGGAGAGGTTGAGGGTTTTGCCTTCTTCTGTAAAATATCAGAAGATTTTAGGGAAAGTGTTTAAAAATATTTGTTAAGATTGTAGAATAGGCTACATAGATAATTTTGTAGAATAGCCTACTGGAAAAATGATTGAAGCGCTATTAAAGCATCAAAAGATAACATGGATTTGATGGGAGAAATTATCAGAAGTTTTCTAGTTTTTCAAACTTGTATAAAATTGGAACATCAATTGGTTCAACATAAGTTGAATCTTCTGTGTTTCTCAATGATTTTAACTTGGGTGCTTCAATAGTATTCGTACTTGAATTGAACGTAAGTTTAAAACATTTTATAGAGCGTTTTTCTTTTAACAGTATCAATAGTAGAAAATTGGGTAGCCTATTGGTCACTCGGTGAGGAAGGGTGCTTACTGCTTTATGTTACGAGCTCTGTGGACTACGCTTAAATTGGTGACCAGTATTTAATCATAATATACCTGTTGGCAAGGTGGAACCTACATATTTTCCAAGTGAAAATCATAGACCTGCTACAGACAATATGAGTAATGTGTGCGCGCTTCAATAATGAAATTTCAATACATAAAAAAGGACTAGGCCTATAAATCAATATTTTTTTATAGGAAGGGTTGGTTGAGTGTTGTTCCAACATCTATTGTAGGATGGTTATATCAGTTGATCAATCATTACATATGGATTGATAATAACATGTGTAATGAACAACTTCTAAATAATAAATAGATAACAAGTTAGTTTTTAGAATAAACTCGATGTGAAAGGTTGAAATAAATATAAAGTTGTAACATAAAATGTTATTTTATTTATAGTGAGAAATAGAAATCTCCTATACTATTTAAATTAATTAGTAAACGAAGGAACATAGCAACAGAATAAAGAGAAACTTAAAACCTACAGTGCTAGGTCTACAGTTTTTAAATAACTTAATGTATAAATATAATATAGGAAAGAGCTCCTTCCACAAATTCATTTCTATCGATTTTTCAAATGACCCCCAGACACTGAAAACTAATCAAAAAATAATCAACCTCTCATAATAAAAATAGAGACATATATTTTAATAATTTAAGAGAGAGAATTCAACGATAGAACTTAAATTATAATAATGATAAAAATAATGAAGCTACTTGCCTGCAAGATCTTTTGAATCCATGTTGAGAATTTTCTCGCTATCTGGAACGTAAGCAATTTTCTGATATTCTCATCTTACTGCTCAATTGTTCTTGATGAAAGGACTTAATTCATAAGTGTGATAAAGTGGAAGGCTCGTACATAAATTCAAGTGAAAAATTGCGGTCTTCATATTCTTGGCGTCGGAGGATTGCATCAAGATTCAAGATAGGTTATGTGCGGATTTTGATAAGCGCTGAGCGCGCAGCAGTGAGCTATCCAAAGAGACTAAACTTTATTCCATCCTCTTTGTAAAACCAACACCATTCATGTATTTTAATGGAAACTTAAGTTTTAATGCTTAAAGAACTTTATATCTTTAATATTTCTGTGAATAATCATGATTATCAGTAAGATTTATGAATAAAGGATAAAACGTTCCCACCCCTACTCGGATCATATTTAAAGGTTGGCTGTCCTGAGCTAACCTAAGAATTAGTAATCAGCTGGTAGACACTTGTCAACCAAGCATAGAGGAGAGAACTTTGTGAATTTGTGCATTCAGTAATCATTTTTATGTTTTCTTTGTTAAGTGTTAACCGATACTGATAACCATAATTATTCAAGTAGAAAACAATGTCAATGCTTAGTTTTAATCATAAAGAGTCAAGTGCCTTTTATTACCAAATTTCTTCGTTGTCATAGATATCACAATATTTTGATTTCATTTTAGTTTCTAACAAAAGCTATTGTTTACAATACTAAAATAGGAGGCATTATCTTATCTTTAGTATCTTTATAATTATTTTAGTAGCCCATTTTAAAACACAAATTTACAAGCTGTTCAGTTGTTGATTAAAAATTGCACTAATGGAACAATTCAAATCTTAGATTACAAAGAAGAAATGCTAGCCATCAAGAATAGTCTCAGTCATTTCTGTAGGACTAAGTGATAGTCCATATAACTTCTCAGTGCAGTGTATACTTGATTATAATTTGTTATTTTTGAATCTACAAACACTTCAATATGCCAACTAACAACGTTCCATTGGGAGTATTAGTTCTGCAGAAGATAACAGGGACATGTTGCAGTACTGTAAATTTCAACAGGAATCGATGGTAAGTTTTTTGTGTGCAATTTATTATTAAATATTCAAATCGAAAACAGTGTGCTAAGTTGAATCAAACAAAAACTTGGCCAGAAACATCCAACAACATACTTGGGTCAATTTTTCATTAATCATTTTATCACTCAATTTGAATGAGAAATCCCATGAAAAATTGTACACGTGGAAACTAAAGTTCGTGGTCAATATCAATATTTTCTTGAACTCAATAGCCTATTTAATGGTAAAGTATTCTACTCTATGATATCAATCAATGTATTCTTTAAAACTTCATCCTATGGTATTCTGCACTGCTCGAATTATCAACTGGAAAGATTTACTAACTAAACTACAATATCACTGAACTATTTCCATGAATCCTATACAATAGTCATTTATTTCCCTCTTGAAACAAGAGGTTTATGCATATTTTGATGAATAATTTATTCTGTATAAAAAAGCTATTGAATTTTTGGGCGTAATTTTTACAACAAAAATAGCCTGTATGAGCTTCAACCCGTTTGGGCCCCAGGAAGTTCTGGTCTAAATGAATAGCAATGATAAATGTTATATCAGCTTGGATGATTCATGAATATCATTGAATAGATGCTGCACTATGCATAATTCAAACGTAATTTCACACTTCAACATGTCTAGTTGAGTGATAAATGATACATATTGTATTTGAATAAGTCACTTAACTATATTGTAATTGAATGTGACAAGCGAGATCATTTTCAATGATTCATTATGACATAAAATGTGACAATAAAGTGGCATTAATCCTCTTATCAATAAAAAGTTGAAACAAAAGATATAGCCTGAAAATTGTAATTGAATAGGACGAAATTGATATGATTTTATTTGCAACATATTTATTTTCATCATGTGCCGCGGTTATTAATTAAAAACACGGGTTTCATCAGCAATTTCTTTATTTTTATCGGTTTTATCACGTTTCTAAAATCGTTAATAATAAATATAAGAAATGTATGTGAACTAACTACCTATTTTCGATTAACCTAGAAAATAATAATTTATTCGAATTTAATAGACGATAAAATAATTTCTTGAACTCATTGTTTTGAGAATAGAAGATAACCCATGTCAGAGGGGCAAAACTTCTACTACTCTACGCTGTTACAGTCTGTCCAAGCAAAGAAGACATTCTGGCAAGATAGGAAAATGACACCAGCTCGGTCAATATTGATTCAAAAATTAGGAAATAATTCTGAAATTGTAGATAAGAATTTTTCCTACAATTCGAGGCCTACTTTATAATTTTTCAACCAATATTGAGTGATCTGGTGTCATTTTCCCATCTTGCCAGAATGTCTTCCTTGCTTGGACTGTTTATATCCGCGGCTATCAAATAGTATGTTATCAAATCTCTATTGATTCAAGAGTGAAGGTCACTCATGATCTGTCACTTTTAGAATATAATTATGGACACCATGTTTTTGTTCTATTGGTCCCCATTCATCCTCAAATATTTATAAAGAATTTAAAGATAGGATTATATCTGGTTCTCATCGCTGTATTCTTTACAAGTGTTTGAATTTTTTATTGAATCAACAATTTGATTTTTAGACTATTATTTGATTGGTTATCTAAGTTAAGCTAGACAAGTTGTAGATAGCATTAAAATTATTGACACTGAGTCATTCAAATGTATTATCTTTATGAATAAAGATTTTTAAACTTCAATTGTTAAGAAACTCCAAATTTACAATACCTAGGTAGCGTAGAGGGTATCTTTAAATATCAATTAAAACCGTCTTATTACTATTTATGGGATTTATATAACTTGGTCGATGTTTAAAAATGAAATAATAACTTAAACTAATATTCAAAAAACTTTGACTGCAGAGTCGTGTAAAATAGTTCATAGTGAAATATTTACTAGCAGTTCGTGATTGAAACCAGAATAGATGAATAACTTAATCTTGGAATAGGTTTCTTGCAATGAATAGCTTTGAAAATTTGAAAGCACGGTAACAAGTTTTTGTGAATATAATTTTTATATCAATTTTTTAAAGACTTTCTTGCAATTTATGACGAATGTTGCCAGGCTGAAACCTATTGCAACAATATTATTATTGCAATAAGTTACTCATGAGAGAATCAAGAAAAATAAATGTTATCAAATTCTTATTCAAATTCAGACCTGAGCCAGCCAGGTTACACGAATATTATTATTATTATCAAATTCTGAACAGTATATTATGAATATATCTGCATAAATTAATATCTGTTTTCTTAATAATTAGGCCTATTATAGAATCCATTTCAGTATTGAAGGAAATTGATCTGAATTTTGTCAGTCTAAAATGTTTTGTAAGTTATAGTCTGGTCGGGCAAAGAAGGCATTCTGGCAAGGTGGGAAACCGACTCCAGCTCTATCAATATTGGTTCAAAAATTATAAATCTGGTTTCAAAATGTAGAAAACATTCTGCTCTACAATTTGAAACCAAATTCATAATTTTTGAAACAATATTTACCGTGCTGGAGTCATTTTTCCATCTTGCCAGAATGTCTTCTTTGCTCGACCAGACTATAGAACAAGTATTGAATGCTGACCTTTGGTAGTGTTAAGCTATGTTACGACTCAGGCGTGATTTCTCATTCAATGTAGATAAGATTACCGAAAATGTTCTTAATTGTTGTATATTATCACAGCCAGCACTTAGAATAAAGTTAGTCTGTCAAGATAAAAAATAAACTTGTATAATTATTTGCAGTAAACAAGTTAAACTTGGGCTTTATTATTATTGGTCATTTCTTAAATCTTTCAAACATTTACATAGAAAACTATAACAGGTTTAATTCAAACGTAAAAATAGAAATGAGTTTTGTCAATACCTACTGATACATCTAATACATGTATTAGTAGGTATTGGTTTTGTACATTTATTAATACATTTGTATTAAGTTATAAAAATACGTTGTTGGTTCAAGTTTTTTTTCAATTCAAAAAATGAATGAGTTTTTAATAGACTGTTACAATCTCTTTACTTGTCCATCTATAAATTTCACTGATTTTTCTAATATTTGGAAACAAAAATATGTTGAAGAAAAATTATCTTCATTTAGCTCATTACTTATGATAAAATTCAGTGTATGATTCAACTTTCTCACTGATCCATAGTCAAAGCTCAAAGCTTTCTTTATTGTGTTATCAGGATGAGAAGTTATCTTTTTGTTATTTAATACAATTTATGAAACTTTCTAAATTTTCTTATCAATGACAGCAGCATATGTGTTGATCAGTGTTACACTTTTAATTGTTTGTTTCGCTCAAGGATCAACTAATTAGAAATGTTCATTTCAAATAATTTACTCAATCAATGCGTTCAATAAATTACCAGATAATTAATAGTGCTAAACCACTTGTGGGTTAAATGGAAGAGTGGGCTATTGTGCCTCAACTTCGCCCACAACACTTTATGTAATGTACAAAGTGGAAAATAAAGACATTTATTTATTCATCTATTTATCTAAACAATAATAATAATTACCAAATCATTCCTTACCCAAAAACTTCATTTTTATTCTCTTCTAAATCAATAATATTTTATCAAATTAATTTTGGAAACTTTGTTGATTCACAAAACACGTTTGCACATTTCCAATCTATTGATATTCATTGTGAAAAATTTAGGTGCCCTATACAAATTTATATTTTAAAAGTAGGCTACTGTCTACAAAAGTGCAATAGTTATTACTCAAGTAATTACACGAGGAATTATCAAATTATGTTTCTAATATATTCACGAAGGGCTCTCAATGATGATACCTACACAATAGGAATGTAACTGGTGTTTCATTAAGGACGCAACCCAAAGTTAAATACATGTCACACTTATTACATTTTTAATTTTACACTTTATAATATTTTATTTTCACAAAATACAAATTCTTAATAAATTGATTATGAATTTTACCTTCAATTAATTTCACTTTACAGCATTTGTAAGAATTACACTCTATATGAGTATCTACAATAAACAGTCGTTCATCCTTTAAAAAACCATTTATGAATTTTAAATTGAGAAGAGCATAACTAAGGGAAAGATAACTGTATTTATGTGGAAAATGGAAAATCATCAATCTATTCCAAAGATGAAATAAAGCACATGAATACCGGTAATAGGAGAGGAAGTGAAAAGCATAATGAATGAATGCAGTTATACAGAGATATTGGACAAGAATTAAGAAAGGCAATGACACCCGCATAGGGAAGCAATATCAACAAAGAAGAATAATTCTCAAATTATCTCCCAGCTTAAAAGCTGTCAATAAGAAGGATGATGTTTAGATATGAATAGACCAACCGTTTTATTGGATTTCAAACCACGAGCAATCGATTTTGAAGTTCCTCAACTTTTTTTAGGAGCCACCTCAAGTGGCCACCCTTCCAACATGAGTAACAAGCGCACGTCTCTTATCTAATCTGTGTAAAAAATATTGGCGTGACCAAGTCAACCACTTTTCTAAATTAATTTTGCTAAATATTTGCTGTCATCCGATAAGTGTATTGTATTTCATCAAAATGATAATGTAAAGGTATGATTCATTGGGATTCCTCCATTCATTCATCATACCTAATGATTGGTTTTTACCCTTCGGTGAGTAGGCTACATATTAGAGGTCAATATTTGATAAAATATATTTATCGTCGTTCATTATAAAATGAAAGCACGTAGTTCATTGAAATAATCTATTTTTGTCTCAGTAGGTCAATATCATTTTTGTTTTGGCTAAATTTGATCATCTAATAGTCTTCTAAGATAAAATTGATAATTTTCTAATTTACTTACATTAAAACTATTTCCGATTTGGGTTGATTAAGTATTGGAAGTAAACCTTGATTTGTATACTTATAAATATATCAAGGAATGATAGAGGAAAATGAAGAACATCTTAATTAATAAAACTATCAAGAAATAGAAAAATACTGATTGTTTAAGTATTCTCATGACCGAATGCAATCAATTCTCACATTTCCAGACTTTGGTGATACAATTCTCACAACATAATTGGTTCTATCGTTGTATGCATTCTTCTACGTATACTAATACTTTAAGCCACATTAATTACCTAATACAGTGTATCCCGTAATTTTTCTCTCCATAGGCTGCAGATTTAATTGTATTGTCTTTAAATTTACTTACATTTCAATTCCTACTCATTCCCAGGGCTAACAATATTCAAGTTAAATTTTTTCGCGCCAGCAAAAAAGCCACCTGTGGGGCTTTCTTCAGCATCTTCTATAGCTCCAAATCAAATTCATCTATTTTTCCTGCTCTTATAATACAATTTCAGAATTATTACAAGCTAAAAAATCAGGAGCGCCCCCCCCCCCCTAAAAATACTACACATCTGTAAATAGTTCGTGCATCTTTTAAGACTCTGCATTTCACCAAATTCTCTTGTGTGAAGTGCTGCAAAAGTGTATAACCCAGTTTCGAACTTATTATACTTCAAAATTTGTTAAAAGACGTTTTGGAAATTAATGTGTTTCCAACCAATAATTTCTGTCACATGTCGGTCTTAACTTGTTGCCACCAAAAATTGATTTTAAAACACCAAATTCTAATTTTCAAAACCAATTAATCTTGTTAAGTATTGATATTACTTCCTATTACTTGAGTATTGATATTACTTTTTGTGGTTAATCTATATGTATTTTTAATTTCCAGGTTTCCTGTGAGTGTGTGGATACTGACGTTCTTCATCTATACATGTTACCATGCTACTAGAAAGCCGATCAGTGTAGTAAAAACTATTTTGAATAGGAATTGTTCTGCATTGATACCTCCTCCAAATACTACTGATGATAATTGGTGTGATTGGAAACCTTTCGGTAAATATCTCATTTTATTTTTTAGTTATTGTACTTCCTAAACAAATATAACTTGACTCTTCGGATGAATATGGAGCTGGCAATCAGCTGCTCGGCCTATGCCTTTCGTGCGCTGTTGAGCCATTGACATTTTGGAGTATGATTAAGCTTTGCTGAATAAAGACATAAAGATAACTGTAGGCTGTACAAGGAACTATAGAAATCTGATGAAAATTCATTTTACTTAATGTCCCATAAATAATTTTTAATTGAATAAGAAGCTTTTTTGAAGCTATAAAGGTTATATTGTAGTAATCATCCATATTGGCGATTAAAAGTCTAGACATGTTATAACACCAGATTTATGTCAGTATCTATGAAATTCATGGTTATAAAAGAAGAAATTTCATTGCAATGAGATACGTAACTTTGTTACTCATGAAATAAGTAATGAACATTTTTTGGGTGGAATAGATTCTGCTTGAGAGAAGCTATCACAAAGCCCTTGATTTTTAAGTGCAGAATAAAATACAGAAATGAAATATTTCATACTCTATCACTATTTAAAAATTCTAATGAGTCATTTGCGAAGTTGTAGAATCGTTCCATAATTAAACAAATGTCATATTGTCCAAGCAAATAAGACATTCTGGCAAGTTGGGAAAATTACTCCAGCTCGGTCAATATTGAGTCAAAAATTTGATCTCAAATTGTAGAGCAACATGTTGTCTACAATTTGAAACGAAATTTATTTTTTTTAAACCAATATTGACCGAGCTGGATTCATTTTCCCATCTTGTTAGAATGTCTTCTTTGCTTGGGCAAACTATACCAGAATTAATGGTGGAATTGATAATATCAGTGTGTTTCATTTCATTGTATCACTATCATTCTTCTTTATGTCAAAAATCAATATCTCAAGGCCGCTTTATCCAAATTAGCTCAACTTTAGCTTGTATAAAAAAGAATTTGATCTTACAGTACAGGTGGCTTGAATATTTCTCTATTAAACCTCATTAGAGAAAGTTAATATCGAACTCAACTCAACTCAAACTTAACTAAACTCAAGCTGTCACTTGAGCTATGAATCTACTTCGAGTAGTTTTGGAAAAAGCAGGCCTATCCCAAAATAGAGAGACAGTCTATTAACGTGTTTCACACATCACTCAAAAGTCTGCGACTGAAATTTAAGGCTCTCCGTATCATCAATTTATTGTTTTCAAACTACTGAACAGAAATGTGTGACATATTACAATCATACATAACCTTTTGGACATCATTACCTATTGAAATTGAATGAGAAAAATAGTACAAGTCAATCTTAGTTTTTCTCTTTCAGTTTATAGGCTAATATCTAATATTATAATTCATTCCCTCCATTGGGAGATTGGCATGTCGTTAGTAGAGTCATTCCCGTCTCTGGAGGAATAGTAATTGTTGCATTACACTCCAACTGATCAACTGGATGTTATTCAGAGGTGTTCTGCGCCGTCACCTGGTTACGGAAACTGGTTTATGGTTGAGAGTATCAACGTGCTAACCACACTTTACCTCTATCCTGGTTGATGATTATTCACCTCTGCTCCTCTGCTATACAGTGGAGTGAATATGAAACTGGCAACCAGCTGGTAAGCTCTAAGCTCTTTATGAGCTGTTGATCAATTCACATATATTATTATAGATCATTGCAATAGTTCTATTGATAAATAAATGATTGACTGATTTTATTTTTGTGTTCTATTACAGATGGAGCAGATGCATCATCACTTCTTGGTGCCTTAGATTCATCATTCTTATTCGCTTATGCTGGTGCCATGTTTCTCAGGTAGAAATATTTTTCAAAGAAATTATATCGTTCTATTTTTAACATCATTATTATACTTACGACCAATTTTACGATAAACCAATTAGATTTGAATTGATTTAATTAAATCATAGTAAAGTGATGTCATCTAAAAGCAAGGTCACACCTGAGCAAACCAAACAGTTTTTAGCGAACACTTACATAAATTGGCTTGATTTCGCAAACTGTGAGAATTATTAGCAATGTTCCATTCAATATACACTGTAAACCTATCTTTGTTAGCTTGAGAATATTGTCATTGCCCTCTTTTTACGTTGTATGTTGTCTGTTATGTGGTTATATTAGTATAATTGTAAAGTATAATAGTAATCTCCACCTCTTCAATACAAGTAATAGACACAAACTCTGGATTGAGCAGTATTATCACATAAAATCTCAATAGAATTTCCACTGTAGTATATCTGTAAAACTGTATAATTCTACTCAAGATAATTTTAAATTGCTGTCTCCAATTAGAGTATGCCTAGATAAAAGAGACATTGATTGAAAAATGTTTGTATTCAATTTAGAATATAATGCTCCTGTGATTTTCATTGCTTGTTTACATTTTCTATGCATTTCAATGTTATTAATTAAGATTGAAATCTATGCTATTTCCAAATTGATCATTTCATGAAATTATGAATCGAATTTATGAGAATATAATATCCTGATAAATTTTCGTTAAGCGTTCAAGTTGAAATTCCCACTGCACAGGTTAATTGTACTTCTTTCTGATCCTGGTACTTCACTGTAGTAGGTACTATACTATTGAATTTATACTTTGTTCATAATTGTTTTGTTCTGTTTCAGTGGTTTCGTTGCAGAGCGTGTGAACCTGAGGTATTTCCTGACGGTTGGCATGATAATGTCTGGTGTATCTTGCTGCTTAATGGGTGTGGCCCGTATTTATAACATACATTCTCTCACTTATTTCGTAGGAGTTCAGGTAAGGGAAGATAATATTCATCTTGAATTTTTCTTCAACTACAACTGTTTAATATGAGGAATTGAATTGATTTTTTAAAATAATTACTCTAGCAATTACCAACTTATTCTACTACTGTATAAATAATTGAAATGCCATTAATTGATTAGAAGACTTTTGAGGGGGTGAACATTGCAAACAAATCCTAAACTATGTGATTGACCGTAGATGACTATCATGATAACTTTATCACGCTTTCTAATAGCGTGATAACTTGATAACGTGATAATCATGATAACTTTATCACGCTTTCATAATAGCGAGCACTGGCAGCTCGTGCCCACGAAACAGGTGAAGTGATCGTATCTTTTACTGTACAGCACTTCACTTGTTTCGTGGGCACGAGCCGCCAGTGATAGCTAGGTTTCATTTGTATGATAACTTTACATCACCTCTACTGGGAATCCATGTGGAATATTATTCGAAACTAGGTTCAGTGCAAGTACTTACTCCACTACTTCTTGAAAATTTTGTAAGATATTCTTCTTCATTTCTGTCATAGTATTAAGTCATATTAGTACTTGTCATATGTGTCAAGTATTAAGTAATGAGCCTTGATTTTATCAATATCATATGTGTTTTTTGTTTAAAGGTAATGGGAGGTATTTTCCAAACCACTGGTTGGCCAGGAGTGGTTACTGTTATGGGAAAATGGTTCGAGAGAGAAAGGAGAGGTGAGATGAGATCCTCATTGCTACTTGTATTACCTTTTAATTCTTACAGTAAACTCCCTCTTAACCGGCCACCTCGGGACCGGGACCCTGGCCGGATAGTGGTTTGGCCGGTTAAACCGACATGCTTTCAAAAGTCATTAGATTACCACTGTAAATTTGTAAATCGATTAAATATTTACAACTGAACTTAATTTAACGTAGTATTAGACATATAATTTGAAAAAAATCACCCAAAGGATATTTCTTGGGCTCAAAAGAAACTGTAAACATCACAATCACAACTCTTGTCATTTAATATTTTTATTTGTGATTGGCCACAGCTGATCGACTGCGAACGATTATCCTTCCAGTCGCACCAGTACGTTGTGTTGTAAGTTAAGCCATCCCATATCTATACAGTGACTGGATAGAAGTAGATAAAACTTTTATCTAGTCATTGTACATATCTATATCAACTTTCGCCTATATCAGGACCTCCGAAATAGTATTTAGGAGGTCCTGCCTATATGCATTCACACTCCACAGCGCATGCGTCAGTCAGCTCGTTCTATTTGAATCTGAGAGTGAGCACCCTGCCGTAAATTTTTTCATTAATTTTCAATATTTTCATTTTTTCAAAGGGATATTCTATTTATTAAATTTAATATTTATAAATTACTGCATGATAAAATTTTGGTGGTTGTGCAATTCAATTTGTGCACTCATTTTGTTCAATTTGGCGCACTCCACCCAAAATTTACACCTACTCTAGCACATGGGGTTCCCATAGTTGAGTAGGTTAATTTCCAATAAAAATAAATAAAAAATTGAAACTTTAATCTTTAATTCTTTAAACACTAACTGGATTTAAATTTAAATTGTACTCATTACATTTGCTTGCTGTTTTGTTCATTTTTGTTTTTTGTTTGTTTTTCAAGGAAATAAAATTATTATTTATTTATTTTTATTTAATTTATAATAATTACATCCTAAACATCTTGTTATAGTCTGTCCAAGCAAAGAAGACCCTCTGGCAAGTTGGGAAAATGACTCAAGCTCTGTCAATATTGAATGAATAGTTCAAAAGTGGTTCAATATTGGTTCAAAAATTATCAATTTGGTCACGAATTGTAGGAAACAATTCGATCTACTATTAAGACCACATTTTTAATTCTTGAACACATATTGACCAAGCTGGAGTCATTATCCCATCTTGCCAGAGGGTCTTCTTTTCTTGGACAGACTGTATCAGAGGATAAATGAAAAACAACCTTGGAAAGGTTCTCAATACATGCATGTGTATGCAACCGCCCCTGATTCATCTAGTCTTTCCTCTCTTTTCCTAGGTCTAATAATGGGCATCTGGAACTCGCACACATCTATTGGCAACATAGTGGGTACCATGATGGCCAGCTACTACTTGGACTCGGACTGGGCGCTGTCCTTCATCATGCCCGGTCTATTTATGATAGGGGTCGCCATTGTTGTTTTCCTCTTCTTGGCCGAGGCGCCCTCGCACGTCAACTGCAAAGAACCGAATCCGAAAGAGCCGTCGCAGACTGTAAGCGAAGCAGCTTTATTTCCTTTCAACAAAAGCGTCTATGATTACAATTTTGAAAATGGTGTTGTGTATCCATTCTTTTTTCCACTTTAAAATTTAAAACTCAATAAAAATCACTTATAAATGGAAATAAACTTACTTACATAGTAGTTACTATAGTTTCGACCTGTTGTGTGGCCATCTTCAGACTAGTGGTCATCTTCAGAGTCTGAACACAACAGGTCGAAACTATAGTAACTACTATGTAAGTAAGTTTATTTCCATTTATAAGTGATTTTTATTGAGTTTTAAATTTTCAAAACACCAGGAACTGAGTTAACTAGACTAATCAGTACTCGAAGTCTAGACTAGTAACTTATAGTCTGTCCAAGCAAAAAAGACATTCTGACAAGATGGGAAATGACTCCAGCTCGGTTAATATTGATTTAAAAATTATACATTTTGTTTCAAATTGTAGGAAAAATCCTTCTCTACAATTTGAAACCAAATTAATAATTTTTGAAACAAAATTGACCGACCTGGAGTTATTTTTCCATCTTGCCAGAAGTCTTCTTTGCTTGGACTGACTAAATTTGCTTGTACCCATTACAGTGAACAAGCCCCTTCAATAATTGAAATTCCTACAGTTTACAAGCCGCTGCAATATTATTGCAGTAGAGATTGCATGTTAAATGGATCACCCGTTATGTGGTCATATTATCATGGTCATCCAATTTCATTCACAAATCATACTAGCCTATAGTTCAGTTGCAGGGACAAGACAATTTTTCTTTTGATAAAATATCATTACAAACAAACTATAGGCTAAACACAAACTATAGTCTGGTCAGGCAAAGGAGACATTCTGGCTAGATGGAAAAATGACTCCAGCTCGATCAATATTGGTTCAAAAATTATAATTTTGTCTCAAATTGTAGAGCAGAATGTTTTCTACAATTTATAATTTTTGCAAAATTTATAATTTTTGAACCAATATTGACCGAGCTGGAGTCCGGATTTCCTCAGATTTTCAGAACCGGAATGTCTTCTTTGCTTGGACAGACTATACTCGTTGATTGACCATTAAATAAGGAGCTATAAATGAATAATTTTCTATTGTTATTATTCGTGGTAAATAGAAAGAACTCATCAAATCCTGAAAAATCTAGTCATTGTGGTTTGGAGGATTATTTTGATTGTAATAGCTTCAATTAATTCAATTATAGCCTTATTAATTCAATTAATTAATTGCATGGCTTCATTAATAATCGTGGCATAAGCTTATTGATTAATGGGCAATTAAATTTAAAATATAATTCACGTTTCACTGTTCAACTTTTGTTGAGATTTGTTTTCTTAATTTTGGCTGGGTAATGAATTCATGTTAGTTTTGGCTTAATAATCCTGCAAATTCTAGACTTGGCCGGCTTTTTGTACCGTAGTTAGATTTTTTTAAATGTAATATTTTTTAAAATTGATATCGTTCGTACATTATTGAAAATACTGATCCTAATGTCCTACTTTTTCATGGCAGAGTGAGACTTGTTTTAATCTGAATAATTGTTGTTATGGTTTTTTAGTATTAAAAATATAAATAGCTATTGTAGTTGCAAAGCTTATTTCAGTTATAGTAGCTCTAATAATACAGTTGTTGTAGGTGTATGTGAATTTTGCAGTAGTAGGTTTTTACTATTAATTTGCTTATATTTCCAAAAATTTTCATAATTTGGTGAATGGTAGTCCTGTATTTTCTTCAACACATACAATAATTATTTTATTGTAGTACTGGTATCCTCTTGTAAAAATCAATTATTATCTATCGTCCATCAGTGATGTAATTAATCTTTCATTCTATTATCCTATCACCCTATCAATCACTTCCCTTCGTCTTATCAAAATCCAGTTTTCATCCCAAAAATCAAAACAATTTTCTCATTTTTTTTAATTTGTAAAGGAGGATCCACTTATAATCTGTTAATCATTACCAGTTTACAATAATCTTCACTCATTTTACAGGGGTAAAAAATTCAAGCTTTTTCCTAATTTACAAAAATTACACAGGTTTTGTGAAACTTTAAAAAATCTTTTATGTTTTTCAATCAAGTTTCCTTTTTCTCATGTTTCCAAGATGTAAAACTACGTATTTTTTTAAAAATATCATTTTTTTTAGTGAGTTATAAGAAAGAGTATTTGGTATTGGGTTACATAGTAATGGGCTTCAATGTACTGCTTAATTCTAACATCCAAATATCAAATTAAAAACAACATACTCAAGTTCCAATACTTTAAGTGAAAATAAAAGGAAAGTACCTGATTTCCAATTATTACCAGCAATTAGACAGTTACTGGCGGTGATTTACTTGATAAGAAACTTTTCCACATTTTCATCTTGAATATTATTGTATTGCAGAAGAAAAAGGAAAAGCGGAAAATTAAATTTTCAGCCGCTTCACCGTCAGAGAAAAATGGTTCAACCGCTGCCAATGTCCTAATTAATGTGAAACAGGTAAAGTTTGGAAGCCGATAACTGAATTTTCAACGTGGTCCGTTGAATATTTGAAGTCTTTTGTACTTTAAAATATTGAAAGAGTTGAGAATAGCATTGGGAATACATATTTCAAACTTATTCATTCAACAGAAATATAACTTACAGTGATATATTTTACAAATGATAGTATTAGTAGCAAACTTCCAAAAATAGCTTTCGAATAAACATGTTTTTATGAATCAATGATCACCGTCATTTATACAAAAATACATTTGTGGGACTTCAACAGGATCATTTATTAAACTTCTCCACTACCAGTTTATACTACATAGTCTAAAACAAATTATTATAGCATCGATATTATAGTCTGTCCAAGCAAAGAAGACCCTCTGGCAAGAAAATGACTCCAGCCTGGTCAATATTTGTTCCAAAATTATAAATGTGCTCTTAATAGAAGAACAAATTGTTTTCTACAGTTTGAGATCAAATTCATGATTTTTAAGCCTATATTGACCGAGCTTGAGTCATTTTCCCATCTTGCCAGAGGGTCTTCTTTGCTTGGACAGACTATACATTATTTAACCATTCACATCGGGCAAAAGTTAATGGGAGTTCAATAAATAGGTTTTTAATTATTCTAACAATATTAATTAACTTATCCTATTTTTTCATTCAAATAATTTAATCCAAAGTTTATAGAATTATCTATTCCATGTTCCCTAAATTTCGAGGATTTTCACATTTTTCTTTCCAAATAAATAAACCCTAACAGAGCTTATTTGTTGCATCAGTAGTCGTATTATTGGGTATTGGTGGGTTTTGTTAACAAGGATGAGTAGAATGCATGCAGCATATTTCGTTGTGGAATTTTGAAAGCATTGTATCTGCATGATTTTGTCGAGCATTAAATTATGAGTACAGGATGAAATTGATGATCTTTCTATTCTTTTTTCACGGAATTTCACATTCAAGCATAAATAATTGTTGTAATTTCCCAAAGAACACATTTTGTGAGTATTTTAAAACAGTCATAGGATCTCTATGTGTAAACGAACACAATTAAAGCGTATTGATTCATCTTTGAAATTTATCTAAATTTCAAATATTACTCATAATTAGTGTTCATGTGTTGAACGTATTGCATAGTTGACGTTGAAAAGTTGGGCGGTTTCGTCTGTCTCTTGTACGTGATTTAACCTACTAACAGCGCTGATGTAAAGCATCTATTGTTTCTTTTGATTTCAAAAACATCACCTATTGATAGCTAATTTGCAGCTTCAAATGACAATAACAACAGCCGTTGGAGCGCATAAGGAGCAGACGAAACAGCCTAAGTTTTTGGCGCCAGCTACACTGAATAATAATAAGAATACTACAGTGATTAGGTAAGCTCCAAAGAAATTGGCGGATGACCGATATCTGCTATTGATTCTCAGCTCTGTTGAGACAGTCTGAAAGCAGTCTACGAGAACGAACTGGTTTAGCTGAGGTTACTTTCGATTGGATATGCTCTCGTAGACCGCTCACCCACTGTCCTGACAGAGCTGACCATTAATAACAGTCATTCGCTAACTGTCAATATTGTTGGAGTCGGTTATCTCATAGTAGAAATGTAGTTATTCAGAAATGTTTTGATCATTCTAGAATCATTTAATTACTTTTCCGTCACAATTCCTCCTGATATTTTTTATAATTTGATTATTAGCAAGTTTTTTTCTGTAGGAAAGGTTCTTATGATCTAAATAGATGATTTTTGAGTAATCAGAATTCAATGTCTGCTTTGACATTCATGTGAGTTGGGCTCATATTTTCAATCATTCCTTTCAAGTTCTCATTGAGCGTTTAATCACTAAATTCATCAACAACAATTTTATCATAGGTCAACATTTTTTCTATAATCATTTAACATACTAAATGTGCATTAATCATAATTTTCAGATCCCAGATACTTTTTAACAAGTTAGAAGAAGAAATTCGAAATTTTATCGAAATATAATTGTCTTTACAATAGAACCCCTCTTAATCGACCCCTCTGAGACAGGACCATTTTCTTATAACATAAAGATTTGTTTAAACTGAATATATGGGAATAAAAGGTGTTGAATTTAATCAAACAAGTAAACATATTAGAATTCTTCCAACGTTGTATAGTCTGTCCAAGCAAAGAAGACCCTCTAGCAAGATAGGAAAATGAATCCAGCTTGGTCAATATTTGTTCAAGAATTACAAATGTGGTCTTAATAGTAGATCAAATTTTTTTCTACAATTTGAGATCAAACTGATAATTTTTGAACCAAAATTGAGTCATTTTCCCATCTTGCCAGAGGGTCTTCTTTGCTTGGACAGACTATACTGATTGACTATATTTAGATTTCCATAGTCTGAGCGAATGGAAGTAATAAAGTTTTATTGTAACGTTTTATATTGAAGTCATCATTGCAACTCATGCCTTAGCGATGGAAGATTGTTTTCTTGTAAAACCTAGGGTTGGTTCGTGGTCGGTTAAGAGGGATTCTACTGTTTAACAGTACTGTTAAGAAAAACAGGATATTCTTTTCTTTATCATATTTTTACATCATATAAGCATGATTTATGTTCCTTGATTTGCACCTCTATGTTCCAACTATCAATTAACACTGTTTCATTCAATAGATTTAACACTTCCATTGTGTCTGTCATGTGGGTGTTGTGATGTCCTTGTGATGTGTTTGATTTTGGGAATTTGTAGCGGTTTGGTGCAACCAACAATGGAGGATATAGGCGGATACCAACAGCCGGAAGCAATATGGCTGACAATGATGATGAAGGTGATTCAGTAGCGTCGTCAGACTCTGATCTTCTAACGCAAGAGGTATACTTATCATTTAGATTTAAGTTTCGCCTTATAATTAAAGAAACAAGGAGATAGTTGATTGAAGTGTCCACCAACTGACCCAATCTACCACTAGACCCAAATTTTCAAAATCAAGAAAAACCCTCGAAACCACTAGACCGAATAATCGTTTGACCCAATCTACCGTTTGTCATAATATTACAAAATTAAAGGACCTTATAAACCAGCTGACCCAATTCACCACTATCGTTTAGTCCTTGGACTATTAGGCCAGGCGTATGCTGGGACGCACGTGTGCACACGCACGCAAGCCAGCCAATCACAGCTCTTGTCTTGTCCTCAACAAGAGCTGTGTTTGGCTGGCTTGCCTGCGTGTGCACACGTGCGTCCCAGCATACGCCAGGCCTTAATACCTACTCTTTGAATGGTCTAAGGTTTAGTCAGTTTTAGTTATACAGTTGTATTGATTTGATATATCATTTAGATTCAAGCTTTGCCACCTAGTCTGAGAAACAAGGAAATATTTGATTGTATAATAAGTTTTAGTCATATTCAGTTATTGTTTACTAAAGTTTAGTGAAATTAAGGCATCATTCATTTAGGTTTTTGTCATATTTAAGTTTTGTTAAGTGGAGTCAAGTCATTGGTTTGTCAATAAGTTTATTAGTTTATCTGAGTGATCAAAAAGTCTCTCCGCAATAGTAAAGGTAGGTTTCCATTACTACAAAACACGGGCACATGTCAGGCACAAGATGCAATAGAAACACGTAGTTGTATGGAGCAACGCAAATAAAAAATCAGCTGATCAGAGTGTGCTGCTCTGTACAACTAAATGTTTCTAATGCATCTTGTGCTCGTGTTTTGTAGTGATAGAAACCGACCTTCAACATGCTGAGAGACTTTTTGATCATCCGGTATAAATCACATATAAGGTTCTTCCCCTTGTAAGTTAGTTTTATAAACAAGAAAATATTATAACATTGTTTTTCAGGTTTTTCAACCACTCATTCCATTGAGATTCAAGTATTGTATTTTCCTTTTTGAGTTTTAAGTAACAATGAAGTATTTCTTCATTGTTTGTTCAGGTTCAGCCTACTCTTTGCTACTCACTCGCCATCAATTCATTACTAAATCATTATAAATCCTGGTTAGAAGAAGGCTAAAATCAAAATATTTATTTTTTAAATTCAAATCACTGTAAATAATATCAAGAATTAAGTATTACTATTTCTTATCATTGGAAATAGCGGATATTTCGGGGAGGTGGAACAATATTTTGATGCATTAACAATTTATTGAAAAGGTATCTCGATTTTTAATTCATAGCATCATTAGTATCCCTATGTAACAATAAATCACCTATTATATCAGAAAATACTAGGCTTTATTTGTATGCTAAATTTATGTAAGGCTTAATAATTCATTTTTCTTTTACAGCAGCTCTATATTATTCAATGATAATTTTTTGCAATAACCGAATAGAGTATCTTTAATTATGAATGATATCATAGCCCCCTTTTATTGAAGGTGGCTATGATGATAAGCATGTTATTTTGATCTATCTTATTGTATCAGGTCTACTGTGGTTTTCTTCACGTCACGTCAATTTCTAATAAAATAATTCATTCTCTTCTCTTCTAATAATACATCTTCTGTGACGTCCAATTCATTGCCATTAATAATTTAATGTAATATTGTAGTTGAAATTCAAAATAAATTGTCTTGAGTCTTGACAGGGGTTGAAACGATGATATGCTCGGGAATATCTATTTATTTGTATGCACAATTTAATATTATCCAAATATTTGAATGCAGTATTTTAGTATAACCCGATACGATTAAGTATCAAACAGATCTAGCATGCAGTAGTATAATAGTCTAACCTTCAAAATTGAATCTTTCCTATTCATAAGTAGTATTTATACTGTTCAAAGTATTGAAAAATTATGAATGGCTATTTTAATATCTTGAACGATTAAAGTAAGAGTAGTCCTTTTTCAGAATTAAGTTGATTTAGCTGGCACCAAAAATTAAGGCGGTTGGCGAATGACTTCTAATTCTCAGCTCTGTCAGGACAGTCGGCGAGCTGTCTGCGAGAGTTTATCGGAACGAAAGCGTCCCCAGCTATACTAGATCGCTCACCAAGACAGCTCCAGAATGTCCTAACAGAGCTGAGCATCAATAACAAGCATTCACCAACTGCCTAAATTTTTGAAACCAGTTAGAATAATTTTCACTATTCGTAACTGGAGAATAATTTGTGCTACTAAATTGGATTATTCATCAATGTGTAAACATTTCAAACATTTTTCCTTACTATTATAGACTTTTCATCCTTTTTTGATATTCTAAACCTTTTCAAATCTTATCAAAATCATTTATTGTCATCACAAAAATACAATAAATTTGTATAACAACGTCAAGTACAATACATGTATTATTAAGTATAAGCGTCTACCTCCATATTCATAATTTTCTTTCGATTTCTCATCTCAATTCCATACTAGTTTATTTTACCAATCATAGATAGATATCTAGATAGACATCAAGATGTAGCTTGTATCATCTCATTTTCTCAAAATACGTTTCAATGTCTTCCACCATGTATGTTGGTCATTAGATAAATAAATTAATGTTTTTTCTCTTATTAGGAAAATATCCGAAGGAATAATGAAGATCATCCAATCCTATCAAACGTACCTCATGAGAAGGCAGTTGGATTCTTTGGTGCTTTGTGCATACCTGTAAGTCTTTTCTTTAATTTTTTCTCCATATTTATTGAATTTTAAGATATTTTTTCAGATTTATTAAACTTCAGCTACTATTATTCATTCTAGTTGTACCGTAATCATTTCAATTTTTATATGACATATTTTTGTAATCTGCGGTGCTTAGTGCATACCTGTAAGTGTGTAAGTCTTTTCTTCAATTTTTCTTCATATTTATTGAATTTCAAGATATTTTTCAGATTTATTAAACTTCATTCTATTATTCATTCAAGTTGTGCCGTAATTCATTTCTATTTTATAAGAGATATTTTTGTAATCTGTGGTGCTTAGTGCATACCTGTATGTGTTTTCTTCGATTTTTCTCCATATTTATTGAATTCTACGATATTTTTTCAGATTTATTCAACTTGAGCCTCTATTATTCATTCAAGTAATGTCGTAATTTATCTCTATATTCCTTCTCTCCAATCTCTATTATTTTGTTTAAGTTGTTACTTTGTAGCTTAAACCTTTGCATTACAGCGCAGCTTATGGATTTGAAGCCTAATAAATACAACTAGTGTGAAATTGGAATCTTCACTAGCAAGTTGACAAAACTTTTTAAATTATAATAATTTTATTATCATTTTCCAGGGATTAATTCAATACTCGTTGTGAAAATTTAATAATAATTTTATTATTTTTTTCAGGGAGTAATTGAATACTCGTTGTGCCTGTTTTTTGCCAAATTAGTGTCTTACACATTCCTCTTTTGGCTCCCTCTCTACATCAACCACTCCAGTAAGTTTTGTAATATAGTGGGTATTGAGTTGTTGTATTATTGAAGTTTCAATTTTATGTGTGTATAGTAAATTATATTCTTTTTCAGGTTATTGAACTCAATAGAGTTAAACAGAATTTTGACATGAGCTTTGATTTTCAAAAGAAGAATATATTGTATTGTTAATGTTGATTAGTTTAAAGAAATTGCTAACTTGCTGCTTAGGTTTCAGAATTAGTGCAATTTTCGTGCATTTTCCAAGTATCAGTTTCAATTTCATGTCGAAAAAGCTACTGTATTTGGGAATTGTACGAACATTGACCTTTTCAGAATTTTGGTTGTTCCACTTAAAATAGGCTCAGCGCTCGTGCAGGCGACCGGGTGTCGTTGGAGGGGGCAAATTTTGAATGGAAAAGCGAGAGTTCGATTCGAGTCACAGGCGCGAAAACATCGAAAATGTAGTTGTGAACAGGCCTCGGCTCTCTGGTTGGGGTTTTCCATCCAGAGGGGTAAATCGTAGATATTTCCGTATTAGTTTCAGTTCAAGAGTAGGCCTTATCGAATTTTAAGATATTTTTTCAGATTTATTAAACAGTAGAGTATGAAAGTGGTTATGTATCTTGTATGTTTTTAAAATGATTATGGTGAGTGCCAAACTTTTGTTGTAGTTTTCTAGCTCAAATTTGAATTTAATTAGTAGTACTTTGACTGAGGTCTTAATTATTAATGTAGCAAGTTAGCAGTTTGATCAAATTACGTTGTTTTTCTTTCGAAATTTCAATATGTGACATGTTTTGATTCAACAAGTTTTTATTCAATTTTTTTAATAGAGCACAATAAAGCAATCATAATCATATTATCTCAATCTTATGGTTTTTATTTGTTCCTTGCTCGTTGTACTAGTTGCTGAAATAGGTGTTAAAAATAATATATTATAATCTAGGCATTTGAATGAACAAACCCAACTAAGCACCCAACCATAGTCAGAAGAGATTTAGGATAGTCAGATACAGAAAATTTAGTCAATATTTAAAAAAATAGTATATCTCGTCCCAGCTATTACAGTTTTAAAATCTTATTTCGTCAATCTAAAAAAATCTACATCTATTTCTCATCTGCTTATATCAGGGCTATTCTTCTAGAAAATGCATCGGTTCCGGTTCTTAAATTGTCTGGAAATACGTAGAATATATATGTATATGTTTCTCAGTGATGTACCGGAACGCCGTTCCATATATGTATATATATATATACATATATATATATATATATATATATACATTCAGTCTGTCCAATAATATAAGTAATAGTACTTTCAATAGTAAAGTGTACTGTTTTAAAAGTAGACTATTGTTTGAAGAATTTCAAAAATAAATTGAATCAATTCTTTTGTTTTTTTTTCAGCAAAACTGACGGCCAAACAAAGTGCTGATCTTTCAACAATGTTTGATTTTGGGGGTATATTCGGCGGTATAATTGCTGGAGTGATAAGTGATACCACCAACATGAGTGCCACCACTTGTGTGGTTATGTTCGTGCTGGCTATTCCTATGGTGAGTATTTCTAATAATTGAGATATTTGCAAGTATCGAGACTGGTTCACTCTAGTCTCAAAAGACTAGATTCACTTATTAGTAAGAAAACCTAAATAAATTGACAAATTTCACAAAATATTTATCATAAAAGCTTACAGAACCAGGTTTCACATTTTACCAATGCATCTTCAGCTGTAGCCTACCTGATTCTGTAACAGAGCTTCTATAATAAATATTTTGTGAAATTTGACAATATCTAAGTTTTCTTATTATGGAGAGATTTTACAATATCACCATCAATTCTAGCAATTTTATCACTTATTAGTCCTCCTATCCCCAGTTCATTCCTTGCTATGTAGCATTATCCTTGCTGTGAGAAGTTGTGAGTCGTGTCAGCTCAACTAATAATGAGCGTAGAATCCTATGTAACGATAAAATGATCTTGTTTTATATTCCTACTAAATTCAATGAGAAAACACGCATTAGTCTTCCCATTTCCAGTTTATTTCTGGCTAAGTAGCATTATCCCTGCTGTGAGAGGCACATGTCAACCCACCAAATAATGAGCCTCTGTAACAATGAAATAATCATGTTTTTGGCATTTTAAGCAATATTTCTACTCAATTGAATGAAAAACCCCTCATTTATCCAGCTATTTCCAGTTTATTTCTTGCTATGTAGGATCATCCCTGCTGTGAGAAGCATATGTCAACCTGACCGTCATGTCAGCTCACCTAATTAAGAGCATAGCAACCTCTGTAACAATCAAATAATCATGATTTTGGCATTCCCAACACTATTCCTTCTAAATTGAATGGGAAAGCGCGCATTAGTCCTCTTATTTTCAGTTTATTCCTTGCCATTTAGTTTCATTCCTGCTGTGAGAATCACTTGTCAACCTGACAGTCATGTCAGTTCACCCAATAATGAGAATAGCAACATCTGTAACAATTCAATGTTCATCTTCCTGGCATTTTCAACAATATTTCTATCAAATTGCAGAAGAAAACGCGCATTTCGAGTTTATTCCTTTCTGAGTACCATTATTATTCCTGCTGTGAGAAGCTGTAAGTCGTGTCAGCTCACCTAGTAATGAGCATAGATCATGTTTTGGCAATTTCAACAATATTTTTCCTGATTTCAATGAGGCACATGTCAACATGACAGGCCTGTCAGCTCTCCTAGTCAAATTGTAAATCAGAACGCGTCTCCTACAATTTGAGACCAAATTTATGATTTTTAATCCATACTAACCGAGCTGGGGTCATTTCCCATCTTGCCAGAATGTCCTCTTTACTTGTACAGACTATATTTTCAACTTTCGTTTTCTTTACAGCTATTCGCCTATCACCTGTACGGCGGCGATGATCTAATAATGAACGGCGCACTGCTGTTGGCTGCCGGCGCACTCGTTAACGGGCCGTATGCGTTGATCACAACAGCTGTTTCGGCCGAGCTGGGCACGCACAGCTCGCTGGCGGGAAATTCAAAAGCGCTGGCAACTGTAACTGCCATTATTGACGGAACTGGCTCCATAGGTGAGGAAGTTGACGCCAGTTCAAAAAGTTATTCATTATTGATGTATTAACCTTTATAATTGATATATATTGATATTAATTTATATTGATATATTGACTTTTTATATCTACCATTTTTCATGTTGAGTAGTGTGATATTGTGGTAGTTTTTAATGTTGAATAATATATTTTTAATGAAAAGGCAAGATATTGTCAGCCAAAGGTACTATTCGAGTCTTTTTCCCTGATCAAACCATACGATCTTTAATGTATAAATAACTACCAATTTTTTACCAGTATTAATCATGATATCTATATCCTATATTCATACAATGTAACTTATATCAAAATTCAGGATTTTTCAAAGTTAAAATTGTAATGTAAACATTCATCATCCATCATATTTCATTCACTATGTAAACATCATCATCCACTTATCACCTTTGCTTGAAATACTTGCTATCAAGTTGCAATTGTAACAATAAATGATAATATTTTGTTTTTAATTTTTATAGGAGCCGCTGTGGGTCCATTATTAGCAGGATTCGTATCCAGTACTGCCAGTTGGCAATATGTGTTCTACATGCTAATGCTTTCTGATCTGATCGCACTACTGGTAAGTTGAATAGTTCATTATCCCCTTTTTAAATGATATGGTACCTTATTTTCTCTTAGGGCTACTGTATTCTTCAAAACTTTCTAAATAATGACAATCAAAGTACCCTTTTTTAAAAACATATGTTTATTCTACACTACATGTTTCGGCAATATAGCCGAATTTAGCCGACTTGAAAATGGCTATATCACTAAAACATGTAGTGTAAAATAAAAATATTTTTAAAAAAGGTTACTTTGATTGTTATTATTTAGAGTTTTAATAAGGTGCCTTTATTAAAAATATGTAACTTGAGGAGATTTATTAAAAAAGCAGACAGAAGTATTTTTCGAATGTGGCATTCACTTGAACTTTAATCACTGAGGCCCATTGATAGATTTTTATTCATTACTCAATTCAACCCTCACATCTTTCATGATACTGTACTATTTATACAAGAATTAATTCAATCATAGCTGACGCCGAAAAGGTACGCGGCTTTGTCTCTGTTGTACGTGATTTAACCTATCAACAGCTGATTTATATCATCATTTTTCTCTTTTGATTTCAAAAACATCGACCAGGCATAAATGAATTAAGTCAGCTGTTGAAGTGCAAAGGGAGCAGACGAAACCGCCTAATTAATTAATATCAAAAAACGTATTTTGACAAATTACAAACACGTTCCAACTCAATTGAGTTATCTTCAGTTTTAAATGATTTGAAACATGGCTTTAGTACGTTAAGATAAAATAATGTCGTGATAGTTGACTGAATATTTTTGGTCTCATTATGAACAAATACAAATACTTCCTTTAATAGAAGGCCATGGCCTAAAAATTGGCAATTGAGTAGAGTAGGAAATTCGGTCCATTTAAAAGCATTGAAATCATTTTCCAATCAGCTGTTCTAATGGATGCGTTTCTTGTGTGCTTTCTCACATTTGACTTGCTACAAATCATAAACTATTTTGATGAATAACTGTCTATTCTTAATCTTTCTTGCTAATCTCAACCTAATCACAACTTATTACAAAAAAACAAAAGGAATTCTATACGATGAGTTTCATGAACGTTTTCCATGGAAATTATGCTCAAAGAGAGAAAAACCAAGTCAACATGCATGATTTGTATCTTTACTTGATGCTTTGATATGAAAAGACTGTGTCTACGGTGCGACGTTGCCATATTATTAGGGCAGGGCCTTCTATTAAAGGAAGCTATGCTTTTACACATTTCGTTTATCAATTCACCATGACATCAACATGGGTGAATACTCTAAAATGAATATTTTCGATGAAAAATCAAGTGTTTTTCCATTATTCATCATTATATTCTAATTATTTTCTCAATTTTCAGCTACTGATCAGGTTGATGGTAGGAGAAATCAGAAGGTGGAGAGAAGCCAAACGTCTGGCCTGGAACTCATAGCAAATGGACTGACTAGTTCTAGTTTCTTAATTAAATTTATTCTAATTAAGGATTAATACAAGTTCCTTAAGGATTAATCTCAAGCATTTTAATTAATTGTGTTAGATAATCTATTAAGAAATCCCAGTCCACGTTCAGATCTAATTTTAAGTGTTCTCAAAACCAATAATTGAGTTTGCCAATCCAGAGTTTAGCATCAATATTTTAAATCTTGTTATCAAGTTTTTCTCCTCAATTTGTAAGTATAACAAGTGTGGTAAACCAGAATTTAAAACCTAAGATTTAAATTGCATTTTAAATTATTTTTCAATTTGTGCATTGAGTTTTGCACGAAATTCACTCAAGTTATTATTGAAACAGTCCTCACTAAGTTATTTATCACATCTAAATAATAAATTACATTTAAAGATCCAAGGATCAGGTTTGTCTTAACATAATACAGTACTTATTATCATTGGAATATGAATCAATTATGTGTCAAATATTATCAATAAATTATTCAACTTTAAAGTTAATAAAATATTATTTCATTTATATTAGTAGCTGGTCTGAACTGTTATCAGTACAAGTTGTTCAAAATGATTCCTTATTAACATTTGTTTTATATGCCATACAAGATTATTTTTTATTTATTATAGGTGATTTGTATAATAATTATGTTCAGTGTCATGGTTCATTAATATTATAACAGAAACAACTAAGAAATTATTAAAAGTTATGACAATAGGCTACCATAAATTTATTTCGTCCAACTATTTGATTACAATGATAATTTTTCTAATTTTTGGCATAAGATCTTTATTGAATGTTATTTTGAGTTTTGGATTACGATAGATTTAGATTTATTTTATGATTAGGATATGTGATAAGGTATTTGAAGTGTTGAAAAATACTTTTAAGAATTGCTCAACTCCCTTTAATTATGTTGAATCTATTTAAACTTATGTACTGTGATTTTTATGTCACAAAATCCATGTTTAGACTAGAGTTTGATACTCTATTAAAATCTAGTATAGATCAATGTTTCCAATGTTGGTGTAGTCTATCCAATCATGAAGACATTCTGGCAAGATGGGAAAATTACTCCAGCTCGGTCAATATTGGTTCAAAAATTACAAATTTGGTCTCAAATTGTAGAAAACATTTTGATCTACAATTTGAGATCAAATTCATAATTTTTGAACCAATATTGATCAAGCTGGAGTAATTTTCCCATCTTGCCAGAATGTCTTCTTTGCTTGGACAGACTTTATAAATACTTGCAAATCTCCATAATCACGCAATTTTATGTTATTATTTTCTTAAATATTATTATTTAGTACTTTCCTTTGAATGATGTGTGAGGTATATTTTTGATGTTTTTATCAATGTATATCTTGCTCAAGAGCAGATACCAACCAAATTAAATTATCTAGAATTTTAAAGAAAATTCAATGTCTATTCCACTGTTTTCCATGTATTTCCAAGGGAATTCATACAAATAGTTGAATTTTCTTTTTTTCTTACTATCATATTTAGTGTACTAAGGTTAATAGTGTTGTTACCTTATTAAGTGCTTAATCGTCAATCTGACTTTTTTCTACAATCCATTCTATTACCTTCTTTTTTGGGAGGTAATAGGATAATCAGATGACGTTTGAAGAAATCAACTGAAAATAACCCATAATCAAAGTCATTTAAACTTGAAATTAAATTAATTTGATTGTACCTTTCATGACTTTTATGCTAGTGATGATCTGTTCATGATATTTGAGTTCAACTGAAAGTTACCATTTTCAAGCCATAATATTCTGTATTATTCTTATAACTCTAATATTCGGACATACTTTTCTGCTTCATTATCACTTACCTGGTTGTTAGGATCCCATCTAAAACTGTAAAACCATCAAAAAAGTAACATAAGATGAGATGGAACTACCCTTAAGTATCTCCCAACCAATACAATACTACCAATAATAAATTATTGCCTTTTTGCAATCGTATGACCATTCTATGGGCCAAACTTTATTAATTTTGCTCAGTAAGAAACCATTCAATTATTAGCCATATATTTCATTATATTAAGCCATATATTATCTACTCATTTTTCAGGGTTTCTTCCACTATCATTCTATTTCGTTTGTATTGATAGCTTTAGTTTTAATTTCAAAAATTGTAAAATCAATTACGTGTTACGAATTAATCTCATATAATGTGTAACGTTTTATATGTTACTTGGAATATATCACTAGTGACCTAGTATGGAAACGAATAGAGTACTTTTTATTCGAGTACTTTGGAAGACGAGTTCGTTAGTTGATATATTGAATGAAAAACTAAAATATGTTATCACATATTTATTTTAAAATCAAGATACCGGTTTCAGTTGTTATGCCATTATCTAGTGCTACACCAGTGTTTACCTTTGATCAATAAAATAGTAATAACTGAAACCGGTATCTCCATTCAATCAATGTATGGTTTATGGTTATTCAATTACATCTTCTGGTATTTCATTTTAAAATAGTAGCTGTATTGGGCTGGAAATGATTAAAAATCAAAATTAACTATTTTTCAAAAAGTTTCCTTGAATTTGGCATACATTTATAATTTTGTCGTCTAGATTATTATTAAATACTGATATTGTAAGCTGTTTTAATTCCTCAAGTCTATAATTTTGATATTGTACCTTCAAATTGATTAGAGTAATATTATTATACAATATCAAAATGTACCATTATACATATCCGTAGATAAAGATATATATTTTGTTCATGACTCTTGCTGGAAACAAGAATTTTGTGAAAAAAATAAAATAAAGTTTATTTTTGACAACATTTTGTGCGTTTTCATTGTCTTTCATAATATTCAAGATAGTTGAATCATCTTATTTTTTTATTTATTCACAATTTATTTTTATTAATTTCAAAAATTTTACAAATTCCAGACTGAAGTCTATTGCAACAAAAAATTACAAAACATGTTCCAAAAATTGAATTGAAATGTAAAATAACAGAAGAGTAAAATATTCTAAATTGATCTTTTGGATAATTCAAGGAAGGCTGGTTTTTCAGTTTCATTTAATTGAAGGATTACGAGTACTACACTCACATCTTAGCTGACATGTCTAAAAGAGGTGATATTCAAAAGATAATAGGATTAATACCACAGAAAAAATATAGTTGAAATATTACATGGGAAGCCAGGTTTTGATATTTTCAATAATTTGATAGTATGCTTCAACTTATACTTTCTCTATGTTAAATCAAATAAAAAGCATTTTTGGAATTTCTTGAGTTATTTTTTTAATTTTACAATACAATATTTTGAAGTAGATAATGCGCTCCAAAAAAATATTACAATTTAATTTGATTTCAAATAATTATCTATGTTACATAAAATAATCAGAATAATAGTGAATAATCAAATCAATCATAAAATACGAACTTTGATTCAATATGATTCACTTGGAAAATAAATTATATTTTTTATTATAATAGAGTATTTATGGATTCCTAATTGAAACAAAAAGTACCTACTTGAAAATCACCAATAATTTCAGATAAATTTCTGTCAAAATGACTTTTGCTTTTGAGGAGATTCACTAATATTATTATCTTTATCTATTTCGAGAAAATAATTAATTTGTTCTGTAATCTTAATGTTTCATCTTTTCATATGATTCATTTGAAAAAAATAATATTCATCTTCAATGTTGATATCAAAATAATTATAATACAGTACAATACATTACTCTGACCAAAGGTTGTTGTGAGACTAGAATGTTGATACTTTACAAGAGAACAATAATAATTATTATTATTATTATTAATGAGTACAAAATGAATAACAATAATATTATAATCTTAAATTAATTTCATAGTAAAAGTCGAATGTTCAAAAATCTTAATAATTGAAATATATTTTACCTTTGATTGAATAGGTTGTTTCCATGAGGAAATCGATGAATAAGTATCCCGATTTTCAAATAATACATGTTAGTTATCATTCTGAAATGATCATAGGATTCACGGATATCAATAATCCGCTTACAATATCGGTAATAATTATATTATGTAACTTATTAATTCATTCTATCACACATAATCAAACGTTTCGAAACACAATATTGCTCATTATATTACAGTGATTTTATACATTATTTCACACAAAACGTACACATATTTCAAAAAAATTGTTGAGATCCGCTGTACCATCACATTAGTTCCATGTTTTTATCTGGATGATTCAATTTTCAGAATAATTTCTGAAACCCCTGAAAAATCATAATTTTCTGATAATTTCTGAAAAATCTTCAGTCGGGAAAGTGTCATCTTTTTATCCGATCTTTCAGTTCAGATCTTAGATTTCTGTATGATTTCTTTGGATTCCCAATTGAAAACTCAAAAATTCTTCAGTCTGAAAAGTTCTTTCTCAAACAATCCTGAATCACATTTGAGCAGTGGTTAGTTCACAGTACTGGAAGTTGAGATCATCACAGAAAAAACTGTCATTGAGAATAACTTCGGAGCCCAAGTCATTCATTAGGAAGGATGTTGAAACCTCTGTGAGATTGGTTTCTTCTGAGAGTCCGTTTCTGGTCATATGATTCAGAAAGTCTGGAAAAGAGATAAAAATTTGTATTGCTATTTAGAATGATTTAGATCATTATTATTAGATAGTGGCAGATTTTTTCACATCAGACATTGTCCACAGCATGCCAATATTGAGCCAACTAAACCCTTTCTCAATTTGATCCAGAAGCTTCATGAGTTTGATCATATTTTCTTAATCAATTATTATTCTCAACTCTTAATCCAAACTAAAAAAGGAATAGTGAGGGCTTAAGCCATAGTGATGTTCTAGCTCTCCTAAATTATTATAAGTGTATGTCAATTCCTAATATTTTAGCTTTGCTAGAGAATTCTATTATTCATATTTTTATTAACTTTTTACATAACTTAATTATGCCTATTGACATTTACAATATTGATGAACAAATTATTTCTTGACAAAAGCAAACTTAAACTTAACCAAACACCACCTGCTTATAGAGTAAAATCTGTGCTAAAATATTCATCAGGAAGTATTTTTCAAAAACATTTTTGTCAACTAGGCTACTTGTTGATAAATGCCTCAACAAGAAAATTACTTGTTGGAAAATTCTTCTACTCTGTTGATGAGTATATCAGCACTGATTTTATACTATTAAACAGGTGGAGCTTGGTCAAGTTTTTGTTAAGTTCAAGTTGGCTTTTGTTAAAATCAAATACGGTATTGTATTGAGTTTTTGCTTTTAAAAAATCCTACACTCGTCTCTTTTATTTATATTTCCAACTATATAGGCTATACTGATGTAATTTTCCAGCTTAATACTGACATTGTTATAGCATATTGTTCATTGCTTTCAGCAATTATTGAAATCCAATACGGTATCAAGTCTTTGCTTTTGAAAAATCCTACACTTGTTTCATTTATTTTTTATTTGTATTTCCAACTATCTATGTAAAAAGGCTACTGTTGTAATTTTCCAGCTAATACAGACGTTGTTATAAGATTGTTCAATGTTTTCAGCAACAAAGATTTGATTTTAGAAAATGAACTATACTATTCTCTTTGAGTAGTTGTGAAATTGATATTGTAGTACCGGTAGTTATCCAATCAGTGGTTTGACAACATCTTGTCTCTTCATTTATTATACATTCTTAATTGCAACCTCACCTGAATCAGCTGATAGATACTGCACTTGCACTTCTTTCTTGACTCCGGACAGAATCTCCTCAGCGGTCCGGGCCAGACTCGGATCGGGCACCAACTGGGAGAGGGGAGGGGAGAACCTCTCCTCCTCCTGCTCCTCTATGCTGGCTGTGGCGGTGGCCACCTCGTCAATGTAGGATTTCTCAGTCTCTTGGCTCTCAATCAGACTTTTCACCTCGGCTATTTTCTGTCGAAAGAAACAATCAATAAGTTAAGATATTAATAAGATTGAATATCAATCAATAAGTTAAACAATCAAATAATCAATAAATTGAAATGTAATCAGTTTACACCCAGTATGATGTCTAATATCTCGAGCCTCTTGTTTAGATTTTGTCTCTATAATATCAGTGTCTTATCTATCTCTACTTCTTAAGCTGCTGTGAGTCCACTGCTCAATTGTTCTATAAATTTCAATTGATACATTCAATACAATACAATTCAATATCTTAAATTTTTTAATCAAATTGGAAGGTCTTTTATGAAACCAACATGTGCATCATATCAATTTACATAAACTTCGTCTGTATCTTACTTTCGAGTGCAAATGGGTAGGACATATGTCTGTGTTTTCACGTATGAGCTTATTTGTAATATATCTGATAAATAAATAGATGAATTGGACCGTGGACAAACAGATTGATTAAATTTAGAAATAAAGACTTAATAAAATATCATGAACAATCAACAATTAGAAAATAATTTGTTTTCGTAGGCTACCAGTAAAATAGAGGATAAACTTTTGAGTGCCTAATTCTTATTTCAATAATTATAATTCTCACTCAATAGTAGCCTATGTTTACCTACGGTAATTGAATATTTATGTTTAATATTAGTAATAGTATGTTTATTATATGTAAGTTTATTTGTGTTTTTCTTCTTTTCCATAATTTAATCTATCTATTTGTAAAATAATTATTTAAAAGTAATTTTTCAATTTCTTTTTATTTTCACCTATATTCCACTTTTTCATCTTCTTTTTTTGTTATTTTATCATTAAATGAATCTAATTCCTTTCTTCTGTAAGTTCCTAAAGACTTTTGTTGTTGTATTGAATCATGTTAGCAACTCTCACCTGCGCACAGGATTTTCCTTGTAGTTTAGTTTCTTGTAGTTTAGCTGAGAACGTTTTGTTCAAATTTTGTTTTTGAAGAACCAAAATAAGTTTGAATTGAACTGAACTGAAGTGAACTGGATTAAACTGAATTGAATTAGTTGAATTGAATTTTGTGCTAAAACTTACCCAGCTGTCTTGATTCGGCGGAGGGGCGCCCTGCGTGCTCAAAGTCCAAAAGTGTCCCGATCCCTGTGACGCCTTCATGCCCTTCCGAAAGTGGGGATTTATGCTCAAATTGTGTCTCACCGAGTTCTTCCATCTTTCATCGTGCGCTTTGAAGAACGGAAATTTCTCTCTGAAAAATAATGTGTCATGGGTCAATATTTATTTATTCATTCATTTGAATAACGTCTCACTATAATCTCCATTCATGGGATAATATTTTTATTCATTCATTCATTCATTTCATTTGAATAACGTCTCACTAATCTCCATTCACAAATCACAATTATTAAATTATTTATTTAGAATTTTCATTGACAAACAAAATTTGTAACACCTATGTTTTCCACTTTATCCTCAACTTTATACTTTTTAATCGAGTGCTCAAAAAAACTTGCTAAAATCCAAATATCAATCCTATTGAAATCTTTTTTTTTTCAAATTTTCCTTCAAAGTGTGTCAGCTCAATATCAATTCTATTCAAGTATTATATCGAGTTTCACAGTAAACGTCCTATTAATCGTTGTGTCCACGGGTCAAAAATATCACAAAACACAAAAGATGGATCTCTATAATTATGTTTTGTCTAAAAACATGTTCTGTTTTGTCTCCTTTCGATTGCAATTTCTGAAGTTTGGATGAGTTTCACACGATCACACACAGCCATTCTAATTTCAATTCTTGCTGGGTAAAGTTAAAAGTATGATATGTAGGCCTATTCTATGTTTATTTCCTTGTGATTCCACTTAAATTTCTTCAAGAAGTTATATTCCGTTGACGAGGATAGCCTGCTGTAGCTGGGGTAAGTCGTGGCGTCCAATCGAACAGTTGTAGCCAATCCCAACTCGTGTTGTTTAACTCAAGGACGAGATAATGGTTGTGATTGGCTACAGTTGTTCGGGTGGAAAGGTCTACAGGAGGCTTAAGAAATATTTATCAACTCAATACAGCAAAATAAATAGCTGATCATCAACTAAAAACATACCCATATAATGTTACATTGATACCTATCATAAATGTGTAATTATTACACACCTAACATAAATTAATGCGTCATACATGAGGTACATGAAAAAAGACATATCATTCACTATCAATAAACCTACAAAAACCCCTGAAACGTTTAACCTGTCAGACACAAACGATACACGACCCTTTTTCTCATACAACATACCGGATATTACCCATTCTTGCACAAGTTATATTATAATACCTTTTCCCAGCATTTCTCATAGACTTCCTGATAAGTTTTATAGTGAGTCATAGACATTATCCACCTCCACACTTGGTCGATTTTTGTGCTGCACAGCATGCATCATGATTATGCTGAAGCAATGGTCGCATGCTGTGGAGCACACAAAAACGACCAAACATCGACACACATTCGCGGAGTAAGCGAAACCGTGCCTAATTTTCCATTTCCGGTCTGAACTGAAACTATTACTTCCGGTGACAAGTGTAAGCAATCGAGAGAAGAATTAACAACAAGAGAAAAACTAGATGAACGAAGAAAGGAGAGGAAGAAATGTTGGGAGGAAAAGAGAGCAGAGAGAGGGAGAGAGAGTGAGAGAAAGTATGGTTGGTTCATTTTTCCTTGCCCTCCAATTAGCATGTGAGTAGACCTTTTAGGGGAAGATCAGCAACGTATATTTTCAATTTTCAACCGTTCCAGGTACTAGATAGAACTTCTCAGTCTCTCCCACGTCTCCTCTCTCTCACACACTCTCTTTTCCTCACTGCTCTCTTCCCCTCTCAATTTTTTCCCCTTCTATCCCCTCTTGAATCGCTAAATTTCCTCTTGTTTCTCTTCTTTTAATTTTTAAATTCTTCTTTTTCAATTCATTTCTCTCATTTTATTTGTATAGAATTATGATTTTTCTTACTCCCTTTCCATCCTCACATATATCTTCCTTTGCTCCTCTCTTATTTCTATATACTCACTTAATTTTTGTATCTTTCTGTTTCTTCTAATTTCTTTCGCTTAAAAACGTCATCTCTCTCTTAGGGTAGAAATGTCACTTTTTGTGGCAGAGAGGACTAACGCCGGGTTTTTCCAAGCACACTCAAAGTTGAGAGACCCTCAAATTTTGATGAACATCTGACATTCTCTATGATGAGTATAGGAAATGTAGTAAAGTGTAGTAAACTTGAGGGTCCCTCAAATTTGAGTGTGCTTGGAAAAACCGGGCACAAGAGTCCTAAATCCGCCCGTAAGAGATGACATTCAATCAACCAATCTTCATATTCTACTCCTCTCATATTTTTCTCTTTTCTTTACTCCTTCCTTTTTTCATTCTCATTAATTCCATATCCTTTCTCTCTCATGTTTTTGTTCTTATATCTCTCCTCTTTGAAATCTTTAATTCTTTTTCCAACATACTTAAATAATTCTCACTTTCATCTCCTCCTCCCTTCTAAATCTTTTCTCATTCTTGATCTTGATCTTTTCAATTCTTGTATCTTCCTCGCTTTAATAATGCTGCAATTGATAATTGAATTATCAATCTTCATGATAATATTACCATTCTATAGAAATACTGAACATTACCACTACTCCTTAAATCTATTTTGTACACAAATTCTAAATAAATCATAGAATAAATGACTCTCATGTTCTTGCTACCTTCAGACAATAATGATGTGACTTTCATGTTTTTGCAACTTCTGCAAAAATCTAGAATTCAAATCGAAATCTTCACAAATAAAGTAAATAATCATGCTATTCCTTCTTTCACCTTCTCTTTTTTCTTCTATTTACTTCTCTCTCTCTCACACTATTCCATCCTCATTCCCTTCCTCTTCCTTACCACTTCCATTCTCTCTATCTCTCTTTCTTTATTCCATGTAAACAATATTCTCCAAACTCTCATTACCTCTTTTTCTTTCCATCTCCTTTTTCCTACGTTTTTCTCCTCCACTTCCTCACAATTCTTAATTCTCTACTCCCCTCACTTTCACTCTCTTTCTCTCATTCACTCTTTCTTTCTCTTTCTCTCTCCCCCTCCACACATCTCTTCTCCTTCTCTCCTCTCTATTCCCCTTTTAAATCCTCTCTCAATCATTAGCCTACACTCATGGTTCTACTCCCCTAATATATTTTCTATGAAGGGGTAAGATTCCCATGTTGACAGGTTGATATTTATGGCGGATATTGCTGTGCTAACTTTCGAAAAACGATTGTTTCCTGTAGGGTAGATTGAACCAAAGATAACAATTAAGTAGTTTGGTCCCTCATTAATTTTGTCCCTTATTTTTGTTTCAAAGGTGTAGTTTATAGTGACCCCTCTAACCCTTATATTGCATGTTAATGTTACCCATGTCACATCAGATTATTTCATCAGCGTTTTGATGAATTAATTCTGATTAAATGAAAAGACAAGACGTTGTCAAACCACTGATTTATCAAAAAATCGAGATACCGGTTTCGGTTGTTACACCATTATCAATCTCTGGTAAACTAAAACTTAAAGTACAGAGCAGTAGTATTTATAGTAACGGTGAAGCACCGCTATTGGTAGACGCTAGAGCCAATGGCCGTGAACGTCTGCCATTGGCCTAGACAAGCTCCTCCCCGATTAGCGGTTGATTCAAACATCACAAGATGGCGATTTAAACAGAAAATACAATTGAAGATCGATAAATAGCTACAGTAACCAACGAAATACGAGTAAAAATGTACGGAAGAACGAGGAAAACAACGGAATGAACTAATACAGTAATATCTGACTAACAAATTATTATAAAATTGGACTTGTGGTGTTGTATTGATTGGAATGAATCTGCGAAACAACCGAAACCGGTATCTCGATTTTTTAATGAATCAGTGGTTTGACAACGTCTTGTATTTTCTTTTAATATTGATAACTACCACAATATCACCTTCACAACTACTCAAAAATTTAATTCTGATCTTTAATTTTGAGATCTATTAATCTATTCAAGCTATTCCAGTAAATGTTTGCTTTGAAAATGGAATCAACTTCATCGTTTCAAGGTGTACTTGAACTTGGTTTGGTTGCACTTATTGGTATACTTGAATTTGACTACTTGGTGTACTTGTAGGCCTACATACTTGACTATGATTGCAATACATTCTCGACTGAATTAGACGTAATTTATCTCTTCCTTGTTCTTGACAGAAAAATTGCTAAAGAAAATAAATTTTCACCAACAGACCAAAATGACCATCAATTCTAATTACATCATCTTATAGCTGATGAGAATTTCATTGGATGAATAATTTCAATTGAGTTTTGGACCGAAATTCATGTATCATTTCAATATACTGATACCGGGTTTTTCCAAGCACAAGGACCCTTAAACTTGAAGGACCCTCAAATTTTGATAGAACCGCTAAAATTTTCTATGCTAAGTATAGGGAATGTAAAGGTTATCGGTTAAATTTAATGTAAACTTGAGCGCACCTCAAGTTTGAATGCGCTTGAAAAAGCCGGGCAATGACTCTGAATTAGACATGATTGACGTACTTTACATAACCCTCGACCGATTACTGGTCATCCAGAATACATGAATTTTTACCAACCACCCAAGAATGAACACCAAGTTCAATTACATCATGATTGTGGTGATAAAAATTCAAGTGAGTGTACCAGAATTCATCTTCTCTTAAGCAAGCATATCTCACAACCTTTTTAATCTTCAAACCGATTACTGGTCATCCAGAACACATAAATTCATACCAACAACCAAAGAAATAAACAACTCTAAGCTCCAAACACAAAACCATCCCCTATTTCATATTTACGATAGTCAGCCAGCTTTTTCCGAATCAAGGCGATGTTTATACCAACTGTATTGTTATTGTTGTTAGCACGTGACTGCTTCACCCCTCCCCCTGTCTTAGAAACCCCTCTCTCACCCTTCAACTTCTTCGATCCCCCTCCCGCTGAACCACCCTTGAAAGGAGTTGTGTTGGTTGAAACGTGTATCAAAAGAGGGTTGCAGAAACCGGGTACCATCCTGTACCAGACACTAGTCACAGGGGTGAAACAGAGCCCCACTCCCCCCACAATTTTCCGAGGGATGGAAAGTCAAGGGGAGACTTCTATACTCTATAGTCTATACAAGCGAAGAACATTTTTGGCAAGATGGGAAAATGATTACAGCTCGGTCAATATTGGTTCAAAAATTACAAATTTGGTCCCAAATTGTAGAAAACATTTTGATCTACAACTTGAGTTCAAATTTATATTTTTTTAAGCAATATTGACTGAGCTGGAGTCATCTCTCCATCTTGCCATAATGTCTTCTCTGCTTGGCAGACTTTTCCAATGCTAATGCTTCTCTGAGTTTGGGGGGTGATGTTTTCCTAGACCCCCCCCCCCCCCGCAAGAAGCTCTACCTATTTTGTCTGAGAGATGCAACCTTTTCCTTCTTCTTCTTCTTCCCAGACGTTACAGCCAGGAATTTGATGGATCTAAACCCCCCAACCCCCCTAAAAATGAAACCTAACCAGAATACTACATTTTTAGCCACGACGTTCTTGTGATGCAACAAAAATATTGATTTTGTGGGTTGAACTATTGAGTAATGAATGATTATGTTGAAAAACGTTTGAGACTTTTATTTGATGCAGATTTTCATCTACAAAGAACCGTAATTTTGCTAGAAAAAACTGATTTTAAATTATTAATTATTGTGGAATGAGTATAAAGCTGTATGTCCACTTTTGAATTTCCTTTCAAGAAAATAATTATTGTACATGGGAGGTTGAACCATGTGAAAAAGTGATAAGATTAGTACCTAATAGATAAAGTAACTTGAAGTAAGAGTCCCCTTAAGTATAGCCACAGATAAGGTGAATCCTGTCGAGATTCTGAGAGATCCTGAGGATCCTGGTAGATTATGAGGAGAAGATTTACCTTCTCTGTGGTAGGCTACAGCAGTTATTATGAATACGCCGTTACAGAGTAGAGAGTACAGTGTATTGTAACGGCATGTCTTCTTAGCTTGCACGAACTACATTCACCAAAACTTTCCAATAAGGATAAGAGAAAATCAAGTGTAGAACTCATTCAATTCAACGCACATTCATTTCCAATAAGATTACCATCTGAAAGCGCTAGAAATCTTCTAAGTTCAATTCACCCAAGCACTCCAATAACTTTTTTCAGGTTTTCTTGGGTATCCTACAAAGTTTTTCAAACCCCTTCTCCTTCCTATTCTTCCATTCATCCCTCTTATTTTTCTTCATTCCTTTTGCTGGATCGAAAAAGTATTTTGCCCATCATTCATCAAAATAAACCCTGATCCATACTTAAATGTCATCTTAGTGACGTTCTTCTTTGCGTGTCTTTTCAGTTTTTCTTTTTGTAAGTTTCGCGGAAAACTCTTTCTCTCCTTTCTTCTTCCTTTCTTACCTCTTCCTCTCCTTCTCTCTTACTCACTTCCTCACCCTCTATCTTTTTCTCCTCCTCTCCTCAACCTCAACCCCCTCCCAACTTCAGTCAACCCTTCTCCAGTGAGCTCAATAGTTGCTTCTCAGACTATTTTCAGGTTTTTCACGTTTTTCATCGGATGAGTTATTTCTGGTTATAGCACCATTTCTCTGCATTGGAACCATTTTGGAGAACTTTCGACTTTATAGCTTGAATGACTCATTATTCTGAAGACTTGTGCTTCATCTCAATATTCTCACTTTCTGATAGATGGAGTTTTATTTCTATTGACCAGAAATTAAGAAATAATTTAAAATTTATTTAATATAAGAAATTTTATTTATAATAAAGACACAATTTCTTTTAATTGTAGCCATTATAGATAGAACCAATTGAACTATTCAGTATTCACTTCATGGCTTAGATATTATCCCATTATTTAAAAATTTCTTTGCTTTTCGTTTATTGAGAACTACATTGAACTGCGTTGATTCATACACTGGCGGCTCGTGCCCACGAAAAAGGTGAAGTAATGTACAGTAAAAGATACGCACACTTCACCTCTTTCGTGGGCATGAGCCAACAGTGGGCCACGAAAATCGCTTTGAATCATTCAACGTTCTAAAGTGTTGAAAGTACTCCCAAGTCCTTTGTAATGAAGGTATTCCAATATATTCTGACGTATTGGAACGTATTCCAATCATTATTTTGTATTGAAAGATATTATATGTATTCTTATGTATTAAAACTTATAACAATAAATTCTGATGTTTAGGATAAAGTTGAATAGAAAACTAACTTGATTTTGAATGATTGAGTGCTTTATTGTATTACGGTATTTCACTGTGGAGGGACTTTTTGGTTACCTTATATTCATCACAACAATACTACTACCATACTCACAACAAATAAAATTATGAAAAACCTACAATCAGTCATTATAAAGTTTGAAACGGTGAGAATTGTCAGTTCAATCGTTCGAAAAAAATTGAAATTTCGGTCGTTTAAAGCTGATCGGCCGCTCTCCCCATCCGCACGCACAGTTTTTTACTGTCGCAGACAGAACTGTCGGTCAGAACTATAACTGTGGATGTGAACCCAAAAATGTTAAAACTTTGGGTTAACACTAAAAATGTGTAAAAATTATGTAGAATGTGAAAATTATTAAAATGTAATAAACAGTGATAATTTAGACTGTGAAAATGATAAAATGTGAAAATTTAAACAGTGGAAACGATAATTGTGAAAATTTAAGCTGTGAAAATGATTAAATGTGGAAATAATAAAATGTGAAAATTCGAAACTCACGACATCCAATTGTAGATGCCAGACACAGTCAGCTGTCCCTTCTCCTTGAGCGCCTGCTCTATGAGTTCAGTGTAGGTGAAGGGTGGCTTCAGGAGGCGGTTGGTGGTGGAGGGGTGTGGCACTGGAGGAGGGGGTGGCATGGTGAATGCTGGCGATGATTGTGATGAGTGTGAAGAGGTACTGGTCTGTGGAGAAATGGCTCCTCCTGTTGGACAAAAATAATTTGTGAATTGAAAAAACTTGTAGAATAAACACGGAAACAAGAAAGTAAAAATTAAGTAATTTAACACTACTTGGCTAATTCCTGTTAAGATGAAGTACGAGTAGTACCTATAATGCTTTTCAAGAGGCTGGAATCGGCTCGTGATCACTAGATATAAGGCATACATGCACAGGTACTTCAGCATATAATTATATCAGTATAAAATTATAGACTCTAGAATTAGGGACGATTTTCAGTATTTTAGAGTCCAAAGAAGCGCTTTAGAGCTCTATTTTCAATGAATAAATAAAAATACAGATTCAGACTTCATGCTTCAATCCTCAGCAATTAGCTCTCCTCAACGCTAGTCCAAAGTACCTTTTTAGAGCTCTTTTTGTGAAAAATAATAAAAATACAGATTCAAGCTTCATGCTTTTCAACTCTCTGCAATCTGCACTCAAAGAGGGCATTATTAATTCATGTACAAATAGAGGAGACTCTCTTCATAACGATATTAGAAGGGCCATCGAGTTTCATCACTATAGGAAGTAAAAGTTGTAAGGAAAGTCTTTTGTACCAAAGCTACTTTTGCAAATTCATTGTTGTATGGGAATTATTGTTGTAGGGAGAATTTTTATAAAGAGTTTACTGTAATTAATAATATACAAAATTATCATTCAACTATATGAAAATATAGAAAGAAGGGAAGGAAAGGATTGCCTAGGACAAGATGGATGGATTTGACTGACAAAGACACAACAGTAATAGTGGATGATAGAAATGTGGAGATGGAGAAGTGCACAGAGATGCTAGAGGCAGATATTGAGAGAGACTTTAACCCAAACTGGGTTGTAATGCCAAAGATCTTCAAGAATCATGCGAAAATGAGACCATTTCCTCATAATCTACTCTAAAAATTCAAATAATAACTGTATGCTACTCACTTTGAAAATCTCCATCAGCATCCCCCTCACTGCCATCTGGATCAAACAGCGATGACACCTTGAAATCAAGCAGCCAAGATAGGTTAGGATTGTCCACCGCTTCCGGTTGCAGAGGATTCAGAGCACTTCCGGTCTGCACTGACACACTTCCGGTTCGTCCACTTCCGGTTTGAACATCAGCAGCAGCAGCAGCAGGAGGCGACGAGATGTCTTCAAGTGACGGCATTGATGAGTCAGAAAAACTGCTGACTGTTTCTGTGGTGGTGCTGCATGTGGTGGTTGAGATTGAACCAAAGTTGGCGTCAATGATTAAAACGGTTTCATCACTGATGATGCGATCGTTTCCGTGATTGATGATTCGATCAGTTTCATGATTGATGTTGACCAAATTGTTATTAATATTTTTAGCAGCAACAGAAACCGCTCTACCCTTTCCACAATCGGAATCATTAAACTTCTTGATGTTGCGTCTTTTCTTTGCCAGAACAATTTCGCCGCCATCTTGATTGTTTTCCGCACACTCAGCATCTTCAGTTGGGCATTTGCGTTTTTGGGACGATATCAAGGTGGCATTGGTGGTGGTCTGGCATTCAGGCCAGCTGCCTCCCAGAGTGATCACGTTTGGGCCAATCATGGTGTGGAAGGATTAGCCTGAGTGTTCAGTGAGTGTGTTGGTGTGTTAGGACTAATCATCTGCAAAAAATAGAAAAAAAATGTTATTGAATAATGCTTTTTAATTTTTCAATTTAGTTACTGGATATACAGAGTAGTGAAAAATGTATCATATGATTGAGTAAGAGTAGCATAAGAAATATTTTTCACAGTGTTTCCTCTATTATCTATTATTCTGCAGAGTGTAAACTGTGGTTGATTGATTGATTTTTTTCTGAATATGAAGGTAGACACAATAAGGAGTAGGGTACCAGTATAGTGAATTGGACAAGTAATGGTCCAGTATACACAGAGTGTTTCAGATATCCCTACAAATATTCTAGGGCATTGTTCCTGGGTAAGAAACATTGGGATATCTGAATATAATTTTCAAACTGTCCAAAAGTTCAAAAGATAAATTATCAAATTTTGATTTGAATAAATTCATTAATCAAATGAATAACTCTTCAAAGTCTCATTCCCAATGAAAAGTTGTATTGCAGGGATAGGAAAGTTCAAATTGCAAACCTACTTTCACTACAAAATATAATATGTACCTACTTGTGCACACCTCTATGATAGATAAGGGTGATAAGGGTTGATGTTCTAGCAATCTAGCTGATTGGTCTATCATGAAAATTAGTATCTTGTAATTTGTAATAGATAAGATGAATTTATATTACCTCAAGAACAGATCACCCTATCATGAGAACCACATGAATTTTATCTGAACCAGTTTGAATTGTTAAAAAAATTAATGGGAAATCCACCAGAATGGAATTGGAATATTGATAGGATGTAAGGAATAAATTCATCAATCAAATGAATAATTCTTCAAAGCCCCATTCCCAATGAAAAGTTGTATTGCAGGGATAGGAAAGTTCAAACTGCATGCATGTCATTCTATTTTGAAACCAATCTCTAGGTCAGCTATTCGATTCAGTCAGAGATATCACACTGGTGAAAAAGTCGCAAATGCTATTTTCTGGTAGAGAATAATCAAGTTGAACTATATATTCTTCACAGTCCACAACATAATAAAATTAGGCATAATATCAATTTTATTAATATTCCAGTGAAGGAGAGTCACTATCACTAGTTAAGTGAAATGATCAATTATTATCAATAATCAAACTAATAATCAATATTACTGCTTGTAATAAATGAAATTAACAATTTAGTCTACAGAGATAGAAGAGGAATCTTGTACCATATTTAGTCTTCCTTTTTTAAAACTTGGAAATTAATGAAGTTAATTTCAAATTGATATACGAGTAGGCTATAAGAATATGCAAAATACATGGCATTTAATTGTAAAGTACTTTTATTCGAAAGCAGGTTCAAGACGATCGACATACAAACAATGGGTGTAATTATTCTTCAGTTATCAGTGACTTGTTTACTTATGCTGGTACCATATAAATTCATGCAATGATAGTTCCTCAGACTGAACTATCCTGAACATTAACCTACACTTAAAACTTTTTAAGTTGTTTCGTAGAACCAACAGTACGAAATCATAAATCATAATTTGAAATTTTGATGCTGTCATTTGACCAACAGAACAGAATTCATTTTAAACAAGCAGATAAAACATAAATTCATTATTTAAATTGAGAGATTCTTATTATCTCCATATTTACAATTCGCATATTGTTGATTTTCGACCAGCATAAACAACAATTATCATAGGTTTAAATTTAGACATTCTTGATTGATGGTCTCGATATTTTCAATTTGTACTAAAGTAGGCTATATGTCTCATAGATATGAGCCTTCTTTCTCATCTGTATTACTTTCAACACACTGGCGGCTTGTGGCCACGAAACTAGTGAAGTGCTGTACAGTAAAAGATACGGGCACTTCACCTGTTTCATGGGTACCGTACGAACCACGAAACTAGTGGAGTGCTGTACAGTAAAAGATAAGGGCACTTCACCTGTTTCATGGGTACGAACCGCCAGTGTCTTTAAGAAAAAAAGACTACTTTTATTGAATGGAGCTAAAGGGGTTTATCATAACCACCTTAAATAAGGAAATGGCCTTCAAAGTGGTAACTATGTAGAGTAGGAAAATCGGTCCATATAAAAGCATTGAGATCATTTTTAAATCAGCTATTTCAACGGTTGTGTGCGTTCTCACATTTGACTTGCTACAGATCATATAGCTATCTTAAGATATAATCGCCTATTTTCAATCTTTTATGCTAGTAATTTCTATTATAATCTAGAACATTACAAAAAACACAAGATTTTTTATTGTCAATGGCTCAACAGCCCAAGAAGAGCCTTAGCCTACCAGCTGGTTGCCAGTTTCATATCCACTCCACTGATACAGTCCGTCCAAGCAAAGAAGACGCCAGCAAAACGGGAAAACGACTCCAGTCTGGCCGATACCAGCCCAAAAGCCATAAATTCTCAAGCAGAACCCACAGTCCCCTAACCAACACCGAACGAGCCGAAGACACCCACCCCCACCCCGCCAGAATGCCCTCCCCGGCCGGACAGACCATACAGCGAGCTGATAATCATCAACCAGGATAGAGGTAACGTGTGATGGTTAGCACGTTGATCTTCTCAACCGTAAGCCAGTCTGCACAACCAAGTATAATAATAATATAATTATATTATTACAATTAACCAAGTGAAGGCGCAGAATACCTCTGAATAGCATGCAGTTAATCACTATCACTAAGAGTGTAAAGCAACTATTTCTAATTCCTCCAAAAACGGGAAATCACTGACTGCCAAAGGAGGGAGCAAAAAACACAAGAGGAGTACTATAAAGTTTCATCAGGTATAGTTTGTCCAAGCAAAGAAGACCCTCTGGTAAGATTTGGTTCAAAACTTATTGATTTGGTCTCAATCGTAGGAAACATAATTCTGATCTACAATTTGAGACCAAATCAATTTTTTTTCAACCAATATTGACCGAGCTGGAGTCGTTTTCTTATCTTGCCAGAGGGTCTTCTTTGCTTGGACAAGCTATATATGCCTATAATATTCGATGAAAATTATATTCTTGAAGAGAGAAAAACTAAGTCAACATGCGTTATTTGAAACTGTACTCAATGCTATCATATTGGTAGATTGTACCATAGAATAATAGAGCTCTAGGATTCTCATAGAATTCCTAGGATTCTCTTTGATTGCACCTGCGGTGCAATGTTGCCATTTTTTGAACCTGGGCCTTCTTCTAAAGAATTTTATGGTTTTATTGTATAGGCGCGGTTTAGTGTTCAGCTGCACAACCTTGACCATTTGCCCGTGACCCGACAGTCAGCTGAGCGTGATCCTGATAAGCTGAGCGTGACCTTCAACTTGATATTTAACGGATCTGTCATCTGTGCAACGTGCCGCAAGCCTGCAGATGTTAACAACGGCACGTGTGTGCTAATAGCACGCTTCCTTTATTTTAAAGATAATTTTCATCGAACGCATTGAGAAGGAACCGACTGTGACTTCCAGGGTCTACCTAACTGAATGGTTTGTACCCAAGGAGTATAGAATAAGAAGTTGGATAGTTCTATGGAACTAGTTTTAGTTCTAACTATAGAAACTAGTTTTCCCCTGATATTTAGCTCTCTGCTTTAGCTTGTATCATGCCTCCTGACATGCTCAACTTCAAGCACTACAGTAGATTGCCCGAAAATAGTTTAATGAGACTTGATACAACGTTTCCATTTCAGCCGATTATGAATAAAAATTCATTTAATTTTTTATATTTTACCTGACAAATTGGAAATGTCCCTAGGTGTGGGGTTATGAGGGGGGATTCTACTGCTTTTCCTGTTCCCATTGAACTATTTCCATGCATTTTACTGAAGTATTTATATTATTATGTTTGTCTACAATTGAATTTCCACAAAAAAGATACAAGGTCTCATGAAATTTAATACATGACAAATACAATCTAATACTATGAATGACGTTAGGTTACTGGTACAAATAATTAATACATAAGAAAATTGAACTTTGAACTTGGGGCTATTTAAAATAATTGATAAATAAAATGAAAAATACCCTTTTTTAAGACTTTAAAATAATTATTATTCACAGACATGTTTTGGGACCAAGCCCATTTTCAATAGGCTTACTCTAGTATATACAATAGTATTACAACTATTCTATTATACTATTGTATATTACTACTCAACTTGTATAATTACAATTATTACTATTACAAGTTGTATATTACTATTCATATACAATAGTATTATTCTAGTCACATTGAAAATGGGCTTAGTCCCGAAACATGTCTGTGAATAATTATACTTTTAAAGATTTAAAAAAAGGGTATTTGATTTTTTCATTTCATGTATCAATCAATATATAAGACCTTTCAATTAGATCGTTATATTCAATAGACCAATATGATACCCTCCCGCTTTAAAAATAATAAATAATATAATAAATATGCTATGTTACAGTTAAACTAATCAAATTGAAAGTCTTCCATTATTTTTTTAACGTTTTGTATTGTATTGTGTCTTATTTTTTTGTGTATCATGATTCATACCTTGATGGTATTTTCAATCTATTTTAAAAAAATTTAACGTGGACACACACGGTCCATTTGAAAAGGGTTTACAAATTAAAATGGTTATCAGATTATCCGATCAAATTGAATGTTAAGATTTGCTGTGAATATAATAAACCAATAAAAGGATAAAAGTTCTGCATCTAGTCTGTGATGTGAATTAATTTTTAGGTTTATAAGTTTTATTTCAACAATGATCCTCCCTCATTTCGATATCCACCTATTTAAGAAGAATAACTTTTCAGTTGTAATGAATAATGATGTGCATGACAAAGAATTTTCTACTTAAATGAGTCAAAATTCAACTTAACCCATTTTTCAAATCTCACACTTCAACTTTAACACAGTTCCAAATGGATTTGAACTTAATGGTCCACCTCAATTATTATAGTATAGTAGGCTACATAGAAGATGGGATTTAAGTGTTTGATCCAAAAAAGGAGAAGTTTGAGGTTTGAAAAAATCAACGGTTGTCGGTTGAATTAGAGGGAAATATTGAGTTGAATTGTGTGATTTTTCTGTACGCTGAATCTTGAAAGCCAGTGATCAGTAGGCTATGACAGTACAAATTCATGAAAATTCGCCAACTATCAGCTGTATCAATCATCAGCCGAATAAATAAACTGTTGATAAATAATATTGTGAACTCACCAGTAAGTTGAATAGAATCCAGGGATTGTTGATTCCTTATTTGTTTTAATGGACGAAGGAAAAGTTTTAAAAGAGCAAGATGAAAGGTAGTTTTGAGCTAGGGACTTGAAAAGACACTGAGATTGAGGTTCTTGATTATTGGGCCAGAAATGAATGACTGGGCCGCGAGCAAATTCATTGAACAGCTGGTTTCATCTTCAAATTTTTAAAATGAAAATATCAGCTGCTAAAATTTTATTAAATGTGCCTTCATGATTTCTATTTGACTTTGTTTGGATATTCAAGGTACGGTAATTAATTTCTTTGGATATTCACTTGCAACTTGTTTGCAAGTTAAATTGGTATTTTTCTTGCAACTTCAACAAAATATACCTTTGCATTGCATCTTGAAGAAGAAAAATTCCTTCCCTGTTCTAAATAATAATAAGTCCTGTATTTTCTTATCAATAATCAAGAAAAATAAGTGAAGACTAGTAAGATCATGAAATAATATAATTATTTATGAGCAATGTACTTCGTTGGATGAAAGTATTTGAGGAAGAGATTTTCTTTCAAGAAGAGATTGGTCTGCAGAACCTATAGCAACTGAGTTATCTCACATAAGTTCTCTATAGATCAATTTTCCATCTTTAAGAAAATTCAGATACCGTACTGAAATGGATGTTATGAATAGATCGATAAAGAGTTTCAAGTCATAATTATTTTCTTATATTTAGATTCTGAATTGAAACATGAAAATGCATTATTCTACTGTGAGTTCAATTCAAAACAGTTTTGCATTTTCCAATATAAATACTTTATATTTTCAACATTTATGAATTTGAAAATAATATTTTATAATCATTTTTATAAGTTGAATTACACAATTATAATGATTTACATATTATGGAAGAGAAGTAAATTATAATGCAAAAGAAAATTTCTAAACATTAAATAATAAAGCAAAAATAATCATTTACACAAGTTATATTAATTTTATGGAGGAAATACCTACAACACATTAGATAAAGGCTACAAAAAATATTAAAACATTTTCATTCAAATGAATTGATAGAAAATGACAATATTAGAATACTCACCCATTGGATCAGGGTCCAATCAGCTATTCGATATTTCCGCTATTGTTCTCGAATATTCTCCAAAGAATTGCGCATCTGATAAAATAAAAGTCTGTATTTCAAATCAGCCAATCACAATTATCTTGTATAGATCTACAGTTTCAAAAGTTCAAAGTATTGGGAAAAAATCTAAAATCACTTGATAATTTTATTGATTGTCAATGAAAGGTTCGCTATAATTGATAGAGAAAAACTATGATATATTCTAATCCATTAATCATGTTTTCTATTATAATTGATGATATAGCCTACAATAATAGAATAATTATCAATAAATCTTTGAAAGAGTAACCCTGACCCAGGATTGATAAGGTAGACTACCCTATATGACCTTGAGTTGGACACTGAATTTTCGTGAACTTCAATGTTATGTAGACTAGCAATTAAAACTTCCAATAAATATCTTGACTATTGAAATACTTCAATACGGTCATATTTCATTTAATCATTCACAAACCTACTATTCTCAACGTTATTCAACAATCAAAGTACTGCAGCCTACCCTCAACATTATACCCATATTATACCCATAAGTACAAGTATTTAGGTCATATTCTTTAGTGGGCAATTCACAACTTCCGATTTTATAAATTGAACAATATTACTGATTATGTTTCCTAATGAATATTATCCCATCAAATCTCCAATCATCTCGATCAATTGAACTTATCCTGATAAGTACTTAAATTTAATATCAGAAAAAATGAGTACTTTTGGGCTAAAAGAAGATCCTTATTATGCTTATTATACATATTTACTTTTCAAACTATATTTTTAACATCCCCTCAAGCTATGATACGCCATACAATCAACCCCTTATGAGACTCATAATACTATATTTTTAGTAACCCCACCCCCACAGTTAATAAAATAAACTCCTTATGAGATACTTTCAAGAAATAATTGCTCATGATTCCTGTAATATATGGATTAAAAAACTTTGAGCTTTCTTGAGTTGCAGGTAGCTTAAATGGCCTACTTCTAGAGAAGTATCATCATTCCTAATTGAGTAGGTAACCAAGATAATAATCTAATCGCAATCATCATTGATAGGGCCTTTTAAAATATGAGGAAAAACTTTTAAATCACAATATTTTTTAAATAAAAATTTTCTATGAAATATCAAAATCTCTAAAAATAAATAATTTTTGGTTCTAGCACAATATTTTCATACAACTCTTTCCTAAATTTGATTTGAGCCCTATCAATTACCTCCAATAATAATTTTTCCAGGTAAACAATATTTTCGACTATTAATCAGCCTACGTAACACACTAAAACATGTAATATTTTAACGGTTTTAGCACAATAATTGTAGAAAACTTTGATCCTTTCTGATCAAAAGACTCGATTATACTGGACTGGTCTATGAAGGAACTCAGCTTTCATTTCAGCCACCTGTATTACAGCCTTATGTCTTTTGCACCTGGCACTAGCATGTACCAGGTGAGTCTTTTACTCACTCCTCTCTCTCCCTCTTTCTCTAACTCTTTCTCACTCACTACCCTCTGCTCAATTTCTATTTATTTTCCCACTTAGTCCCTCTTACTCGCTCCTACGCTCTCTCTTACTCTCACTCACTCTCCCACTCTTTATCTCTGACTATATCTCTCACTCTCTCTCTCCCTCACTCTCTCTTTCTCTCTCTCTTTCTTTCTCTCTCTCTCTCTTCATCACTCTCTCAATCTATCTCTCTCTAATTTATACTCTCTTTCTCTCTCTGTGTTTCTCTTTTTTTCTTTACTATCACCATTGAGTAGTTTAATGATTTAATGGCTTGAAATTTTTCAAATTTGTGCAATATTTTTCTTATTTTCAATATTGTTTTCTTTGGTGCATAATTTATTCAATTCCGACCATCAACATTCCAAATCCAAAATTTCAGTGTTTTTTTTTTTTTTTTGAGGGTGATGCCCACATGGGCTTTTGGGCCTGTGCGTGGGTAATGAGAAGGATGATGATAAGAGATGAATGGACCTACTGCTTTAGGTGGGTTCCGAACCACCGGGAAGCGATTTTTGTGGCTCTTGAATTGAATTCAGAGGAACCGGTCACCAGTACAACAGTGGTGGCAGAGACACGTCGCTTATCTAATCTCACCGATTAGACGCTCTCTACCACTGGGACAAACCGCTTCCCAGGATTGAAAATTCAGTTATTCCTGGATTGAAAATTATGTGTTTACTCAGTGCTATTATATCATAACTTCATTTTGAAAAATATTGACTTCATAATAAAATTTTTGGGAGAGGAATAGCACAGGCTATGCCTATTTTTTCCTTCCAATTCAAGTAGTAGCATCGATGTATGAATAAAGAATAAAGGATGAGTATGGATTTACGAACAGTATAAGTGTATTTAACTATTTACAATGCTATAACTCTCTCACCTATTATAGTCTGTCTAAGCAAAGAATACATTCTGGCAAGATGTGAAAATTACTCCAACTTGGTCAATATTTGTTCAAAAATTATAAAAATTTGATCTCAAATAGTAAAGCAGAATATTTCCTACAATTTGAGAAGAAATTTATAATTTTTGAATTAATATTGATCGAGCTGGAGTAATTTTCCCATTCTGCCAGAATGTATTCTTTGCTTGGACAGGCTAAACCATCAGCTCAACCTTTATTTCTTTTCCCACTCATTCATTCTCTCTCACTCTTTTTCCCACCCACTTTTACTCTCCCACTTTCTCTTTCTTTCTCTCTCTCCCTCTCTCTCTCTCTTCTCTATCACTCTTACTCTTATACTACCCTCAGCAGCGTCAGTCCATCTATCTATTCAGTGAAGCGTGAAATGAGAAGCGGGCACACTGCTCACGATATGGGTAACTAGCAGAAAAAAAACGAATAGATTAATCCGACAATAATCTACTGAACGATTAGTTTTGGCACCCCTCAACTAATATTGACAGAGGCATGTATAGTTGACAGGTGTACAATTAAATTCTTCATTCAATTGAATAAAACAAAATAAATTTGTAATTATTAAATTTAATGGGACTGTATATAGGTTTAATTATTATAAATTTATCTTCGAATCTTGTCTTGTTTTGAATCTTAAATTTTTTAAACTAAATCAAACAAACTTTTAACAAATTGATTCTTTTCTCAACAAACTGAATTGCTACGTTTCTTAGTAGACTACTTTTTACTCATTTTTAGTTGCTTATTCAAGAGATGGAAAATTAATTGTTTGAATGGATTAAAAACTCTCACCTGAAACATCAGAGGAATCAGGAAACTTACTGCTTTCAAATTTTGAGTTACTTTCTAAATTAAGTAGTGTCTACATGAACAGAGACTATACATGTACGAGAACAGAGACTACTTGTATTATTCGTAGTAAGTTACTAGTTTATGCTAAGACCTTCAAACCAATACTCATGAGAAAGAGGTCTCACATACTTCTTGAGGCTACAATTTAATTAAGTTCCATGAAGATGAAGATGAAGTGGACATTGAATCAATTCAAAGTGAGAATAAAATACTAGTTACTACACAGATTAGATTTTCATAGAGATTAATTATGTTTGTAGAAAATATAAATTAGTAGATAATCATAGGAGTCGTAATAAACTTTATAAACTTTGTGAAGAGAAATTAACAGAAAGAAATCTAAGAGTTTTATTCCTACAAAAAAAAACAATGCAGTCTATGAACAACGATTTCCTGGTCTTCAAGGAAAATATTGACAACTTTTTAGCTATTCTACTGTATTTTATTTTCAAGTAGGCCTAGGCTACCATGAAAATGAAAAAGTAATAAAATTGTTAAACAATAATAAACTGAACAATTGACTCTCCCCCTTTGGGAATATTGACACAAGGTAAATGTTGTTTTAGATCCTTGTGGGGTTGTGGGTGTCTAGGTAAATATATCAAACCACCCCCGTATTTTATGGGCCTGAATAGTGTCAATATTGTGTAGGGTAGTGGTCATGAAATAAGGGTGAGTGAAACTAATAGGATGCTAATTGGACAGGCGATTTTTATCCAATTTTTGAATATTTAAATGGAAGTAAGTTATACACAGTGAAGCAGTTTTTAACAATCAATGATTGGTGAATGAAGAGGCATTCTAATGGTGAGAGATAGGGTAGGCTTACAATATTTTCAAAGACTTGAAATATTATCAAGTCGATGAATGTTTGATAGAACATTCATTTTGTTTAATAATACTTATTGCTGGTAGATGGTAGGCCTACCTAGTTGATACACGATAGAATCTCTTCAGCTCTATTGAATAAATTTTATCGATTATGAGAGTATTATTTACCCCAATTTACCTTACTAGATTGAAAAGCTAATCAGTCTTATTAAGGAGCGCTGAGAATGAACATCATTGTTCGAAACGCGTTCGCGAATCAAAGAAATCGTAAGTGCGCTGCCCAGCAAGTAAACACATACAATATTAATAAATTTATTAGTACTGCAGTTTTAAGAAGCATGGTTAATATCAACAATTATGACAATTTTATCTATGATTCTTTATTGAATAAGTAGGCTGAATCTAGTAAAGCTTAATAGAGAAATATTAGAAAATGGAAAGTTATGTATAAATTTCTTGTGTGTACTAAAATTGGATATAATATAATACTAATATAGTCTGCATTATTTCAATATTGTTCAATTTATTGCATTATTTCCTATTTGATAAAGCTAAACTAAAATAATTGTATATAAATCAATTCATTCATTTATTTTATTCATCTCTTGAATTTTTGTTTATAAAATTAATGTTGAAACACGAATGAATTATTCCTGCAAGATATATGTAGGCTACTCCCAAAACAAAGAAATATATGTGAATAGAAGATTCCCCTTAAGATTATTTCAAGGTCATGTAATAATATTGGGCTACCTTATAAAGGGTATTCTGATGTTCATGACTCCAAAGACAATACTATTATATATTAATAAAATATCAGTAGGCTATTAATTCTTTACTACCGTATATCAAGAGAAATAAATGTTTACCTTTTAATTATAACTTTTAATTAACACATCAAGTACCTGTGTATTGTCTTTATAAAACCACGTTGTACTTTTGTATCATGGAAGCTTATTTTTGTACCATGTTTTAAACCATGGAAGCTTATTCACTGCAATATAATTTGTCTAATAACTTGGATTTTTAAATTTTATGTCCAGCAGGAATAGTTGCATGCACACTAATTACAGTTGAATTAGTCAAATAACTTGGACTTTTCAATTTCATTTACAAGAAAAATTATATTTTCAGTTGCCTGCACACCATCTATTAAATAAATGACATCTTTACCAAAACACACACTATTTTTATTAGGTTCTAGCAGCGTAGGTACAAGCGTTATCTTCGGGAACAATATATGGCGCCAGCCATTCCTTGTGCTTGCGTCCGAACGAGAATTTCGGTGTGCTCCGACCCACCAGGTCGTACTTGTAGTGTCCGGGTCCGGGTCCGAATCCTTTTTGTCCGACTGTCTCGGTCCGACCGCTGAACTTGATGGTGCGTGGCTTCTTGTCTACACTCTCGTACTTGGGGTTATAGGCTGCCGGACCTGGAGATTTATCAGCTGTTTTCAGGGATTGGCGACCCAGACTGGAAAAAATGGTGGGAATTATCAATTATCAATCAGTGGGATATCTGTCGAATTTTGGGTGAATGATAAATGACTTGAAATGCATGTTATTGCTTTGAACCATGCAGAGATTGTACCATTCCTATAAATCTAATGAGAGCATGGTGGATTCGTCCAAGTTGACCATCCAATCAAAAGTGTTACACTTGAACTATTGAACACGTCATTGCAGTCAATTTTTTAATACTAGTTTCAAAAACAATATCACTCACGTGTGAAAAAATTAAAAAAATTACTGCAATGTCGTAAGAAATAGTTTAAGTTAAATATTTACTAGCAGCTCGTAATGGAAAACAAAATAGATTAGAACAATAAAAAGTGTGAGACCTTACAATTGAGTGTCCAGTAAAAATGTATTGTATTCAGTTTGCATAATCTTCAAGAATATCGAAAGTGAATTTATTCATTTTGCTGTTTAATATTTAAATTGTATAATATTATTATAATTGTAATGCACCCTCTTTAAAAATACTCTTATAATTATCACGGTAATTGATCATTCTCAGCATCAAATCTTTGGAAAAATTAGTAATAATTTATTATCTTATCAAAGTAGGCTACTGTAGCCTACAATAATTATTGAATTATTTCTTGAAAATTCAAGGTGTAGTATTGTATGTAGTATTTGGATGAATACTCACTACTCAATAAGGATATTACATATTTCAATAAATATTAAAAAAGTTTTAGAATAAATCAAAATTAAATATGTACATGTTGAAAGCTGGTCCTGCTGGTTTATCTTTCCTCACGTTGTAGCTGGCTGGTCCTGGACCCACGGGGATTTGATTGGAAGGGGGTCGTATTCCAAAACTGAATACAGGTGTCTTCTTACTGCTGTATTTTTCTGGATTGTAAGCACCAGGTCCTGGGCCTGATGAACCTAGAAATAAAGAAAAATATATTGAAGCTACATGCACTTATCAATGGGAATATATTGGTCAGCGTAGCTTCCTCTACTTGTCTTTTATTGTTTTTATGTTTTTTAAGATGATTTGAGTGAAAAAATTATTGCTTCAAGTAATTTGAGAGGTGTAGGCTACTTGCCTAAAAAATTTAATTTGTGAAGGTTACAAAGATTTTCTTTAATTTTTTATAAGCTTCTTCAATTATCAAGTCATACCTTCTTTTTGTTCATTCTATTTAATGTACCGTAGCTCCCATCATATTTATTATTCCATTCATACTAAACAATAATGCTCACGACTCTAATAGCTCATACATTTTCTAACAATACAGAGTTATGAGAAGAAATATACACCTATAAATCCAATGGAAAATGTATCGATAACACCGATGTAAATAAATAAATAAATTTATTTCCATTCCAAATTTACAAAAAAAAAATAATAAAATAAAATAATGTAGAGGTTTATTTGTATGTTTGTTTACTATCTTAATTCTACTATTTTATTTTGTATTAATTCTTCATTCTGTTTACTTTCAATGTTTTAAATCTCAACTCACTGTTCATACATTCTTACTGTGCTAGAAATAAAAGCATTCATCTTCTTACAAAATATGAACTCCAAGTATTTCATATTTCTATATTTTCTGTTAATAATGGCAATATTATCATAACACTTTATTAACATCTACAAAATTTATAAAACAGAAAGTGTTGAGTAGTAGTGAATGTGATATTGTGTTAGTTTTATTGAATTGAATTGAATGGCTGCCTTTATTTTAAACTTGGGAAAAAATGAAAATACAAGATATTCTCAAACTGCAGAAATAAGTGGATTCTGTATCACTCACTTAATAGTAAAGCTGGAATAAGTAAATGAGAGTTTAAATTAATTTGAAATTAAATTGAAAAAAATAATTTAATAATGGAATGCATGTCATATTGTCATCTTACCAGTTCTCATTGCAGTCCTTCGATTTATGGTGAAGGCTGGACCCCTTTGATACCCGAACCTGGTTTGATCCCTGGTCATGTATCCAGGTCCAGGTAAAGCACTTCCCTCAGCCCTTGGATATCTCCTGCTTATTGAGTAAGCCGGCATTATCCATTTGGTTTTATTGTGGTCTTTGTAGCCGATTGATGGTGGAATTCTGTAATGTGCTGGTCCGGGACCTGTTGAACAAGAAAATAAATCATTTTAAGACCTACACTCAATTTAGAAATATTGCGAGTTTTCTTCTACTACTATATTGTGATATATTAATTCATTAGTTGATGTATGACAAGATAAAGCGCCCATAAATGCTAGTTTATGCGCCCATATTAATAACTTAATCATTCATTCTTATTATTGAATACCAAATTCTTGTGTTAAATAACCATTTATTTATCATGGAAACAATCATATTATGTCTTAATTACATGATTACATTCATTCTATTCATCACCATATCATAGCTTACATAATTTTATGTGAGCATAGGCGAACTCTTGCTTACTCTATTAGGGTGGTCGAATAACACAAATATTTGAAATGAAAGAAACAATATCATTGTAAATGAGATAGTGATATTTTATTATTTTACCTGTAAATATTAGATAGTTGATCATTGCAAGTAAATAAAGCCAAAAACTATCAATGCTTCTCAATTGAGTTTAAATTCATGTAGAATTTGAACTATAAATACTCCTTCTCTTGATACAATGCCTAAAAAATTGATCTGGTAATTATTTATAGTATCCATCACTTTCACTATTTCTGGTCTATTGTAGAATTTTTCAGTTTAGCTTGTATCCTCTGTACAAGTGAACTTTGAAATTCTTAATCCTATACACATCAGACATAGAGAGTATCATACAAACATTGAAACAAATATTTTTTAGTTTCTAATATTCTATATAGTATCCCGCCTCACATACAAACTTGTTTCTAGGTGAGAAGTATTCATTATTATTTCTGTGTTATTTCATTTTCAACTTGTAATATGTAATAAACAATTCAATTCGAGATTCCTGAGAAAAATTTCAATTCCTGCCATAAATGATCTTGCCCCCAAAAAACTAATATATGCTAATATTATTCAGTTTGCAAGGGTAAGTTATGCTGCTGAAACAGTTCGGTAGAAGGATCAAATACTAAACGAATACTGAAACCTTTTGAACAAAACAAGAAAATTAGTATCAAAACATTAAAATTGAAAAGATGAATATTATTTCTCATATATAAAATATTGAATTAATATTAATATTTTCTGTTATTGTAGATCAAACAGATAATTTGAGACATTAAGATAGGTTATTTATTTTCATATCGTTGCATATTTTAATTGCCACTTGGTTTTAAGCTCAAATGCATCTATCAAATAATAAAACAATGATTCTGGTGTTTTATAAAATAATGTACGTACTCGTTTGATAAGCCATTTCTTGTTTCACCTTGAATTTTGAACTGTAAAATTTTGAAATTAGTCACGAAAAATGAGAAACGAATGTGTATAATTTGGTAAACAGAGAAGTGTTTTTCTATCACTCAGAAGGTTTGTTCTTCTTCATTGTACTGGAACTACATGATTATTTCTTCTGCTGCTTTTTGTCATACAAAAGCTATGTCAGGTATATTAAAAATTGTTCATAGTATGTAATTTTAATAGAATTATTTAAATTGATTTGATACTAAAATTTATTACTGCGACTGAAAAGTTATCCTTAAAAATATATTCCATTCTCTGTAGTATAATATAATCGAAAAATTGATGGTTTCTTGTAGCCTACATGACCTACTATAGCTTAAGTAAATTATCTTTTGTCGCTTTTGAAACATCATCTAGGCATAGCTCCAATTGACAATATCATAATATCAGCATATAGCTCGAAGACAACTCTAATTGACAACATCAGCTGTTGGAGCTCCCAAGGAGCAGACGAAACCCCCCAACTTTTTGGCATCAGCTATATACCTCTACAGTGACTTGATGATACAGATAAAAGACTTTCATCTAGTCACTGTACTTGATGAAGTGTAGCTCTTCTCTCTGTAGTGTTTGAACTACAGTACTACTCTTTGAACTATACTACTCTAATTAAAATCATCAGCTATTGGAGCGCACAAGGAGCAGACGAAATCGCCCAACTTTCTGGCATCAGCTTCGCCACTCTGCTCTCTGTAGTGTTTGAACTACAGAGACATCTATGTGCGAACTCAGGAACTACATGGAGAGACGGCAAGAATGCCATGAATAATTGGTTGTAGTTCGTGCAAGCTGATAAGACACGCCATTACAATACACTTTACATTGTAACGACGTGTCTTATCAACTTTCGCGAACTATACTATTTCAATAACACACTATCCACAGATTTCCCCAGAGATTAAAAGGAAAACATTTGAAGTATAAGTTAGTAATTCTCACTATAATTTAATTGTCACTATAATATTGTTTGTCCTATTACTATGTAAAATCTATCACCTATCAACAAGAGAGATAGAAAGGGGGAGGGAGAGAAAGAGATGAGAGAAAATTATTCGCAAATGTTTAACCGGCGGGTCAACTTTATTAGAATAGGTTTCTCCAAAAAATCCTGAAATTTTAGTTTCAACTATTAGTGTATGGTCACATTTTATTATTACTGTATAATGTGATTTGATTGAGCAAGCTGATGGTTTAAAGTTTAAACTAATAAAGTTTAGTTCAACTTTTTTGGAAAAACCTTACCTCATTGAGCACCAGGCTTCTACATTTTAAAGATTAGCATATTATAGTGATCAAGAGAAACAGAAAAAAGAGAGGGAGAGAGAGAGAGAACAGAGAAATGAAGAAATTGATAAGGAGAAGGGAGAAAATTGTGTACAAAGTTTAGACGGGTCAACTTTTAAGGAAGAGCTAATGGTTGGTATAGAACGGATGTCAGCTTCCCGGAAGTAAGACTACCAGAGCCTACGCCTCAGGTCATTTCCTAAAGCCTTAACACAGGAAGAGAAGGGAAAAGAAGTTATTCAGCCCCTCGAACGCCGCACAATAAGAGCAACTCGAAAAATAATAACCTCATTCGCTACAGAAATGAGCAGAGTGATGATCATCGTGGTATGGCTACGGGTTTTCTCCCTAAGATGCATGTTTCTTATCATAGTCAGTTTCATGCAAGTTTCTTATTAACATAGTAAAAAAATCTGTGTTCAAGTGCAAGTGAACTTAAGCTATTATTTTTACTTTTTCGAAAAATCTATCATCTTTACTATTAAACCCGTTTAATCAGTGTATGGTCACATTTGTTTTTATATGCTTCAATTAGTCACCTGGTTGATGGTTGATCTAAATTTGCAGTTGAAAGTTTTTGGAGAAAGTGATTCTAAATCCAAATTGGGGAAGGAATGGCTGTTTACGTTGGGAATACACGAATACTCAAGCCTTTTTTCGTTTTCTGAATTATTTGTGGATGTCAGTTTATTGTAGATAATAATAATGAAATAGGATCAAATATTCGCTTATATTCACACCAGAGTCCAGAGATGAACCATGAATAAAACAAAACATCATTCAGTCTTATAAAACATTATTTATCTCATAGAAGCTTCTCCCTTTATTATAATTTTGTATCTTTTGTTCGTACATTTTTGGTAAATCAATGTACGTGGAGTAAATTTTAATTTTAAGTCCTAATTTTAAGGAATCATAATTGCTAGGTATAAGTTATTGTTTAGTTATTCATAGATTTTATTTCTAATTTGCTCGAATCCTTCATGATCCACTCAACTTTGAGAAGTAGGAAACCAGTTCAAGAAATAATTTTTCAACCAGCAACTGCTGCTACCTACTGGCAAAATTCCGAACTAAAGCAGATCTACTTGTCGACCAATCAGAAAAGAGGAGGCGGAGCCAAACGAGAATGAATAGTTTACCCAACAGGTTCTGCTATCTTACGTCATAATTAGAAAACAATTTCGAGCATTTAATTAACCAGCCATCCAGGAGTGTTTAGAAAAATATAATATAATGTTAAGAGTTAAAGTTGAGAAAACTTCCGACTAGGTGTAACACGCATAAGATATATGAAAAACAATGTATTAGAAGTTTTAATAAATATCAAATACATTTTAGACTTAGAATCGACTTAACTGCTGTCATAGTCTTGTAAATTTGTTACTGGCTGAAATTTATCTCATTTGATGTGATTGTAAATATAATGAACATGAAAATGAACCCTTGCAGCCTTTGCTTTTGGGCAACACAGACTACGGTAATCTCCTTGAAGATTTCAATAAAATGATGGCTTTTATATAATTCAAATCTCCTGGTTGAATGATCAAGTTATCAAGAATTGAAAGTTTAATATCGAAATAGCAAGTTTATTATGTAGTTCAGAAATTTGAAAAGGGTCTCTTGAGAATATTTTAAGGATGTTGTATCAAGGTATCAAGCTGATTACAAATTGGGAATTGTTTTGTAATTTGTACTTGTTATAAACATGTCATGTTGTAATTTTGGCAATTTTGTTTCCTCTTTTCTACCTCTACTCCTCTTAATCCACTTTCTTCTGCTCAAGCACCCACTTCCCAATCTCCGTTTTGTTGTTTACACGATTTTCCAGAAAATTTCTTTCGGAAAATACCTTTAGATACAGGTATTGCTTTGTGCCTAATCCCATACGCACATAATTTGTTGGAACAAAACTTAGTTTAAATTGTGGATAGACAGTTTAAAGCAAGTTTGAATTAAGTCAAGTTAGATCCATACTTTAAACGGAAGTGGAGCATGTATGAATGAGTCTAAAAAATACTAACACAATATTGTATTCTGGAACTTCAGGAACCCAGACCGACAAAACAATGGACCAGAAAAAGAAAGAGAAAAAATTATATAACCTCTTGAATAATCATAGTGCGGCAGCAGCTATGGTTATTGTTCAGTATTATCGAGTTAATGCGGCCTGGAGAAAAAAAAGAGGAAAAATGAAGTAGGAAGAAAAGTCGAGCATGAATAATAATAATAATAATAATGCTGATTCAATTCACACAATTATTGAGTGGGTTAACAGTGTACAGACGTCTACTGCGTCTAGAAGAAGAAGAAAAGAAGAAGACGGAGAAGGAAAAGAGAATATGAAGGAAAATAGAAGATTTAAAGGAGGGAGAAGAAGAAGAAGAGGAGGAGGAGGAGGAGAAGGAGGTGTAGGAGGTGGGAAAGAAGAAGAAGAAGAAGAAAAATAGAAAAATCAGAGAGAGAAGAGAATAGAATGGCTGCCTTTTTTGATATCCTGGGAGGGCGAAGTTGGGGCGCAGCCGGCCCTCTCTCACACTTGACCCTCCTTCAAGAAGTAGAAGGTAAAAGAAGAAGAAAATGAAGAAGAAGAAGAAGATTGAGAAAGGTGATGCAGAAGAAGGAAAAAGGGAAGAAGTGAAAGAAGTAGTAGGAGAAGAAGAAAATTAAGATTGTTGATGCAGAAGGAGAAGTAAAATGAGAAAAAGATGAAAATTAGGCAGGTGGTGCAGAGGAAAAAGAAAAAGAAGAATGAAATAGACGGTGCAGAAGAAGAAGAAGAAGGAAAAAGAGGAGATTAACATAGCTGGTGAAGAAGAAGGAAAAAAGGAAGGTGAAAGAGAAGAGAGAGAAGGAGATGGAGAACAAGACGAGGCGAAAGAAGGAGGAAATGAAAAAGGAGTAGAGGAAGAAGGATAAGACTATAAGAGGAGCAAGGGGAAGAGAAAGAAGGAGTATAGGGAGAAGGATAAGAGAAGAAGGAGAAGAAAAATGAGATAAGGGAGAAGTAGGAGAAGAAGAAAAAGGGAATAAGGGAGAAGTCGGAGAAGAAGATAAAGGAGATGAGGGAGAAGTAGAAGAGGAAGATGAAGGAGAAGATATAGAGAAGAAGAGGAAAAATAAGAGGTAGAAGGAGAAGAGGAACTGAAAGAAGAGGAACGAGGAGTAGAGAAAGAAGGAGAAAAGCAAAAATAATATTAAGTAGTTGGTGCAGTAGAAGATGAGGAAGCAGGAGTAGAAGAACAAGAAGGAGAAGAAGACCTCTACAACAGGGAAGTCTTATTTCCCGCCCTGGGTTCAGTGTTGCCAACTGCAGTTACATTAGGAAGGCGGGAAGGGATGTGCCACTTATTTTTTTTCGCCGGTCGAGTGTTATTTCACTGATTAAATCACTTCGGCTGGTTAGTAGAAGATAGGAGATGGTGATAGGATAGAGATAAGAGATATCAACCAGTGAGAGAGAGAGAGAGAGAGGGAGAGAGAGAGAGAAAAAGAGTGAATGGAAGAAAACCGAGAGTGCTAAGAATAGAAGGCCGGCAGAAAGTAAATAATGTACTACTCGAGTTGCATTGCTGATAATTGTGTCAGTTGGTGGTATCTACTACAACAGCCTAATCATATGAATGATTAGTCTATGGTCCTACTAAGAATAGGATGATTTATGATTGAAATGATAAGTTTCAAAAATTCAATAAACTATATTATTTATTATTCACATCACTTCTTATGCTTTATTCATCATTTCACTTCATAATTATTACAGTAAACATCATTATTAAATTCTAAATTTGAATCATTCTCATTACATAAGTTTCCATTCTCTACATAAGTTTCCATAGCGTAGGCTACAGCAAGAACAGAAGAGCCTCTTGCAAGATGGCGGAGGGAAGTGAGAGTGTAACTACGCATGCGCAGAACTTAGAGTTCCAGGGTAAAATCACTTCAGCCAACCTACCGTTTTTACTCTATGCATATTCGTAATCATATTGATTTCACGAATGAAAATATTTTTTTATTCATTTATTTATTTAATTATTGACATAATTATGATAGCACAAATTCAAAATAATTATGAACTGAGACAGAAAAATAGTCTAAGCCTGTACTGTTTCTTCCAAAATTTGGTTATACCAATGAACAATTTTCATTTCGACTACTGGCTGCAGTGAATGGCAGCCATGTTGCCAATGGCTCTTCTGTGCTTGACACAACTATACTTAGTTATTCAAGCGAGCGATGTAATTAATATAGTTTTCAATTTGCATAATGTAGGAATTGAACCGATATATTTTGTAACCTACATGATTAAAGAGAATGAGTCTGAATCCAATCCACTACCTCTCCTCAGTTCCTCTACTTCATCTTTCTCCGACTTCCTCTTCCCCTTCCCCTTCCTCTCTTGCCCTTCCAATCTTTGCTACAGCTGACGATAAAACTTAAAGCGGTTGCGATCCCCTCTGGTACTTGTACTTATGGTATAGTCTGTGCAAGGAAAGAATACCCTCTGGCAAGATGTGAAAATGACTCCAGCTCGATCAATATTAGTTCACAATTTGTTTTTGGTCTTAATCGCAGGAAACATTTTGATCTACAATTTGAGACCAAATCAATATTTTTTGAACCAGCATTGACCGAGCTGGAGTCATTTTATCATCTTGCCAGAGAGTCTTCTTTTCTAACAGCTAATGTTGTCAATTAACAGTTGTCATCTAGCTATGCCTACCTGATGTTTTTAAAAACAAGAGACAACAGATAAATTTACATCAGCTGTTATTAGGTTACAAGTGACGGTCGAAACCGCCAATTTTTTTTTTTAGGACAGCTTTAGCAAAAATTGATAAGAGGAAGAGGCAGACGAAGAATAAGATAGAGAAAGAATTCTAGACTAAGAAATAAGAATACTTTATTCAAGCTAAAATTCTAGTGATATACTATTATAATAATTATGGAGTATTATACTATATACTATTATATGGAGGAAAAGGAAGGACATGTAGTAGATTGGATAAGTGCTGTTAACTTAAACAATGTGTTAAAATATGCAAAGGGTCGATCTTTCTAAAACAAGCACTCAAATATAAATCAATCACTCCTAGTTGTGCAGGTGATATTGTGGTAGTTATCCATAATAAATGAAAATACAAGATGTTGTCAAAACACTGATTTATTAGAAAATCGAGATACCGGTTTCGGTTGTTACACCATTATGAATCTCTGGTAAAGCTACTAGAGATTGTTTACCGGTTTCGGTTGTTACACCATTATCAGAGTAACTCTCAGTAGCTGTTGTCACACCATCAATATGTAGGTTATCAGAGATTGATAATGGTGTAACAACCGAAACCGGTATCTCTATTTTCTAATAAATCAGTGTTTTGAAAACATCTTGTCTTTTCATTTATTATAAATCAATCGATCAATCAATCAATATTCCTTCTTCTTCTTCTTCACATCTCTTTACTCCTTCCCTCTGCTTCCTCTTCCTACTCTTACATATCTTTTCTCCTCTTCCTTACGTCTTTCCTCCTCCTCCTTCTCCTAAAAAATCAACAGACATAAGCTACCCACTTCTTTTCTCAGTCCTACTTTTCTAATTTCTATTCCTCATTGTGAGTGGGACACAGATGTGGAAATTGTGTAACCGCCTTCACCGTTTCCTCCTCCTCCTCCTCCTCCTCCTCTTCTTCTCCTTCTTCTTATTCTTCGTCTCCTTCTACTCCCGCTTCTTCAGTACCTTCAGAAAGAGGACAGAAGTGAATAGCAGAAGGAAGAGAAAGAAAGACCTATTGCGTCACACCCGCGGTTACGAAGTATTGAGGAAAGTGTTACCTACTTCTTCCGTCTTGTTCTACAGTGGTAATACTCTGATTCCCCCCTTTCCCCCTCAGATGGTTACCACCACAAATTACTGTCCGACCTCTCTGAAGGAGGCTACTGTGTCAATTTAACCTCTTTGACAGCAATCCATTCCTATTGTCACTACTGTAACAGTAAGTGGGAACTACATTTTACTATCTATTTTCAATAGTCATTAATAATGTTACAGTAGCCGGGAACTACAGTATCTGTATTCAAGTTGCTAGGAACTACATTTTACTATCTATTGTCAATAGTCATCAATAATGTTACAGTAGCCGGGAACTACAGTATCTGTATTCAAGTTGCTAGGAACTACAGTTTACTATCTATTTTCAATAGTCATTAATAATGTTACAGTAGCTTTTGGAACTACAGTATCTGTATTCAAGATGCTGGAAACTGAGAACTACAGTATTTGTATTCAACTTGAGTTTTGGGGAAAACTATATTATGTCTGAATGCAGATTCAAATTTCTCATTAGCTTTCTTGATTATTCTGCATGATCAATAATTGAGGAAAGACTTCAATTTTCAAAGATAGTATCTTTTGGTGGAGGGTGGAGAGAACTAATATCAGGCCTAATGAAGAAATTATAAGTGATTGAAGGGAGAATTGAATGATTCTGGTGAAGTTTGGGACTAAACACTCCCCCTGGAAGTTGATAGTTGGTCTTGCTGGTCAGAGAGAATAGAAGACTATACTGGCAAATACTCATGGTTCCATGGATTGATAATAGCTCGTGGGAAAGATCAATAGAAAAGAATTTAGTATAGGCTAAGCCACCTGAAAAAAATCAAACCCTTATTAATCAACTGTCTGAATAAAACCTAAGAGTTCGGTTTGAAAATAACTTTGAAAACGTCATTACAAAATTAAAATGTTTCAATTCCGCTCCCCATCCCACACACAGAGGACGCTATAGGTAAAAAGGATTGGAATACTATCTAGTTCCTCTATGCTATAGCCTACCAGAATTTAAATCCAACCTAACGGTCCTCCATCTAGAATTATTGGAGGAAACCAATAATATACCATACATTGATAAATAGTCGCTATATCCATAATTACACCCGATTTATAACAGTAAACATGACGGAATAATAATGGTAATAAAGATTGAGATAAAAAAAGCGTCTGCCGACTTCCCGACCGCAGTGTTGCCAAACTTTGCGGTTTAGGAGTTGGCCGCGCGTTCAGAGGTTCCGGTAGTTGTGCACGAGCTGGCAACGTCGCAACGCTGCGCCAAGGCTGAGTGAGGTCTTCCGGTTTTGTTTTCCCACTTGAAATTATAATCTCGGAGGCGCCACAAATGAGCTCACTGGTTGAAAGATGTATGCGTTTTTAATGTTAATCACAGAAAAGGAGAGTGTATTTTCTAAGAGAGGGGAGGGAGAAGTATGGTTAAAATCACAGAAACTGATAGAGAATTCTCTCAAAGGAGAAAAAATGCTTATAATGACAGAAAATCAGAAAGGAATAAAATAAAAATATGCCTTTGTATAGAATATCGTTTATGTCTGTCACAGAAATGATAGAGAGATCCGACAGAGAGAGAGAAGTGTACTCAGAATCACAAAAACAGATATTGTAGGATTATATTTATAGAATGATATAGGATCAACCGATATGTATATAGGATTATCTCACAGCAGAGATAAGTGTGTTTATAATCACAGGGAATGAGAGGGTATTGAAAGAAATATATGCCTTCAATGTTAATAATAACAGAGAAGTATAGAGGATTCCCTCACAAAATCAGGATTTTTGCTTAGAATCACAGAAGAGAGAAGTGAGCTTATAATCACAGGAAGAGGGTATTGAGAGACATATGCGTTTATTTCAATAATCACAGATAAGGAGAGAGGATTCTCTTACAGAAGATTGATGTTTGCTTAGAATCACAGAGAAGGAAAATAGAGGACTCAGAAGGAAAATATGCTTGTGAACACAGAAAATGAGACGGGAATCAAATAAGATAATATCCAATAGTTAATGTCTGTCACACACAGGAATTGAGGGAGTGCTCGGAGAAAAAGGAAGGAGTATCTCACAGAAAAAAGAAATTGAGGAATATATGAGGACTTTTGAAGAAAGGGAGACAAGGAGAGAAGAAGGACTCAATCACATATGAGGTGATAAGATTTTGATTCTCTCAGAAAACCCTCAGAAAAAAAGGATTCAAATCACAGAAAAGGAGGACTCCCAACTTTAAAAAAAAATAAATAAATATTTTGTTTCCATAATAAATAACAAGTATAACAGTAACTTTCAAACAATGGAAATTAAATGACCACTTTGAGTGATGCCCAGTGCCCACTCACTTTTGTTCTACTGGAAATCTTACACGCAGATTTCAGAAAATTCTTAAAATCCAATCATGCAGGCTACAAAACAATACGACACTTAGAAGTTTGAATTCGTTTAAAACCCTTGGTAAAGACAGCCTCCAAGAATTTCAACAAATTCGATCTTCTATGATCTATAATTCTTTATAATCTGATTTGACTGAGCTTTTCAGCATTTCCTAGAGGGGATTCAGGGGATGAACCACAGTTTATCCTAAATAATAATTTGAAAAAGCAATCCCAGAAAGTTGCAAAGAGTTTCAACAAATGTTTGAACTTTTCACTAAGGGAACACTATGAACAGAGAATCTAAACAATCAGATATTATAGGCTTACCTTTCGTCTAATCCCTTTGATTTTATTTTTAATCGTAGATATAAGCTACTATGCTATAGTTTAGTTACTATACTATACTATATGTATACTTTTGTCTATGTTTCAATATAACTCCACTATTGCAAAATTCTTCAGATTTTACTTTTAATCAAATTCTACCAATAAAAGCTCGGCTTCATCTATCAATTCCAGGAAGAATTGCGTTTGAAAGAGTAATAAACTACTTTTAGATCTTTAATTGAACTGTAATAGTTATTTCTCATGCACAGTTGATTTCCACCTCAGTACAAATTTTCTCGAGATTAGCATCCGGTTGAGGAGAAAAATACGAGCAAAAAATGCTCAAAGTGAGCTGACAGAACGGGTTTTTAGGCAACAAAAAATCGTGTAAAATCCCTCTTGGTAGGAATTCTAATCAAGCAAATGTGAAGAGGAAATGGCGACTGGTTATGGAATGTTTCATACTTCTCCTTATTCTTCTTCTCCTTCTTAAAATCTCCTAAAAATTATCATCTATTCCAGTTTATCCTCTATTTCGTCTTTTATTCATCTTCTTTTAATTTTGTTGTTTAATTTTCATTTATTCCATCTTTATCTTTCCCCTCTTAACATTCCTCTCTTCTTAATTTATTGTTCATTCATTTTCTTTCTATTTGCTCTACTCATATTTTCATTTTTCACCCCCGTTTATTATTTCCTTAATATTTTTCTTCAATCTATTATTATTCTTCGTAAGTAACATTTTACTATGTATTTATTTATTACCATTCCCCATTTCTCTGCCTTTCTTAAATAAAGTTTATATTTCCTTTTGACATTGCTATACAATACAAATCATTTATAATGTTCACTGCTCCATTTTATCTGTGAATATTACATTTCATTACATAGAAACTTACAATCAAATTTCCTTCCTTCAACCTCTCCCTTAAAATAGAAAGACTAGGTACAAAAAGTTCATTCATTTAATTAGTGATACATTTACAAAATAAAATTGAAATGATTTGGGAGGTAATGAAATGGATGAGCCCATACTTTTTATCTTCTGAAAGTTAAAAATAATGTCAACAACACAATAAAATTAGAACATTAAAATCTGATCTCTTAAACTTTCTTATCAGCTTCCATAACCTAATAGTATATTTTAAAGTTTCCAAGTAGGCTAGTATAAACATATTTCTGAGGCAGAAGAAGCATTTACATATTGCAAATTTTAATCATTATTGTATTATAGAGTCTTCCTATTATTTCATTTAATAGAAAAGCAATTTAAAATGAATTAAAATAGTGAAAAAAAAATATTTTGACAAAAAATTGGATTTAATCGGTTGAAAATAGAAATAGGTTACTGTTGCCATGCCTATGAAGAAGCTTACTTCTTTCAAAGTGTTATATAATGCGGCATAATAATTTTACGCTTGTAATTTTGCATGGGAAGTGTATAATTTTGACACTGCATAATGAAATGGTAAAAAATCACGCGCACAGGGAAGAATCCGAAGCGCGGGGAATTTTTGTTACGCGGAAGAGAGTGGCAGCAGTGGGCAGACACCGGTAGGTTTGTTGTCGAGTAGGAAGGCCAGTCCGACTCAGCTGGGTTTGTCGTTCAAAACTCTCATTGTTCAAACAGCCCAGTTGGGTTCACTACTTCAAAACTCAAAAAACAATTTCCAAGTGATCTGTAATTAGTGAAAATTAATAAGTGAAGTGACAATGTATCCTTATAAACGCTAGTTTCTTCTTTCAAGTGCGAACAGCAGACTTCCACGCGTGTGTCAAAGTGTAAACAAAACTAGGGTTAACCCTACTTTTCAAAAGAAACAGTTCACTTGTTGAGCTGTGAGTTTTTCTGTGACAATATTACTGAATTTCATCTTGTTTTAGTGCTCACGGATTATATGGATTATTATTGGACGACAGCAAATCTCTTGGAATAACTTCTTTCATCTAAAAAAGGTAATGTACCGACATAAATAGTATTTGACTTCAGGCTAAGTAGCCTATGATTCATCAATACAATTATACTTCATTACTGTATTGACATCTCTGTAGGGTCTAATAATAAACTTAGCCTAAATCCATCAATAAATAATTTTACTCCATATTCCAAACTAAGAATTTAATTTGATTATGCTGAGAGATCCTTTTCATTGTTGACTTGAACAGTCAAGAAACATCCAATTTTATTATTATTTTCCCCTTTTTTAAATAAATTAGAAATCCTCCTGTTTAAATTCTCTGTGAGTTCAGTCTAATCAAGAAATTTTCTGTCTACAACACAAGAAAACTAATCAATAAATAATTTATTATTATTGAATGATTTGAAAAAATAACCTATAAAAAAACTCAACCACTCATTTATCTGCTCCCAGAGCTGATCTATGCTTTCTACCATACTGCCAGGTTCCTTTTAATAACTCTAAAAGTAATCATAATTTAAATAACTTAGGCCTAGCTGTATTGATTTTGCTATGACATCTGTCAACAGGTGGTTTCTTTACCTCATCCAGTGAATTTAAAGAGAGGTTATATTCGCTCTACACTGTTATATTCACTGCATCTACCACAGAAAACAAATCGAGAGATACATATATTATCACTGTTTTTTCGACCTCTGTAGAGCCTCAGCGTCTACACTGTACTATCAGAATTAAAATATCCAAAAATTCAAGCCCTCTTAAATACAAAATAATATCATATCAGCCACTCCTAATAATTATGGTCTAATATTCATATTCTGATTTATTATTGAATTGATACACATAACATACGTATAGGCTATTACGTATACCGTATAGCGGTAGTCTTACCGTATACCGTAACAACATTAGAAATAAAATTTGAATTTGGGCACATTCATTGAATCGATATTCAATAGAATAGTAATATCAGATGTAATTGCGTTTTTAGTTCACAGAATGTTAACAATTCAGTTAACTGTTAACAATTAAAGAATTTTCTTCGACTATCCTTTAAGTTAATTACATTATTCATTACACATTATTATTACTTATATTGATTTTTGACCATTCTATTATAGCCAAAAATCTTACCTACTAAACTACAATGTACACAGTACTTCTAATTTGTTTACCAGTTTTTGCAAAACTTAATAAACTATGACTGAAATATTGAAACGATAATGAACAAAATAGTAAATAGATGGAAAACAAACTACTGTAGTTGAAAAATAGGTCTAGTAAAGTAAATCAAGCGGAAGCTGGTAGCACACATTAGTCAATCAATCAGTGATTTGGACCTGTCAATCATCCTTTAGCGTCAATAAAATGGTCTGATTATAGAATGGAGTACTGTACATAACTCTGTCATGAGATGAGACCTGTCATGACTCATCTGGTATGGGAAAATTATTCCAGCTTGGTTTAAAAATTATAAATTTGGTAACCGAATGTTTCCTACAATTTGAGACCAAATTCATAATTTTTAAACCAATATTGATCGAGCTGGAATCATTTTGCCAGAATGTCTTCTTTGCTTAGACAGAGTATAATTTATGAATACGGGAGTCTCATAGCTCCGGGCAATTAATTAATCAATCGCTTCTCACTATTCTCAGTACCTAACATCTTCCAGCTTGAGCATCTTCAGCATTTAAGTTATTCGACTCAAATGCATGGCATTTCATAAAATATGGATTTCTTAGTTTCGATGCATGCTGTTTTAACATCAAATATGTGCTCCTAGTCTCTTGGAGAACATTCCTGTTATCTGATGCCTTCAGGGTTAATTCATGCTATGTTGAGAAATACTTCATCCAATGTTTAATATGTTGTTTAGGGCAACTTATTATATTGGAAGTATAAATTCAGTATGTTACTACTTCATCAAAATATGTTTGTCATCTTCTCAATAGAGATGACAAAGTCTCCTCTATATAGAGTTGATTGGTTAATTAAATTATTTTTTAAATGGGCCTTTGTCTTCTGTTCCTTCTTCTCATGTTCTCAAGTAGCTTATTTCTCCATCAAAAGTCAAAAGGAGTGATGGGATAGCATTTGAGGGAATCTCCTTCGATTGCTACCGTCCCTAATACAATAATTCTCTATGATAACAAAAAATTTTGAATTTTAAAGTTGAAGCTATTGAAGAATTTCAAGTATTAAAAAAACTGCGGTTCATCTGTACATAATTAAAACTAACACAAATTTTACTCAGTATTGTTAAAACAATAGATTTATCATTATGAAAATCAGGCTAGTTAAATAAGAGGTCCCAAGAATGAATCAACATAGGATTATGAGGCAAAAATATCCGGGTCTGAACAATCCACTCTATATTCTACATTTTCTGCTATAAATTAATAGATGTCTTTCAAAATATTCATCTGTTTCTCTTGAATAAATGGCTCACTAGAAAGATGATTAATACAGGAAATTCAAAAGGAAGATAACATTGTATTCTTCCCGTCTGATTAATCCGTGGTGAAATTCAATGGAACAAAAAAAAACAACACAAAGAGTAGAACAGATTTTTGTGCAACTTGTAATATTGTGCTGTGGTGATGCCCACATAAGCCTCTGGCTTGTGCGTGGGGAATGGGAAGGGTGATGACTTCGTGAGAGATGAGGAAATCTTTGTTTCAAGAGATATTTTTGATTTGCATTGCTCCATACAACTAAGTACCTTGGTACAACCAATTGTAACTAAGTACTTGTACCCGACTAAGTATCTAAGTATCTTGTACCCGACAACTAAGTATCTTGTACCCGACATGTGCCTGAGTTTCGAGAAATGAGAACCTACCTTTACATTTGAGGGAATGTTGTTGTATAGTATATTACATTTATATTTTGGGAAATTAAAAGTTTTAAAGTTTTGGGCCAAAGAATTTTATTCACCCCTGAGTAGCTTTTTTTAAGTATCTTGGATTTTGATTTTATTACATTTTATCTCATTAAATTTTGTAGCCAACGTTTATAAAGTGGTTCATATGTATGACTTCCCCGTATTTCTTTATTTCGGTCCACATCACTTTTGTGAATTCCTAGTGACTCAATTGCCTAGTCGGTTAAGTATTGGTGGTGGAAAAAGCTTGAAAACCCCTTATTTTTGAACAACAATTCCAATTGAATTGAATATACAAAATAAATGTATATAAAATATGCATTTTATCATGCCCTATTGCATTAGAAAATACAAACTTATAACACCAGTAGCAAGGAGAAGCCGAGAAGGTAAAGATTTGCCATCTCTGTGCAAGCAGTCAACTGCTTTCTTGAGCGTGAAATTATCAAACTATTATTTAGTATCTTCTCATGAAATAGAGTTCAGACTATACAATTTCTATTTCTCTTAAATTTGCTATTGCCTTGAAAGAGTTGTCATCTCTCATCGTCACCAGTCTCATTAGCACAATAGTAGAGCAAGTGGGCACCACCATCACCTACTGTTACTATTACACCTAAGTATAGTCTGTCTAAGCAAAGAAGACGTTCTGTCAAGTTGGGGAATAACTCCAGCTAAATCAATATTGATCCAAAAATTAAGAATTTTTCCCAAAGTGTAGATCAGTACCGTATGTATCCTACAATTTGAGACCAAATTTATAATGTTTTAACCAATATTCACCGAGCTGGAGTCAACATCCAGGATGTTTTCTTCGCTTGGATGGACTATAATAGTAGGTGTTGGCATTACACTTGGAAAAAATAAAAATTAATTATCTCAGTTATTCTATTCAGTTGAATAGAAAGAAGAATATAAAAAACCATAGTAAAGCTACGTTCTCGACAATCTAGGTCTCATTCAGGTTGGACCAAGTTTCCCAAAACCTCATTACCATAAAGAATTAGTACAATTTCCACTTTGTCACCATGATTATCATATTTTTCTTTTCTTCCGTGTCCCGCTATCACATGACATAGCGCAGTGTGACCAACATACCGGAAAAATTCCCTTCCTTGCCGGAAAAAATTCCCTTCCTCCTTGTGTACAACTTCCTAGTCTAGTTTTGCCTTGAGCGCCTCTCCCTATTCTTAACTTGCATAATAATTGTTCCACGTACAACAATGCTAAAGGAGGAAATGGGACAATAATTTTTATCTGAAAGTAATAAATCTTGAAGAGTGCACCGTCTGTTTTCCTTGTCGAATGTATTCGCTATGGCAATAATTTTGTCACACGTGTTTGAAGTACACTTTGGTTGAGCGCAGTCTATTTTGCAATAATCTGGTGAATGTGTCAGGAAGTTGAAAAATATAGGTTTGCTTAGATTGTTCAAATTATTAAAAAAAGTTGTGTTCGCTTATAAGAAAAGTAGGTTTGCTCAATTTGAATTATCTATGAAAGTACTGTAGTGTTTACTAACAAGAGCGGGCTGCTTAGTTAGTTCAAAAGAATTATAAAGGTAGTAAAATTGAAATGATGATTAAGAAGAATAGTGAACTGCTTATAATGTATTCTATAATGAATTTTATATAAAATTCGAATTTATGTAGTTCCTTTAAATCATTGGGTGTTAATAATTTCTTTTGGCAGTAAATTTAGCACTCTGCCACCAATCTTTTGAGGGGGAGTTTAACTGATTCCTTAACATCATCCAGAGCACTTTGCTGGAGAAGGGTCCGTACCATGTGGTTTTAACAATTTCCAATGTTTTGCCACTCATAATTTAAGAATGTGCTACTCCTAATCCATTTAAAAAATAACCTGAAATCTATTCTCAATTTTATTTTCTCCTATCGTTACTGAAGCATTCCAGTAGGTCACCCAAGTGTTCCTTTGTTTGAATTATATTCTCTTAGGGTAAGGTTCCAGGCTGTATCGGGATGGGGCACAATAGTTCCACTAAACTTTGACAAAATTTATTGAGTTTGATGTGATACGACCATTACTTGAAATGTTTTCTTGGAGAAACCTCACACCACTGGACAATCCTCCTATCTGGCGGTTCTGGATCACACGTCTTATTTTTCTTAATGTGTCACAATATATGTTTGAGTGTCCTCTGCTATGCTATAGTACCAATCGAGTCATTAAAAATGTCAATCGAGGCTTGAGCCCTCAAAGTATGGAAACGTTGAAGACTTCTGAAAAGCTGTAAAAGTGTTGGGTCTTTGACAGTCAAAAACTGAAAATGGATGGGGAAATCGGCAGTCCAAAACAGCTGTAAACTGGCAGTCTTATCATTTGACAATCAGCTGTAAACGATCGAACTGTAAGTGGATGTGAACCCTTATCAACAATAGCTGAGATTTTCCTTCAAACACTCTTCAACGTATTCTTCTCCTCTTTCCCTTCCTCCTATTGTATCATATTCTTTCTCCTCTTTGCCGTCACTTATAATAATTATCAATTCCCTTCTCTTTTGATCTCCTATTCTTTTCCTCCTATTACTTCATCTTCATTCTCACCTTTTTTTCCGCCGTCACTTCATAACACTCGTGACTAGCCAGAAGCCCCTTAAGTAGGCTGAGAAGACACTCCGCTCTCATAACTTCTACATTTAATGGCGTGTCTTCTCTTCTCACTGTACCTAGTTGTTTCTGTTGATCCAACACCTTCTCTCTTCCATCTCTTTTTCTCTCTCTTTCTTTTCTCGTCCTTTTCTACTCCTTTAACCATGTTTCCTTGTTCCCCGTTTCGGTGGTTTACTTCGAAGGGGAAATTACTCAACCGATAGACGGACGGTTCCCTCTGTGGCCCACATTCTGTCTCTCTCTCTCTCTCTCTCCGAAGCGAATGAGTCCATCTTCCTCTCTCGTTTTCCAACGCCGCTCCTGTGTATATTCCTCCATTATATAATATAGCGCCCACTACCTGTTCAATCCTCCCAGTACCACCTATAAATATACATTTTAGTGTGCACTGGCGTATTGTAGTGTACCGGTTTCTTTTCCTCTTATGGAAGTTGCGTCATTGTTTTAGGCAGTCTCTCCTATGCAGGTCATTTCTGCATCTTGCAGCCAGCGGTGGGATAATGGGAACATTGAAAGTATTTCCAACTAATGATTGTTGAGGGTGATCGTTTTCATTTGGCGCACACCTGATGTATTACTCTGCTGTGGCAGTATTATATTTTTCTTCTCCTAATTTACCTTCGTCTTCTCATTTTCGTAATCATTCTTCATCCTTCCCTCCTCTTCCCTGCTTCTACTCTTTCTCCTCGTCTCTCTTCATCTTCTTGTAAACGCGTACCTGGAAGAGCTTGTCATCTCCTTCTCCTCCTCTATATGCCTTCTCTTCCTCTTCTTAATTTCTGCTCCTTTTGCTGCTTACTTCATTTTTCTTATCCTAATTCTTTTTTTCACTTCATCCTTCTTCTGCCTCTTATTCCTTTTCCACTTCTTGTGCTCTCATTTTCCTCTTATTCCTTTCTCCTTTGCCTTCTCCTACTTCTTCCTTTCCTTACTTCGCCTGTTTCTCTTCTCTTTCTCGCTTCTTCTCTTCTTCGCCACCTCTCTTTCTCCTCCTTTTTGCACGACCATCTCCTTCTTCTTCTCTCTTCCCACGTCTTCTTCTACTTTTATTGCGATTTTTTCTGAATGTAAAGCCCACATGAGCTCATAGGCTTGTGCTTGGGTAATGAGAGGGTAATGACGACTACTTTTTGGTAGTCTGGACCGGCGGCTTATTGTCTCCTCCGATAGACAATGTGACCGTATCTATGTGATTGTGCTGTGGTTAAAGAATTGTTCCCTAGTCAAGAATCGAACTCTGGTTTCACTTATAATCTTCCCTTTACTCCTTCATCTTCTATTTCGTCCTACTCTTTTCTCAATTTCTTCTTTCCAAGTAATCGGGATGTGGATGCAAAAACTAGGATTATGTAGTAGGCAGTAAAAGCTACTCTTTCACATAGTCTTCAGCCTATTAGGCTCTACTCTAATAGTCTCCAGTTCATTAGTCTTTGGACAAGATGAGATAATATCGAAAGAAGTAGGCAACCAATGAACGATTGCAAAATCCTATTTGAAGATTATCTGAACTCGAATGATGCCAAAGATCATGAGAATTGGGAGTTCAGTATTATGTAAGTGACTCCTTCTTTATTCATCCTTTCACCGCCCACGTAAATATTTGGTTTCCAGTTGTTCTTCTTTATCTATTCTTTCTCTTTCCTTCCAACCCTAGTTCGTTTCTTTCTTGTCATTCTTGGATGATCTCTTGCTTGTTCTTCTCTTGGGTGTATTGTTCATTCTACTTCATTTAATTTCTTCAATTGTGTGTCACAGTTCAATTCTCTCTCGAGAAGATACGCGAAACCGTAAATTTGTCTGGAGTTTACCAGCAACCGAAACCGGTATTTCGATTTTTAATGAATCTGTGGTTTGATAATTTCTCGACTTTTCTTTTAATCAAATTTGATTATATGATTTCGATACGAATGGTTTCAATTATGTTACTATAAACATGTATATTCAATCCACTCTATGAGCACAAAAATGAAATACTTACGTATGTGTTCTATGAGAGACATCTTAGAATATCTTACTTCCTTCTTTCCGATTGCTCTGTCAAGAGAGGCATTCAAGATCCAAACCTTTTTTGAAGATATATTATTTAAAATTGAGAGATACATCAATCAATCAATCATAATTTATTCAAATAAGCCTACGTATTGGGTAGAAGAAAAACTTGAAGTGAGTGTACTACCCAATCGAAGATTCAGATTCATTCACTTTATTTATCTAAATTACAAATGTCTGGTACCGAACTGCGCTCTGAAGCTGTGTGCGGCAGAACTGTTGAATTACATAAATGTGTTATTGTAAAAAATAAATTAAAATTGATCACCTCTCACAAAAATACATCGGTTCAAATCCTATATTATGCAAATTGAAAATGATCATGACATTGCTCGCTTTAATAACTAAGTATGGACTATGGAAACTTACGGAAATGATTCAAACAAAGGGTTTAATAATGTTATTTTTTGCAATATAACTGATGCTGTAATATCATGAAAAGGCGGAGTTTGGACATATAAATGTCAATTTTTGGAGAGGAATGCTTGAGAACTTACCTCTCATTAACACTCGACCATGAAGAGTGAGAGAGAAGAGACTTGGTGTGAAAGAGGTAGAGAGTTTCTGCTCTAGAGAACGACGAGTTCATGTGACAGGGGCGAACCCAGGAATTAATTTCGGTGGGGGATATGAAAAAATCAGAGGGGAATCCAGGGAAACCCCTCCACCGGGGGGGGGGGGGGTGTTTGTTGTTGCTGCCTTGAAATATCTATAGTGACCTATGTATTTATAATAGCCTTCTCTAAACAAACATTGTCATATCTTTTGACCAAGTAAACTACGTTGAATAAATAAATTGACCGTGTAAATATGTATTCTTATTGAAAGGACAGTATATAGAAAAAATGAAGATTTTATTTACCAATTATTATTGTAGATGAATTGATTATGACAAGAGCTTTTGGTCTCTTTCAGTCGTTATATATTGAAAAATTGTTGATCAAATATTGTTGATCAAATATTCGATCAAATATTGTTGATAAAATCGTTGATATTATTTGATCAACAATTTGATCAACAATTCAATCAACAATATTTGATCAACAATTCGATCAAAAATATTTGATCAAATATTTGATCAACAATTCGATCATCTTTGTCCAAACTCCGCCATTCCATGTAGATCACAATCATATTATAACAGTAAGAATATTGAATCCTATATATCTGTAATTTAGTAAGTTCCTTGTATATGTATTTCTTATTTTAACCAATCGTCTAATTAAATTTATGTTTAACTTTTGGAATCTAGGATTTAAGATCGTAAATGCTGTACTCTACTAACCTCTATCTATCTTTCTCTCCCTCTATCAATCTATTTCTTCCATAGGGTAGTAGGTACACACACTAACCTTACATCATGGATGTCCTACCTTCAGATGAATTTGATCTTATTCCTTGAGATTAGATTAGATTACTTTATTCAAATAGATAACAAAATTCGGCTTAGATTATACTTTGTAATATAAAGACTATAACAAAATTATCCTAAAAATTTCACAAGATAGAGACTTCTAGTAGAAATACGAAAAACGGTGATGTAATGAATGCAAAATTTATACAAACTTTAAATTGGAGGTTCTGCAAAATGAATAAGGAGTGTAAGTTATCTAAGTGAAGAGGCGAAGTTTAGACATATATATGTCCATTCTTGGGAAAGGATAATAAGGATATCCTTTCCATTAACACTTGGCCTGAGATAGGGAGAGAGAGAGAGAGAGAATAAAAGCAAATTCATAGAGATAGACACTTTCTGCTCTACAAGCTAATTCATCTGATGATAGGACATCCATGATATGAATTTAGTGGGTGTACTACCCTGTAGATGAAATTTATTGAGAGAGAGAGAGAGAGTGTGAGAGAGATATAGCGTGAGAGAGAAGATAGAGGCTTTGCTCTCTAGAAGAAGAGGAAGAAGATCTCATTCATCTGAAGATAGGACATCCATGATGTGAGGTTAGTGGGTGTATGTTCTACCTTAGGGAAGAAATAGATTGAGAGAGGGAGAGAAAGATAGATAGAGAGAGAGTGAGAGAGAGAGAGCGAGAGCGTGTGAGAAAAGGAAGAGATCAGACGCGGTTGGTTTCCAGGAAGAAGTCTCAAGGATTTTTCTCGTGCGCCGAGGATCTGGTCTCTTCCTGGAACTAGCAAATGAAGCCGCTCGTTGTTATAAGCTGAGTACATCTCGAGTTGAAATCAAAGTCTTAGTGCAGGGCTTTTTCACGGAGCTCAGAATATTCTTGTACTGCGAAAGGGGACAGGAGGAGTTATAGAAATACAGATGGAGATAGTTGGAAAGAAATATGTAGAAGTACATCCATTGGGTGGCTCGTTGGAGTATGTGAAAACTCGCCGGTCTGATAATAAAGGAGCCGAGTTCGATCCTTGACCTGGGAACAATTCTTTGACCACAATCACATAGATACGGCCACCCTGTCTTTCGGTGTAAACGATAAGCCGTCGGCCCCGACTATAGTTTGTACAAGCAAAGAAGTTATTCTGTCAAGAAAGGAGAATTACTCCAGCTCGTTCAATATTTGTTCAAAAATTATAAATTTAGTCTCAAATTGAAGAGCAGAATGTTTTCTACAATTTGAGACCAATTAATAATAATTTTTGAACCAATATTGACCGACCTGGAGTCATATTCCCTTCTTTCCAGAAACTTCTTTGCTTGAACAGACTATATCTAAAAAGTGGTCGTCATCTCTCATCATCCTCATTACTCACGTACAATTCTGAGAGCTCATGTGGGATTCACCCTCATAAAAATACATGCAGATATAATATAAAATGTTTTGTTAACTTTCCTGCGCTCAGGCTTATGATTCTGCAGTTTTTTCCTGTACCTTGTATAAGATATTGCATAAAATTTATGAATTATTTTGTAAATGGGAAATAAATTTGATTTTTGATTTGATTTTGAAAAGGCATTTCGTCTTGGAGTAAATTTGCCGACAGTAGAGATATATATTTAAATACCTCTTCATTCATTGAAGAATTCAATAAATTCATTTAAAACCAGAAGTATACATGGAAACAATAGAGTAAATATGGAATAAAGACGAGTATTTTGCGATTTCGTCTCCTCTTTGTGCACTCCAACAGCTTATGTTGTCAATTATAGGCTAGTTATCATTCAGCTATGCCTAGATGATATTTTTGTAATCAAATGAGACAATGTATGCTTTGAATCAGCTATTAGTAGGTTACATCACGTACTAGTGACAAACTAAACCGATTACTTTCCTAGTATCAGCTATACCGTCCAAATTGCATATGCATATAGAATATTTAAGAGGTCTTATATCATGGCCTCAGGCTATTTTTATAAATATAAAAGAATTCTTATGGCCTCGGGCCATTTTTGAACACCCTGCATTCCTGAGCCCCATATAACCCAAACTACTCTAAGGTACTAGGCTCAAGGAAGCTTGATAACAGCTGATAAGTGTGTTATTGCAGTAGTACCAACCTAACCAGTCCGATTGTCGGCTTTCCGGATTGTGACTTATAGTCTGGTCGACCTAATAAGACATTCCGGCAAGATGGGAAAATGACTCCAGCTCGGTCAATATTGGTTTAAAAATTATTAATTTGGTCTCGAATTGTAGAGCAGAATGTTGTCTACAATTTGAGACCAAATTTATAATTTTTGAATAAATATTGACCGAGCTGGAGTAATTTTTCCATCTTGCCGGAATGTCTTCTTTGCTTGTACAGGCTATACCTACCTGCCTGCCACGGTAACCAGGTAATTATAATTAGTGACCGGTGGGAACTGGTTCCAGTTTGTAAACAGTTGAATAATGTATGTTATGACTGGTGTGTGCTACTGTCTCTTCCTAGGTGTTTTCCAGTGACCTAAAAGTGGTGGGTAGCTTGATTTACTAGGTTTTATAGGTGGATAGGTTTGGTTGGGTTGAATGTTTTGGGGGAAATTTTCAAAATTTTTCGAAGAATTATAAAATGTTTCTATCTTATCTGTCCAAATTATGGGCTTCGGAGGAGACGATAAGTACTTTACCTGAAAATTAGATGAGCATATAGGCCTACATATACTGTAGATACAATACACAATCACATGAAGCAAATAATAAATAAATAATATAATTACTGTAGGCAAACCAGTCAATCCAAGAGTGATCCAAAAGTGACAAAAAAATTCGTGATAGGTGGCTTTGTTTATTCTTGCCAAGTATTTAAGTGAATTGTTAGGGTTAGGTTTAATATTTTGGGATGAAAAATGTTTCGAAAAATTCTTTATTTCAGTTGCTCAGGCAAACCAGGTCCATTCCAGCGTTATGGAACGACTCTTTAGGTTTAGACCTATCCCCTTGACCCCTTCCCCCAATTATTAGTAATTGCAGTTACTAAAAATTTTCCGTAGGTAGGATGCTGTATCTTCCTCACCTAAACACTGGTGATCACCAGATGCTTCAAATCTCTATTTATTCTATTATTCATAACATGTTCACACTACATTACATTACTAATTTACTACATTTACAATTCAAATTGATTTATTCGAATTAAATTAATTTACAGCCCGTAGACAAAATTACGCTTCAAATTTCAACTGCAAGCGTTTGAGTTGTGTTTCAAATTTAAAATTTATTTCACAAAATATAAACAAAATATAGGCTACAATACATTAAAGCAAAGTAAAACAATAATTCATGATAATTTCAGACTAAGTCTTGTAACTTTGAAATTCATTTCCCAAAAAATAAAAAAATTTACAATACAATAAAGCAAAGAAAAACAAGAATTTTCATAATTCCAGACAAAGTTTTGTAACTTATCTGTTTCGTTTTGATATAACTTCTGCGTTGAGAAGGAAAAGACGAAGGAGTTAGAGCAAGAATGTTTAGAATGGCTGGAGAGATGAAATTAAGGTCATAGGTTATCTAAGTTGGCACTACCGCTTCCTCCATTTACTTATTTCTTGCGCAACTGCAGCCTCTCTACTAGACTCTATATAGTACACCGTTGTACTCTATTTAGTATATTTGTTTATGTTACTCTACTCTTCCAACCTGCATTTAGTTCACAGCTGTACTCTGTGGCACATTTAGAAGTTTAAACCAAGAATAAATTAACCCAGGACTGAATCAAGTTATCAAATCAAATCTTATTTATTCTGTACCTACTGGTAGATTGAATATTGTCACAAAGTAATTTAAAAGAACAAATCAACACACATTTATAATTTAATTATCACAATCATAATAATCCTCAAACAGTCCTCAATACTGCTCTCCTGTTGAATGATATTTCAGTTTTGTAATTCTGTAACCTGATTCCTTTTATTGTGAACAGTGATCTTTCATCAAAATTTTAATGTAAACTTTGATCATCTTTCATTCACCATGTAAACATCATTGTTCACTCACTCATTATCACCTTTGCTTAAAATACTTGCTATCAAGTCGCACTTGTTACAATAAATAAATAATAATGAATGTTATACTCATCACTGTACTTGATTTAGTCACCACTGTTAGTCCATTAGTCCACTATAGTCCATTCACGATGGCTTGAGACGAGATAAACAAAAGCTTTGCATGTGTGTGTGTGTGTGTGTGCGACTGCAGTGGCTTAGTTTTAGCCACGACATAAACAAGTCACAGCAATGACGAAATCCCGAATTTTGTTGTCGGGACTGTAACCAGAGCATTGACACAAAAAACTTTTACTATAAAATTGTTGGTTCATTTTAGGTTCATGCAGTCGAGAGACAACCGAAACAAGCAATTTCCCAATGTTCATCTATAAAAAAGATTACTTAAAGATACTTATTCTGAATAGCCTACAACAAAATTCGGGATTTCGGCGTTGCTGCGACTTGTTTATGTTGTGGCTAAAACGAAGCCACTCTAGTCAAACACACACACCTGCAGAGCTTTTGTTTATCTCGTCTCAAGCCATCGTGAATGGATTATAGTATATATGGGTACTTACTAACTGTAATCTTATGATAACGACCAAATCGGGAAAAACAAAATTATACTCTAATTATTGTTGTAACGTCTTACTTGGCGTGATAAGTACAAGGTAGTAGGATGTATTCCAAGTTGTAAGTTTTATAGAGTACACAAAGCTTGATTGGAATATCCTTTATCGAGTAGCTTCAAGAATAGTTTATGTTCTGTGAAGATCCAAGATCCGTCTGTTGAATGGTAGTCATTAAACAACAATAAATATTTATTTTATTGGGGAAATAATGAGAAAAATAATGACGAAAAACAAATCAGACTTTAATTGAGTATTTTATTGTAATTGACCTTTGTTGTATGAAATAATTCTATTTTTTATTGTTGACAATAAGTATCGAATGAATTAATGTACAGTTTTGTAATTTGGATTTTAGAACAAAATATAATTTCCTCTCATTTGACTCCTTTTATAGTAGTCTCTCGAAATTGATTTCTCATCAATACTGTATTTAATTCGAATGATGATTGTAGGTTTACTGGTAGGAATAGTATTAGAAGTTTTATAATTATGACAATTTATTATAATTAATATAAATGGTGATTCAAATAAATATTCAACTAAGATTATCCATGTCATTCAATCACACGTTTTTATTGTTCGTGTTACTCAAATTGAAAAAAATCCAATTGGATTAGCTATAAAAATTCATTGGAAAACTCATCGAAATTTCTTTTCACAGGTTGGTCGAGGAAAATGGTTGGAGTACTCCTTTCCCTATTCCCGGAAAAAGCTACTGTAAGTACAAGCAGTAAAATATTTCTCAATTATTCTATTCTTTGATAGTATTATTTCTACTTTAATAATAATCAAGCTCTAAAGATTTTGAGATTATTTATAAACTTCTGTTTCTTTAGTTTATTATTCTTGTTCCATCCAGAGAGAATAGAATATAATTTTTTTTATTCTAATCTCTCTGGTTCCATCAGTTCATTTTGTTTATCTATATCCTTTGTATATATCTTAAGTTTTGTCAAAGTTTATTAAGTTTTGTTTCTTTGATTTCTTTCTTAATTTCTTATTGTTTTTAGATTGTTTTCAGTTTTTTAATTGTTTTAGCAGAGATGATCCATATGGGCCTAAAAATTGATTTTGTGATTTTTCAAGACTAATAGCTCTGAGCTCCATAAAATAGATGGGTACACATTTCACGCATTACTTAATAGCTGGGTTATGAAGGGGCAAGGGGGGAAATATTGACTTGAAACATTTTGTGTACTGAATTAGGAAGGCCGGTGGTGTGACGCCCGCACGCACACTCACACACAGAGCATATAGGTCACTTCCTGACTGCAGTCAGCCACTTCCTGGTCGGGCTGTTATGCTTTGCGTATGCTGAGAAGATACGCGGTTACCAGCCAAAGTGTATTGTAACGGCGTGTCTTTCCAGCTTGCGCAACTATAGTACATCGTCTCACTTCTCGTTTAGCTCCTCTTCCACCCACTAGCCGCTATTTGATTTTATATAATTTCTAGAGTGAATATTGATGTCTTGGAACATTTCCATCATTGAAAAGATTGTCAATTCTACTTTTTTGGGAGAAATTTCACAGTACCATGGTTTCATACAAGCTGATTATGTTTAAGTGTACATGAAGCCCTCATACTGTATTATAATTTGTAGAGTAAATATTGATGATGTTGGAGAACCTTTCCATAATTACTGAAGAAACTTGAGAAATTGTCAGTTCCACTTGATTTTGGTAAATTTAAAGTACAATAGTTTCATGAACACACTCATTGATGTGTAAGTGTAGGCTACATGAAATCATGGTACTGTAAATTTTTTGAAGTAGAATTGACTATTTCTCAAGTTACTTTATTTATTTGATGTAACCTTCGACTTGAGATATGAACAGATTTGATTTTTTGAGCTGGTAGGCCTAGGCCCTTCATGGGCTGTTGAGCCAGACATACATAATAATAGACTATCATCAGTAATAGATTAGATAGCTCTTCATCCACTGCAAATTTTTCTGGCAGCATTTTGAAAGTAATAAAATGAACTAACAAAATTCTGTACTGATTAGGGAATGGGTTGTTTCATGAAATTGATAGATTGATTTTTATTTAGTACTAGGTCTAGAAAGACCCATTGCACATCACAGTTTAGTACAAAAAAGATTGAAGACAAAAATGTAAGATCTGTAATATATAATTAATTATTGTAAAATAAAATACCTACAAAAATTATATAACAGGTATATAAAAGAATACTAATGAAATATAGAAAGATAAAAGATTGATGATGGAGTGAGGAAAGGAAAAGCATTGGGGGGAAGTTAATAAAGTGCTGTGTGAACAATATAATGTATACAATTCAGTCATTACATCATTGCATGTGCTCAATTTTTTTTAGATACAGTAAATTCTTTGCTTATGATTTTAAGGCATATATTGTTCTGAGATGTTTCCTTTCTGTCTAGGACTACTATCAATATATAATAATAAATGAAAGTCGAAATCACAGTACCCTTTCAAATGAAAAATACTGAAAATTTACTGTGATTTTCAATTATCAACATTGCTCTGATAGTAGTAATATTTATTAACATTGTTCCTGAGAGTAGAAATATATATATATATACAATAGCATGGCTGTGATCAGTATATTCATAGATATATTCCCTATTGATAAATAAAATGAAAAAATCAAATACCCTCTTTTTTAAAAAAACTTTAGAAGTATTATTTTTTACAGACATGTTTTTTTCATTTCATTTATCGATTATTTTAATAGATTTTATTTTTTCAGTTTTGCGAGTAGAAATATATATTCAACAATACATTGCATGTCTGTGATCAGTATATCCATAGATATATTCCTCGCTTGTGATCTTTACGTATATATTGTTCTTTAGGTATGTTGTACCTATATACATTATATAGAGTTCAGTTTTAATTTCCTGAGTCGGGCTTCCTTGCAACCCCCAACCTCACCACCACCACCCCCGTCCTTACTGCCTTCTTGGTTCCGTTTCCGTTGCACAGGAAATAGAGTTTCGCCGCCCCCACCCCGCCCCATCGCTGCTGCCTCCAGAGTACAGAGCCGCCTCCGCTGCGGAAGTTCCGCCTCCACCGCCCCCCCCCTGATCTAAAACCCCCTCCCACCCCCCGGGGGGCCGCTCTGCTACTTCCGGCTTAGAAATGACGTAGTCGTAAAAGGATTTGAGCTGCTTAGTTCAGCCCTATACCGAGCGAGACGGCTGAACGATGTTTGCGAAAATATTATGTAGCGCAGGTATAATGTGGGGCGAGGGGGGGCTGGTATGTTATCATTACATTCAATATTTCTAATTTAAAATATTAATTTGGTTTTTATAACAACCTTTATGGTTTCTAAATTTATAATTTTATCATGGAACTTGTTTAGAATGAACATTGTGTGAGGGACATTAGCTGACTTTGGACATTTTAATCCAAATAACTAATTAATGATATAATAATTAATCGAAGTAATCCAAATTTGATTAGAAGAAGTTTAGGGCAAACGCCTGTTTTTCATTTCTTTATGTATTATTGTAGGTCATCAAATTACTAAATAAATAAAGTTTTGTTTGATTAAAATTGTGAAAAAATAAAGATGAATGGGTCGAGATAGTCAAAACAGTTCAAACTTATTGCTGACTAGCAGCTTGAAAATGTGACCACGAAGCCATGGTCCTTTACAAAAAATAAACGGTATAATTGAGAATATCAGTGTGTTTTATTTAATTCTTGAATAATAGTTTGAAGCTATTTGGAGTCTGAAGCTCTCCAGATAGATCATTGTATAATCATTGTATACGAATATACTGGGGAAAGGAATTAATTGTATACAATTGAAAGAAAAATCCAAAATTTGGACTTGAACAAAAACATTGCAAAAAATTGAGCAAAACTCTTACAAAATTAGTAAAAAATTGTTTTTTATTTGAGAAGTAAATTAGATCTGGGAAGTTATTTTTATAATTGAAATGGATCTCATAAAAACTTTGCAGCATGGTACTGAATAAGTGTTGATTGTTTTTATTTCAACTTGAATTTCATTATTAATCAGGGATATAAGCCCACATTTTTGTATTTTAGTCTAACCTTATTCAATTTGTATGATAGCACCATTTAATTTTTACATCTGATTACATTATAGGACAAATGGAAAATTTTCTCCAATCTATCGATAAATTTGTGGTTTCTATCTCATTTTATCGCCCTTTTCACTTCTCTCCTCTTCAAAAGTTTAAAATAAGTTTCCATATTTTTCTTCTAACTTCTCCTTCCCTCAATAATTAAAACGGGTAATTCTTCTGTTCCTGTAATTATTTCTCATTCAAGATATCTCCATTTCTTTCTACAAGATATCTTCAATTCTTCATCCAAGATAAATCGTCATCTCTTTCTGCAAGCTATCTATCACTAACGACCTAAATTACTGCTTTATGATCACCTTCAAATAAGGCATTCGTTAATGGAGTCATCCCAATAAATTATAGGGACAATACGTGTTTGGTGAAGATCCTTAAAAATAATAACACCATAAAACGAAGAAGAACAAGTTTGGACAGTAATGAGTCTGAAAACCAGTTCATCAAAAAATAGCAAATAAGGAAAAAATCTGTGGTGATGCACTTAGAAGAATCTACCATCATTTGCTCGAATATCCTGTCTAAAAAACTGTATATGTATACATGTATATATTTCTCACTATAACTTCTGTAGTCTTCTATATATATATATAGTGTGTCCAAGCAAAGAAGACATTCTGGCTAGATGGAAAAATGACTAGGTCAATGTTGGTTCAAAAATTATAAATTTGGTCTCAAATTGTAAATCAGAATTTTTACTACAATCTGAAACCAAATTTATAATTTTTGAACGAATATCAACCGAGCTGGAGTCATTTCCCGATTTTGCCAGAATCTCTTATTTACTTGGACTGACTATCCTTCCCCCGATATGGATATATATATGGCTCCCCCGATAATGGATATGTATATGTTTCTCACTATACTTCTATAGTCTTCTCCTGTCTTCTATATATATGTTAATGACTGCATATATTTTTCTCATTTTTTTATAGTATTCTCCTGTTCTGTCCTCTATATATGTGTTTATCAATACTTTTATGGTCTTCTCCTGTCTTCCTATATACATGTATATGTTTATGGTTTTCGCTATACTTCTACAATCCTCTCCTACTTTATTCTATGACTGTGTTTATTATTATACTCCAATCTATATTTCTTGAAGAGGGTCCCTGTATACGTTTCCGTGCATATCTAAACCTAAACGATAATAAAACAGCTGTATGTAATCAGTGAACCGGTTTAAGGTTCTAATCTGAGCCAAAACTAGCTTAGCTGTTTCCTATAATTATAAAACGAATTTTTTGCCAATTTTTTTCTTCGCTGTCCGTGTTTGGTAATCCGGTATGCGGTCTGGTGGATCCCTAAACTGTACTTGATATAACTTCCTACTTGACGTGACATGTATAAGGTGGGAATACAATGTGTTCCAAAGTTAGAAGTTACGTAAAGTAGATTATAAATTACAGGTCGGCTCATCAGAAGAATATATGGCTTCCTTTTAATAACGTTATTTCCGATTGTTGTTGAGTGGTTTTTTGGAGTGATTAGGTGTTTTTATCACTAGTTAATGAAAAAAATCTTGGAACTAGTTTTGATTGTTAGAAAATAGCTCCCAAAATAGTCAACACAATGATTGGTACTTGGAGGAGTCAATGAACTTGGTTAATGTAGTGGTATATTGGTTGTAAAAAATTTGTTGAATACATTATTTGAAGAATGAATAAATGAGTAATGATTATTAATATAGCTAGAGCCAAAAATTTATGCGGTTTTGTCTGTTCCTTGTAATTTCCATTTACTGGTTAGTAACTATAGTCTGTCCAAACAAAAAAGGCCCTCTGGGAAGATGGGAAAATGACTCCAGCTTGGTCAATATTTGTTCACTAATTATAAATGTGGTCTAAATAGTACATCAAATTGTTTCCTACAATTTGAGATCGAATTGATAATTTTTGAACCAATGTTAACAGAGTTGGAGTCATTTTCTCATCTTGTCAGAGGGTCTTCTTTGCTAGGACAGACTTTAACTACCTGAATAGATGACCAGCTAACTAGAGTATCTTTATTCGTAACTATTCTTCAGTCAGCTGGTCCGGTCCGGTGCAGTTATGCAGACTATTTTCAGAGATCAGTAAAGTTGTTGGAACACACAAGGCACAAACGATAATGCTTTCAGTTTTAGCACTACCTGTAATAATTATTATTCAATTGTAAAGCATTTTACAATCAACTTAATTATTTTCTTGAACTTATAGATTAGTGAAGGTGACTCTACATATTTTTACCCTTGATAAAACATTGTCCTAGTTTTTATCCGTATTTAAAGTCATTAAGTGTTGATATATTCCATTATAATCAATTGATAAGCTAGAATCATGACAAAATCCAATTTCAAATTTTGAACTATTTTTGTATGTTTCAGGTACAAAGAAGTTTAGGAAATAGCAAGCAGTTCATCATGACTTCATCTTACTATTGAATAGGTCAGTCTTTTTTATTTTTTGACATCAAATTCCCAATGTAACGCATGTTGTAACGGTTTACTTTTTCTACTTATGTCATGAAAATTGAAACTATCAAGACAATCTCTTCATGGAACAATTTTCATCACAATAGTATAACAGATATAGTCTGTCCAAGCAAAGAAGACATTCTAGCAAGATGGGAAAATTATTCCAGGTCTGTTCAAAAATTATAAATTTGCTATCAAATTGTAGGAAACATTCTGATCTTTGACCAAATTTATCATTTTCGAAGAAATATTGACAGACCTAAAGACTTTTCCCCATCTTACCAGAATGCCTTCATTGCTCAACCAGACTATGCAAGCCCCCGACATGTTTTGCCAAAGGGTACAGAGTAGTGAAATATCATATCTCTATAGAGAAAATGATATTTCCCTACTATGTGGTTTCGCTTATGTGAGTTTGTATAATTCAAATATAAACCAGTAGTAGTCCAAGAGATAGATGTATTGGATATCAATGGAAATAATTAGTTGGATAAAAAATGATCCGGTAAATGTTGAGCATTGAACATCCTTAAACTTGATCTTGGCTTTGGTTTGATAAAAAACTCCCAAATATTTTTGAAGGTTTTCAAGTTTTTCAGTGGAGAAGTTTCCAATTTGATCGAACTGATGAACTACAGTTACATCCTTAAATTCAATCTCTTTTTTGGTTGAGACGAAAAAATACATGGTGAGGAACTGGTTGTTTTTTTTTTGCAAATAAAACAATACCGGTAGTTTAGTACAACAGTTATTTTAATACAAGTAGTTTAATTTTATTATTATTATTATTATTATCGTATGCCATATTTGGTGGGGAGTCCCAAAAGGAAGTTCCACCGGCAAAATAACCTCAATTATCCTCGATGGGGAATTGTGGTATTTCTTGAAATTATATCCACAGATATTTAAATGTTTAAAAGTAGTTTAATACAGGTCGTTTATAACAACAATGCCGGTAGTTTAGTACTTAGCTCCATTCATATGTTTCAAGTTCTAAACTGTTATTAGAAACGACAGTTATACATTCCGAAACTCAATCTCTTCTATATGGTTAAATTACGGTAATACAGTTGAAAAATTATTTTCAAAATATTTTTAGGAAGTACAGTATTTCAATAAAATTTATTGAGCCTTCTTCAGTTGAAGGATGAATCAAATTCCTTTTTGAACGCTACGTTTTTGAGCTTTTTTTTAGCTAAAAAATTGAGCTTTTTGATAGGTTGGTTGGTATTGTTTCTGTTTGGTAGGTTGATTTTTTGTTTGAGGTAGGCTGATATTGTTTGCAAGTACAACTCCATCATCTTACAAGTACAGCTGCTTCACAAGTAAAAGTAAATTAAAAAGTAAAACCAAGTACAACTCTTGATTAATTTTCAATTCATTGAGCATTCATTGAGCTGGTGTGATTTGAAATTACAATTAAATCCTCAAAATTCAAATATCTACTTTGATTCAAACCGGAAAGACATGAAATATTTGGTGAAGTATCAGGTTAATATATGTTTTGCAAGTACCGGGACTTGATTTCTTTCAAATTTATTAACCTTCTAATTACCGTTATTTGAAGAAATATGAAGTTTATACTATTTTTTCTCCTCTCTAGGGGTTTTATATCTCCAATGTGTAGCCTAGTATCTAGTAACTCCAGCAAACGCACAGACAATTATGTGTCTATGTTTGCTGTAAGTTATTCCAATATTTAGAAATAATATTTACTGTAATAATAAAATATGATTATTGTAAATTTTCTATTCAACACTTGTACTTTATTATGTGGAATAAACGTGATTTTGAATTTGTATTTAATTTCAAATGCAAGTACCGGTACTTGATTTCATTTAAATTTATTAACCTCTCTACTACCGTTATTCGACTGTATTCTCAAATTTTACTTCCATTCAAGAAAAAGTTTTTTTGTGGTATCAGCATTTTTTCTATACGAACAAACATGCGATACGATTGAAATTTATCGAAATCTTTTTGTTTAAATGAATAAAAAGTAAAATGAAAAATCTGAAAACAAAGGTTATTCGAGAACATCCTTAAACTTGATCTTTCCACCTCGGTTAAAGCAAGAAGTATTGCAGACTCCAACAAAATTGGCGGTTGGCAAATGACTGTTAATTAAGCTCAGCTCTGTAAGGACAGTCTGGAAGCGGCCCACGAGGGCGGAGCGGTAAAGCTGAGACCACTCTCGACTCAAAAAGCTCCCGCAGACTGCTCTCCGACTATCCTGACTGAGCTGATTATTAATATTACAGACATTCGCAAACCGCCAATTTAAATGGCGTCTGCTTTAATTCGCGCAGTATATTTTCTCCAGCAAGGTCGGCAAGGTAATTTACGTATTTATGCTCTTTCCTCTTTCTTTGTACGTTGTTTAGATCCGTTTTCTTCTATCCATTCGTGTTTATGTCATCAAAATTCTTCTTCCTTGTTGGTGTAGTTATAAAGATCCTTAAGCGCCATATTGTAATAAAAATGTCATTTTTAATTTCATCATAATTAATTGCTGGTAACCTTTTTGATGGTAACCTGTTGGTGCAAATGTAAATAAGAAGACTTGATCAGAGCCTTACTCGCATTTTGTTTTTAATAATCGATGTACTGACTGACAGAATAAAACAAATAAATAAATCATCAGAAAGATCATAAATAGTAATAAAAAGTTCAGCAAATTACAGCTTCTCTCCTGCATTCTTTTTTGAAAATTTCTAAAACTCAAAATCCAAGCAGGTTTAAAATATTTATATTATTATTACATCTAAAATATTACATTTTCTCCAACTACTCAGTCAACCTTTAAGGATATATGAGAGGGTTAGTTTCGCTCTAATCACGCCCTCCCTGGTAAAGTAAAGTCATATAATAAATTCTCATTCAACTCATTGAAAAGAGTGTGTAGCCTAGTATAGCTGTATAGGTGAACTAGATAACAATTCAAATCTTTGAGATAAAGAAAAATCTTTGAGATATTGGGATATCTAATATGAATCAGATTGGATCTTTCCATTGAGAGAAAAGTGAATTATTCATAATTAAAGAGCACAATATTGTCTATATCGATGTAGACAATATTGTGCTAATTATGTACAAGTATCACAACACCTCACCTGACACTGTCAGGTTGAGCATTCATGTTTATGATTTTCCAATATTCACCCATTTGAATGAATAAAAAATGTACTTATTGGATAGAAAAACAGACAATTAAATTCAAACCGTCTCTTTTCCAAATTTTAAGAAAAATTGAAAATGTAAGTTAAGCTAGAAAGATTATAAACGTTTACAAAGAGTTCTGTATCATATGAAGAAGTTATAAATTAGTTATACATCACAAAAATCTTATTTAACTATTGAATTATTTCTTCATAATTTTATTGCAGTGGAAAACGCTTATATTGTTATCTGTGATTGATCTCTCAAGTAGAGAATTTTTATTCATATTTATGGTTTTCTAATATTTTTCCTTCTTCTAAAAATTTTCTAAATTCTAAAAGAAGTTGTAGTCTTTTTTGCTTGGACGGACTGTATAGTGGAGTGAATATAAAACAGGCAACCAGCTGGTAGGCCTAGGCCCTTCATGGGCTGTTGAGCCATTGACAAACAAACAAAAAGATTATAAAAAGTTACAAAGAGTTCTGTATCACATGAAGACTACTTTAGTTATCTATCCCAAAATCTTATTTGAATTATTTTCTTCATAATTTTATTCCAGTCAAAAACATCCATGTTATTCTGTGTGGTTGTGCTCTAGTGTTTCGCCGCTATTCTTATTGTGACTCCGCCTTGATTATTCTATTATCTATGAATTGTCACTTCCTGTGCTCCCGGAAGTAGTTCAAAGCATAGAAGCCTTCCCCTTGGATATCATTCGACTCACTCGCTATTCGACCTTACAAACTCTTGCAACATATTGTACGAAAGACGAGTTTAGAAGTCTAGAGAATATTTTTGTGTACCAACTACCAAGAATAACAATGCAATATGATGTTTGAAAAAGCATGAACTCTATTGAAAAAATTGGGAGGAGTATTACAGGCTTTGCCTAGTTTTTCCTCCCAATTTAAGTATTTTGTATAATATTGTATAGACTACAAATTAATGAAACGAAAATAAGAAGTGTGAATTATTTATTTATCTAATGACAAACATATCTAATGGAAGAAAGAACAGGCATACTCAACAGTATATTGATAAATGAAATGGGAAAAAAATCAAATGCCTTTTTTTAAAGCTATGAAAGTATTGGATAGTAGGTGGATTATTGCTTTTAAAAAAAAACGTATTTGATTTTTTCCATTTCATTTATCAATTATTTTAAATTAAGTTCAATGTTTAATTTTCATCAGTATATTTCTAACACAATTTCGATTAAAATATAGTCCAAATTTCTGTTACTGCTAAAAATTTTATCCTCCAAGAATGGTTTGATGATTCAGAATTGATTAATGATATTTTTATTTTTGAAGGGTTGATTAAGATTGAACATTAAGATTGATTAAGATTGAAAATGTTTCCATTATGATTAATCCTTCCTGGTAACAATAATCTTATTGGATGAATGAAATAAAAACATTTTTATTAAACATGGTCTTAAAAGTAGTGTTGTGTTTCAACGCTGGTCATGTCAGAAAATAACAGTATTTAATTCATCATGGCGGTTCCCTAACTGATGTGAAGCGTCTCCCTTTTGATATCAAAAGCATCATCTAGGCTGTTCCTTTTGATTTCAAAATCATCATCTAGGCACAGCTAAATGACAACTGTAATTGACAGCATCAGCTGTTGGAGTTACCAAAACCGCATAACTGGTATAGTCTGTCCAAGCAAAGAAGACCCTCTGGCAAGATGGGAAAATGACTGACTTGGTCAATAGTTGTTCAAGAATTATAAATGTGGTCTTAATAGTAGATCGAATTGTTTCCTACAACTAAAGATGAAATTGATAATTTTTGAACCAATATTGACCCAGGGAGTCATTTTCCCATCTTGCCAGAGGGTCTTCTTTGCTTGGACAGACTATATCAGCTATACTAGAAATTTACTGCAATGACATGCTGTATATTTTTCAAATAAATTGCCCTTGTCAGATGGACCAATAGGCTCTCAAAATCACAAATCTTTCCTTCATAAATGTATACATATGATTTATCCTCCCAAATAAAATCAATTCTACCATACAAATTAGCTGAATTGTCTACATTTGATTCATCATCTAAATAGAATCAATTCTATCATAGCTGATTCCTCCCACATCACTCTACATCGCTTCTGTATGCGTCTTCTCCTCTTCCTCTGCAATTGTCTTCCTAGTTTACGTCCGTGTTACGTGGTTGTTACGGTACTTCAGCTGTAGCGGAGCCCTCACAGTCCAATTGTCGTATCCTTGACTTTTGATCGCGAAGACGGAAGAGAGTCAAAGTTCCGGGCTCTGGGCCTGCGACTGTAATCGCACCATCATCTCTGTCCGTAGCCTCAGGCCAGGAGTAATCCTTCAAGTAACGTTGTATAGTAGTTGTGTGGGAAGATAGTACAGGTTTGTTAAAAGGAAGCTCGTAATGATACGCTGCTAAATTACAAGTACAGTAGTAATTTTATCGTATCAGGCAAAGACAATTCTACTGATACAGTACTTCTACTGCTAACAGATATATCTTACTACACAGATTGTATAATCACAGTGTGGAAGTTAAGGATAGGAGTGAAAAACTAGGAAAATGGGATGAAGAGAGAATAAAGGAGAATAGATGAGGTAAAAGAATTGTGAAATGATATGTTAATAATGTATCGAGTTGAGATATTTCAGTGTTGTTTCTATTGAAACAAAATTTGAACACCAATGGAGGAGGTGGGTCCGAGGCAACATCCCAACGCCGTGAAGACGGCACAATGGGCGAAGAAGAAGAAGAAGAAGAAACAAAATTTGCAAAATGAGTAAATAAGTTGTAATCTTACTCTAATCTCTAGTTTAAATCATATTCAAACTGCGTTTTGTTAAGTTGCGTTTATGTAACGGAAATGGTACATATTAGTTATTTGGTCGAAGTCTTTAATTCAACTTGAAAGTGTTCAATATGACCTTACTGTCTGTATTATGATATTCAAATGGCCTACTGGAAATAAGAATGGGATGAATATCCCAACATACCTCCACAACCACTCAGCAAATAAAAGAATTATTATAATATACTACATTATAAGAAAACATTTAAGAAATAAAAATTCAATTCATAAAAAATCATTCAATTGAGAATTTTTATAATTCATAATTCAAAAAATATTCAACAAAAGGAAAATATACAAAGAGTATACAGAAAACTCAAGGTATTAAAAGAGATGGGATATTTGAACAAGAGACTGAATTTATGAGAGTACGCAATATCATAATATTGTGTTGAGTATGAGGATCTACCCATGCTTCACTTCCTTTTCAGAGTAAGACATGTGTCCTTGATATTCCTTCTACCGTTTCACATATAGGTGCTCCCTCTTATTCACTCTTTGGTGTAACTTATCCTTTGTTTGGAACGACTTTGCCTTTGTTCTAATTCTAATGGGTTAGATATTTCTGTTTTTATCATAAGAGATAATTTGAGAATGTTAATACAGTATTTGAAAAAAACTATTTATCAAGATTGTTGAATGAAATTGTGTTAGGTACTTTGAGAATAATGTGTTGCTTGAGTATCAGGAGAAATAGTGCAAGATGCAAAAAACATAGAATTTACCGTAACTTATTGTTGAAGGTAGAATCAATTTGTTGAGAGGAGATATAAGGTAATATTATATTCAAGACAGTAATAACAGGAAAAAGCGAGAAAATGAAAGAAAATATTTTTCCTTTCCTCAAAAATTCACATTATTTATTATATGTATACTACATTTATGTGCTTGCCTTTTTTTTCTACATCAACTTCCTCACTATACTATTCTATCAACTCTTCCTACCGTGTTGATAAACTATCAACCTTTTCAATGAATTATTTTAATTTACTCAATTTCCAATCAACTTTGTCACGTCACACTGTATATTCTCCCTGTTAGGAAGTGTTAAGACTCAATTTTTTCAATGAATTATTCTTACTCATTTAACAAAGTAACGTAATTTCCAATCAGCATTGTCACGTACAATATAAGTTTTATTTCGATTTGCTTCTTGGTATTGGGTTCTATGTTTACTTCCACAGTATTCGCTTTTCAATAATATATTTTTTATCAGTACTCCCTTTCGTTCTGTTAATGATGTTCAACGTTTTCACTAGAATATTCTTACTCATTCTAAAAAGTAACTCAATTTACAATAAATTGTGTTACTGCCAACATAATTTCCATTCTAATATTCTTCTAGCGCCTTGACTTCCTTTCTATATTATTTATCAAAAAATTCCTCAATGTTAATAAACTGTTAACATTCTCAATTTTTTCATTTCATTTGTTGATTGCAGTACAACTGAATATTTTTGCGCATTCTACAATATTACTCAATTCCCAATAAACATTATCTTTGTCAATTATTATTTATATTCAAAGTTATAATTTTCATTCTATTTATCAATACAACTATTACAATGATCTCTAATAATAGATATTCTAATCTGAAATATTATAAGAGAAAAGCTTTATAAGTCTTTTCTTTTCTTGTAGGCTACTATTTCTCTTCAAATTCAATGAGTAATGATGTCCAAAAGGTTATGTATATGTCACGCACTTCAAATTTCTGGTCCGGGAATAATCAATGAGCATTATTTACAAGTGAAAACAATTTTGAATTTAGTAATGTTGTTAATTCCCAAAATACAGTATACTGTATTCTGGAATAATAAATTCCAAGTTATAATCCCCACAATATATTCCCCAATAAATTTCTCATTTAGACTTCCTATTTTGTTGAATGTCAACATTTTCAATGCTGAATTATTATTTCACACTACATATATGTATATATATATATATATATTTCACACTACACAAAATAGTCCAATTTTCAATAAATACTATCGCTGTCAACATTCTACTCCGATATAGAGGAAGATTTCTGATATCACTGTCAGTGACTCTTGCCTTCCGCGTACCTGTTACCGAAGCGGTAGCAGTTATTTCACCCGTCAGTTATTACAGGAGCAGTCACGGTATGGGAATTAAATAATTTGAATCACCGCATTGATAGGTCTGGAAAGTATCTCTATCTTTTCCGTAATATTGTAGGCCTAGTCTGTCCAAGCAAAGAAGACATTGTGGCAAGATTGGAAAATGACTCTAGCTCGGTCAATATTTGTTCAAAAATCATAAATTTGGTCTCAAATTGTAGATTAGAACCTTTCCTACGATTTGAGACCAAATTTATAAGTTTTAAACCAATATTAAATGAGATGGAGTCATTCTCCCATCTTGCCAGAATGTCTTCTTTGCTTGGACATACTATACCAGTCAGTTGGGCGTAAATGTATTTGCCGCATTTAAATATACCGTGACGCTTAGTTGAGTAGTCACTCAGGTAAATATCGTTTTCCGGATTCTTCAGTCAAGGTCGACTATTATTGGATTCAAATGCTGCGCCGCGTGTATTTGCAACGCTGTCTTTGTTTCGCATGATTTTGTATCGTCAGATGGTTACTTTGTATCGTCAGCAGGATACTTTGTATCATCAGCTGGATACTTTTATATTATATGCTAGATAATTTGTAGAATCTGCTGAGAGTTGGATACTCTGAAATCATCTTCGAGATAATACGTCTGTATCTTGTGTTAGATTTAGATTATGAACCTCCTTGATTTAGATACTTTGGATCATCTTTTTGATGAAATTTGTACCATCTACCGTCTGATAACTGCTGGGTGTTCTTTATCATCTTCTAGAGATATCATATGTTGAATAGTTTGTGTCAGCTGCTAGAAACAATAGGCCTACTTTGTATAATCTGCAAGATACTTTGTAATGTTATAACTAATATATTTGCTAGATTCTCATGTAACATTTGTGTGATGATGTCTATTTTGAGTTTTTTTGGTTTTACTGACGTTTGTATCACCACTTGCTGACGCCAGAATTTTACGCGGTTTTTGTCTGCTCCTTGTGCACTCCAACAGCTCATGTTGTCAATTAGAGTTGCCATTTAGCTAGGCCTAGGTGAAGTTTTTGAAATCAAAAGAGACAGTAGATGCTGTCAGTAGTTAGTTGTTAGTATTCAGTAGACAGTAGTTAGTCATCAGCTGTCAGTAGTATATCACGTACATAAGACAGAAGAAGACGAAATCGCCTAATTTTCTATTGTCACCGTCAGCTGTACGAAAGTAGCTATTCTGTGTTGTAGATTATACAATATTATAGTGTCTTCTAAAGTCACTTTATTTTGTGTTGATAGCAGAAATTCGAATGAACCAATACAAAATATATTTGAAATACTTTCGAAAGGCGCTTAGGTTAGATTAGGAAAAAATTATAGGGAATAGGAATATAAAATTTTTCGTTATTGTCTGACTTCAACCCATTTGGTTTTATCTCCTATTATATTGCGTATTTACTTCGATTTAGGTTTTATTTCATTATTCGTTGTTTTGGTTTATTGAAGATTTATAAGGTATAACAAAAATTTTTTTATTATTATTACAAAAATTTTAATGGTTTTAAAATGAAGGTGTGAGTGAAATTAACAAGGAAGGAGTGAGTGCAAACTTCACATTTAGAACTTTTGACAGTTTAATAGTGCAATTAAACTAATTAATTTATTCAACAGAGCTATTGCAGAACAATTATTATCATTGCAATTCATACAGGAAGCTCTGCGAAATTACCTTGAGAATGATTATTGTACCGTTTCGAAATTGTTTTGTAGTGATTGCATTGTCATAACAAATTATTATTAATTAGTAACTAATCTATTTGAAGCAGTTCAATTTTTTTGCATTTATTTTGTTCGTGAAAAGTTTCTGGTTTTGAATGGCACCCAACCCAAATATTCTCGCCAATTTTAAATTTAATAGACTATTCTACCATGGTAAAGTCTATCCAAGCTAAGAAGACCCTCTGGCAAGATGGGAAAATGACTCCAGCTCGGTCAATATTGGTTCAAAAATTATAAATTCGGTCTATAATTGTAGATGAGAATGTTTACTACAATTTGAGACCAAATGTATAATAATTGTTGAACCAATATTGACCTAGCTGGATTCATATTCCTTTCTTGCCAGAATGTCTTCTTTGCTTGTACTGACTATAACTCATATCCTACGTCAATATTGAATGTGGACTATACTACATTAGAAATACCTCATTACATAAGAAATTGTCCATTTTCAATCATTACTGTTTGAGTGGGTTGAGAATGTTTCAAACACAAAAAACTCATTCACTCATGTCATCCACAAATGTCCAAATATCCAAAAATGCATCTACAAATGGAATTACCATATTTGAGAAATGTTCTTCTGATTTCTAATTTTTCTCTACAGCTTTAGAATAAAGCTTAATAATTTTTCTCTACTTGTAGAGAATAAAATGGAAAAATATCTTTTGCACAAAATTGCAAGAATGTACTGAATGTTTGTGATTCATATTGTCGTGTTACTTTCCAAGATTTCGTTCTGTTGTTGATTATTCTCTGAATCGATGCGATGGCATTTCCGTTCTATCTACTGCTTCCTTTTCTCTCTCATCCTCTTTCTCTGACTTGTTCTCTTCCTTTTTGATCTCATAATATTGTTGTCTACCTCCTCCTTTTTTCTTATCCTACTCCTCCTTCCCCTTCTACCCCTCGATAGCATCTCCTCTCCTCTCATTCTTTCTACTAACTCATTGTCCTCCTTCTTCTCTTCCTCCTCTTTTTTTCTTGTATTCCGTCTTCTTCAACGTCATCTTCTTCTCCTCTTTTATTATTTTCCTTCTTTACTTCTTCGTCCATCTTTCTACCTCTAGTCTCCTTCGTCCATCCTTCTTCATTATTTTTCCTATTATCATCCACATTTTATGTCGCCTCCTCCTTCTCCTCATCTTTCTTCTGTTCCTCTTTCTGAACTTCGTTATCCATTCTTATTCATAATTCTCCCTTCATGCGCCTCCTCTTCCACCTCCTCATTTTCCTTTCCTTTTACCTCTCTTTCCTTTTACCTTTTACCTCGTCTCTCTCATTTTGCGAAAAATAAACCGAGAAGGATGAGGGGAATTAAAGTGAATAAATAAATAAAGGGGAATGGTAATGAAGGGAATCGTGGATAAATGTAGAGATAAGGCAGTAATCCCCTATAAGAAGGAATTGAATATGAAAAGGCCTACACCGATTTTCATTAAACCTATTCAACAAAATAAACTACTTATCAAATAAATAAATGAATAAATATTAAACTTGATAACTTCTAACTAACTAAACTTCTAAATAAGTATTCAACTAACCTATTAACCTATTCATCAAATGGCCTCTAACCCATTATGAGAATTATTATTCGAAAGCTTATTTTAATGAGAATTTCATCAATAAACTTAACCACTTTTTATCAGTACAAATAGTAATATCAGCCCAAAGTTGAAGAAGTGGTTTGAATAGGATGACTGTCTCGAATAGGCTTGTGGACGCTACGCCATTGAGCTGTGCTGTGATTGGCCGAAACCAAACTCCCACTCTCAGCTAGGGGAGGAGTCAACGCTGGCCAATCAGAGCGAAGCACGAGCTCTGACATTTATTCATTTCAAGAACAAGTCATACTGTTGAGGGCGAAAGGAGTCAATGATATTATGATGATATCCCTTAAATTTTGCCCTCTTGACTCATTAGTAGAAAACACACATTAGTGTGATAATTTTTCTCATCAGAACAGTGTTGTATGTATCGTTGCTATGGTTTGTCAGTCGCAACAGTTTGTTTTCTTTGTGGATTTATTTACTTTGTCTCAAGTCATCGTGAATGAGTTATAGTTTTCAAGACTCTACATAATTTTTTTTCTTTTTGCCTCTGTTTCATTTCAATTTTGTACATTTTTGGTTACGTTATCGGGTATCTATATATTCAGACTATATATATATAAACTTTCTATTCTTCTTCTTTTACACTCTTTACTGTCTCCACTGTTTCTTGTAGGCTACTCTTTTTTGCTCCTTTTTCACTCTATCTTTCTTCTAGTCAAAATCCTTCTTCTGCATCTTACCCTTGCATGTTGCATCTTCTTACTTGTTTTTCCTCCATGTATGTTTATTACAATTTGATACCAAATTTATAATTTTTGAAGTAATATTGACCGAGCTGTAGTTATTCTGTCATCTTGTAAGAATGTCTTCTTTGCTCGACCAGACTATACCAGCCACTTCCTTCCTTGTGTATTGTACAGTGCTAAACTTTGTTGGCTATAGTCTGTCCAAGCAAAGAAGACCCTCAGGCAAGACGAGAAAATTACTCCAGCTCGTTCAATATTGGTTCAAGAATTATTGATCTGTTTTCAATTATAGGAAGGATTCTGATCTATAATTTGAGACCAAATCAATAATTTTTGAACCAATATTGACCGAGCTGAAGTGATTTTCTCATCTTGCAAGAGGGTCTTATTTGCTTGGACCTTCGACAGACTATAGTGCTGGCCTCTTCAGCTTGTTTATGCAATCATGTAGGCGAGCTAATCAACGCTATCAACCCGACAAACAGTTACAAGGAAGGTACCTACAGTTTACGCAAGCTGAGAAGATCCGCCATCACATTACACTATACATTTGACGCCGTGTCTTCTCAGCTTCCTCGTATCTTCTCAGTTCGCGCAAGCAGAGTAGACACGTCGTAACAATACAATTTACATTTGATGCCGTGCCTTCTGAGCTTGCACGTACTACGATAGTTGTCTGATGACTCAACTTAGAACTTGATGACTAACTGCTCTCAGTTGTTGAACAACGCAATTGTCTTTAAATAAGAAAAAAGTAGGAGATTTTTGAAGTTTCATACATTTTTAATTGTAAAAAGTAGTGTTATTTGTGGGTTAACTGGTGATTATGATTTGCCAAAAACATCTTCTTAAGATTGGTAGTTTGTTTGTTTATGAGGGTGAAGCCCACATAAGCTCATAGGCTTGTGCGTGGGTAATGAAATGGATGATAGATGACGACTACTTTTTAGGTAGTCGGGACCGACGGCTTATCGTCTCCTCCGAAAGACGGGGTGGTCGTATCTATGTGATTGTGTTGTGGTCAAAAATTGTTCTTCGCTTGGGATTCGAACCAGGGTCCACCTGGTTATCAGACCGGCGCTTTATCACTCCTCCAACGAGCCACCCGTAGTACACTACGCGTATTGTTGATTTGATTTGGATAAACATTTTCAATTTTGAACTGGGTGGAATACTATTATTGATAATTAATATGAAAACTAAACACAAGTCAACTCAACTCCAACTTTAAAACAAGATACAATTTAACTGATTTGTGGAATATTTTCGGTTGCTACTCTTTTATTCTTGTTCCTAATTTAGGCTACACAGAGAGAATAGAAGTGAAACATTACCCTAAAATCGAATACCGTACGAACCATTGTACCATTCGAACAAAACTCATCCCTCGAAATTCATGTTTTGGCATTAATGAGGGCATATTCAATTCATGATTTCTATTGTAATATGATCTACAGTATTATTTTTTGTTTCAATAATAAATAAATAAATAAATAAATAAATGAATTCTATGATTCATAATCATTCTTCTCCTATGATCTCTTTCTCGACTAGTCTTCTGTACTTACTCTACTAATCTCCTGTACTCCTACTTACTCACTACTTAGCCTACTCCTATACTAGCTCTCTATACTCTACTATAGAGATACAGTCTCTATATACTCAAATACACGAACGGAATACATATCTCAAAATGCATAATTTTGCTTGAATGTAAGAGTAGGCTACTTTTGTTCATAATCCAAACAAAAACTAGGCCTACATTCATAAATTGAAACCAATTGATATATTCAGAATCAGGCCTATTCTGATGAGAATCAGAATAGGCCCAAGAAGTTGCCCAAGCCCCAAGAAGTCACCCTCAGGACAGTAGGAATGCTCCCAATTATTTACTGAGGCAGTCGGGGGGTCGTTGAACCCCAAATTGATGCTGCTTTGAACGGCCGGAAGCTGCTGAAGATTTAGCAGCACTTGAGGATAACTTCCAGGGCACAAAGAACATCCGATGATAAGAATGACGAAGATGATGATGGTGATGTTGACGATAGTGATGATGTTGCTGCTGATGCTGATGATGATTTTGGTGGCTATGATGATAAAGATGATGTTGGTGGCTATGATGATGAAGATGATGAGAATTATGATGATGATGATGATGATGATTATGGTGTTGATGATGATAATGGTGATGATGCAAGTTTTGTGACGTCATCACTTATATTAATCATTTCCGGCCTCTCCAGTCTGATTGGCGAACAACCGAAAATAACCCTACTCTCTCTCACTCTCTCTTTAGGATTGTGTGGTAGAGAGGACATAGAGTCCTAACTCCGCCCTAATAAAGGCAATTATTCAATTCAGTTCTCTCTTTTATTTTACGAAGAAGAAGAATAGAAGATCCTGAACTGGATCCGATAAGCTTTGTTCTTATTTTTTAGTCATCTGAAAAACAAAACACAGCATGGAATGAACTCAATAATGAAGATGAAGAGACCTACTGGAATTTATTTCAAGTGATGTAAAGTAGTTCAATTGTTAGCTATGCTGGCTATTGGGGAGATTGGTTGAATTACAGAGACAGTTTCTATAGGTTATTAGTCCAGTACGTTGTATATTACATAATATAGTCTTATAGACTTCAACATAAGACAAACCAGAATGACTTTACATATAGAGTCTGTTCAGGTCAAATGAGGCATCCCAACTATATAATTCCTGTTTTAATTCCTATAATAATTTAATCCTGTAGATCCTTTAATTCCCGTCTATAATTCCTGTAGATCATTTACCCAATTGTAACTGTTTCCCAGTAGAATTTGTTTTCACTTGATCAATTCAGATCAAATGAGACCTGCCTAATGTTTTGCAGATAATTCAAGTCGTGTCACAGTGATCAGGGCCCTCGCGTGGTTATTTGGCGCCCTGTGCGAGATTTTGGCAGGCGCTCCCTCCTCTCATTGCCAGACGAATGCATCCAACATTATTAAAATATATTCAAAGTCAAATATGATTCAAACTGCCTTGCATGTTCACATTTTTCTCATAAGCAATTCGAATGTTGCATGTGGTGTGGCAAAAAGGATTATAAGGACTTGCTTATTGTATCCCAACGTATTGTTTCGTATTTTCATGTATTGGATATGTGATAAGCAAAAGCCTACAGGAATTAATACGAAATTACTAAAGGCTATCTGCATTGAGCAAAACTGTCATATTGTAGCGTACTTCATCATTGAAATATTAAAATTTTGATTATTGATAAATTTATTTTATTAGTTTGCTTGAAAGCACATGAGGAAGGGAATAATAAATTTTTCACAGAAAAATATTGGGAATCATCATAAATATTTCATTTTACTGGAAATGAAGATGTTTCAACAAAAAATTGGAAAGTCGATAACAAGCAAATTGAAGATTTCAGCCATTTTCACTGCTCTACCCAACTTTCTTGAATAACATTTGAAATAGTTCATAATTCAGCCAGCAGATGGCAGTAGCAATAGGGTGACTTGCTTCGTCTTCCATTGGACACGCCTCCAAGCTCCGCCTACGATCAAAATGGCTGAAAACATCGGGTTTTCAAATTCAACCAGTAGATGGAAGCAGTTGACAGGTGATGTTTCAGATTTGACTTGGACAAGCCTTCATGCCCCGCCTGCTCTTTTCTGATTGGTTGACAGTGTTTCGTGAGTCTGTCTTAGAAAATGGCTGCTTGCAAGAAAATGATGGATGGTGTATCATACACAAAAAATTACGCTGATCTACTATTGACGATCTTGTGCTTATATAATATTGATTCATGTATTCAGGCTGATACGATTCTATCGTGTTAGTATTTGAAGAATTTACTTATAGAATTTAGACTCTGTTTTAATGTAACTTAGGCCAGTACTAAACTTCAATAGTTTTATCCTGTATGAAATGAGATGAAAATATGATTTTGCACTCCCATGTTATTGGCTACTCATTAATTCTATTCTTTATACGATGAATATAATGAAATAGAACTCCAACTATTCCTGATCTAATACCGTCCTCTTGTCAGAAAAAAAGTTGAAAAAACTACAACAATTCGGTAAAAATATTAGTATTATAGGATTATTATATGGGGGAGTTTTTATCGTAAACTGGCTGGTGATTGGTTGACAGATTATAAGGTTTTTGTCAGCCAACCATAGAATAATTAAATTTGGAACAAGCATTGTATGAAGTATTGTATACATTGATACTTCTGAACATGGGTTACAATGAATGTATGTATATTTTTTAGAAACAAAATATATATGCAATCAGTCTGAACGTTTATAATCCTCCAATATTTTTTTTGGAATTCGAGAGGGAAGCTTAGTATGTTGTCCCACTTCCATGATTTTAGTGATCATTAGTAGCCTATATTATTTTTGAGTCTGTACCAATAAATTCATGAATATTGTGAGTAGGATATTGAAGAACTGTTATTTCATTAGTTTTGTTTTTTGTTTCAGTATGGAGGTTCTTCCTGCTGCACCGGTCGGTGTGGGCAGATTTTCTTTTCCACCAGAACTGTTGTGGAAATATCGAATGTCTTTTCCGCCACAAATGGACTTCAGGACGCAGATGCCTAGAACATTAGGTAAGTAACATTTTCTCAGGTATTATTTATTCATTCATTTATTCTTTAGTCCCTCCAAGCGAAGGAGACATTCTGGCAAGCTGGGGAAATGACTCCACTCAATCGAAAATATTGGTTCAAAAAATTATAAATTTGGTCTCAAATTGTAGAGAAGAATGTTTTCTACAATTTGAGATCAAATTTATCATTTTTGAACCAATATTGACAAAGCTGGAGTCATTTTCCCATCTTACCAGAATGTCTTGTTTGCTTCGACAAACTATAACAGCTGATGTTTCAGCTTTTATTGTCTCTTTTGATTTCAATGTCATCATCTACGCATAGCTAAATGACACATCCATTTGACAACATCAGCTGTTGGAGCGCAAAGGGAGCAAACGAAACCCCTTAACTTATTAGCGTCAGATATAATGTTCTGAATTCTAAGTTTATTCATTGAAGATGCAATACAAATCATAAAATGGATTTATTTAGATTCTATTGTTGAAATCTAACTGATAATTTCTGTAATCTAGTTCTAGCCTACAGCAGTAAGTTGTATTCTATTCAAAGACTTGATCACTCATTGCTTGATGTTTGGTTGAAATATGGAATACCTAATTTATTAAATAGAAAGACAAGATATTTTTAAACCACTAATTTTGATGCACAAATCTTTTGAAGATCACAGATATCTGTGGTTTGAAAATATCTTGTCTTCATTCTTTTAATATGGTTAACTACTAAAATTTCACTTTCACAACTATTCAACAACTTCACTTATTCCTTTGTTTAATTTGAAACAGTAAACATTCTCTGAGAAAATGAATATATTATTAAATATTGTTTTTGATTATTTGAAATTAATTGTTTTCAACTATTTTAGCAGGAAATGATCCCAGGCAATGGTCAAGAGAAAGTGTGGCTTCATTTCTACAATGGTGCCAATTCGAGTTCGATCTACCACAATTCAATATGGAAAAATTTCAAATGAATGGTAAGAAGTAAATTATTTAAATAATATAAATCAGGATTCAAATGAGATAGATCAGCAAAGATCGGCCTGCCGGTTTAAATATCTGATGAATTTTTAATTATGAATGTGTGTTGGAATAAAAAGTACTCAAAAGGTACTGGGATTTAGATTTTCATCTATTTACCTACCAAGAAGGTTGTTCTATTATCTTTACAATAAGGTTTTTCTATTACTACCTGATATCGGGCAAAATTAAAACGGTTGAAGAGACTAGAATTGGATGTAGTTCAATCAGAAATCCTAGTATCGTGCGCCTACACTAATATTTTCAGCGAAAAGTATCATATACTGTTGATCTGAACTAAGTACTGTACATAATTTTCATCATTGGAATAACCTTCTCTTAAATAACCTTGCATCTTGAGTACATGTGTATTCGTACGACTTTTGTAGTACTGGAAACCTCCCTTCAAGTAACAAATTGAATACTTTTCACTTTATTCGCAGGCAAAGCTCTCTGTCTCCTGACAAAATCCGACCTGGCCGAACGTAGTCCTGGCTCGGGTGACGTCCTACACAACGTACTACAAATGCTGCTACGCGACGCCGCAGCCATGGACGTCAACCAGCTGACTCCCAACCAGCTGACACCCAACCAGCTGACTCCTCACTTCTCGCCGCACGGCTGGCCGCAGCAGCTGTTGCAGCCGTCAGCTGCAAATTTGGCGCCTCCGGTCAGCTTTTCGGTCACCCTCAGTCCGGTGCCGCCCAAGGCGAGAGTGTCGCCCGCTGGAGGAGGAGGACAACCGCAGCCGACCACGGTGCCCAGGGTGACCGTTAGTCCGGCGCCGCCAAGTCCCGACGGGCATGGACAGTATTGTGAGTAGTACAATGGAAATTGTAATAAAATTTACACTTCTATCAGAGATGTTGTGAAACTTATCTATAATTTCGGTAAGTGAAAACAAAGGTTGTCAGATCTACAAACTTTATCTAAAAAAAACATTCTCAAGTTTCAATGCTAAGGGCATCATCATCATCATCATCATCATCATCATTATCAGTGGAAAACTGAGTAAAATTGGAATACTGATGATGATGATGCCCTGAGCATTGAAACTTAAGTATGGGTTTTAAATAAACTTTGTGGACAACCTATGTTTTCACATACCTAAATTATTATGGATATGTTCCACAACATCTCTGATAAAAGTGTAATCCTTAGCTTTCTCTCATAGTGTTCTAATAACTTACCCAACATCAATATCTATCTACATCTAGTTATTAGGATTATTACTACCTAATTAGTTATCCTAATAACAATATTCTAGATATTGGAAGTTAACTTTTTTTGAGGGTGATGCCCACATGGGCCTTGGGCCTGTGCGTGGGTAATGGAAAGGATGATGATGAGAGATGAATGGACCTACTGCTTTAGGTGGGTTCCGAACCATCGGGAAGCGATTTTTGAGGCTCATAAATTGAATTCAGAGGAATCGGTCACCAGTACAACAGTGGTGGCAGAGGCACGTCGCTTATCTAATCTCACCGATTAGACGCTCTCTACCACTGGGACAACCCGCTTCCCTTGTAATGTTTGTAATGTTGATTTAAAATCTTTTTTTCTTTGCCTTCTTCTGTAGTGTTCTATAAAGTTTTCTGGATTCTGTATTGCCAATAAAAAACAATTCTCAAATTTAAATGAAATAAGTTGTAGATAACAATGTACAAAACAGGTGTTGAAAAAAGTACAAATTAAATAGAAATACGTGATGTAGCATTTTTTTGCACCGCCAACCTAAGGTTTAGCCTGAACAAGCAAAGGAATCAAGATGGGAAATTAATTCCAGCTCAGACAATATTGGTTCAAAATTTATACAATTGGTCTCAAATTGTAGGAAATATTCTTATATACAAATTTTTGAACCAATATTGACCTAGCTGGAGTCATTTTCCCATCTTGCCAGAGCGCCTCCTTTGCTTGGACAAACTATAACCTTGTGTGTTAGCGGTGAGCTTTAGTTCATATTAAAACTTCTCAGAAACGAGCGCAGATAAACGAATCCATTCTGTCAATATTATTAATAATTATCACATAGCTTTAAAATTGAAGTTTTCGTGATGTAAAGTGAGGAGTTGTAGAGTGAATTGTGATGTAATGCGTGTATATAAAATCTGTGATGATTGATGATTGAATTAAAATTTCAGCTCACTCCGGCCTACTGCGTACCAGCGACCGTGAGACCCAGTGTCGCTCTCCGCACTCACCCCTGCCACTGTCGGCCTCCCCAAGCCACAGCAGTCGCAGGGGCGAGCCGTCGCTGTCGCCCAGTGTGGCCGCAATGCAGCAGAGCAGCTGCACCAACACGCCACCGCACTCGCCCAAAGTGGCCAACGCCAACTACAGTGTCACCAACGGGGAACATGTTACCACAGAAACGAATAGTTCTAGTAAGATCGGTATCTTTTTTATTCACTTTTTGTTTTAATTTGTACTATCAAGATTAGATTAGTTTATACATTTATTTTCGTTTCTTGGATAGATGACCTTTCAACAGTTTTTGCCGTACCTATGAATTTTACTATATTCAATGAAACTTGGCAAACATAATTATGATGTGAGCAGAGACACATCATGTGTTTGCTAAGTTCTGTTTAATCTAGTCAGCAAAAAACCGGACGTACAAAAATCGTGGTGTGTGAAACGAGACTAATATTGATCTTATATCCATCAACATTTCAAGAAAGAAATCATACAGGAATTCTGGAATTCCTCATATTTTTGCATATTTATTGAAATTCGTGGGCAAAGCTTTTTCTTATCTCGTAAATAATTTCAATTTATTCAAATTTGATTATGAATATGATTCAATAGATAAATGAATGAATGAATTCCTCACTGAGAAGTTCAATATGCGCACTTCACTCTGATCGATTTATTGAATTCGAATACAAAATGCAGTAATAAAAAACATTCTTCATGTTTTAAGGCTCGATATTTTTTTAACATTTGTAGAAGTGAAGCAAGGTTAGTATATCCACCTAGTAAATTTAGGTGATCTAAACGCTTTGGAAGTGAAGTGCGTTTATTGGAATGCAGCCATCCATTCTTTGACTCTTCTGATATTATAATTATTCTTACAAATCTAATTTGCAAACGTAGAAACTCAATATTCAGTGTGTTTAGTTTATAATTAATTCCAAACAGACGATTACTTTTGAACTTTTTTAGTTTAACCTATTTATTTTTTAATATTAACTATTTAATATTTTGCGTAATTACAATGATATTCTCCATTACCATGAAACACTCTTACCTTTTACAACTATTACATTTTTTATCAACTTATTGATCATTTACTCAATTTATAAGGAATTTTAAAATAATTTCAGACGGCCGATTACTCTGGGACTTTCTACAGCAGCTGTTGAACGATTCCCAGCAACGTTACACGGCCTACATCGCCTGGAAAAATCAGGAAACGGGAGTTTTCAAAATAGTCGATCCGCCAGGCTTGGCCAAACTGTGGGGCATACAGAAGAACCATCTCTCAATGAATTATGACAAGATGTCGCGGGCACTAAGATACTACTACCGTGTCAACATTCTGCGTAAAGTGCAGGGGGAACGGCATTGTTATCAGTAAGTAGTTTTATTAAAAACTTATTAGTTGTAAGCTGTTGAGAATCTTGTACTTTCAAGAACAAATCGATTTGTTTATAATTTTGTTTTTATAAGTCAATCACAATAAATTGTTATAGATATAGAGTGCGACAGAGAAGACGGACGTTTTTCAGACGGGTAGTAAACTTTTCCTTCGTTTCCGAGAGTGGTGAGGATGGTGGCGTTTGACTCAGAGTTGGAAGAAAAGAACGGATATGCAGCAAAATACAGTCACGAAGATTGGATTTGTAGGCAGTTGGATGTTAACTAAAATGATGAATGAGATGGTCTCTAGATAATATACTGCGGTAGGTTTCTATTACTACAAGTCGCGGGCACGTGTCGTGCACAAAATGCAATAGAAACACGTAGTTGTATGGAAAAACGTAAATATATAATCAGCTGACCAGTTTGCATTGCTTTGTACAACTACATGTTTCTATTGCATCTAAGGAACATGTATCTTGCGACTTTTGTAGTAATGTAAACCTTCCTTTACTTTGTATTATTTTATCATTTTTTAATGTAAAACAAGTATTCATTGGATTTCTCCAATTATTTTATGTTTTACTTTTAGAGTAGTTGTGAAGGTGATATTGAGGTAGTAATCCATATTAGGCCTAAATGAAAAGGCAAGATATTGTCGAACACTGATTCATTAAAAAATCGAGATACCGCCTATTGAGTCTACCATAGATTGATAATGGTGTAACAACTGAAACCGGTTTCTCGATTTTTCTTTAAATCAGTGGTTTAGCAATGTCTTGTCTTTTTATTAAATATTCTACTATTATTGGCACACTTTGATATTATTGAGCTTACTATCATCATTCAATCATTTTAATTGTTTTTTTTTCTTTAGATTCCTGCGCAACCCAAGCGAGTTGCGGAGCATCAAGAACATGTCACTTCTCCGCCAGCAGACCACCCAACAGACGCAGGTCTCCCAATTTGTCAAAAGCGAGCCGCAAGACCCAACCGACCACGACGACGACCTGCAGCCGACCGACCTCAGCGTCTCCTCCTCCTCCTCTTCTGTCAGCTGGTCACAAGAGAACAACAACAATTGCAAATCTGAACCAGTTGAAAACAATAATAATACGATAAACAGCAGCAACAATAACAAGGTTCAGGACATGAAACTGCAGCTAAATATGTGGACGCAAGAAAATGCGAAAATGAAAATTAACGGCGCGGCAAGATTGAACGTACATGCTATCAAGACTGAAGATAGCTCTTAGTGTGAGAATTTTGTGAAAATTATTGTTTGTTTGTGATAAAATTGCGTTGTATGTGGGAAAGACTTCATAGATAACGTTGAATCTTTGAAAGATATGAAAAACATTTTGTAAAAAAATTACTTTTATATCGACACTTGGGAAGTTAATATTTGAAGACTCGTGATTTTTTGAAGATGTAATGTGTTAACCCTTCTAGGGAGGAATGTCACAATTATTGTTCGTTTTGTCTAATAAAATTTACGTCCAAGTTCTGACTTAGAAGACGCGAATTATATGTGAGTAATGTGAATGGATATCACTATCACGAAATATTGTAAATGATTTTACGTTTTGTGATAGAATTATGATTTGACTTTTAAAAAGTTAAAAAGTATGTGAATCATAATAATTATGTAAAGAATGGATATCACAAACACGAAATATCGTAAATTATTGTTCGTTTTGTGATAAAATTACGTTCTGACTCTTTAAAATGTCAGAAACACTTCACAAATAACATTGGAACTTGAATTTGTGAAATGTGAAAAGACTTTGAAGATAATGTTTGAAAAACGTTACGATTTTGGAAGAAATGAAATATGTGTGAAGGATAACCATCACAACCATGATATGTTGTGAATAATATTGTTTGTTTTGTGATAAAATTACATTCGGACTTTGAAGATGTGGAAAATCTTCATGGATAATGTTTCGAAAACGTAGGGTATTGTGAAGAATTGAGATCACAACTCCGAAAATGTTGTGAACGAATTATTTTTTCGTGATAGAAATTTCCGACTTTCCGACTTTGAGAGATGTGAAAAATAGGTTTCTACAAACAGTAGATACCGTTTGAAAAGCGTTAAAACTTTGAAAGATGTGTGAAAAGTAATACATTGTAGATACTTTGAAAAAGTTCGCAACTTTGGAATTTGTGTATTTAAAGGATGAAGAACAAATTTTTGAAGATTTTCCTGAAAATACAGGAAGAGATGGGCGAGGATGTTGGGTGAGTTTTGTGAAGAGTGTTCAGTATAATATTATTTTTACAGATATTTCTTGTTCTCTAGAATCTGTATTTTAAATATTTATTGCAGTGAGAATCGATTTCCTAAGGATGTATTTGAGAGGGCGGAAAGTTTGTATTTATTGGAGGTTTCCTTGAACAAAGAATATTATTTGAAAACATTTTCAAATAATGTTGATTAGCTTATGATGAGTAGTAGTCCTATTCAGGGCTTTTTTCAATCGGAGTTTCTTTTGGAACGGCGTTGTGGTATCGTCTGTCCAAACAAAGACGACATTCTGGCAAGATGTGAAAATGACTCCAGCTCGGTCAATATTGGTTTAACAATTATAAATTTGGTCTCAAATTGTAGATAACATTCTTATCTACAATTTTAGACCAAATTCATAATTTTTTAATCAATATTGACCGAGCTGGAGTCATTTTCCCATCTTGCCAGAATGTCTTCTCTGCTTGGACAGACTATAGTAGGCCTATAGTAGACAGACTATCTAGGTATTTTTTAAGCGGAATGCTCCAGAACGGCGTTCTGTTACCTTTTTGCTAGGAATTTTATTAACTATGGTTTCTACTAACCATGAATAAAAATTTAAAAACTCAATCTCATAATATTATTGATACATTATAATAGACTGTATAACATTTACAGTACATATTGCGTGTTCATATTTTACAAATTAATTCATTACTCATAGGAATTACTTTAAATTATTAATAAAATTCCAATATCTTTCAAAGGAAATACCCCTGTCTCAAAAAGTCCCTTTCAGAACCTAAACAAAATTACCAAGAAGTAGATTTAACAACAAATTGTCGTGTTAATTTCGGAGAAGTATATTGTTTATTGTGACGTACAATGATTTTATCGAACCATGATCTAGTATTATAATTATTCTGTCATTCGAATTGACAACTTTACAATATATGAATGTATATGTGTGAATGGCCACATTAGCGAACCTTTATTGAAACTAATTCTTTCATTCCAGTAGGACATTCCATTTTGACTTCAAAAGCTATTACATTTTTTCAAGAAAAGCTATATAGCAACCATAAATAGGTACCATTTCCCCAACTTGAAATGTAGTTAATCAACGTTGGATTTTCAAAATAAGTATTTCCCCCTCATTTTGTCTTCACTTGCTAAAACTTTGGATAATTTTCAAACCACTTGATTAATCTCGTTTTCCCATAAGTCTGTTTGTGATTGAAATGTGTGATTATGTGTTGATATTATTATATTTTGTATTATTTATAGTTTATGATTTTGTTGATAATAATTTTTCGAATTATTCTATAGTTATCGGAGTTACCGTTTTTGATAGATTATCTTTATGTGTATTACAGTTTATAATATTCAACGAATTTTATTATGTATTAGTAGTATGTAGTCTTGCTATTTCTATGTTCATTCATGTCCTAAGTTCGATGGTATTGTAAATGGATTGAGTGTAAAGTATTGGTGTGATGGTGAAGTATTTAGATACAATTTGTGTGAGGTGTATTTTTCCAATTGATATATTCAATAACTGTATCAAATTCAAGTATTTGGAATAATTTTAACCCTATCCATAAATGTGTAGTATTACAATGGAATAATACAAAACATTCTCTATTCCGACTAGAAAACAAACTTCAAAATAATGTTTATCATCTGAAACTTTGCATTCATTTTCAATTCAAATCAATATCGTTTCAAGAATCTCTAAATATCATTAAATTCACTCGCTACACTAAAATCTTTAAACTTTGGATTTTATGCTGTGAAGAATCGAAAAATATAGTTGACTAACAATATTCAATGTTCCAAAACACAAGAAGGGTACCTACCATTTCAAGCCTTGAATCATTCATATGATTTATAAATATTTCTTGAACATTTTTAGTAATTTATATTATTAATCCAATATTTTCCAATCTAATCACATTGAAGTAGTTATTCCTTTTCCCCTGGATAATCCAACTTCAGGTACTTTTCAAACATGTCATAATTATCACAAATATCTTGAACTACTCCTCTGTTATTTCTGTGCCATTTCCCATCTTATTCAGTTATATTCTTATATTAAATATTTCAATTTTTTGGCATGAGAATTGAGTCTTCTATCACTTTAGCATTGATTATGGCTGAAATTTCAAGTTTGAAAATTGTTTCGATTGATGCAGTGTAGGAAACTTCCTCTAAAATATAAGAAAAATTTGCCTCGTGATTGGAAAACATCCACCGCCATTGAAACATTTATTCTTCAAAATTCGCAAATTTTTATTGCAATAATTCCCAAATAATGCAAGAATATCAATGTTTCATTAGGCTACTGTTTCAAATTTTCTTGAGTGATTCCACATTTAATTTTAGTACAAAATAATACACTGAATATTATAATAACATTAATAATTTCTCCACCAAGGTTATTACAAAATTATACAAATAATAATTGTCTTTAATAATCTTGTTTCTTCACGTCTGTACACTGTACGCACTGGCGGTTCGTGCCCACGAAACAGGTGAAGTGTTGTACAGTAAAAGATACTTCACCTGGGGCACTTCACCTGTTTCGTGGGGACGAGCCGCCAGTGACTGTAGTGTTACAGGTATATCTTCCCAAATTGTAGTAGGCCTACTCACTTTTTAGAATAGCACATAACATTCCATTTAACAATTCCTACATTATTTACTTATAATGTTGTTTAAATATTCATTTCCCTTGTTAAGAATTATTGTGTTCAGATGTTTACAATGAATTTTGATTATTTTCTATGAATGCTCAAACTTGTTTGCAATAATAATAATTATATTATCGATATATTCCTTTATTAGTTGTTATTCGTACAGTATTCGGAACTGTGTAATTTCTTTATTGTTTTTTCAAGTTTCATGTTTGGAATACTATTACATATTTTATTCAACGATTTCTATATATAATAATATATCCTAAAGTTACGATCTCTACTTGATGTAGTTCTGTGTAAATAAATTTTTATTAACACTGATAATTGTTACGTATGAATGCGGAGTAATAAATTAGAGATTATATTTTGAAAATGGAGCTTTATACTTTTACTCGGTTTGCCTTTGTAGTATTTTATATGTTTTAGAATTTTTTGATAACTATTCGTTTGTTTGAAATTGAAAAAATGGAAGTGCATGCTCTAGAATTACTGGTGAATTATATAATTAGTTCTGAAACAATGGGCATATATAATGAAGGTAATCACACGACAATGAGTTGCCTACGGAGGTAAGTTCTTGAGATTGATAAATAAATAATGTTCCTGAGCTATTTATATTTCTCAAGAAACTGATGTAGGAAAGTAGAGAAAAAATACAATACAAATCATAATTTGGTCATATCATGAGGTTTTCTGATCATAGAGAACTTAAAAAAAATAGTGAAACATGTAGCTTTGCTTGTCAATGGAGGAGGGAATGGATTCAAAACGTCAAAAAGATCTAGCTCTGGAAAAAGTTAGGCCTATTAATAATGAAATTATCAATCGAAATATTTTTAGGACTAAAATAAGTGAAATGTGAAATTATTCCAGAGGCGAAAGTTTCAAGAGCTAAAACAAGATGGAGTGAAGAAGGAAAACTGTTTTTTTTTAAAGAAAATGACAATAAGTATCAACTAACATGAATCTCACTAAGTGTCTTCCTCTTCGGGAGCTCTAATGCTAATAATAGTAATATAATAAATAAAAGATATCCAAAGACTGGGATTTCTACATGACACTGCCGATCTGGAAGCCCCAGTGACCCAGTCTCTGTTTCAACAACCTCAAGTAAAAGTAGGCTAAGAATAAAGTAATTAGGCCCAAGTAAAATTATCAAGTATAGCCTGCCAGGTGTTGTCTATGAGACACCTTTCTCTTGACAGTCCTTCCCATGAATGTCCTCCTCTGATATCTGTATGGTTCAGCACTCCGGGAAACTGCGAAAGGTATCCAGCAGGTGTAGTGACTAGGTAGGTAGACCGCTCACAAACTATCCTGACAGAGCTTGTCATAACAGTCATTTGCCATCATCTTAATTGAATTTAATCTATCAGGTCTGAAAAATATGCAGTACCTAGCTTATGAAGACTGGAGAGTAGGAGTAGGATGGAATCTCAATTGTTATAAGACTAGGTACCAGTGGAATAAAGAATCAAATACACATTACCTGTAGAAGAATTCAAACACTATAAATTAAACTTGCCAAGGAGTTTTCATGGCAAAACCTTTCTTGGCCGTCAAGGAATGCGGAATGTCGGTATTTTTCCATGTGATTAAACTAGATGCGATTCTGCTGTAAGCTGTAACTTACATGGTAGGTACAGTACGGTACGGTAATTCAAAATGCGATTATAAATCAAAGTTTAATAACGACAGATCGGAAAATTTCTGAAACTATTGTTACTTTAAATTAAAATCAATCCATGTTTTAATAGCACTCTGATAATAAACCATAATTGAACACCGACAACAAGTTAAATTGGTTCGTTGTCGCTATCAAATTATTGTTTGAGGTTAAAATTTGACTTAACCGGGAAACGTAAAAATTCAAAATTTAATTTTCATGCGTTCTAGCGGTTGATCTAGTAACTGAAATCTTGAAAAAGTGAATGCTCATGCGATCTAGCGGATGATTTAGTAACTAAGATCTTGAAAAAGTCAATGCTCATGCGATCTAGCGGTGAACGTGTTAACTAGATCAAGGTTGAATTTTCTTGGTAAGACAAGTACTATCGAACTTGACTGAAGATGTTACTGTACTTCAAATAGCAGTAATCGCATGTGTTTGAGATAGTTCCAAAACTCACCGCTAGAGTGCATGCAAATGCACTTTTCTTAGTTTTTAGTTACAAAATCTCCCGCTAGATCGCATGAGCATTCACTTTTTGATAATTCTAGTTACTGAATTATCCGCTAGATCACATGAGCATTCACTTTTTTAGAACATCTATCCAATTTGATGAAAATTTGACTATTAATGTCTAGAAATTTTGATATTACTGTGAAAATATCGGTGATATTGATAATTTTGCAGTTATATCAATGGAAATATTGTTAGATCTCGATTTTCAAACAGTCAAACTCAAAAGTTTAAGTTTCGAGCCAGTCCAGTCAGCTGGTTGCGTAGTTTCAATATGAATCACAAGACAGCGCAGTGCAAACCAATCTCAGTCTGCATGCAGAAGACGTAAATTGTAAATTATTCAAAGTCGAAAGACATTTCTGATTTGGGTGTGCGTTTATTATTGAAGAGTTTAGTGTGATATTAACCATGTTATCCTTCTATGTGATATTCTAAATTTGAATCCTGTAAAAGCTTGTGATAATGATCAAACAACAATTCAATGATAGCTTATCACTGTCCGGTCTATTGTTTATGAATAATTCATTTATAACCTGCTTCAACTATGCTTGAAAGTCTTGTTGCCTGGGTTTTAAATAATTACCTAGGAAAATACGTTGAAAATCTCAATACTGACCAACTAAGCATTGCTTTATTACAAGGTAAGTAAAATTAGAATCTTTGTTATGTCTTTATGGTATAAGGGACAGCACTCTCAATGCCATCTTTTTTATTATTTATCCATTTAAATACTATACTTTTGCACTTTATTGCTATTTTTAATGCTCCCTGATCTGGTTTTGTTCAAAAAACTGAATTTGATTGCATTTCTTCGAGATTCTTTCAAAACTGGCAAAGGTTGCAGAGATTTTAGGTTATGTTCAACTGCCCTAATTATTTCTAACCAAACAACTCGTTTCTCAACCATCGTTAAGTCATCGACGTTTTTAAATGATGCGAAGTTCTTCTAATAATTGTTTAATGTCCTTGACTTGAATTGACTCTACTAGTTGATTAGATTTGAAGACAAAAATGTCTGGAATTCTTGAGCATTTACTTGATTGCACTATTTCACTTGATTTTTTAAATTGTTTGATCGGAAAGTCTACCATCATTATCTCCTCTAATAGATGAACTTTTTGAATTGATTCAAATTGACTACTGCTGTTCCTCTACATAAACAATAATAATTCTATGAACTTTATTTACTGGTCTATTCTCAATATTTTGATTTGGGCATACCAACTTACAAAGTTCTTGCTCAAAGGTTCCTCTTCATTGAAATACCGGTATTCAGTGATTTTTATTAATCGTATAAAATTTTTCCAAATATTAACATATTCCTAGTGTTTCATAAGCGAAATTCAATGAAATCTCAAGTTTCATTCAGTTAAAATTGGGAAAGTCCAGTTTTCGGCCAAAGTCTCTATCCACCATTAGGTCTGTTTTTATTGAGCATTTCTGCATAATTCACTAATGGATTGTTATATTCATTTCAAGCAAAAAATACATTTTGGCAAGATGGGAAAATAATTCCAGCTCGATTAATACTGGTTCAAAAAAGTATAAATTTGGTCTCAAATGTAGAGCAGGATGTTTTCTACTATTTGAGCCTAACCTCATAATTTTTGATCCAATATTGACCGAGTTTGAGTCATTTACCCATCTTGCCAGAATGTCTTCTTTGCTTGGACAGACTATACTTGCTATATGTAAGTATGTATGTCAATGGCGTAACAGCTCATGAGAGGCTTAGGCCTACCAGCTGGTTGCCAGTTTCATATTCACTACACTATACAGCAGAGGTGAATCATCAACCAGGATAAAGGTAACCTGTGGTTAGCACGTTGATCCTCTCAATCATAAGCTAGTTTCCGTGACCATGTGACGGCGCATAACACCTCTGAATAACATTCAGTTGATCAGTTAGAGTGTAATGCAACAATTACTATTCCTCCAGTAACGGTAAACGACTTCAGGGCTATCTTTACTGACGACAGCCAATCTCCTTAAGGAGTGACTAGGACTATACATGTAACTAATGTTACTCAATATAACTTAGTGATGTTTTAAATTTTCTTTCAGGTGCTGTTGAGCTAGAAAATCTACCACTGAGAAAAGATGCATTGCGGCAAATCGGTTTGCCGGTGCAGGTCCGTTCGGGTCTCATCGGCAAAGTTCGGCTCCAGATTCCCGTCAGTCAGATACGAAGTGCGCCTTGGGAAATATCCATTGAACAACTGTATGTTGTCATTGGACCAGTACATTTATCTCAGGTTAGTAGAGTTTTAAACATTAAATCTCTAAGCCTAGATCAAACTTATACTGCCTAATAAGTTGAAAAAATATATATTTTATTATAGATTTTAATGTTGGGGAGACCCTCACTGGTTCACAGGTAGGTTCCACCTGGCCAATGTGTACTGGTCACCCATCCAAGAGCAGTCCACGTTGTTCATGACTTTACTTCACGATTACATAGCAACTCGCCTAATAAGTTGATGAACACATGTTACATCTATTCAAAGGTGATTTAAAGATGCTTGGTTTAGAAATAGTTTTCACTCAACTTACCATAAGTTCATAATAATTTTAACCTGAATTAGTGGAGATAAAAAGCAAGATAATGGCAAGATACTGCTTGCCATTCAAATTAATTGATTGGCTGAAGTAATTCATTAGCAACTTTATAAAACGTTGAATGATAATGCTTTAACACTACTTTGAACGCAACACAATCAAAGGATTCTCTTTGACTCGAACATACTTGCAATTCATTATTTTATTTTAGGCTATAGTTGTGTCAAGCACAGAAGAGCCTTTAACATCATGGCTGCCATTCACTGCTGCCAGTAGTCGAAATGAAAATTGTTCTAGTATAACCAAATTTAGGAAGAAATAGTAACTTACAGGCTTAGACTATTTTTTCTGTCTCAGTTCATAATTATGTTATGATTTGTGCTATCGTATGTCAATAATTAAATGGATAAATAAATATTTTCATTCGTGATATCAATATGATTACGATTATTGTAAAAACGGTGGGTTGGCTGAAGTGATTTTACCCTGGAAGTTCTGCGCATGCGTAGAAAAAAGTTACACTCTCACTTCCCACCGCCATCTTGCAAGAGGCTCTTCTGTTCTTGGCACATCTATAGCTATAAAATCACAATGATTTGCGTGCTCAAAACAGCAACATTCAATATTTCTGTAGCATTTTGAACTCAATTCTAGATTACTAGTAGTTCTGTGAACAGTAGACCTCACGAAGTGACCCATGTATGGGGCATTATTCAAGTTTCATTAATTGCATGCGTCATTGAATTCAATTAATAATAAACTCGGCAGCTGGTTCAGCATTGATAATTCTATAGTGTGAATTTTCCTGTGTTCAGAAGTATAAATATATAGTAATATTTTAGCATGGAGGTAATTCCTTTTCCTTTCATATTATCCTTAAAATGTAATATTTCAAGAAACCTTGCATATACATCGACGCGCAATTTCAAGAGGAACATTCCTGTCAAATTTCATCAGAATCTATTGCTGCGTTTTGTCGTAAATGCGGAACAAACAAACATAAAGAGAAATGCAAAATCGTCGACTTGATTCTAGACCTCACTTACGTTCGGTCAATAATAGAATACCAGTGTGCTAGTACCATTGTTCATTGGTAATAATTTATCAAACATAAATTGTAGACTAGGCCTTTAGGGTTTTAGCCCATTAATATTGATTTTTTTTTAAATGTGAAAAGTTTTTTTCAAAGTGAACATTTTAATGTAAACCATCATCTTTAATCCACCATGTAAACATCATTATCACTCATTCATTATCTCTCACTCATTATCACCTTTGCTTAAAACACTGATAGCAAGTCGCAATTGTAATAATAAATAACAATAATAATAATAATGATAACTTTGATGTTGAGTAGGCCTAAATTCATTCATTCTTTCTTTATTGTCCTCCCTGTTAGTTTATATTATTCAGATCCCTTTTCTAATTTTACTTTTTCCTATTAATTTCCAATAACTTATTCCCTTTTTCAATCTCCAGTGGGATGAAGAGGCAGAAGAAAACGCGGCCCAAGATTACAAACTGAGCCTGCTGGATGCAATTGAAGCAAGGTGGCGAGCTGAGACTGAGTCAGGCCAGGCTCCCAGCTACTATGCGTCCAGCTACTCATCGTGGCTCAGCTATGGCACAACGCTTGTTACCAATATTGTGGAGAATCTGCAGGTAAATTGAACTGTACATATTACAGTGCTTACCTTTTTTTGAAAGCTAATATCAATAGAATAGAGCTGTGAAGTGCGTAACATTATATCCCTCAAATAGCTTTCAGCTAGAGGGATACTATAGTACTTTGTAATCAAATAGATAATCATAGATAATCATTCAAATAGATAATCTATAGATAATCAAATAGATAATGCAATTAAAATTGCATTTTTGAACCATTAAATAAATAATAATTTTTGAACCATTCATTTAATACTAGAACAATTCAATCTCTCAATGTATAGTCTGTCCAAGCAAAGAAGACCCTCTGGCAAGATGGGAAAATGACTCCAGCTTGGTTAATATTTGTTTAGGAATTATAAATGTAGTCTTATTATAGTAGATCAAGTTGTTTCCTACAATTGATAATTTTTGAACGAAAATTGACCGAGCTTAAGTCATTTTCCCATCTTGCCAGAATGTCTTCTTTGCTTGGACAGACTATAACACGCAGCAGAGTCCACAAAACAGATCAAATGCTGTAATTAAAATTATGAATAGGCTTTGAAATAAGAAAGGCTTTTTCAATTGAAATAAGATAACTCGATTACAGAAGGTTCACATCTGTATCACAAAATATTCCTCATAATCCCTTCTACTCTGTCAAAGAATTTATGGAGAATGAAATACATCTAATGGATTTTGAAATGTATGAAAATGTATAATTGAATGTAAATTTCAGTCCAATTCTGTACTGTATCTGATCGTTGTTTAATTAAAAATATTGTGCTGTAATTCTGCATATTATGGTTATTGTTGTTATTATGTATAAATGTATGTTGTTACTGGTGCGATAATCGTTGATCATGAACGATGATTGTTCTTGCTATTGAAAAACAAGAGTTGTGATTGGCCACAGCTGATCGACTACAACGATCATCGTTGACGATCAACGATCATCGCACCAGTAACAACATACCTTAACATTCAATGACAAAAATACTCTTTATATTTGTAACATAATTTTGAAGAATATAGAATAAATTTTCAGGTTATTCAAAATTATGCTAAACGGTTACCCATTTCAAGAAGAATTCGGAAGAAAATTGATGATATAAAATTAATACATTTGATTGGGCAGTTTTTCAAGTTGCTACACTCGCTACCGCATAAATTACCTAAAAACTTATAAACAAATTACCTGACGAGTTCAAGTCTATGCCAATTAATATATTTAAAAAAATTTATAAAGATTTGCTAAGGTTTTCTGTACAGTGAATGATTTCTTTATATATGATAGATTATAGGCTAATGCGCTAATCTAATATCACTGATTGTTTCAATAATCTAAATTTTACTTTTATCCTAAAAGTTTTTATGTTTCATTGATGTGACTGTAACTCACCTTTAATAATTCTTTAAAAGAATTATTTGCTCTGACAATATTCAACTGTTAATTGTATGATAAAAATGGGTTGATTAAATATATTATATTATCTTATCTTATCTAAAAAACCTTAGAAGTTGTGAAATAGTTTTTAATTTACTGTCATTTTCTTGCAATAGGTCAAACTCTATATTATATTCTATTCTCTCAATAAATTACTTTTCATTCGACTCAATAAATTAACAAACTCCATTAATATTTACTCTTCTTTTTGTCCAGTTAAAAATCAAAGACGTCCACATTCGTTACGAGGATGATCAGACGGTTGAGGGATCTGTGTTCGCGGCCGGGCTGCGTATTGAGTCGCTCACCGCGCAGAGTTGTGACGAGACGTTCACGCCCAAGTTCATCTGTTGGGAGAGCAGCGGCCATTCGTTCAAAGTGGTACAGATGACCGATTTGGCAATCTACTGGGACAGCTGTTGTCGTGTGGAGGATGGAGCTAAGATGTGGGGCGATATGAGCATGCAGGAACTTATGGTTGGTGGTCACACAATCCCTTAATTTCTTTTAATAGACAAGGAGTTGTACACTAGAAGTTTAATGTTGGTTAAATCTACAGAGTATTGGATGAAAAGACAAGATATTGTCAAACCATTGATTTACTAAAAAAATTGAGATACCGATACCGGATTCGGTTGCTACACCCTTATCAATCTCTGGTAAACTAGAACTAAAATTAAAGGCAGTAGTATTCATACCGCTATTGGTGGGCCAACGGCAGAAGTTCTCTCTGATTGGTTCAAGCGTCTACCAATAGCAGTGTTTGACCTTTACTGCTCTTTAAATTGAATTTTAGTTTACCAGAGATTGATAATGGTGTAGCAACCGAATCTGGTATCTCAATTTTCTAATAAATCTGTGGCTTGACAATAAAATAATAATAATATTCGTGTAACCTGGCTGGCTCAGGTCTGGTGTCAGAGTTTTCAGGTCGCTCCTGATAAATTTCAGGGCCTCTGACATGACTTAACGACTGTTTTTAGGCAGCCGGGACCGACGGCTTAACGTGTCCATCCGAAACACGGGAAAGTGGCCTGAGAAAAATTCCTGGTTTGACCTGGGTTTGAACCCGGGACCTTTGGGTTGCGACGCCAGCGCTTAACCCACTCAGCTACGCCACCCCCCATGGCTTGACAATATTTTGTCTTTCGTTTCAACTCTTAATTGACAACATCAGCTGTTGGAGAGTACAACGAGCAGTAGAAACCGCCCAAGTTTTGGGCGTCAGCTATGCAATATTAGTTATTTTTAAGAATAAAATTGAAAAATAGTTATGAATTGCCATCTCAGAATAATATTGTCAATAGCAAATAATTTTCCTGTTAGTTCATCATCATGAACAGAAATGCATACTTCATTGTTTGCCTCATGAATCATGCTTTATTCCACCATAAGTTATAAGAATTGGCAACTTGTTGTAGAGAATAATGTTATCTGAACGAAATTGGAACACATTGAACAAACAATTGAGCAGTGTTTGATTTTGAATAGAGTACTTCTTTGTAACTGAACCAATTTATAACACTTGTTTATCTAGATTATTTGTTCGGTAAAAAGAAAAATGGTTATTATTGTATTGTCAAATTTATCATTTATACTTCTTTTAGAAATGTCTATAATTGTATAACTTTTCGTTTTTCAATTTTGATTCTGTGATAATCACAGATAGGCTAGAGAAAAATGTCCTTAATTTTTGTGATTGACTAGAAGTTAAATCTGAAGGAGTACAACTGTTCTTATCTCATCACGTAATCTATAGAATTTCTACGCTAAAATTATTAGCAAAGAAAGTGATTTTCTTTTAATTGAGTTGTTGAAATAGGAATAGAAATTCTCAATTTAACTCACTTTCTTCTGTGTTGTCAAAATACTAGTTCCTATTTACTGAACTGTTGTCTACAAAATCAAATGCCATATTTAACTTATCCATAATTTTCAACTTATTGATGTTGGGTCCACTATTTTGAATTTAACTTTATTTTTTCAAATAGGAATGTGGTCATATTATGCATGATTTCAAAACATATATCTAAGAGAAATTGAGTTCCATGATTTCGAAACATATAAGAGAAATTGAGTGCTAAGAAACCGCACATCAATATTTGAACCCATTGTGGAGCTATCAACTTTATTGTAGTAAATATCTCTTATTAGCAATTGAAGTAACTTTAAAACGGTTTGAGATATCAATGCGCGGTTTCCAGAATTAATTTCTCTTGAAAATCCGCATCGAAATCATGTATAACAAAATGGCCATCTTCCCATTTAAAAATGAAATTGAGTTTAATATGGCTGATCAAATTTTTAATGCCAAAATTGAGTTGAACTTTCAATTTTAGTACGATTCCCTTTGTCACCGATCGTCGAATCGTTTTTGTATAAGAAATATTGAGCCGTTTCCAAACCTTTCACCCACCCTATACATTCAAGTATACAATTAATTATATCTAATTATTATTCTGTATAATCTAATCATACACTGGTGCAGTTCAATTAATGAAAATGGTATTTTACAAGTGCTTGAAAGGTTAAATGCACCCGTTGTATTTATACCATTAAACCATGGTCGAATGCAACGTTTGCATCTACACCATTACACCATCCTTATCTAAGAAAATCAAGTTACATTATCACATTTTCCTATAATAACAAATCCTCTTTACTATAATTCTAGGTGGCAATGAGTGGACAGAACAGTGACAAGCACGAGTTCCTGTTGACACCAGTGAGCGGAGCGGCGCACATCAAACGCAACCGATCCGAACAGGCGTTGCGCTCTCGCAATCAACCGCGTATAGTGTGCGACCTTCTACTCGAGGATGTGCCCATTACATTATCGGACGTAAGTTTCACATTTTCTATAAGAAGGAAGCTTACTCAGCTCAGTAGCAATGTTAGATGGCATCATTTTATAGTGTTCAGAAGGAATTTTGTTGCATCACAGAAATTGTCTGTATTTCCTTCCAATATTGCTATTTCCACCACTTTCATTGATATTTTTAGTCAAAATTTATTTTATTTTATTAATTTATTAACCATGGGTTGCTTTGCAAGCCATAATAGAGTTATAATTGTCATAGTGCAAGACATTTCTGTCATAGCCTTTCTGTCAATAGTGCCAGAAAGGTATACTTGCCATACATAAAGATATTAAATGATTGATAAATTAAATTAGAAAAATAACAAATACCTTTTTTAAAAAACTTTAAAAGTATTTAAAAAAAGGTATTTGATTTTTTCATTTTATTTATCAATAATTTTAAATAGCCTTAAGTTCAAGGTTTAATTTTTAGATATTAAATGGTTGCAAAACATGTATTGTTCAATAGAGTTACACCACTAAAGTATATTGTTGATTGTGACGTTTTCAATTGTATATTTGTACACTTGAAGGAATTAAATCTGTTCTATTCTAATAATTATACCTATATTAATTTATTTGAAAAAAATTCAATACCTTATCCTGTGTTTTATCCATAAGGACTTTATGGATAAAACACAGACAGAACGTCCAAAACGGCTTATTTCCAAAATTCAAGATAAATATTCTAAACAAGTTTATTTATTCAAGTATATCTAAACATATCCAAGTACATCTAAGGTTATATCTACCGAGTATACTGTACTTTCTCAAATAAGCTAACACCATGTAATGTTTTTGTCCTGTTCAGAAACAATACGGCCAGATGGTGGGCTGCGCCAAGGGCTTGGATCGCATCGAGAAGAACCGTCGATACCGCAAGCATCGTCCCGCATGCTCTGTCAAAGACGCACCGCGCCAGTGGTGGCACTATGCGTTCGCATGCTTGTTGAGCGACTCAGGCGCATGCGCTGTGCGACTGGAAGGCATGCTGCAACGCGCGAGGGACAATTGCGCCTATGTGCGTCTGTATGCGGCAATGTTGGCTGGTGAGAAAGCGAACCTGGCGCCCGAAGATAAACGGCTGAAGGATGCTGTTGAATGGGAGAGGGGCTTTGAGGAGTTGCGGGTGTTGAGGGAGGTTAGTGAGTGATCTGATTTGATTGAAATGAAAGAAATTTATTGGAAAGTAGAGTCAGGTTTTTCTCTGATGTGGGTTTCCCTAGAGAGACTGTATAATCATAGGCTACTGAAGACATTGACTGTGTCACTTTTGAATGGTCAGCTCGGTTAAGTCTGCCATACTTTTACCAATTCTCATAAGATTTACATTAAAAAAAATATGCTTATGGCTTTTATTGTGAGGAGCAACCCATAAGGGTAGGTTCCACTCGCCTTGGTCACAATCTGGTCACCCATCCGAAATCAGTCCATAGTGTTTGTGACTTAACATCACAATCACCTAGTAACCGTTTCACTGAACAACCAGACACACCACACATAAGATTTACATTGAAAATACACTTGAATAATCTGTTATTGTATCATTCAAAGTCTTTTCAAGTCCGAATGTGATAGTTTTTGGTTTATCTGCATTAAGAAATTCTATTCTATTCAATAAATTAACAAACACTTTTAAACTTGATTAGGAAATGATTTTATGGCTCAGTCGCATTATTCTTCAGGTTTCTTATTTGTTCTCTTTGGTGTTGGAATTTATTTTATTCCACTCATCAACAGTCTTAATTTGAAATTTTCAATATGACTCTTCCTGGACCGTAATTATTTGTTTGAAAAGTGATGTGATATCATAACCTCATTCTGACTACATCAACTTTTACCAAACTTTTGGAGATAAATAGTAAGGGCAGAGCCGGTTTTTCATCTCCCAAATCATTTTAATTTAATTGTGTGGATGTATATTTGGATAAATTAATATTTTATGTGATTTTCGTCCAGTTGAAAATCAAGGACACGCATATCCATTACAAGTATGACCAGTCCATTGAGGCATAATATCTTAGACTAACTACCATTGACTAAGCACATTGTCTTTGATAATATCTAATTGATTATTATCTTATTGTTTATTGGTAGAATATTGTTTATTGAATGTTCCTCTATGTTTAATCCATTTTTTCCAATTTCCAGTTGGCAATGACACGTGTCCGCCCTCCAAGTGTCCCCAAACCTCTTCCCCCACCACCAGAGGCGGTCGGTGGTAAAGCCCCGCCCCCGGAAACGGAACTAGCCAGCAGCCAACAGCAGCAGGGACGCAGTGTACTGGTCAGCTGGTTTCCGCAGTGGTGGGGATGGCAGGCCACGCCCCCCGACGAGAGTGGGAGTGGTGAAGCTCCGCTCACCGAGGGGAGTGGCCGGGCTAGAGACAGTTCGGCTAGAGAAAGTACAGGGCTTGAAGAGGAGATACTGGACGCGTTAGCGGATTCCGTGGAGAATAATACGATATTGAGAAGGGATACGGTTTTTGGACAGTTCAACTTTTCGCTGAAAAAGGGATCAGTGCATTTGTGCCAGGTTGTGGCTGATGCAACTAATAATGAAAACAGGTTTGTTCATACCGCACTTCATTTCCAAAACTGTCCTAATTCCAAGAATTTACAATCGAATCAAATTCAATATTTGAACATGAAGTATTATCATTGCAATGAGAACTAATCAAATCAGTTCATTTTTATTTAAATATTTGTACAAAGTGAAGTTCACTTATAGAATTACAGGATGCATATACCTTCAAAGGCATAAGCCTGAGGTGAAGATAGATAAAATGACTTTATTCTACACTTGTAAAAATATTACAAGAGTTTGTGGGCGAAGTTGGAGGGGTGAATTGCAATTTTTATTGAGATACAATCTACATGAATATTATATAGACATGGACTGTTATAATGAATGATGAAAACTTTGATCTTGAGCTTGAACTCTCAATATAAGGCTTCGTTGCACTAGCTATATTCTTGTCGAGCGAAGAAGACATTCCTTCAAAATGGCCAATTGAAACGAGAGTGCACGCAGATCTGAAAATTTTATTTTAAAATCCCTTCTGCCAACCTACCGCTGGTGAGTTGCAATGAGAGGCAGATAGTGGATGTGGGACTATTTTCATTTCGACTGCTGGCAGCATTGAAAAGCTGCCATTTTGAAGGGATGTCTTCTTTGCTCGACAAGATTATACCATACAAAGCTCATCGATTTCATTCAAATTTCTTTTTTCCAGGAGTAGCTGTATGATGGAGCTACAGTTTGAAAACGTTCAACTACGTTTGGAATCTCGGCCGAGAAATAGTTCCCTGTGTTTTCACATTTCGTTGGGCGCTGTTTCTCTGCATGACCATCTCACTCCTGATTCCGCTTTTCCCATTCTGATTTCTCCTCAGAGTGAGTAGTAGTAGTAGTGGTACTAGTAGTAGCAGGCCTAGTAGAGTAAGTAGCTTATCATGCTAATGTTTCTCCATTCATTTATTTATTCATCCTTTTTTAATTATTCATTCATGTAATGTTGTGGGTGATCAATTGTCATCCAATACACATTATTACAATAATTATTTTCAGCTGAAGGTATTAATTAGGTATTGATAAGGTCAATCAACTCATTAGTAGCCTAATTTTACCGAAATTCTTCTTTATTCATGTATTTATTTATCCACTTCTCAATTTACTCATTCAACCATTTAAGTAGAGTGTAGGTGATCATACATGGTGATAGGTCAATTACATACTTGAACTATATGAACAACCAATTACAATATATTACAAATTTGCATGCAGAATTACATATGCAATACATGTGCATGATTAATGCATTTTCACATAATTCAAATTGATAAAACATATGCATATGGCTTTCTTGGTGGGGAGCTACCTATAAGGGTACATTCCACTCGTCTTGGTCACAATCTGGTCACCCATCCGAAAGCAGTCCATAGTAATGGTGATTTAACATCACAAGCACCTAGCAACCGCTCTCACGGAGGGCCCATCAACCACACAATTATAATTATACAGTAATTACAATTACAGTTATGGGTGTTCATTACTATTGACAATGTCATCAATTTAGTACCCAATCTATAAAATTAGATAGTCTTGAAATTTAAAAAAAAATCCAATATATTCTTATCCTTGAACAAAATGTGCTTTTATTAATTTAATAATTGAATTATAAGACAAGAGAATAATTCATCTCATTATAAACTCTATTAACTTATATTTTCAACTTTTCATTATTTTTAAACTATATTTGTTCAAATCAATTCAAATATGATGATAATAATTGAAATTCGACTATTCATTCTAGTTTCAACCCTTAAATTGCTGCATTGCGCTTATGGCGTACAATGCTGCCAGGTGTGTGTAAGAGAGAGCGGAGGTCAATTTGACGTTATTACAGCTTATAAAGTTATAAATGACAAAAGTGTACTTACATATTTACATAAAAAATCCATTGTCATAAGACTATGTCATTGTCATAAGGTAGGAAGTCTCAGGCTATAATAATGATAATTTTTTCGTTTTTAGATTGTGAGAGTGCTCCCTCTGGTAGACCAACTGGCAATAGAAATTTGCCACCAGGCCTTGCCAGACTTTTGCAACAACAGCAAAATGCCGGATCAAATCAGCAGCCATTGTTTCAGCTCATCTACGAGTACAAACCATTCAGCTCCAACTTCGATTACAGGTAAATTTCAATTCATTATTATTAAAATCACCTGGTATAGTCGGGTCGAGCAAAGAAGACATTCTGCCAAGATGGGGAATTGACTCAAGATCTTCTTTTTCTTTTTCTTGACCCCCTTCTGCCTTTACAGCGTAGGGGGATTCAAGATCAAGAAATCTATTAGCCATAAAACATACAGAAAAGTAAGCGATAGGCTTTGTCAATACTGTAATATCAAAGCTCGGTCAATATTCGATCAGAAATTATGTATTTCATCTCAAATTGTAAATGTTTTTTACAATTTGATACTAAATTTTTAATTCTTGAACCAATATTGATCGAGATGGAGTAATTTTCCCATTTTGCCAGAATGTCTTCTCTGCTCGATCAAACTATAGATCAATTCATTAATATCAAAATCACTAATATCACTAATCACTAATATGTATCATTAATATCAATAAGTTTTGTAATGATCAGTTAATGGAATAGAATGTGTTGTGTGTCTCATTGCTCGCTAAGGGTGGTTGCTAGATGCTTGTGATGTTAAGTCACAAACATTATGGACAGTTTCAAGATGGGTTACCAGAATGTGAACAAGGTGAGTGGGATCTAACCTTACAGGTCCTTCTCGATCAAGAAAGTCATAATATACATATATATTTTATGGATAATTATCAAAGTACCCTATTTCAATTATTTTTTCAATGCATTACTTGTTTCGACTATTTGTAGTCATTTTCAAATGGGAAATTTGAAAATGACGACAAATAGTCGAAACCTGTAATGCATTGAAAAAATAATTGAAAAAGGGTACTTTGATAATTATTGATAATAGTGATAAAAGTAGCCCTGAGATAAAGGAAACACTTTTCATGGAATACAATGGAATTCAACCTTACTCATTTCAAAGATTCTACTCAGTTCAGTTTTTAAATGTGAAAGGGAGTAAGTTGGGAAATTTAATGAGAATTGGGTTCTCAGGTTGAGAATAGTATTCATCTGTTTCCTGACAAATAATTCGGTTATTTTTGTATTTTCTACTTTATTTTCCACAGGTTACAAGTGAAGAGCGAGAGTCTGGACATAGTTTACAATCCGGATGCAGCCAAATGGTTGTTGGAGTTTTTCACGTGGCCACATCAGAATATGGATCCCAGCTTTAGGCTGGCTGCCAGACAGGGTTATAATGCTATGAAACAACGCACCAAGAAAGAATTGCTGCGCAACTGGGATAGTATACTGCAAGGACATCATGTAAGTTTAGAAATATTACTTTTTTTTAGATGAAACTGGTGTTGTGTATCCATTCTTTTTTCCACTTTAAAATTTAAAACTCAATAAAAATCACTTAAAAATGGAAATAAACTTACTTAATAGTAGTTACTATAGTTTCGACCTGTTGTGTGGCCATCTTCAGACTCAAACTTCATGAGTCTGAAGATGGCCACACAACAGGTCGAAACTATAGTAACTACTATTAAGTAAGTTTATTTCCATTTTTAAGTGATTTTTATTGAGTTTTAGATGAAACTGTTTCTATTCTCAACCATCTGAAGCAGTGTGTCCACGGTTCAATTGGCTCTCGAATGGATACATTCAATAAGATTCAAACGCAACTCAATTGGATGCATTCAATAAGATTCAATTCATTGAATACAATCATAATATTCAATTGGATATATTCAGTGAGATACAAAAGTCCCAACTTTTCCATTCATTCCAAAACAATGTAAGACGTTTGGATATGATAGAGTATTTGTTGATTAAATTTGTATAGTGTATTATATTGATTTGTTTTGTGTATTGGATTTGGGAGACGATTGAAACGTGCATTTACCGATGGATATCTAAGTTTGATTCTCGATCTAATTTGCTAAAACAATAGATATCAAGAGTAAGCTAATTGATTCTTATTAATTTGGGACATAACCGTCAATGAAAATTACTTCTAATTGAGCTAGAGAATCTCATGAAATATTTACCTGCTAATGAAGCTTTGGATATTCATGGATATAGACTAATCAAAATCCTTCTGTATAATTTATTTGTTTCTTATTTTAGTTTGATTCTGCGTTAGTTTGACAAGATTATGTTGAATTAAGCTCTTCTGTATGTACAAACACCATTCTATTTAATTGAATTCTATTGATTCCAGCTTCTTATTCCCCTAGTCTTATACAGCGTATAGTTTCTTCATGTACTTTGTATTTTAAGCTTTTATAAAAATAAGTTCATGTAAATTTGAAGGGTAATAACTCTGATCACAATACTGTTTCAAGCTACTTTGTAAATGTGAGGTGTAAGGCTTTAAAATGCCTCTTACCAAAGGTTCTCTCACATTCCCTTTAGTTAATGAATGATTCGTGAATGATGTAATAACCAGTTAAATTTTTAAATAAACATTTATTTTCAAGGTGGTCAGGCATATATGAAATCACAACTAGTTGTTGATCTGAGAGTTCCTGAAATTTCTCTTACCAAGGTTCTCTCACTTTTGGTAGATTAATGATTCGTGAATGATTAATTTTCATTAATTTTCGTTAATTTATTCATTAATTTAAATTATTCGTTAATTTATTCATAAATTTTCATTAATTTATCGCTTTTGAAGTTTGGAATCATCAAATCACAACAGCCAGAAACACTATTCGTTTGAAGTTGAGTTCTACTAAGGTTCAGTTAATTGACTCTTCTCTTACCTTCCATATTTTTATTCATTGCAAAAATCAATTTCAGAATGTTCGTAAGTCCTGGGATGTCGAATTGGATATTTCGGCGCCGCAAATATTTCTCGTCGAGCATTTCAATGACAAGAACGCCATCTTGTGTGTGGTCGACTTTGGCAAATTGCATTTCACCAATCAGAACGAGGAAGCCAAAGAGAAGAAAAACGAACAAGTTGAAGAAGAGGAGGATGAAGGTGAGCTGTTATTGATCACAACGAATTTTCATTTTTGTTAAATTTTTTATTCAATTGGCCTGTTGAACGAAAATCAATTAGATCTAATCGCTGTTGAATTTTGTCATCCAACATAATGGTGGAGTTTCCTTTAACCAACACGTCACGACGTTCGGCCGCAGTCAGACAGCTAATCACAGCTCTTGTTGTTTAAGCTTGAGGACAAGACAAGAGCTGTGATTGACTGTAGCTGTCCGACTGCGTCTGACCGTCGTATCGTGTCGTGCTAAGGAAAACTCCCTTTCCTATGCAAAGTGAACCAATGAATGTCGTTATTATACAGTGATTTATTCCGATTGGGTATTTACGATTCCACTGCCGTTTGATTCAATCTACTTTCCGTGTAACTTGCCGTAAATCTTGAGGAAAATTCCACAGAGCTATTGTTGATATTGTTGAACCGTTACATAAGGAACTAGAAACTCTCAGTTTTTGTCGGAATTAACAGGTAAAGATAGAATTGCAAAATATATGTGTTTTCACTTTGCGATTTTCGTAATTTCCATTTCAGGTAAGTGAAAACAAAGGTTGTCAGATCCACAAAGTTTATGTAAACTAAATGGGCCTAAGTTATTTAAAATAAACGTTGTGGATATGACAACCTTTGTTTTCACTGATCTAAATTATGGATAAGATCCAAAACATCACTGATGAAAGTGTAAATTTCATTTGAAGATTACCGCACTCATACTCAATCAGAAAATGTTGGTGTTTCAATCACTAGTGTAAGCATATTTTCTAATAGCTACTAAATCTGTTTGTGTTCGTGGCTCAATTCCATTTCAATGAAATAATAAGAGGATATAATAATGATATAGGCCTATAAAATGTTATGCAGAGCAGATACTTAATTTTATTTATTACATTATTTATTATGTGTTATTGATACGTCTTGATGATTAATCGTTGATATACATCATCTGTTGTTATATTTGATTGACTTCTTTATCTTGAAATCCAAATATTGATTATTTATTGATGCACAGCTTTAAGTACCATTCTTCACTATTTCTTATATAATTTTTTTCTGATTTTTTAGAAGCATTCCAAACGCCCTGGTCAACTCCTCCAGGAAGTGAAGCCAGCATTTCAATCGGGTCTCCAATTATGGCGAAAACTTTAAGTTCGGCCGACCTTAACAATAGTTTCAACGAGTTGGCTCTGCATCACAGACTTTATGACAAGTTAGTACCGTACCATCATAGTTTATTGGTAACCTTTGGGTTATAAAAAATTCAAAAGTTTTATAAAAAAGTGAAACTGATGAAAGGAGCAGTAGCAAGTTGTTCATTTTTGAGATGATATTTTCGAGATGATAGTCAATTAGAACTATTATCTCGATAATTATTATTAGAACTTGATTATTATTGGCGAATATTACAAGGTAAGTACATGTAGTTATGTAGAAAGGAATCAATCCACAAAAAAGAAAAGTTAGATTTTTCAATATTTGAGATGATTATACTCATATTTATGTTGTGAAGAATGTAACCAAACCATAGGTAACTGTTTTGGGAAAAAATCACGGGAACCAACTTTTCCCCCAATTAATCAGAGATTTCAATAATGCAGAATGGAACCAAGCGCCTTGGTTTCTTTCTACAGATAAACTCCCTCAATATTAGCTGATTTATTTTAGTTAATTGAAGACATACAGAAAGGAACAAACTCACATAAGACGGGCATTTTGTACCTGAGGTTCCCAATATTCCAATGAAAAATAAGAATATGCTGTTATGGAGAAAGGAACCAATCCACATAATTGCCATAAAACGAGAAATTATTGCTTTTCATGTATCTAAATATCCAAGTTATGATATTGAAAGCATAGATACGTTTACAAAATCAGAATATCTGATTGAAGAATAAACTGAGAGGTATTCAGTTTCCATTTTGGTACTGGATATCTCAGAAGTAGTTGGATGTGGCTTGGCTCTTTTCTGCATTAGGCGGTAAAATTATTCAATTTAATCATGTTTCTTGTTTTGGTAATAACTCGGTTCACATAAGTATTCATGTAGTATACTTCGATGGTATTGTATTGTTGTATTTTTATGTGCCTAATACCAATTTTTGTAAGTTAAATCTTATAATTGTTTTTCAGATATTTGGTGGAATTGAACGATCTACAAATTCTTGTCGGCCGTGTAAAAGATAATTGGAAGTTTGCTCATGTGAGGGGTACATCGGCTCTACATGTTTTGGATCGCTTCAATATTTCATTACAGGTATTGTAAAAAACAATAATCGCGGCTGCAGTTTTATGTCTGGGAAGCAGTATTTCGAATTTCCTCAAGTGAAAAACTAAACATATATTCAAAATAGATATTATCATGAGGTAGTATCGGGAAAAGTGCTCCCCAGATATATTATTGTAGCCATAATCGTTGTTCATTGTGCCATCTGCATTCTCCTTCATATTTAATATTATACTTATTTTATATTTAATTCAATGTCAATGTTAACTCGAATTATCGTCCTTGATTGTTTAATATTGACTTGGGTAGAAAATAATAGTTGAAGGGGCGATCTCACAGAATCTTCAAATTAACTTAACTCAAAAACGACGTGGTCGACCCGCAACAGACAAGTCTGACGTCAAAAGTTGGACGTTTTAGTTGTAAAAGTTGTAGTAATTATTATCTCTGTATTTTATATTTTAGTGATGTGATACTACTTAAAATAATTCACGTTCAAATTTATTGTGATGACGATGTTCAACTGTCTATTGTTTTTTGTATGATGAGCTATGTTGAATAAATTTTTATCTTATCTTTTCGTCTGCTCCTTTTGCGCTCCTACAACTGTCAATCAGTGCTGTCATTAAGCTATGTCCAGATGATATTTTCAAAATCAAAAGAGACAATAGATGCTCTACATAAGCTGTTAGAAGGTTACATCTTGTACAAGAGACATACAATAACGTCAAATTTTTGGCGACAGCTATAATTTGATCTACTTTGAATAACAATCAGTGTCGAGATGATGAATCTTTTCTCTTCTCTTTTACTATCAGGCAGGATCAAAATTTTTGAACCAATATCGACCGAGCTGGGTACAGACTATAGCTTATTACCCACTGCAACATCTGAATGACGTAATATTTTTATCAGCTTATAATTATTCAAACTTTGATTTATTTTACAGTTGGAACGTCGAGTTGTCTATACAACTGATCCACAATTTCCGAGTTTGACTTTGAGTGGAAATCTACCAAAGCTGATAGTTCACGTCAACGAACAGAAGATACAAGCATTGAGAACCCTTTTCTACGTTGTATCAGGAAGAGGCCTGTTATCGCCATTCAAGTGAGTATAAAATTTAAATTTTTTTAAATAACTTATTCCTAATGAAACTTTCATAAGTTAGGTACTTGTCTGTCCCTCCTTTAACAATACCACAATGTCTCTTACATCAAGGACTCTTTAAACAGCGGATTTCTGATATGCAGTAGCGATACAAAAGTCAATGTATCGATACACATTCGTACACGAAGGTAGCTCATTAACACAAAATATTTGCAACGTGGGGTTGCAAAGTAAGGTTACCTCATTTTACAATGTCGAAAATCTGAGAAAAATAAATAATATTGACTATCTGAAACATAGTTTTTAATTTTTTATTAATTTATATTTAAAAATTCTCAAACTAAGTTTAAATGCTCTCCAAATGTTTATAATTGAGAATTATTACAGAGGAAGGATAGTTTCAGTCATAGAAACTATTCAGAGAAAGGAAGTATCCTTCAACTATATATCCTTTCTCTATGATTATAATCAGCATATTTTCCATTTCAATATTGGACCATATCACTGCTACGTATTAGAAATCTCTTGATCAAAGTTGGCAAATGATGGTGGATTCGACTGAGCTGATAATGATTCTTCTACAATAATTAATTGATTAAATTTGTGTGAATATTGATGTTTTCTCGTCGTGCCGGGGTGTCTTCTTGGTTTGGATGGGCTGTGTAGTAGAGTGAATTTGAAACTGGCAACCAGCTGGTAGGACTAGGCCCTTCATGGGCTGTTGAGCTGACATACATAACACATCATACATTGATGTTTTCGAACCTTTTCATAATGTAAGAAACTTGTCGTGACTTCATTTTCATGAAAGTCATTAAGAACTATTCAATTCCATTTTTTTTTTTTATTTCGATTTCCACTCTGATTTCACAATTCCAATTAAAGTGTACTTGTGACAACAAACAACTTGAGTTTCTTTTATTATTCAAATTCAAATTCAAATCTATTGAGGTTTTCAAAAACAAAACATATTACAATTATTGACACTTTTGATTATTATTAATTATAATTTCTCAGATAAAGAAGCTATTGATTGATTGATTATATTGTTTAATATAATTTCATTGAAAATTGTAATGTTTCTTTTTTACGAGAAATAAGAGTATTATTATTATACCGAAAAAGTATTATTATTATACTCACATTGTGAGTAGCCTTTCACAAAGGCGAATGCCTGTTGGGTGAGGAACGAGACTAGCATATGGGACAACAGACAATCAATTTGATTATAATTTTAATTCCAGATCGTACGATCCAAGTCCGATGCAAGAGGAGGCCAAGCCGGATGGCGGGTCGGACGGGGAGGCGGCTGACAACAACAGGTCGGAGGCGTCCTACTCGGAGCACACTCACAACGGATCGGCACGCCTGCTCATGCTGCAGTTCTCCATTGATCAGATGGCTCTTGAGGTATTATCTCTCTCAAAAAATATTCGTGTGGCTTTTATTTTTGGGAAGACCCTAGTATTTATGGTATGCCTTTAATACTAGTGACATAGTATCAGTCATCACCTATGCAAGAACTGTCTCGAGTGTTTGTTACTTCATGGCTCATACACGCCAGTTCGTTTTCTATTCAAGTACCCTTGATAGAGTAGCTAAGTTGACTAAAAGAGGCTGCAAAATACAAACTAGGCTATTCTTTCAAAATGGGAATCTCAAATCATATATTTAGGCTACTCGTATAATCTTTTATAATGTATTTTCGTACGGGTTCATCAGCTGTTTGTGCACTCTCTGTTGAGAGTCTTTTTTACTAGGCATAGATATCAGCCACTACCTAGTAAAACTATATTTCTCTCCTAGATGGCGCAATGTAAAGTATTAGGTTACAGTGACTAGATAAAAGTCACTAAAAAGTCTTTTATTCTAGTCACTGTATATAAGGTTGAGCACAGAGCAGCACAGGCTCGTGATACAGAATACAGTATTGATAAATATACTAATTTAAATCAAGAATAAAACAAAAAAACTCTCTAAAACGAAGCTGTCTACACATTTTATGCAAGGTCAATAATTTTTCTATTGACAATCTCACTTTACTCATCTTTATTTTGGAAAGAATAGACGTTTCGGATTTTGTGTTTTTATCTCACGAATGTTTGTAATTTCTTGAATAAATTATCAATTATAAAATGGCGTGTTTGCTAATCTCCACAAAATTCAATTCAAAGCTCTCAACACTAACATTGATATCCACTCAACGTTGATGTTTGAATTGAATTTTATGAATTGATTAACTGAGCTTTGATTAATGATTGACTGTAAGATAGTTATAAATTGTATTATTTATTGATCAGGTGCAGTCAAGGGGTCGCAGTGTAGCCGAACTACAGGTGTCGGGAGTGAAGTCGACATTTACAAAGAGACCCTACGACACCAGTTTAACGCTCAGCGTGCATAGTTTGCTGTTGGTGGATGCTTTGCAGACATTCGGACCCGATTTCGAGTTGCTGGTAGCTAGTCACAAACATGTTGGGTAAGTTGGAAAAATATTGCAATTAAAAAAATATTTATATTATATCAAATGTCAAATATCATATAATAATTATGTAGTTGTGTGAGTCTCCCGGTTTAGAGCGACGTAGTTTAGGTTTAGGTTAGTTTATACGGTTCACGTATTAGAGAATCTGATCTGAGGGGTCGACTACACGAGTCAATCGACTTGTTCAAGCAGATCAATAAATAAATAAATAAATTAATTAATTCTTCAACCATCAAATTAATTGAAACGTCAAGCTCAAAAAATAAAGGCTGTTTTCACATAGGTGTATAAATTATCAAGCCTCATGTTTTCAATTTTGTCCCTACAATAACATATGTTGATTATGATCTTGGATATTGAACATATGTTATTATAGAGATGAATTTCAAAACATGAGGTTTGATACATGATACAATACACTTATGTGAAAGCAGCCTAATCATTGATCAAACAATACCTTTTCGTACTAATTAACAATAGCCTATACATATAGTGTAAAAACTATAATAGATAACCTATTTCAATTAAAACCATTTTATCAAAAATTTTATTTGACAGCAATCAGTTGATTTAGATTTTGCAAAACAGAGAAATGAGAGGGGAAATTGAATATATTATATAAATAAATTAATGGAAGATGAACACTTTCTTTGGCTTTCGTATGATTATTAGCATAGCTTCCTTTAAAAGAAGGTCATGGCCTTAAAATTGGCAACTATGTAGAGTAGAAAATTGGGTCCATTTAAAAGTATTGAAATCATTTTTCAATCAGCTGTTCTAACGGATGCGTTTCTTGTGTGCGTTCTCACATTTGACTTGCTACAAATCATAAACTATTTTAATAAATAATTGTCTATTCTTGATCTTTCTTGCTAATCTTTATCACAACCTAGTACAAAAACACAAAAGGAATTCTATAAGAAGAGTTTCATGAACGTTTTTCATGGAAATTATGCTAAAAAGAGAGAAAAACCAAGTCAACATGCATGATTTGTATCTGTACCTATAATGCATTCATATGAAAAGACTGTATCTACGGTGCGACGTTGCCATATTATTGGAGCAGGGCCTTCTATTAAAGGAAGCTATGTTATTAGGCTATGATAATTTTGTAGAAGTTAATGATTCTGTAGAAACTACTGATATTCATTCATTCGACAAGATACAATACACTGCCGTCCAAGACGGCTTTCTCCAAATTTTTGCAATAAAATCATTACATGTTTAAACTCCATCATCTCATTTACTGATTACTATTCGACATTCATCTTTGATTTCTCCCTTTTGCAGTATGGACAGTGTTAGCGGCATCCTGAGGGACAGTGAGCCGACTTCTCCAGTTTCTCCCGGCTCCCCTGATCCGCTCAGTCCCCGCCTCACCATGCACTCGCTCAACATGTCCGCCAACCAGGCCACATCGCCGCACGCACTCACCAGTGCACTGTCCAGCCTGTGTTTCGATAGAGGTGAGTACAGTGACTGTATGATTAGAATGTTTGAAAAGGTTAAAGCCTCGATTCCATTATTACAAAAGTCGCACATGTGGGAGCTGTGATAAGCGATCCTAGCTTTCATACTAAACGATCTTAGCAGCGATAAGAGTAGCGATTGTATCAGCTGTACATGCTTTGATAAACCTTTTAAGCGTGGCTAGAGTCGCTGCTTCAAAATGTTCAGCTGATAAAAGCAGAGCGTTACTCTCTGCTAGGATCGCTACTCTTATCGTTGCCAAAATCGTTTGTATAGTATCACACCCAGAATCGCTTATCACAGCTCCGACATGAACGCACCTTAAGCGCCCTGTACACGGGGATTGTAGTGTCGGCCAGCTGAATATCTGCAGCCAATCACAGCTGTTGTTGTTTGACTCAATGACAGGACAAAGGCTGTGGTTGGCTACAGATATTCAAGTGGGCGATACTACAATCCCCGTGTACAGGGTGCTTTAGAAGCAGTTGGAAAACGGAGTTGTAAAGAACACAATATATTTCTTCTAGTCTCATATATCCGCTTTATGAAAGTATTTTGATTCCTATACAATAACCTGTACCTGCCCTGTTGTCGGTATCAAATGACTTACTATAAATAATTGACCGAACGTAAGTGAGGTCTATGATTCAAGTCGACAATTTTGCATTTGTTTGTATGTTCCGTATTTACGACTGAACGCGGCAATACATACTAAAGAAATTTGACAGGGATGTTTCTCTTGAAATTGCGCGTCGATGTATATGTAAGATTTTTCGACAATTTTCATATCAAGGAAGAAAAAATACATACTCCATACATGATTTGATTTTATATTTATGTTGATATTACTGAAACATGTGATATTATGACTCTAAAAATTTTCAAAAATTTCTACTTCAGATGATATACTTTCATTGAATTCAGCTGAGATATTCCAGATGAATATTAAGTAAGTTTTCCTTTATGCGAAACGGTCCGACGGTCGACCTCAGGCTAACAACAAGAGCTGTGATTGGCTACAGCTGTTCAACTGCAGCCGATCGTCGGACCGTTTGGCATGATGACAAATTTTGACAAATCGCAAAATCTGTAGCAGCAGCTGTGGCTATAGTGACGGACTAATGCCGACAAAAAATAGAGCTTGACTGTGGCCACTGCATTGCTGACTTCCTCGCGCTGACTTTCGGAATCGATGCAGGATCTGAACGTAGGTACCGTAAAGACAGAAAGTGATTTCAGGATGCAGGGAGCATGGGTGACTTCGTGAGGTCTACCGTTCACAGAACTACTAGTTGTTAATTGTCGCCTGTTCTTTCTTTCACCATGTATGTTTGACATTATATAAATGAATAATTTCATGTTTTACAGCGAAATCTCCACTGCAATCCCATCCGCCAAAGTCGTTTGCGCCTCCAAACGTGGACAGTGAGGCTCTGATTACCATTGAAATAGTCACTGTCAGTGCCAACTGTCCGACCAATGATAACGCTAACGAAGATTTGCAGATTGCCAACATACAGTTCAACAATTTGGACGTCATAGGTGAGTTCAATGAAGTACATCAAGTGTAAAAAATGAGTACGCATAGTGTATTCTTTCTCTTGATTTCACAAATATTTTGTCTTCTATGTCAAAATAATACAAAAATATCTCACCTCATTTGAGTCATCTTCTCACCAGACACTGTGTCAGAAGCCATGTATTCTTTCCTTTAAATTATTTCCTACCTGTAAGTTAGATACGTTTATGGTTGAGAGGATCAACGTGCTAACCTCACGTTATCTCTATCCTGGTTGATGATTGAACCTCTGCTGTATAGTGGAGTGAATATGAAACTGGCAACCAGCTTGTAGGCCCAAGCCCTTCATGGGCTGTTGAGCCATTGCCATACATACATACATACAAGTTTGATTCGTTAACTGTGGAATGATTTTGTATTGTTCTCAAGAAACTTTTTTTTACAAAGCTGACGCCAAAAAGCTAGACGTTTTCTTCTGCCTCTTGTATAGTCTGTCCAAACAAAGAAGACCCTCTGGCAAGATGAGAAAATGACTCCAGCTCGGTCACTATTGGTTGAAAAAATATTGATTTGGTCTCAAATTGTAGATCAGAATGTTTCCTACGATTGAGACCAAATCAATTATTTTCGATAATAACAACATCTATTGTTTTTATTGATGTAAGAAACATCATCTAGACTTAGTTAAATGACAACTCCAATTGACAACATCAGCTGTTGGAGCGCATAAGGAGTAGACGAAACCGCCTAGCTTTTTGGCGTCAGCTATAGCTCGATAGGTCAAAAAATATTGTGATGTACTTGTTCTTTAAAAGGAATAGTTCTCAACATACTTTTCATACTTGAGTTGGGTTTATTATTTATTATTCTCTGCATCAATTAATAAAGTTGCATTTGAATTTAATAAATTTACATCCTGTTACAATTCAAGGTGATGCATGTTGTTCCTTCCACAAATCATACTTTCATGATTTTGTCTTCATAATGGTAGGTTTCCATTATTACTGAAAAACACTGTTGGAAACAAGATGCAATTAAAACACGGAGTTGTATAGAGCAACGCACGCTGGTCAGCTGATTTTTGATTTGCATTGCTCCATACAACTACGTGTTTCTATTGCATTTTGTGTCCGACATGTGCCCGTGTTTTGTAGTAATGGAAAGCTATTTTAAATGTAAAAGATTCAAGTAAATCCAATAAATATTTGATTTCTGTTACAGCCAACCAAGAAACAATTGTCGAACTGGTGGGATTCGTGAAACGTGTGTTCCCCCAACAGAAATCCACCTCACGACCTCCTCCTCTAACCGCCATGCAGACATCAGCATTCAGCGCATCGCTCGACGAAGACCGCATGTTCCAATCTCGCACGGGTCTGAGCAGTGGAGGGGCCAGCCCCACCTCCAAGGGAGTGACATCATTTCCCCCCTCACTGCCTCACTGCAACGGGGGAGGAGGATCTGCCCCCACCGCCCCTCAGGTCCCTCCAGTGACCACCAGAACCAAGTTGGTTTTCGATTTCCATCGATTGAATGTGTTGTTGATGCGGGCTGTGCCTAGGGATGATGTGCTGATTGGTAGGAAGATTGCCACGGCGACTTTGACTGATGCTAAGATACATGCTGATTGTGGTGAGTGACCATTATTTTGCTGGGTGGTTGACATATATTTTAGTTCATTTTAAAGAGTGATTATTCTACTAGGATTCTGTATTTCACTAGGATTGATCACCGACATGCAGTCCATTATTTTTACAGAATGAAAACTGTTTGAATTAACTTACTCGAGCACAATGTGTTGACATTGTAATCGAGCAGCGCGAAAGGCCTCCTCTTCAGTAAGATGATTTAAATAGTTTTCTTATTGAAAAAACGAATGCATATTCTGGTCAAAGCAAGAAACAGCATTTTTTCTTGGATTATGAAATAGCAATCTTTATTATTTTTGTAATTGTGCAAAGTTTACATACTTTAGATTTCCTAGTAACTTACCCCTATATCTTCCCCAGAAATTCATTTAATTTATGAATATTGATTTTTTTTGTTTCCAGATTTGCTGGATTTGGGCATTTTTTTATTAATCTCCAATGTTTGTCTAAATTTTTAGATGTAAATCTTTAAATAAAAATTGAAAATATTTGAAAGCACAGAGTGTACAGTACTCTTCAAGACAGTATTTGTTCTAGCCTACATTTTTCGGTGTCATTAAACGTATTCTCAAGTGCAAATAAATAGAATAAGCAACGTAATGACCCCGAAACATGTCGTGCTGAAAGAAAAATATTCTAAGGGTACTGTGATTTTCAATTTTTATAACATTTGAAAATTTATATTGAGATTCATTCATTCATTCATTCATTTATTAACTCATCTATTTGATAATATTGATTTACTACGTAGTTCTACAGTAACTTCTAGCATATTGTATGTTTTTAAGTGAGAAAACAATTTTTCATAACTCACTGAGTGGATTACTTTCAAGCTTAATGAACCCATTGTCAGCCATTTGAGTTTTGACTGAGGCTCATTAAAAGGCTTATACTGAAAGGTGTTACATCAATGACCACAATGCGATTTTATAATCATTGGAGAACAATAACTCTCATTTCTCGTTCAACAAACTTTACCATTTTACGTTGACAGGCAGCAAACTAATGGTGGAAGGTTCGCTGGGTGGCCTGCAAATTCTCGACCTGACGCCGGAGTCCAGTCTGCACCAGCGCATTCTTTCCCTCGGTCATGATCCGCTCACCGACCCTCCACCCGACCCGTTTGCGGGTATGACGGCTGATCTGTACAAGTCGTCGCGGGCGGCTATGGGAGGGTCCAAGAAGAACTCGTTTTCGGACCGGCAGGCGTTCAGCTTTCACATCAGGCGTAGTTTGGTGAAGGATGGAACAGGTGAGATGCAAATTTTTATTCTAATTTGACTTATTGATCAACCTAAGGAACTATAAAAACTGGGTACACTCAGTCGCCGCTATTTTGAGTCATATAATCTATTGTATTAACTGCATGTCTTCTACTGCTTGCATCTTTTAAATACTCATGATGACTTGAGACAAACAGGGCTGCTACTGTTGCGATGACGAACCGTAGCAACGATACTACACAGTCACAACAAAAAATTACGGACACATACGCATAGCCAATGCTAAGATGAATCTATCTGTCTATGCTTTGTCGTTTATGGGTTATGGTTTGTCGTTGCAGAGGTTACAGAGGTATTTGTCGTTGCAGGAAGTATAGCCACCTATACTTATACGTACACACACGCAAACAAATTGTTTATTTTGTATCAAGTTATCGTGAATAAGGTATAGAGGTATTTCTAATTTTTCATTGTATTAGAAATAAAGTGGATTTGTGACATCTTAGTTCTTTCATTATAGAGGAAAACTTGAAATAGGCGTTCTGTTTTTATATTTAATTAGATACAAAATTTTCAATTTCAATTTTCTTTTAAAAAAAACTTTAGACAAAGTTCAATGAAGAATGGAACTGGAGAGCTGTTGAATTAAAATGGCGGATGTCTACCTGTTATTCATACGAGTTTATTGAATGAATATGCTTCTAAACATCTTGGTATCTATCGAAGTAGAGCCCTACTTATCACAAATTGTTGTAAAAACTAGCAGATGTTGTTAAAAGTATTCAACCTCACTTATTCCGCTGTTACATACAAGACTTGTGTAATATACTATCGTCTCTTTTCTTCATGTACTTACAGCTTCAACCAAGGTCATTTTTTTAATATTTCTGCTCCTCAGAACGGATCAATAAACCGGGCGGTGGTGGAGATGAGGCTCCCTCAGGCGTCACGGATGGTGAGCAGGAGGCCGAGATCAGTCTGGAGATGGCGTCCGTGTGGTACACGCACTCGCCCCGTCTGCTGTTCGAACTGCAGTCGTGTGCCACCGATTTCAAACAGTACATGGCACATCTGGCCCGCACCATTGGCACAGCGGCTACCGAAATGGCTATTGGCCTTGTACATGCTAGGTTAGTATAGAAAAATCAAATCAAAACTTTATTGGGAGCAGAGACATTTGATAGTCATTGCATCAGGGCCCTGTTTCACAAAGCAACAAGTTTTGTAGTCTTTCCAAGCAAAGAAGACATTCTGGCAAGATGAAAAATGACTCCAGATGGGTCAAGATTGGTTCAAAAATGATTAAATTGTTCTCAACTTGTAGAAAACATTCTGATCTATAATTTGAAGCAATATTGATCGAACTGGAGTAATTTATCCATCTTGCCAGAATGTCTTCTTCCCTTGGATAGACTATTTTAACAAATGAAGGTATTCATATTTTCCATGGTTACTGAGAAGTATTAATGATAACAAGCTGTTAACTACAGGTGTTTTACAAAGAAAATGAGCTACAAGTTTAGAAGTCTACAAACTCACACTTGTCAATACCATCTGTAACGGTTGTCAATACTCTATATGATGGATACTAGAATACATTCATTATTCTAAAATAATGTATTCTAGTATCCGTGCTCTTTATAGTTGGCACTGAGTGTACTCAACTATAGTGTTTTTTAAAAGTATGAATTATTTGTGATAAAGATAGATTGGTAAAATTGATTCTCGTATCATTTTCCAGTTCATTAAAAAATCCCAAAGCTTTTGAACATTTTTATTTAGTGTTTCTGATCAGATCTTCATTGTTAACAGTGAACTTACATTAAAATTCAGGATTTTTTCAAGTGAAACGTGTTTTTCAAAGTTAAAATTGTAATGTAAACATTCATCATCCATCATCATTCATTCACTATGTAGTCTAAACATCATTATCCATTTATCACTTTTGCTTAAAATACTTGATATAAGTCGCAATTGTAACAATAATAATAATTTCAATGTAAATCTAATGAAAGTTGGTCAAAGTATGGTGGGTTCGACTGAGCAGACCAATAAAAAATATGATACTTAACTACTTCTCTGAGCATACAGTTCCTGTTGATGAGAGTTGGAAAAAGTATGATAGATTCTACCGAACTGACCCATAAAAAGTGTGATACTCAACAATCAAGGCCACACACTGAGTATATATATATATATATATATATATATATATAGTTCCTATACATACTGTACACCTACATCAATTGATACTCTATTGAAACCTCTTATTTCAGAGCCGAACAACTCGTGCACAGTCTCTCAATGGGTGGCAGGCTTTATGGGTCTTCTGGAGATGTGACCGGTGGAACTCCGAGGAGGTACAGGAAGAGCTTCTCCTATTCAACGGAGCAGGTGGACAGCAGCCTAGCGCCCAGTCGTGGAGGGTGCAGTACCCCTTTCAGCCCCGGAGACAGCTATACCTCACGTACACGAATCAGGTAATTCCACGGATACTAGAATACGCGTTATGTATCATAAGCGTGATGCGCAGTAGATTGATAGGATTATGACGTCACTGGAGCTCACAAAAAATACTTCTTTAATCAGCTGGCACTTTATGTACTTCAATCTTTACAACGTTTTTTGTGGGCTCCAGAAACGTCATAACTAGCTGGTTTTTGGCTTAAACCTGCGCGTGATACCTACCGTGTGTTCTAGTATCCGTGGGTAATTCGATTTATTTTCTTTGTTGCTATTTCGACTCTCCCTACAGTGCTTACTTGGGGCACATTATTATTTATTATTTTATTTATTCCTTGAAAAAGCATTACAATAATTCACAATGTACAAATAGAACAGCAAAATAAATCAATAATAACAAATGCAAATAACTACTTCCCCATAAGAGCAAGCTCGAGCTAATATCACTGGACAACTCTTTCGCTCATATTATTCCAGTTGTTTTATTAATTTGGATAAAAATAATCTATAATATAAAATGAATTATACTTTTTTTCCCAGGTGGAGAGTACATCTGGACACTCCCGTTGTGATAATGCCGAGAAGCGCCAACAGTCCGGCCGTGATGGTGGCCCATCTGGGGCACATATCCCTCGACAACTCTTTTGCTCCCAATTCGAGATCGGCGGCTGCCGGATCGCCCGCCTGGACCGACACGGAGGAGACGGAACTGGAACCGGCCGAAGTGTACTCGATCGAAGTCAGGGACATGAACCTGTACACGCTGAATATTAAGCAGCGGTTGTCTGAGTAAGTGAAAACAGTTTTAAGTTGATTTTTTTTTAACCTTGTTCCTGTTGGTTATCACATCGTCGCGTTATCACTTCTCCGAATCACAAGCCACCTAATGAAGTTGAAGTATAGTTGGCGAAAGTTGAGGAAACACGCCTTTAATAAAGTTTATTGTTGTTGGGGCTATCTATTATTCTTGAAACTGATTCATTAAATTATTATTAATAGGCCTATAATTACTTGCCATGCAGTTCACGTACTGTTTTGAGTCGCGGACGCGTTTCCTGTACTGGTAGTCATCTTAAGCGCTCCCAGCTTTAACAGACAAAGTGGTCTCATAATTTTTCAATTGCAGAAATCTAATTGTTAAATTACTTGGATAATTTGTTGTTGTATTGTTGTTTGTTATTGTGTATTCGAGTCCTTGAATTTGTATTGATAAGTTTCTACAATTTAAAAAATCGTATTACTGCAGAAGATTAGACCTGCTACTCTATGAGTTATATTGTTATTGCGTATTAGATTCTTTGAACTTGTATTGATTAATTTCTACAATCCAAAACACGAGGTTTCACTCGCCTTGGTCTCATTCTGGTCACCCACCCAAAAGCAGTCCATAGAGTTTGTGACTTAACATTACAATCACCTAGCAACCGCTTTCACTGAACAACCAGACACACCACACAATGAGTACACGATTTTATCACACTATGTGACTCTATCGAAAGAGTAGAGTAGAGGTACTCTATCATAAGAGTAGAGATATTCTATCATAAGAGTAGATATATTCTATCATCTATTTATTTATTCGAGAAATTATACAATAAATGGTAAAAACCCAGACATCAAAGTGCAAAACGTCTTTTTCCCAAATTTTGCTAGAAATATTTAAAATAGAGTTTATGCTCAAAAGATTTTCAAACACTAATCACAATGCACAAATTTTCACACTCTGAAATTGAAAACTATAATTTAGAATTTTGAATTTTATCATAAGAGTAGAGTAGAGATACGCTATCGTAAGAGTAGAGTAGATATACTTTATTATAAGAGTGGAGTAGAGATACTCTCATAAGAGTACCATAAAATTAGAGTTTCTCATGATTAGTGACTCTATTCCAATTTTAATTCCAAGTTGCAACTGAACATAACTAATCTAACCTTGTTTCTACAGGTTGAAGATATCATCAAACCCCAGTCCACTTATCAGAGTTGAGAAACTCTACAGCTGTATGGAAGCTGGCAAACCAGTACTACACAACACAACCATCATGCTGAAAGTACAACGAGAATCAGCCTTCGCCCAAGAAATGCGATTTCGCCGGCAGGAAGACATTCTCCTCGAATCAGGAGGCTTCACACCAACCGAAACCGATCAAAAACAAATAGTTTCAGTCACTGGAAGCATTGTTTCGTCGCTGAAAGTGTCGCTATCTCGTGAGCAATACGAACAACTTTTGGAAACTGTCATGGCAATTAATCAGGTACCGAAGAATGCTACAGTTGATAGTAGTCGAGATTTAGATCAACAGAAACAAATGGATTTTCAAAGGAGTGGAACGCTGGTTGATATCGAAGAAGATACTGAGTTACATACGGGTGTATCAACGCTAAGTTTGGATCCTACTCTTAGGGCACGAATGTTGTTACATTCATCCAATAACAGCCAAGAAGATTTAGGGGAGGAATCTAGTTTAGCGTTGAAAGTTTCGTTTCAACTACCGTTGCTAACTCTAGAGTTAATTGCAGATATTGGAGGCGGAGAACAACGTTTAGTTGATTTGTCGTTTATGGAATTGTTTGTACAATATGAACAAATGATGGCCTACGAAAGGAACATACAGATGTCGTTGAGATCGGTTCTATTGGAAGATTTGTCGAAACCTAAAGACTCTAAACATCGTTGTATTATGACCTCACAGTGTTCCAACCAGGGTAACTCGATTTACAGTAATTTCGTGTCGAAATCGTGTCCCGATTTGAATAACACACTGGTTAACGATCCCAGCCAATGTTATGAGATGAGAAATTCGTTACCCGATCATTTGGAGGCTGAAACTGTGTTGGGTGTTATGCCACCGAATAAAACTAAACATCACTACTATAGTCGGATATCAAATACTAGTACAACTTCGAGTAATTGTCCTCCAAATCCAATCGGGAGGAAGAAAAGTGTGTATGAAGTTAGTAACGATTACCCAGTAACTCCTCCCCCTTCCCCAAGATTAACTTCTTCTCCTAGACTTTACAGAGAAGATAATCTGGTTCATATAAACGTTGTGCTACGAACACCGCGAAACCAATCCAAAAACACGTCCAGAACAGTTGTGATCGATTTTAATAGTTTGGACGTAGTGGTCAATGTTGAATCTTGGGTGGTTGTGTTGGATTTTTTCGGGATAAGTTCATCGGATCCTGGGAGCTCTAAAGATTTGTCGCAAAGTGTTGTACTAGAAGGTGCATCATCGTTGGAACAGATTTTTCTGGAAGAGTTGAAAGAGGAAAATTGTCAAAACGTTGATGTCGGAATGGATTCCGAGTTTGATATTCGTGTAAGATCGTTGACTGTGATACTAAATCAAGCCCAGTATGAGGTAGCGCGTGCAAATATGTCACACCTAAGCGCGGTGGTTACCACGGTTGCTGGGAGCGGTGTAACTGATACTACGGCAAGTGTTGGATCGTTTAGTTTGTTGGATTTAACACCGGAACACGGAAGGTTATACAGGGAGCGGTTTGTGACAGATGGTTTAAAAATGAAGATGATAAAGTACCAACAATCTGACACCACTTCCAGAAATAACAGGGAGTTTGATGTGAAATTGGATTTGGAAATGTGTTCAGTTCTATATGTCCACACACAACGATTTATTGCTGAGTTGCAAACGTTTTTCCGACATTTTTCACATTTACAACAAATTCTGGGGAGTATCCGCTCATCTACCGCTATCCCCGAAGAGACTGGACCTTCCATGAGGTTGAAACTCAATTTACACGCGGCGTCTCCAGTTATTTTCCTACCTCAAAGCTCTCGTTCAACCCAGTTACTTGTTGTAGATTTGGGGAAATTGACTGTAAGTAACCAATTTTTAAAAGCTGGATCACCGGGAACAATTAGTGTATCAACTGACCCCTCTTTACAAGATATTGTAGTTTTAGATGTGTTACAAATTCAACTGGAAAACATGGATTTGTTAACTGGTGAATGGAGTTCGGAGGGTGGTCAAATTTCGTTGGGAAGTTACTATGTACAGCGTGATCCTTCCCGGTCGATGTTACGTGAAAAATGCGGACTACAACTTCAGGTTGAGAGGAATCTTATGTCGCATCGCACTCATAGTGTACCGGATATGAGTGTGAAAGGTACACTATCTACACTAGCTGCTACACTATCGGTTGACCAGTATAAACTTGTGAAAGGTGTGTTGTCGTTTAATATTGGGGAATGTTTGGATGATATTCATCAACAAACTGGTATGGATTGTACTAAAATTTCTCACAATAATTTAGAAAATGAGGAGGAAGGTAATGTTTGGCCATGGACTTCAATACATTTGGAACTTTTGGACGTGAGTGTACGTCTACAACCGTCCCCCGATTTTACATTGGCTTGTGTAAATTTTATACGTTCCTACCTCAATGTGGAAAGTTACTCCGATCACAGTCAAGATATTGATTTAGTTTCCCACGAGATTTTAATAATCGACACACGTTACCAGGATGAACCAGTTAACAGGAGGTCAAACGTGTTCTCGAACATTTTACAACCTATGAGATCGAACACTACAAATAATCCTTCAGATAGTTGTAGCGAGTATATACAGGCACAAGTACATCACAGAAAGAGATCAGATTTCTCAAAATTTACTGTTTTGTTGAACAATATGCGACTAATGGCGATAGCTGATTGGTGGGAGTCTGTACGTGATTTTATTATGGAAAACCCTGAAATGCCAGTAGTTCCCAGCACTGTACAACATTCTACACCTCAAACGAACAATAATTTGATGTTTGAATTGAAACTGAACATTACAGATTCGGAAATTGTAATTGTTGAAGACACTTCTCAATGGGATACTAACGCGGTTATCTTGAAAAGTACAACAGTAATCTCGTATAAACCGTTGGACAACGAAAAACCAATATCATGTAGTTTAAATCATTGTGAAATGTTTTCTTGTATTTTGGGGATGGAAGATGAGACCGCTTTATCGATTATCGATCCAGTGACAGTTAGTATCGAGATTGTGAATCGGAATTCTCCGACCGAAGGTGATTTCAAAGTGCTGAAAATGCAAATGATGCATCTGAGTTTGAGGTTGTCCTATCATGATGTGAGGATGTTTTCGCAAATGCTGCAATCACTGCCGCAGCAGACGCGGTGGGCCAAGAAGAATGTCAACAAGCTGGCGACAAAGCCTGCTAATTTTTTGGGTGAGTTGGTTCACGTTCTATTATACTCATGAAATTTGTCATAAGCTAAAGTCAGTTTAAACTGCAAGTAAGTGTAAAGTAAAAGTCAGGTTTTCATTGCTACAAACGTTGCGCAGGTACATGATTGTGTCCAAGTTGCAATAGAAACACGGAGTTGTATAGAGCAACGCACTGGTCAACTGATGTTTCATTTGCATTGCTCCATACAACTACGTGTTTCTATTGCATCTTGAGCCCGACATGTGTCTGCGACTTGTTGTAACGGAAACGAGGCTTAAGAAAATCTAAACGAAATAAAATTTATTGGAAACTGAAATTTTGTCTCGGCTCTCAAACAGAAGTGATAGTTAAGGCTCTCAGGTAATCATTTAATAGTAGTTTTCCAATATTGTTATCAATTAATCTTGATTCAAATCAATTGGATTGTATTGAAGATATCACTTGAATTCAAAATGTATATGCAGTCGGTATAAAATTATTGAAAATGTTGATGAATCAATTTTTCCTATACAAATAGACTGCATTATTTAATGAAATATCATTCTCAGTAGCCTTTAAAACATTTTTATTTCAAAACACTTGTTTGAAACATTCTTATTAAAACTCTTGAGAGCTATTTTAAAATTGTATTTATTCAAAGAAGTAAATGTGATTTATTTTTAGAAGTTGTATCCTTCGTTCATATCCTACTGAGAATATTTTTGTACCTATTGATAAACAAACAAAGGGTTTATGAGTTATATGTGAGTTATATCACTTTTTATGTCATTTTTATGAGTTATAAATGACATCAACTGTTCATATTTCGGTAGCACAAGTGAACAAACTCAGTGCCCTGGGTTTCGCGGTGGACGACTGTGCCACGGCCCTGGAACAGTGCCAGGGTCAGCTGGACGATGCTGCTTTGTGGTTGGTCCAACACGCCACCACAACCGACCAATCACGGCAAGCCAGCTTCTATTTGGAGGAAACGGTGCGGGAGGAGAGTCGTCAGCTGATAATCAACAGAGTGTGGCTGTGACGTTCTCGCAGATTGAGGTGAGATTCGTCTACAGATTGTGATTGAATGACAGTCTTAATTTTTGTGCAAGGTCCTTGTGTAGTTGTAGTTTGAGCTGTAGAATCTATAATTAAAACCAAGACTGTATCAACATAACCCTTTATAATTCTATAGAATGTTAGATGGTTATGGTAGCAAGAACTTATAAAAACTGAAACTGAGTTTGAACACATAAGATCAGTTTGAACTTTTCAAACAGAATATATTTCATGTAGGTACCTATTCATTTCATACCAAAAAGTATTTCGATTTTTTAACTCTTTGTTTCGAAATTTCAATAGTATTGCAGAGATACTATTTAAAGTCAAATTCAACTCTAAATTTTTTGTCAGCAGACTAGTAGTGGCAATAACTGTCTGTCAGGTCAAAGTCATCTGATCCATGAATGATATAGGCCGTATTCATGAGCCTACTTTTTAAAATATTTTTTGTACATTATAACTTGTGATTGAGTTTAGAAGATTGCAGTTTCATAATTATTAACATTCAAGAACTTCTATCTCAACTTCAAATTTAATCTATCTTCAACTTTTATATTTCTTGACTTGAAATTCATTCTATCTTCACTTCAAACTTAATCTATTTCTTACTTCAATCTTTGTTTACTTCAACTTTAATCCATCTTTAACAGGTGAAAACAGACTGTCTGTCAGTGTGTGTGATAGACGATTGCATGGACGCCGATGTTCCTTTGCTTGAGATGGTGTTGTCATCTTTGGTACTGAAACATGACACAGTCAACGGCAGCGGATCGGCCAACTGTCAGCTGGCCATGGACTATTACAATCGAAAACTGTCCGGATGGGAACCGTTCCTTGAGCCTTGGAGGTTAGTTAATAGCTTAACATTTGTTTCTTATTTAGTCAGGGTTTAGTTTTGAGTTTTTTTGTTTTTTATTTAGTTAGTTAATACATTCAAAGTTGTTTTTATCTTAAGATATTCATATTTTAAATGAAAATTGAAAATCAAGGCACCGTTGAAGTGCGTGGGCGATGGATATTGAGTGCGAAGGTGATGAGGTGTAAAACAGCCATGCCACTGGGATTTGTTTCAATAACACAACATGTTTCAGCATCTCAAGAGCTATTCTAAAAATATGGAGATATGTGAAATATTTGGAAGGTATTCATTCATTTATTTTAGTGAAAAATCTTACTCTGTATATGGAAATAAGAAACAGGCAATTGCGATAAACTTCTCAAACTTTGATGTTATAATTAAATTTAAATATATTGTCCCGTTGATCCTTGCTGCCTAAAATAATCTCACATCATATCAATCACTACGTAGAAGCGTTGAGCTCATGTGGTCTACAAGCATCTCAAGGCATAGTATTATTTGACATAGTTAAATAAAAACACCCTTAAAGTATTTGTCTCAATAACACATGTATCAACATCTCAAGAGTCATACTTAGGGTACACATTCACTGTCAGGTCGGACAATAGAAGCCTGGCACTGTGGTTACCCGGCGTTAAAATTAGGAAATATGTAAAATATACAGGAGTTATTATCACGTTGATCCCTGCTGCCTAAATAACAGAAGTTATTTCACATCATATCTCTATCACTACAGTATGACCCATAAGTCAGTTGACAACAATACATATTTGCTTTAAGTTGTCAATCGCTTGCGTCAACAGACTTAACTCTGTATATAGTGAATCATCACCTTTGAAAATAATAGAAAACTAGATTTGCTTTCAATTGTTGCAATCTAGAAATTGAGCATTAATATTTTGTTTTTATCTATCTAAATTATTAGAGAAATCTAATCTAATCAATTATGCATAAACCTCATATGGCCTACAAAACATCTCGTAAATATAGTGATAAGCCATTCTCACTCATACATTTTTCTAAATTAAGTTTGTTATGTTTTTTATTTAGGAGCAACGTTCTATGGGAAAGAGCACTGAGCTGCTCGGCAATCAATAGGCATCACATGCAGCTGCACATCACTTCTCCGGACATTCTCAACTTGAACATAACTTCGACCCTTATCGATCTCTACAGTCAGGTCAAGGACAAGTGGACCGATGACTACTATAATCCAAAAGAAAGGTAAGAGATTGCAGATAATAGATAAATTATGATGTAATGCTAATACTTATGATACGTAATTTAATAGCTTGAATGATAAGTTATTATCGATACACGAGGCTGAGAACACTGTGTCACGGCGGCTTTCTGATGAGCGTTAGTGTTAAGCAGTTGTGATACAAAAGTCCAAGATTGATACGCAATCGTACAGGAAGGAAGCTCATTGACACAAAACATTCGCAACGTGGAGTTGCAAAGTGAGGTTAGCTCATTTGACAATGCCAAACATCAGGGGGAAATAACTAATGGCTCTCTGAAACTTGTTGTTTTTTATTTTTTTCTATCAATTCAACTTGAAAAAATTAATTTAACTAAGTTAAAATGCTCTCAAAATGTTTAATAATTGAGAAATAGAATCATATTATTTCCAATATAGCGGCGTTCCATGAGCGTTGTAAATATCTTGTATCAACAAAAAGTGATGAAATATTTATTTGCATAACTTAATTGCATAGAACAACGAGCTTCATTCCTGTATCAATTTAGGACTCAGTATCACAAATGCGTATCATAAAGCCGCCGTGTAAAGAGGCCTTAATGGAATGTTTTGAGATCTAGATTTTCTGATGAAACTTCCTTTCCAAGCTCCATGTAACGGGCGTTTACGTTATCATAGAGCTGTATAGCATCGCGAGCTTTTGAGGGAGATGTATAGTACAGGCTTTGCCTAGTTTTCCTCCCAATTTAAGTATTTTGTACAAATGTAAAAAGTAAATGTATCTGTGCAAGGCCAGAGTTAAGGTTCCTTTAGTTAATTACTTTGTCTGTGAAGTGACCACAACGATACTTGGAGGGAAAGCAATGTCAGAAGTATTTTTGTAAAAGTGGGTGAATAAATTTCATGCTTATTTTCAAATCACTTGAACTGTTTTATAGGACACTACACTTATTATTATTTATCGTGAAGCCTACGTTTTATTATCTAATTCCAAATTTTCCAGTCTTGAATTAGTGTTTTTGACCTGTGCTTTAGTGTTTTCCGACTTTCTAAATTGAAAAGAACTTTTCAGTATCTAATTACAGTGAAAATAATCAAGAACTTTCACCATGTTTCCTATCGGTGAAACATGTGTTATGTCGGTGAGGTGGAACACCTTATGGTCTCTCCACCAAATAAAGCCATCTGGCAATAATAATAATTATCTGATTTGAGAGTAATTTTTTATCATTATACCATCTCTTTGCTACACTATAATGATTCAATTATTTTAAATGAAAAGACGAGATAATGTCATTTCTGTGTTGTCACTCATTTAATATGGATAACTACCAAAATATCACCTTTAAAACCACTCAAAAACTTGATTAATTTGATTCACACATTAGGCTACACATGACTTTGTTATAAAATAAAGATTGAAACAGTAGGCTAGATTCACACGGGAGTTGGAAATCGATTGATGAAGTGAATTTGAATTTTCCGCAGATACGACACGTCCTCTAAATCGCAGTCAAGCCCGCCAGGCTATCGTCGCCGGTGTCCGTTTGTGCCGTTCGGTCTGCGCAACGACACCGGATCCCGGCTGTGGTTCAACACACTGATGGCGGCCAGCGATAGGACACAGGCCGAGGAGGGGGAGGTGAAGAGGGATGGCACGTGGAGGCTGGTCGAGCCGGGAGACACGGTTGCGTTCACGTTCGAGGAGAGAGGTGAGTTATGAAGGAGAGATTCATGCCGGGTTCTACCAAGCACACTCAAAGTTGAGGGACCCTCAAATTTTGAGGATCAGCTGACATTTTCTATGATAAGTATAGGAAATGTAGTAAACTGTGGTAAACTTGAGGGTCCCTCAAATTTGAGTGTTCTTGAAGAAACCCGGCATCAGATTCACTTTATTCATGTAGATCACACAAAACAATAAATCGGTTCAAATCCTATGCTATAAGAATAAAAATAAATAAATAATTAAACTAATTACATTATGGTTCGCTTGAGTTGTCCAATTATAGACTATGGAAACTTGCAATATGCATATGAATCACATTGGATGTAGGATTTAATAAGCTAACGATAATATGGTAGTATAAATTTACCTGTATCTACAAAAAATGGCGAAGTTTAGACATATAAATGTCCATTCTTGGAGAGGTATTTTTAAAGACATCTTTCCCATCAACACTTATTAATATAAATGAGAGATTAACATAAAGAGAGATTAGATTAGACTAGATTTCTCTATTCATTTAGATAACAACAAAATAAGAATGCTTAGTTTCTAGATTGCAGTAATTATGAGTAAATCTAAATATTCTACTGTAGGCTATAATTTTCACAAGTTTTAATTATTGTCTCACCTTAATAATTATTCAACAAAAAGAATTGCACTGCACATGAACGCAAAAATTTTAGAAATATTATCCAAACAATGTATTACTTGCTTGCAATCCTACTTATTAGGTAGTTGAACTGAATTAACGGCGAAGTTTAGACAAGAAAATGTCCGTTTTTGCGAAAGGATAAGGATATCCTTTCCATAAACACTTGATATTGTATAAGAGAGAGTGCAAGTCATAGAGGAAGAGTTTATGTTTTGGATTGATTATAGTGTTTATGTTTTGGATTGATTATAGTGTTTATGTTTGGATAATTGACTATGGAAAACTAGAGTATTTGCGAAAAATAACTACAAACTTTCAAAAATGTTCAATAAATAATCAGTCAAAATCTTGTAAAATATGATCTTGTAAGATATGTTTTCTCGTTGTACAGTAAATTGATTGATTGTCACTTTTAGTGCTGGATTGCTTAGTACTGGATTAAATTTTTGGATCAAAGTAATAAGGTGATGAAAACAACACTATGGCATAATTGAAAAAAATACCATGTTTTTTAATAAATTCATTTGATTCATTGTAAAAACTGGTTGATAACGAACGAATATTTGAACTTTTACAGGCAAGCAACGACACAGAAATACGCATAAACTGAAATCACACAAAGTGAGGTTGTGCGTGGATGGCTGGAAACCGATCAGTCCAGCTGTATCAGTGGACAGGGTCGGTGTCTACTTCCGACAAGCATCGCCTGATTTTGCTGCCATGGAGGTTAGTAGATTCTATCAAATTTAATCAATCAAATAGCATAGTAAAGTCTGTCCAAGCAAAGTAGACATTTGGCAAGATGGGAAAATGACTGCAGCTCGTTCATTATTGTTTTGAACATGTTTTGAAGAATGGTTCCTACAATTTGAGACCAAATTTATATTGGTCTCATTTATATTTATATTGGTATAATATTGAACCATTATTGGCCGAGCTGGAGTCATTTTTCCATATTGCCAGAATGTCTTCTTTGCTTGGACAGTCTATAGTAATGGAAACCTACCTTTACAACATTTTTATTCATTTATTCAGTTATTCACGAATAATACTTGAAGGTAAGGTTCAACAGTCGTAAGCCCAAAACTTTCCCTTTTCCAATTTATAATACAATCCAGGTCATGTTTCTTGCTTATTTTTAATTATATTTTTCTCATTGTAGGGTGTAGATCTGCCACAAGCTCGCATCGTGTTGGAAGTGACTTTGGAAGGATCAGCCAGAAAACTGGTGACTGTGAGATCAGCTCTACAAATTACTAATCAGCTGACCAGCAGAGTAGAAGTTAAACTGGACAATGCTGACCTTCATACCGGTGGTGAGAACTCATTAGCCTACAATAAAAACTATTTACATAATTTTAAAGTTTTTTAAAAGGGTGTTTGATTTTATTTTATTTTTCAACTATTTACAACTATGACAATATTTTGTTCCTCATTTTATTGATCAAAGCTTATTCCTTGATTAATAAAAATGCCAATACGTTAATCTTTCATGCTTTGCGTGAATAGTTCAATCTTTTTTGAACAATGAAAAATATTCATGAACTACATTGAACACTTACCTGCATTGATTCTTTACAAGAACACTCGTATGAATCAAGTGAACAGTCAAATTAGCTAATAATTATCGATGAAAGAAGTTAATTCCTGTAAAAAGTTTAGGCTGCCTCTTGTAAGTGATGTAACCTAATAAAAGCTGATGTAAAGCATCGATTATCTCTGTTGATTTCGAAAACTTCATGTAGACATAGCTGAATGACAACTTTATTAGACAACATCAGCTGTTTGAGCACTCAAGGAGCTGTCAAAACCGCCTAACTTTTTGGTCCAAGCTATATCATTAAGGAATGTGCTTGCTTACAACATGACTCCTCAACAGTACTCCTTACAACATGCATGTTCATGTTCAACTTCCGAATGTCATTTTAGTCAAGTCACATTGATAAAATACGGTAGCCTATAGATACGTTGAGTCGAGTTGGTCCAAGCAAAGAAGAGGTTCTGAAGTGATGGGAAAATGACTCCAGCTCAGTCAATATTGGTTCAAAAATTATAAAATTGGTCTCAAATTGTTGGAAACATGCTGATCTACAATTTTCGAACCAATATTGACCTAGATGGAGTCATTTTCCCATCTTGCCAGAAAGTCTTCTTTGCTTGGAAAGGCTATAGATAGAGAGGTTTTGTTTAGAACAATACTTTTTTGGTTCTTTCATAATTATGATGTTTTATTTTGTATTCATCAGGTCGAATGCATTTAGTAGTGGAGCCTTCCAACACCCTATCTGTGCCTCTGGCCTACGCTATTGCCCAGATGTACGTGAGACCTTTGGAGAAGTCGAACTCTCCGAATCAGTACTACGCATTCAGCAATCAGCCAATCGCGTGGAAATCGGTGTCACAGCCTGGCGAAGTGGTCAACAATATGCATCATTGTAACAGCAATCGTGGACCAAGTTTCAATGTGAGTCTTTCTTCAATTTCAACCATATTTCAAATGACTGAAATCGATTGTCCTGTTCACTACTACTATGTTTCTCAAATTCTCTGGGGTCTACATCCAGTGATAGTTTGGACTGACAGCTAGAACTGTCACAGTTATAAACTGAAAGTGGATGGGAAAACATCACAACATTAGAAACACCACAACACATCATCACAACACATGGGAAACATTAAGACAGCATCTGTAAAGTTGTATTCTGATCATTGATATTTGAAATTTGTTAACTGCTTGACTGTGGACTGTGATCGAACTGTCAGGCCGAACTATCAGTGGATATCAATCTTTGCTTCCCATCATATGGAGTACTTCAAGGGATGGGCCCTTGAATTTATAAGATACATTTCAATTATACTGACTTGTGAAAACACAGACACATGTCAAAAATCGTCTTCTTTCCTAATTTGGATGAAAATATTAAGAAGGTTATGTTCAAACTCACTATTTTTCATAAATAACTTTTGACACCTACCTGGTGAGATGTAGTGATACATATTTATGATGGAAACACAAAGATGAAGTTAACTATCACTAATTTTATCACAAAAACATTTTGTATTTTTGTGTTTTCATTATTTTCATCAAAGTATTAAAAATGCCTTGTCTATCAAATAAGTTACCTGATAGTTTGACACGAAATTCAATTCAATTCACGAAAATTCATTCATCATCACTCATTCATCCTTTGCTTTAAATACTTGGAAATCAAGTCGCAATTGTAAAGAAAGAATAAAGAACTGGTTCTAGGCCGATATTAGATCATGATAGTATTATCTCATCTAAAATAAATTTTCATTTTATTTCATATAGATTTAGTCCTATTTAGATTAATAAATTTTCAACTAATTTAGTCCACTGGCAGATCGTACTGATAGATCGTTCACAGATGATCGTTCAACGATCGGTCTGCCGGTTTTCAGCTATTTTGGACTGCCGGTTTCTCAGTTTTTGACTGTCACAGTTCAAACTGATAGTGGATGTGGACCCTAACACCAGCCTTATTTTGAGTGTTCCTGGTACATGACATGGTAATTACAGACATGACACACAATGCACATCATGGAGTTTCCTCTCCTATATCTTTATTTAAGTTTATTAATAATTTCCTTCTAAATTTACTTGTTTTTGATTTTGCAGGTGTGTGCGGTAATTCGCCGGGAAGGCTATCCGGTTGAACGTCCCGTGTTTAACAATGTGTTTGTGCAACCGGCGCACACCATTATCTTAATTAGTCCCATGACAATAGTCAACCTCCTGCCTAACGAGTTGCATTTCTCCGTGAAAGGAATCTGCTCGGGTAGAATACGTCCGGGAGCTAATGCTGCTTTGCATGAGGTAAGCTTAGTTTAAGCTTGTTATAATGGTATTTTTCTAATTAGATTTCGATTAATTCATAAATTAATAAAACATGTTTACAGTGTTCCAGTCATAAAGTAGGTAATGCTATGGACGATTTTATTTGTGTTACTAGGGATATCCTTGAGAAGATTGTTTAATAAATTATTAAACATATTCACAGTAGTCTTCACCAGTTATGAAGTATTATCACTGAAGTTATAAGGATTAGTATTGAGTAGTGTTGTTGAGTTTAGTTCTAATACGACCTACTAAGATTGAATAAAGGCATGTACATAAATTTTTATCCGTTCACAAATTAGAGTATATACCTATAGTCTGTACAAGCAAAGAAGACCATCTGGCAAGATGGGAAAATGACTCCAGCTTGGTCAATATTTGTTTAAGAATCAAAGATCAGGTCTTAATAGTAGATCAAATTGTTTCCTACAATTTGAGATCAAACTGATAATTTTTGAACCAATATTGACCGAACTTGAATCATTTTCTCATCTTGCCAGATGGTCTTCTTTGCTTGAACACAATATATCATATAGCGTATATCAGATATAAAAACCGTACACACTCCAAACAAAGATGTATGTATGTCTGGCTCAACAGCCCATGAAGGGCCTAGGCCCACCAGCCAAACAATGAGATAGCAACGCTGAATATGCAACAAAATAGAAAGTAGTATGTCTTAATTTCTCCTGTATTTTAAGACTTGTAAAATGTATTAATCAGTTGTATTTCCAGCTCAAATTTACAATTCATATTACTTGAATGATTCTTTAGTTGTCATGATTAGGAATTTTATACCAATTTGACTATTGTCTTACAATCAATAGAAAAAATGTACAAATGATTCAACAACATGCAGTTTTTTAAATGATATGGTAAATCTATGTATCTGCACTATATAAAGATTAATTAACACTACTCAATACGCTTTACAAGGAGAATGGTCAATGCAAACTAATTATAATTCCGACAATCAGACCTTGAAGAGTTTAAGTTCTAAATATGAATCATGTCCTAGAATAGAGGCATTGAGAAGTGTAGTAATTGAGATATTATTTATCAAGTAACCATTCCTTCCTCTTTGTCTAATAAATGTGTTTGATTTTGTAGGTGGACACGAAACGAGCCGTTGAACTGTTACTGCATGTGGAAAACTACCCTGGTCTTTCGGCGTTAATGCTGCCCGGTCAGAACCAGCAGTCCAACTTCACGGCTCGGCTACGTCTGCAAGATCTGTCCAAACGCCGGTTGAGTCTGGTGGCCGCTGTCACTTACAGTGTCACTCATGGGCTTAGGGTGAGTGATTTACATTTACTAACTTACACTCACAACATACAGTATCACATATGGGCTTAATGGATGCACAAACCAAAACGTGCCTTAACGGGTATTACCTTTCTTGACATGATGCAATTATGGTTGTTTCCACAACTGAAAGAAGACTCCATCAACTTTGTATTCCAACAAGAAATGGATCTTCTACTGACTGGCATGCTGTAGTACGATGTTACCTAAACAACGAACTCCTGCAACGCTGGACGCAGACGATGTGCAGATGAAGATTTAGCTTTCTTTGCATGGCCTTCCAGATCTCCTGATCTTACGGTGATTTATTTCTTTGGGGGTACGTGAGAGATTGTGTTTACGTTTTACCGCACCCATAAATTTGAGTTGTCTCGAATTGTTTCTTTCATGTGTGAAACATTGGTGGAGGATGGAATGATTTTAACGTATTATCCTGTGATTTAGGTTTAAAAGCCTGTTGTACTCTAATGTAAAATGACTAAATGAAAATGAATAATATATTTAGAAAGATTGATACCTAAATTTAGGAATTTGAGAAGTTTTGGGCAAATGCCTGTTTCTTATTTCCATAAACAGTGAATTGTTTTGTACTAGAATGAATGAGTGAATGAGTTAAAGAATGAATGAATGAATAAATGAATGAGTGAGTGAGTGATTGATTGATTTACTGATCAATTCACTGATTGACTGACTGATTTGTTGCGACAGGTAACAGTATCAGCCCCCTTCTGGCTGGTTAATAAGACGGCGCTGCCGCTGGTGTTCAAGCAGGCCGGTGTGGCGGAGGAGACGGCCGGCCAGTACGAGGAGCACGAGTTGGCCAGGATGGTGGCGCCGCTTATGTTCTCATTCGCCGACCAGGAGGCCAGTCCCACCGTCGTGGCCAGGATTGGCACACGGGTGCACAAGGATGGGGTATCGCAGGTGGGTGATGTTAATCGGTTAGCACTGAGGCTGTAAAATCCCAGTCACATCCCAGTCAGAAGTATAGGGTGTTCAACTTAAAAGAGGCCCCGTCAATCAGTTTAACTGAGTAACGGGGCTTCTTTAAGTCGAACACCCTATACTTCATTGATTCATTTCAGCCAGACCTTTATGCTGGGTTTATACGATGCCAATCGACGAGACTATTGTCATAAGACAACTGATGCTGAGCTCCAACAGTTGGTGTTGTAAATTAGAGTTTTCATTTAGCTATGCCTAGATGATGGTTTTCAAAAGATACTTTATACATCAGTTGTAAATTTCAGAAGACAATCTTCTCGCCAATTGGCATCGTATAAACTAGGCATTATGCTGGGTTTATACAATGCTAATTGGCGAGGCAATTTTCATAAGACAACTGATGCCGGGCTCCAACAACTGATGTTGTCAATTAGAGTTAGTCATGCCTAGATGATGGGTTTGAAATCAAAAGATACAATAGATACTTTACATCAGCTGTATGTTTTAGAAGACAATTGGCTCGCCTATTGGCATCGTATAAACCCTGCATTATGGAACTATTGTTTGGCTCTGACAGCCAACAGTTTGAATCACAAAAATTACTTTATTTATTTATTTTTTGAGTAAGGGTGGAATATTATTCAGATAAGCGTCTATACAAATGTTGTGCTCACCTATTCCTTACAAACTATTGATTGTGTAATAAAATGGATGTTATTTTCTCAAGGTAAGTTCCCATTGCTACAAAAGTCGCTCGGGAATATGTGCATCGAACGATGTCAGCTGATTTTTTATTCGTGTTTCTCCATACAACTACGTGTTTCTATTGCATCTAGTGCCCACGATTTTTAATGATGGAAACCATAGCTTCCTTTAATAGAAGGCCATGGCCTTAAAACTGGCAACTATGTAGAGTAGGAAATTGAGTCCATTTAAAAGCATTGAAATCATTTTTCAATCAGCTGTTCCAACAGATACGTTTCTTGTGTGCGTTCTCACATTTGACTCGCTACAAATCATAAGCTATTTTAATAAATAATAGTCTATTCTTAATCTTTCTTGCTAATCTCTATCACACCTAGTACAAAAAACACAAAAGGAATTCTATACGAACAGTTTCGTGAACCTATTCCGTGGAAATTACGCTCAAAAGAGAGAAAAACCAAGGCAACATGCATGATTTGTAATGCTTTCATATGAAAAGACTGTGTCTACGGTGCAACGTTGCCATATTATTAAGGCAGGGCCTTCTATTAAAGGAAGCTATGTGGAAATCAACTTGAGCCTCTATTCAGCTGTGTTGTAGGTTTGTTTGCAACCTGTAAAGCAAACTTCTATCACTTATTATTATTTTTTCCTTCAAAGCTTTTTGCACAATCCTTGATACTTAATTCAATTGATACATCATCTGATCAACTGACAGTGAATGAAATATGAAAGAACCTTGAGACGTTATCGCAATTCCACTTCAACTTTCAATAAAATGAAAAATTATTGTGCAGGAGCTGCAACTTGCTAGAATTGCGGCATTGTCTCAAGTTTCTTTCATTACGAAAAGTTGCAGCAATGAATATCAATATTCGCTCTACAAATTCCATTAAGAATAGAATATGATTCAATATCTATTTATTTATTTTCATTCAATTCCATTCATTATTTGTTGCAGTGGTGCAACAACTTCCAGCTGCACGCGGGCGTGCAAGTGCGCAGGTTGCGGGTGCAGCTGAGGGACAACCGCCCCGACCTGTTCTACATGATTGGCATAGAGGTGCGTGCGGGTCGCGGTCGCTATCACTGCACCAACATCGTCACGCTATCGGCCCACTATCAGATACACAACAAGTCGTCGCACCGCATACAGTTTGCGCAGCAGTGCTTCGCTACCACTGTCGTGAGTGACTGTACACAGAAATCAAATTCAAATTATTTTATTGTTGACACATTTAAAAAATGCATAACGAGGTCAATAACATGTAGGTAAAAATAACAGCAAAGGCTTGACACAAAATCAATTTGTGCTTATTATAAGGAAATTTTTACACTAGTAAAGCTTATGCTATCATTACAATTTTTTCAAAGCATTTGGTAATTTATTAAAGATTCAAATGCCATATTCAATAAACCTTGAGTATAGGAATAGTTACATTGATTGAGTCTTAGTGCTGAAGCTTGTCTTTTTTAGTGACTATGAACAGAGCTGTTGATAGTAGGAATACTAGAAAAAATATTCTCAATGCATAAAAGACATACAATTGCATAAATACCTGGCATAGTCAATATTTTCATTTGCATTAAAAGTGGTTTGCTTAATGTGTCTATGAACATGATAAATTATCCTTACAGCTCGTTTCTGTAAGATTAATAACCTCCTTACATCAGTGTCATTGTCCCATGCAACCATTTCATAAGATGTAAAAATACTGCACACATTGGCATGATACACAGTAAGTAATACATCAGTGTTGATAATGAATTTCAATATTTTGAGCAGCAATAATCCTTGAGATTACTGTTGACACGGGTCCACATCCACATCCAGTCAGTTCGAACTATGACTGTCAAAAGCTGTAAGTGGATGGGGAAACCGGCAGTCCAAAATACCTGTAAACCGGCAGACCGATCGTTGAACCATCAGCTGTGAAAGAACAAACTGTCAGTACGATCTAACAGTGGATGTTGGCCCTTATAGTTTCAGATTTTCATTTAGGATGCCCCTGCACCAGATAAAACTAACTGAGAAAGAAGTTTACTTCAAAACGATATAGGTAAGGTATGAAAAACTATAGCATTGAATTAGATGAGAACAACTCAAACAGCTGTTGCCAAAAATTGAGCCGGTTTCGTCTGTTTCTTGTATGTTTCAACAGATCTTGTATGCAAATAGTCTGTGTAACTGTAACAAACAACGAGTCGTATTATTATAAATATAAATTCTGAATAATTTCAATGTTTTGTTTATTATAAATCTTGTTAATTCAAAATATCTAGTGCATATCACTGCTAATTATGGCAAACTCTTCTGTTCCAGAACGACCCTGGAGCCCAAGCCACTTACCTTCAAGCGGTACCTGACTGTTTCCTTGCCTTCCACTGGCCTCGCCTCGACAAGGACCAGCTGCTCTGTCTGCGTTTGATGGACGTGGCTCAGTGCTGCTGGTCGGGCGGGTTCCGCATTGATGCCAATGACAGTTTACACCTTAACGTGCGCGATCAGGCAGGAGCTATCTACTTCCTGAGGGTGGAGATTGTGCTGCAAGGAGCGACTTTCTTTATAGTGCTGACTGATGCTAATCGGATGCCAGCGCCCATTAGGATCGATAATTTCTCGTTGGTGGCTGTGCAGTTTTTCCAGGTATAGTTTCATAGCTATTAATAGCTATATCTAGCTATAGATGGATTGGTATCTCATTCTATTATTCAAAATTCTAAATTAAATATTTTCATAATATTTTACCTGGACCGAAATTCTTGTGTGAAGTGCTGCTAAATGATATAACCTTGTTTCGGACATTTTAATCATCAAAATTTGGAAAAAGACGTTTTGGACCTTGGTATTTTTTTAACCAATAAGTGTCTATTTCTGTTAAATTATTAAAGCAACCTTTAATAAGGTTTAAATCAGCTGTTTGTAATATTATTGATAGTATGGCTTTACAGCATCAACACAATGGTTTACTAGGACATGGCATGACACAATCAATGTATTTGTTGCTCTATTGTTGAAATAATAAATTGTCGGTAAATTTTATTATTTTTTATATTTATATATTTTCGTATTTTTGTTAGTTTGTATTTCAATTTTGTTAACATTCCAAATTCTAAATTCTTCATTTTTCACTTTCAGAAGTCAAAATTTGTGTTGAATTTAAGTTAAATTTGTAATAAGAGACGTTTTTGACTTTGTGTTCTAATCCTAATATATTTTAATCTCTTGATTAATTGATAATTTAACATTTTCGAGTACCAGTCTTCAACGCTGTTTCTGTGTCAGCAGGGCAAACAGAACCACGTGAGCGCAGTTAGGGCGCGTTCATCGATGCCCTACGCTTGGGATGAGCCCACGCACCCGCCCACACTGACACTGGTGGCGCCCGGGGGCGTATCGGCCCAGTACAATATCAACAACATAGGCGAGGGCGCTGGACTTACCTACGAGAACTTCATCTATATTGCGTTCACCGGCACTTTTAAGAAGTGAGTTGTCCAATCTAGACGAATACAGCTCTAAGACTAAGCTCAGACAAAAAAAAAGCAGTTTTGTGAAGATATATATATACACAACTTTCCAAGCTAGATTTGCGTTTGGAAAATTGCCGTTTACAGGAGAATCAAAGATCAGCTGTTCTGAATGCGGGAATAATCATTTTGATGATTATTACAGCACTAGTCATCGTCTCGATGATAATTACAGCACTGAAAATCTATCCCAGCTGTTTTTCCGAACTCTGACGTATGAATAAACGAGTCGAACGAGCCGCCATGACAGTTCACTGCGTGCGTTTGTTCATTAGTGTTGTGTTGAGGTTATGTTGGTTTCAGTTGATGTTTTCAGTTGTTTGAGGGTTTAATAAATCCTTCTCAGTCTAGTATGACGAAAAAAATGTGCATAATTCGTGTGGAAAAGTTTACAAACTCATAATTATTTTCCAAACTCGCGTACCGCTCGTTTGGAGAACATAATTATTCGTTTGTAAAAACGCCTTTTCCAACCTCATTATGTAATTTACTATTCTATGTGCAATAGAACTATCAGGTGTAAAATGTACAGTGTTTGAATGAAAAACTGTTATCAAATAACTTTTTGAATGGTTGTGAAGGTGATATTGTGGTAGTTATCCATGTTAAATGAAAAGACAAGAAGGTGTCAAACCACAGATCAGATTTATCACTAGAAATCGAGATACTGCTTTCTAGATTTTTAATAAATCTTTGGTTTGACAATATCTTTTCATCTGATACTGATAACTACCACAATATCTTCACACCTACTTGACCAGTTTGTAAAGACTGCTGTTTTGTCTCATTTAAATCCTGATTTGGGAGGTTAGGGTGCATTTTGGAAGAACAAGTTAATTTTTTTAAAATAAATTATCTTTGAAATTCCATAATACCGTACTCGTATATTGAGAATAATTGGTCAACAATATTTCCTTTGAAATTGGAAAATGAAGTTCTAAAGCATATTTTGCCAATTATATCAATAATAATCGAAGTTACAAGCTCCCAACTGGTTCCATTCATTAGCTGAATTTACATCAGAGTTGATCAATATTATTTACTCTCATCAGGACACCATGGGCGATGATAACTCTCCAGGCAGTTGTTATAGTCTTTTCGTGTAAAGAAGGCATTCTGGCAAGATGGGAAAAGACTCCAGCTCGATCAATATTGAATTAAAAATAAAATATTTGGTTTTTAAATGTAAGAAACATTCTACAATTTGAGACCAAATTTAAAATTTTCGAATTAATATTGGATCGAGCTGGTGTTATTTCCTCATATTGTAAGAATGTCTTCTTTGCACGAAAATACTATAACAACGACCTATTCTCTCCCTTTTGGAACAATGCATATTTCAGGACGTTCCAGCACTATATTCTAGGTTTGCATTAATTTTAAAGAATTTTCCATTGATTTCTCACAGCGTTGGTGACGTAGTGGACCAGTTGGACATCAGCTGTCAGCAACTAGTTCTGGACGTTCCCGAGGGTTCCGACCGTGTGATACTGAGTCGCAAGGAGCAGGGCGCCCGCTCACAGCTGTGGCGTATGACGGGTGATGGACACTTGCAGCATGAGGGATCCAGTCCGCCCTCATCCAACTCTGAACGGATTATGGTGATTGTTTGCAAAATATTTATTTGATTTTTTGCATCAGGAAATGATTATGATAATGTATATATTTATTTTCAAAAACTATATTTACAGCGAAAAAATATTGATTAATTAAATATTTATAATATTAAATATTAATAGCTGTAGCTGTATTTTATAGATTGATCCAGTTTTTAAAGCAACAAATGATAGGCTACATTACAACAACAAAGTCCAAAACTTTGAGTGAAAACATCAATTTTAAGTAGACTGAATCTGTGATTTTGAGCCATAACAGGTATCATGAATTAGAATATCAATTGAATCTTGTTCAAATTCAAAATGTCAATTCTGAATTGTCATTCTTAAAAATGTTATTGTAATTGTAATTAAATGTAATTGTCATTCTTAAAATCTGATCTTGTCATTCATCAAAATGTCACTCTTAAAACTATTATTTATTCAAGACTACATTCAACTTACATCAATAAAATTATTATGAATTTTTTTCAATAGATCAAGGTTTTCCCCCATTTCAGGTACTGGATATATCGGGTCCGGCTCCCCAGCCAACCCAGTACGTAGGTCTGGTGTTGAGGCGGCCTGATAAACGTCGCGTTTCCACACAAACATGGCGGTTCACGGACGATGGACGTCTATGCTGCGCTCATAACAACATGTGTGTGCAGGCTAAAGATGGCTTTTTCGGTCTTAGAAATGGTGAGTTTGATTACTTATTTTGCAAATTATGTTTGTTTGTTTTCTTGATGCCCACATGAACTTGTGCTTAGGCTTGTGCGTGGGTAATGAGAGTTATGATGATGATGATGAGAGATGGCGACTACTTTTTAGCACTGGCGGCTCGTGCCCACGAAACAGGTGAAGTGCTCGTTTTTCTACTGTACAGCACTTCACCTGTTTCGTGGACACGAGTCGACAGTGTTTTCCACATCCTTTCAATAGAAAGAAGTCTAGAAATAACATCTCCAACATTCAAGTTAGTTTTTCTACTCTTTGTTTTTATTTGTAAACTTTAAATTTATGAAAAAACAATTTTGGCAAAGTTAGAGTTATTTTCACCATTAAAATCCTCCGACTATGTATGATCATAATCTCGTTGGTGTAAATAACAAACATTGAGTGCTTTTGAAAATACACATTGAATAACAAATATTGATTTGAAAATTAATGCTCACTCATTTTGTGTCTTTGTTTATATCGTAGATGAATTGAGTAATTTAATGTCAGTTATTCATATATTAATCAATGTTTAATTCTCAGTAGAATTCTGCTTAATATCAATGATCAATTGTTAGTAGAATTCTGCTGAATATCCATGGATCAATGAATAAGTATAGTTGAATTTCCCCCTGAATTAAAACTATTTCTTTTGATTGTCTCAAGAATTTCATGTAAATGTTTTCAGATGTTTCTGAATTGACAAAATTTCCGTGGCAGAAGTGTATGTACTGTTTTTAATTGGTAATTAACCCTGCTTTTAATACACTTCGCGATAGTTGGATTTAACCCTAGAAACAATAGAAAACTAGAAAGAACTAGTTTGAATTGTAATCCTAAATCTTTTCACAGTATTTGAGATCTATGACAAACTAATCAACCTATCCTAATTTATAAGATCTCTCAAAATTTCTAAGTAGAATATTTTAGAATGACAGCTAAATGAAGGGTTTTTCCACTAAACTTATTTTATTCAGGCACCATCCAGCCTCCATTTGAAAAAAAATCTATAACACTTGGACAAATAACATTTCCTCTTTTCTTTATCCATTACAATGTTCTGTTTCCAATAATATAGTTCCTATTTCAACTTGATGTGTTCAATTGCTAGTGAAATTAATATCAATCGTATTGTTGTGAAGTAACCCTGTTTTCGTCCACCAAAGAATTTGAATACAAGATAAAATTTGAAGTCTTTCCTCATAAAAATTAGTAGAAGTTCCCACTACCTCAACACAAATTCCAACCTTTTAAAATATAGAATCTTAGTTAGTCTGTCTAGTCCTGCAAGTCCTTGTAAAATCCTAGAAAGATAGGGAATGAAGGGGTACTAAAATGTAATCAGTGATAATGAGTGACCATGTAATCAGTTACAATCAATAATAATGTAATCAGTTGTAATGAGTGACCGTGTGTTTGAATAACGAAAGCACTACCTTAACTATCTTGAGTGGACAGTAAAAATTGTATCAATGTTCCCTATCCTATGAAGCATCTACTTGGGGGTGCTTTCATGTTCTTGAAGATTATTTTTGGAGATATTTTCAAAAAATCCTTTGATTCCAGTGAGCGAAGTAGTGCTTTGACTAAATTGCATCAATTTTCCCTGTTCTATGAAGTATGTCCAAGCAAAGAAGACATTTTGGGAAGATGGGAGAATGACTCCCACTTGATCAATATTGGTTCAAAAATTATAAATTATAAATTTGGTCTCAAATTGTAGGGAACATTCTGATCTACAATTTGAGACCAAATGTATAATTTTTCAACCAATATTTATCGAGCTGGAGTCATTCTCCCATCTTGCCAGACTGTCTTCTTTGCTTGGACAGACTATCGACTTGAAGCTTTCGTTTTCTTGATGAAAATCGATTATTTCTGCTAATCTTTAAAAACTTCTTTGATTCCAGGGAGCGAAGTAGTGCTTGGACCTCCTCAACCCGAATGTTTCCGCACCACAGAACAGGGTATTCCTCTGGAGCAGGCTGTTTCCAGACACCGGCTACGGCCCGGATCCGGCTTTCTGAAAATCAAGATTGACACCGACGGACCAACGCGAGTGGTGCAGATCTATGATGTCAAAGAGAAGGTGAGCTGCTCGAAAATTTATTAAAAGTTGACTAACTTATTTATTTATTCATTTGCATCAATGTACAAAGTATTACTTAATGGAATGGCCAACAGGCTTACGCCCAAAACTGACTTTTTCCTATTTCTCTTGAATAAGCAGTCCAAATGTATGTTATATGAATATATTATTCTACTATTCACTAGGATTGATCACTGACATGTAGTCCTATCTTTTACATTAAAAAACGTTTAAAATTGGATTTTTGTTTAGATTTTCTTACTGCAAAAACATTAGAACTGCATGTCGCTGATCAATCCTTGTGAATATTACACACAGCAGGTCATCATGGATAAAGAAACCTCAAGAATGAGGTTATGATATCACATAACTTTTAAAATACATAATTCATGGTCCAGACATCATATTGAAAAATTTTGAATATAGATTGTTGATGAGAGGAATAAAATAAACCAATGCAACGGGAACCCGGTTTCTCAATTTTTAATAAAGCAAGTGTTTTAACAAATTCTAGACTTATTATTCAATTAAATTACAATATGAGTAAAATATCTAGTTTTTAAACTATAGATTTTAAACTATAGATCTAAACAATAAAATACATAGTTTGAACAGTATAATTTAAACAAACAAATATAGTTTGAGCAATATATTTTTAATTTTAACAATAAATTTTATTGAAATTTTACTCTCTTTTCTCAACAGAGAACGTACTCTATAGCCGAGGAGCATGATTGGATCAGTGTTACTGGTTCTGGATCTGGAATGCTTCATAGAGGCTTGCACAGTCCCTCTTCCTCATCTATAGGGGAAGATGCCCTCGCTAACACGGCCGGGAAAAGTACAATACGCGAAGTACAGGTGAGTGAGATGAGAAGCAACGTCTTGTTATTATCGTCTTATCAACTTCAATATTGAAACGTCTCGTATCATATTGAATCGTATTCATCTTCTTGAAAGGAAGAATTCCTTCAACTTCAGAAGATACAGAGGACGGTTTGTTATGATACATCGTGACAATTGAAAGGTGCTGAATCATTATTGAAATGTTTTGTATCAAATTGAATTGTATCCTTTATGAAATTGTATCGCCTCTCATATCTTCTTGTAGTGAAATTGAACACGTCATCGCAAATCTATAAAAACAACATTTGAAATTTTTAGATTTTTTTAATGTTTTCTATTTCAGTTGAGTGTGGGTCTTCCTCATGGTCTAGGATTGAGTCTGATATCACGTCAACCTCCGGAAGAATTAGTTTACATGCAGCTGACCGGAATCGACTTCAATGCCATGTGGATGCCTGATATAGAAATGTTCAATGTCACCATAAAAGATATTCAGGTAATCTTCCAACTCCTTTCAATTCAAATTCCTGGGTAGACTTTATATTTTGTTATTGTAAAGTGTAGAATGTATTGCAGACACAATACACTTTACATTGCCATGAAGTATCTTCTCGGCTTGAGCGGATAATGATCACTAATGTTTTTAATCGATCAATATTCCATCATCAATAAGTTTTCAATGTTTTTAAGGGCAAGTAATGATTCTATGGAAATTGAAAACAAAGCGCTCTTGGAGTATTTTTTCAATACCATAACATGTTTCAGCATCTAAAGATCCATTTTCAATTGTGAATTTTGTTCATTCTTGTTTATTCACACTTGAAAATGGATGTTAAGATGCCGAAACATGTTGTGGTATTGAAAAAATGCTACAATAGTGCTTTGTTTTTTCAAGGTTCATTTCCAAATACATCTGATGTTACAAGAGCTGTGATTGGGTACAGCTGTTCAACGGTGGCCGACCGTTGGACTATTTCGCAAATAGTAAAACCTACCTTTAACAGGTTCGTTCCAAAGTATTTGTATTTAGTCTTGTGGAAGATTGTTTCAGTTTTTTTTAATTATTTATTATGTTTTTTCAGGTTGACAACCAACTGTTCGAAGCGCAATACCCAGTGTTGTTGTACGTCACACCGAGCTCTCGCACAACTGATCCCGAGGAAGTGGCTCGGCCTGCCATACAGGTTACCATTGAGAAAACACCGCAGACTAAGTACTCCAATGCCGATATTTTCAAGGTGATCTATCACACTTTCCTCTTTGTATAATTCACATTTGACGCGTCATCTTCTGCTGATGATTTTCAATAAAAATACAAGATATTGCCAATCCACAGATTTAATAGAAATTGAAATATCGGTTTCGGTTGCTACACCATTATCAATCTTGACTTTAAATAAATCTGTAGTTCGACAATATCTTGTTTTTCATTTTTTAAGTAGTTGTGGTAGTCATCCACATCAAATGAAAAGACAAGATCTTGTCAAACCATTGATTTATTAAAACATCGAGATAACGATTATAAATATCTGGTAAACTCTTACTAGAGTGTAGATTTTTTAGGAGTTTTTGATATTGATAATGGCGTAGCAACCGAAACTGGTATCTCGATTTTTCAAATTAATCAGTCATTTGACATCTTTTGTTTTCTTGTTTTCCATTTAATATGGATAACTATTAGAATATCACCTCCACAATTACTCTACATATAAAATATAATATTTCAGTTTCAGTGAAACGATACTTGAGAATTTATGAAGATTGTATTTTGTGAATTTGTATTTTCTATTGAAATGTGATTTTAGATGACAACCGATTAATTACTTCTTTGTAAAGGCACTTTCTTATATGAGGAGCCTCGTTCTGATTTTATTTTGTATTTTATTGTATTCTTTAATATTCAAAAGCAAAATAGATAAATTATTATCAATAACTCGAGAGCACTCCAGTAGATACGACTGAATATGTTTATTAATATGTTTAATATGTTTATGTTTAAAAACGGTATCATTGGTTTATTTATTTATTTAATTTATGTACAAATATAACAAATATATAAGATGAAGAAAGAAAAAACAGGATATTGCCCAAAACTTCTTCTATTCCTAATTTAGTCACATAATAAACTGTCCAAATTTTCAGGTTATGTATAGAATTTAATCAAAACCTTATTCGTATTTTCAGCATCTAGTACTACGCGTGAAGAACCTCTCCCTGAGCATTGAGGAGCGGCTGGCGCTGAAATTGTTTGATTTCGCCGGATGTGGAGGAGAGGAAGGCAACGAAGATGTCAACGAGAACGAGTTCGAAACGCAGCGGATTCTGGCCGAAGCCACCTCCATCAACAACAAACGATACTACTTCCGCTGTTTGAAACTTATTCTCACTCAGGTGAGGGAACTTGCTCTGGAATACATTGCATTTAACAGTCGATTTCATTATTATTCAATTTTAAGGGGTTTTCCAACACATGACACGACTAGGCGGTTGGTCACAAGAGCTGTGATGAGGGTAACTAACAGTTTTTATTCAACTTGACAATAGATTTGATCATTATGCAACATTAAGGGAGGTTTCCAACACACGACACGACTAGACGGTTGGTCACAAGAGCCTTTATTGGCTCTTGCAGCCAACCGTAGAGTCGTTTCGTGTATTGGAAAACGCACCTTTGAGTGGAACATTGAAGAAAGGTTGGTGATAAAGCAAAAATTGACACGGTTTCGTCTATTCCTTGTAAAAGTGTGCTCCAATTACTGTGGCTAGTAATAACGAGCTGACTAGAGTATACCCGTGATAGTACAAGACGGCTCAAGATTAAATATGTATCGAAATAGAATTATAGACTATTCAGGTCTCAATATTGACACAATACTTTTTAAAATGATATGAGACCCTTTCAATTCTACCCACAAAAACCTGTACACACACATGAAAGAATCGAATTGAAAGGGTCTCATATCATTTCTTCAATAATGAGACCTGAATAGTCTATAATTCCATTTGATATATGCTTCATCTTGTGTAGATTTTTGAATTCATCTTGTTGAAAGGAAAAATCTACTGATGACACTTCCTAATGGAAATCTTGTATTGTAGAATTTTGTAAAGTGTATTGAAAGTATTCTTGTATCTTTTAATAGATATTGTTGTGTATCTTTTAATATTTAATTAAGTGTATTGAAATTATTCTTGTATCTTTTAATAGATATTGATGAAAAGTTCACAAACTTGTTAGATTACCTGGTCTAAAACGTTCTAGAATTAGAAACAAAACAAGTATTAAAAATGAAGTGATGATGGAAAAGCATGATGTAAACCCTAAGTTTTGCCCTTGCGATATAATCTCTTGAGTGTCATTAAGAAAAACCTAGTTTCTTTCACTTCAGTAAACAAAACAATTCAAGACGTTGATTGTTAATATTCCATCCAAGTGAGAAACTTTTCTACTTGGAGAGTATTTCTAAGTAGAAATAGAAAATTTATGCAATTTCTTTGTAATAATGTATTATCCAAGACGGAGATTGTTGAGATTTCATCAACTAGGACAAGTTTTTCAACTTGAGCCTTGATGAGTATTTTTTAGTGGAAATTGAAAATATATGCAGCTTTTTTGGTAATTTTGAACTAAAAATTATTAACGTTAGAATTCTTTTAGATTCGCCTGAGTGTTATGACCAGCAGTAAACTGGGAGATCGCCTGTTGAGTATAAAGAGGAAGCTTGGTTTCACACTGATCAAGTTTGAAGATGCCGCCGTGGAGTTGGAGCCTTACGTCAAACTGCACTTCTTCGAAACAGCACAGTTCATTGTCAACTCCATACTGAAACATTACAAGAATGTGAGTAAATATATATATATTTTTTTCAAAGAATACAAAATATACTTATTGGATAAAAACAATTGTGTAAAAAACATATCTCCAAGATGAATGTTTAGTCCTTTCACCCTGATCGTTGATATGGCAATCCTATCTATATTCCAAGCAAAGAAGACATTCTGGCAAGATGGGAAAGCGACTCCAGCTCGATCAATATTGGTTCAAAAATTATAAACTTAGTCCAATATTGAAGACAACGTTCTCTTTGAATACAGCATAGCAAGGATTGAACTTAGGAACATAGAAGGAATGCTGTGTGATTTCTTATTCAATTGGGTAGGAATATTGTTGAAATATCAAATCCATGATCATTCAATTGTTATAGTCTGTCCAAGCATAGAAAATATTCTGGCAAGATGGGAAAAGTGACTCCAGCTCGATCAATATTTGTTTGTTTGTTTGTTTGTTTATTTGTTTGTTTATGAGGGTGAAGCCCACATAAGCTCATAGGCTTGTGCGTGGGTAATGAAATGGATGATAGATGACGACTACTTTTTAGGTAGTCGGGACCGACGGCTTATCGTCTCCTCCGAAAGACGGAGGAATATTGGTTCAAGAATTATAAATTTGCTCTCAAATTGTAGAGCAGAATGTTTTCTTCAATATCTATCGCTTTATGATCGATCTCATCCTACTGAATCATTTCTCATATTTACTGTTCAATATAAAAACAATTGCTTTTCTTACCATAATTACTACTTAGTTTTCAATATGTTTAGTATATATGTAATATATGTTTGGTTTTCTACAATAGTTTCAACAAAGAAACTGGTAAATGATGATTGTTTCCTTAATAAACAACAGATGATACGCACTGAAAGAGAAGATTTAAAGTCTTTGAGAGAATAAAAGTGTTTTTCTAGTCAGCTGATTCATTCGCCAGCTCCGTTGTTGAGACCTATTTTAATATTGTGTTACATTTAATTCAATATACTTTCCAAAGTAATCTTCAACTTTACCTTCTCAATAATATTCAATCATTGTAATTTTCTGTTCTACCTCATTTTCATTTTCAAATTTTCAATTGCAGGTATTAAAATGGCAAGCAGCAAAAATCCTTGGATCAGTTGATTTCCTGGGCAATCCTCTTGGATTTATCAACGACTTTTCTGAAGGCATGTCGGGTTTGATATTCGAAGGCAGTGTTGGGGCCCTGGTAAAAAATGTCACCCATGGTCTGTCCAACTCAGCTGCTAAAGTTGCAGGTATTATCTTTTTTTGTGATGAAAATTATAGATTCTATAAACCCTCCCGAAACATCCTGTATATTTTTAAGTAGCATTATTGAGTAGCTTTGTTAATGATTTTAATTTATCGAGATGATCCTATTATGATCAATAACGGTGTGTTTGTTTGCAAGAAATAGGTGGTAGTCTAGGCCAAGTGATCCAAATAAGCACCTTAATTAAATGATCATACTGATTCTAACTTCATTTCTCTAAATAGTGGTCATGTTATACGTGATTTCTATGCAGTATTTCAAGAGAATCGAATGCCGCAAACCGCACATTTATATGTCAAACCGTTAAAAAGTTATTCTAATTTTTATTAACTTTAATATAATTCATTGAATAAATGAATAGAATATATTTAACTTACTACTAATCAGTTGATAGCTCCAAAACGGTTCAAAATATCGATGTGTGATTTTCGCCATTCATATTTGTCTTTAAAAACTGTTCTAATTCATGTATAACATAACTATCTTCTCATTGAAAGATAAGTTCGATTTAATACTGCGGATCCAAGACGACGACCCAAATTTCCAAGAACTTAAAAAGTGTTATATAAGTATGTATTCGTATGGGGAGTTCCGAAAGGAAAGTTTCACCATAACCTTAATTTCCGTCAATGGGAAATCATGGTATTATAAGTCAAGGTGAAGGTCTCACATTGCAAGCCGTTTAAATTATGTCTTAGAACATGAAACTCTCTCTGTGTTTTCTAATTTCTCGATTAAATATGGTGTTTTGGGTTGCAGAAACTCTGGGTGATGGACTCGGGCAAGCGATTCTCGACGAGCAGCATGAGGAGACGAGGCAGCGCATTCGCAAGGCGCACAGCGGATCGAGCAGCGACCACATAGTAGCCGGCCTCAAGGGACTCGGGTTCGGACTGCTCGGAGGTGTAACGTCGGTTGTCAAACAGTCCTATGAAGGTACGAACAATTTTTTTGGAGAAGAGTGAAAGAGAACAAAAAATATTTACATGGCTTTTAATGGTGGGGAGTTCCTTTAGGGAGGTTCCACCCCACCAATGTATACTTGGCCAAATACTGGTCATCTATCCAAGAGTAGTCCACAGTGTTTATGACTCAACTTCACGATCACTATGTAGCAACCTTTACTGATTGGCCAATTCCCAGTGCAAGAAAAACGAAATTGGCGCTGTTTGATGTTATAAATGCTAATGTAGTCAAATGCTGAAATTCCTGTTATCAAAATAATCATATTCATTCATTTACAATTGACATGAAAACATAATATAAGAAAGTAACTAGCTTAAGCCCTTACTATTTCTTTCTCAATTTGAATTAAGAATAAAAAATAATGAGTCGAGTTCACTTGCACTGGAACAAATATATTTCTTATCCCAAATAAATTTAGAATGTTAACATGAGAAATTAATCGAAACAATTCGCTATAATAATTATTTTGAAACTTGAAAATTATTAATGGAACTTTGGAAATTTTGAGTCTTATTAAAAAATATTCCTCTATAATTTTTTTGCTAGACCATCTACATTTCAAATAGAAAAAAATGAATGATATTTTTAATTTGAACCTTCCATTGAAAGGTTAGAGAACTAGAGAGTAAGAGATTCGATGATAAATGAATAATGTAATATCAAACATAAATAGTTGACATATAGAAAATATTGAAAAGAAGTATGAACCGGGTACTTCTGATTTTCTTTTACTTGCTGATTGAGCTGACGGTTCGTCGCCATCGCAGGTGACATCTTCTGAGCGTAGAGGGTTTTACACTAATTTTATTCTCTCAATAATTCTTTACATTATTCCACCCACAAATCGTTGAAAGTTTGCATAGAAAATATTTTATGTGGATGAGTTATGAAATTTATAATCCTCTCAATATCAATTTTTTTGTCTGTTTGAAATGTCTACTTTTTATGCATTGTATCTCTAATGAATAAACTTTAATTTGATTTGAAGGTGCCAGCAATCACGGCATGCAAGGTTTTGTATCTGGATTCGGGAAAGGTCTGATTGGCACTGTCACAAAACCCGTGGTCGGTGTACTGGATTTAGCCTCGGAGGCGGCTAGTGTATTGCGAGACTCCAGTCGAAGGTACTGTACTGTTTTTAGTCTCTTAACTCGATTATTTCTGTAATATAAATAATTATAGTAATACATTTCTGGTTGATGGATAGGCATCTAGAAGAGTTTATAGATAAAAACTCGAGCATTGCTAAACTTGAGGTGGTGTACTATCAAATGTCTTATATTACGTTTGTTTTGTTTCTAATAGCTTCCCAGATATTACAACATAGGTATTTATTATACGACACACGACTCCGATGCAGAACTCCAAGACAAACCGAATGCTGAAAACGCCCATCGCCTTCTCAATCCCCACAAATACATTCTCGATTCAAATTTGATAAACCGAAAACACTTTTCTAAAGCAAAAAATGTTCACGAAAATCTACCTTTCCTAAAAGTACTCAGTTAATTCTTTGTTAAACTTCTACATAATGATCTGTCAGTTTGAGCACGCTGAGAAGACATGCCATCACTATTCAAAGTGTGTTATTGTAGCGTGTCATCTTAGCATGCACGACCTAAATTTCCCTTTTTTGTTTATTCTCCTCCTTTCTTATTCTGATACTTATAGGCCTATCATTTTCTAATTATGACTCATTTATAATTTTCTTATTCTGTTTCATATACTATTTTCTTATTCGATTACAGCTCAACAAGAATAAGTCCCGGCCGTAAGCGGCTACCCCGATGTGTTACCAGTGCTACAGGACTTTTGCCGCTCTACAATGGTAAACAAAGTCAGGGCCAACAACTTCTGCACATGATCAACGAATATCGATACGACGAACAGTAAGTATAATTACAGTACATTCATTCAAAATCATTACATTCATTTGAGTGAGAAACCTTCGGCTGATACAGAAATATGGACTTATTTTTCGGAACTAAAATTTCGGACTATATTCAAACAAAAATTGTTTTGGAAATACCAAGGGCTATGCCTGTTCTTTCTCGCCAAAGTGTGTTTGTCATTATTTATTGAAAAATAAATTAATTAAGAAATCTATACATTTTTTTATTCTAACAATTGTTTAAAAAAGGACGCAACTCAAAGTTCAAATAAGGTTAGACCATATTTCCAAGGTTGACGTGAAATGCATATCAATAATAATGCAGCATAGGAAGGATTGAACTGGGAATAGGAGGAATGCTGCGTGTTTTCGTATTCAATTGGGTAGAAATGTTGTTTAAAATACCAAATTCATGATCATTTTATTGTTACAGAGGATGCTATGTTGATAGTTAAATGAGACGACTTTACCGGTAGTTGACGTGAGATGCATATCATTAATAATGCAGCATAGGAAGGATTGAACTGTAAATAGGACGAATACTACAGGTTTCCTTATCCGATTGGGTAGAAGAAGTTTTTTAATCAATTCGAGTAGGAATATTGTTGAAAATACAAAATCCATGAACGTTTTATTGTTACACAGGACGCTATGTCAATGGGATGCATGTCAGGGATAATGCAGCATAGCAAGGAATGAACTAGAGATAGGATTAATACTGTGTGTTTTCTTATTCAAATGGGGAGAAATATTGTTGAAAATAGCAAATCCATTATCATTTCATTGTTACAGAGGATGCTGTGTTCATAGTTGAATGAGATGACTTGACTGTCAGATTTACATGAGAAGGATGTCAAGGATAATACAGAATAGCTAGGATTGAACTGGAAATAGGAGGATTACTGTGTGTTTTTTAATTTATTTCTTATTCTTGATATTATTAATTATTGAAAAAAGTATTACTCTTATGAACTTCCTTGCATTTTCCAGATTCATGGCTTATGAGATATTGCGTAGTGGACGTGAAGACTTGCGTATCATAATCTCAAGTGAAATGGTGCGCGTCTTCTCATGTAACTCATCATCCAGCAATAGTTGCACTGTTGTCATAGAATCGCATCTAAGGTAAGATTACTTACAAATTCAAATTCCTCATTCATATAAAATATACATCCTAATTTTTATTTTATTTGTTTAAAATACTTGGTCGCGTCGTTTCTAGTAAAGCCTGGTTTCCATCACTACTACAAAAGTAGCACGGGCACATGTTCCTCAGATTCAATAGAAACACAGAGTTGTATAGAGCAACGCACTCTGGTAAGCTGAGTTTTTATTTGTGTTGCTCCATACAACTACGTGTTTCTATTGCATCTTGTTCCCGACATGTGGCAGCAACTTGTAGTAATGGAAACCGACCTTAAGCAAACAGTTCACAGATTTAAATTTCATTAGATTTGTATGAGCATTACTCCATAGGGACGCGACTGAACACACGAGTATGATTCATTTATTTAATGGATGAAAAATTAGATTGAACAACTCTAAAATTTACTTGTGACTGCATTGATGGTGTCTTATCATTCAGTTCACTTTTAAAAATATTAATATGGTGTTGTGTATCGATTCTTTTTTCCACTTTAATATTCAAAACTCAATAAAAATCACTTATAAATGGAAATAAACTTACTTACATAGTAGTGTTACTAGTTTCGACTTGTTGTGGCGGTCATCTTCAGACTGAACAGTGAAGTCTGTTCAAGGTTATGCTCACAACCTATGCGCGAACCTTGAACAGAGTTCACTGTTCAGTCTGAAGATGACCACCACAACAGGTCGAAACTAGTAACACTACTATGTAAGTAAGTTTATTTCCATTTATAAGTGATTTTTATTGAGTTTTAAATATTAATAGTCTAGTAAACACATACAAATAGAATGCGTTTCAAATACATTACTAGTTGGCAATGTTTTGACAAAGTGTTTTTCTGTGAGCCTTTGTATGAAATGAATAGAAACTTTATAAGAGGAAATGTGATTTTGATACTTATACATAAGTATCCCTAAAAATCAAAGTGAATACTGGTTATGCAGTATCTTTAGTTCCAGCCATCCTCATTCGTGAACCTTGTTTAGGCCGCTATTACACGATAATAGTTCTATGTCATACATCTATTATCAAAGATATTATTATATGTTCTCAGAGAACTTATGACATAGAATATGATCATTCAAAATATTTGGTTCATTAGGCCGCTATTACACAATAATATTTCTATGATCATAATTGATCATATGGAAAGAGATGAAAGTACAAAATCATATTTTCATCTCTTTCCATATGATCCAATATGATCATAGAACTATTATCATGTAATACCGGCCTTAGGCGGGTATTAAACGATAATAGTTCTATGATAATATCTGATCATATGGAAAGAGATGAAAGTACAAAATCATATTTTCATCTCTTTCCATATGATCAACTATGATCATAGAACTATTATCGTGTAATACCCGCCTTAGGCCACTATTACACGATAATAGTTCTATGTCATACCTCTATTATCAAATATATTATAATATGTTCTGTATAGGAGAACATGTGACATAGAATATGATCATTTATAATATTTGGTTCATTATACGGTAATATCTCATCATCACAGATGTTTGATAAAGGAGATATGTCATGGAACTATTATTGTGTAATACCCGCCTTAGGCCTTAGGCGGGTATTACACGATAATAGTTCTATGATCATAGTTGATCATATGGAAAGATGAAAATACAAAATCATATTTTCATCTCTTTCCATATGATCAACTATGATCATAGAACTATTATCATGTAATACCCGCCTTACACATTTATTAATAAACGAGTTTGTAATATCTTGTATTGATGGCAATAAAATTAATTGAATTCGTTTTCAGTGACCTGTACCACTGTCAGACCGAAAGCTTCAACAACGGCAACGCTAGTTTGCATTACATTGAGCTGGCTATTCGAGGTAGCGCTGTGGCCACGTCTCTGATGGGAGGTGTGGATCCTGTTAAACGTCCAAGAGTCAGATGTGACAGTGAGGCTATTGCCGTTTGGGTAAGAGATTTTCCATAAAATACTATTTAAAAATTCTACTTTTACCCTACTATTCACGATTGCTTTTAACAAAATAAGCAAACTTTTGATGTGTGTATGCATGTACTAGTCGCGTTCAAAATCTGAAGCCCTGATGGCTGAGACAAAACTACAAAGCTGTTTTTACACTAATACAAGCCATTATAAAGAACATATTCGTCAACACTCACACGCACACACAGTCACTATAAGTGCATTTCTCGCAGTGCTTCAGAGCTTGGACGCGACCAGTAAGTATTGGGTGGCTATCTTAGGTACGACAAACCATAACCAATTAACGACGTGGCAAAGGTACGTCATAGTATTGGAATAAATCAGTGTGTGTCGTTGATTTTTTTTGTCGGGACTCTGACGTATCGTTGTTATTGTTTGTCTTTGCAAAAGTGGCCACCCTGTTTGTTTACTTTGTCTCAAGTCATCGTGAATGAGGTATATTGACGTTTGATGTTGTAGAACCATTACATAATTGAATAAAACACAAGTTTATTTTGTCACTGGACCATGATTAGCTTGAAAACTAACAAAAGAGTTTTTGTGTGTGACACAAAAACATCGTTCTGCACCAAAATAAAATGTAGAATTGGCATTATCAGTGTGTTATTCGGTTATTCCATTGAATACTTTTTGATTTAATATTATCAATAGTACAGAGACTTGATACGCATAGTGTTAACATTGTGAAATATTTATCAAGTTTTCAATTTAATTTTCTTTGGTGCCTTATTCATTTGATTCCTGTCATCAACTTCTAAGTTCTAAAGTGTTATTACTGGATTGAATATTTTGTGTTTAAGCAGTGCTATTATTACCTCATTTTGGTAAATTATGACTTAGAACATTTTTGGGAGAGGAATAGTACAGGCTATGCCAAGTTTTTCCTCCTGATTTTAGTAGTTTGTAAAAATGTATAAATAAATGAAATGAAATGACGTAACAATTGTCTGTTTCGAATAAATAGTGAAATAATGACATGTTTGTGTTTTTTATCATAAAATTATCTTCCTGTAACAGGTTACACAGCAAGTCAACTACGCAAAAGGAATGCATGTGGAGCAGCAACAGACATTAGAAAAATCGTCTGATAATATAACTGATGACTGAATATATTTTTGAAAATTGAGTAGAAAATTTGAAAGGTAAAAATTTTAAGAAGGGTAAAATTATATTCACAAGTCTACATATTGACCACAAACTTTCAGATTGTATTCGAAATCAATGAATTATTTTGAAATCAACGATATTTTCAAGAGCACAAATAACAAAATATTTTTGTCGATTTTTTTCTGTAAGTAGAGTAATTTTCTATTTTGTTTTGGGTACGAGTTTTCTAGTTTTCATTATTTTTCTAGTCTGATGAATGATTTTCTGCAATAATTATATTTGTGTAGTTTTTATTTTTAAAGTAAATATTAGAAAATCAAAAAATGAAGTATTAGGTGTAAGGTGTACTATGTATTATGGTGCTTAACTTTGATGTATTACTTTGTTGGGTTTGCCTCATTTTTTATAGATGTAACATAGTGTAAAAAATGTAGAAAATTGTAGAATTTTTATAATATAGAACCCTCCCAATCATAAATTTGTACAAATAATTGAAACAGGGAAAAGAAATTCCTATTTTTTGGAGCTATTATAAAGAACTCTGGAAATCTTATTCGTTCTTGGGAATGTAAATAATATTTATTAACCATCAAAGATTTAGATTTTCCTGACTTACCAAATTGTTATTATTGACATTTGCCAATAATATTGTCAGAATATTATTCAGTTTGAAATTATTTGAAAATTTGTGGACCTCGATATTTGAAACTCCTTGAGACATTACAAGATTTTTTTCAATAGGGATATTAATCTTTTCAAGTTTCTCAATATCTTTGAAAAAGCATTCAATTCTGTCGGATACCTAGACTAGTCTCTCAAATTTCAACTCTTTTATTGGTTTTAGAAAAGAAATCCCCATTATAATTTCTAATGTAGATTTTTATAGTATCAGATCTTATTTCACTCACAGCATCATTTTATTCTGATGGTATCTTACTGTATGAAGCTACTGGAATTCACTTGTGATTCATTCTATCAATTCATTTGTAATTCAGTTTATTAATTGACTGACTGCCTGGTTGGTTGATTGAAAGGAATTATGATCTTTTTGTATATCATGCTTTTGAACAATTCATGACGTATTTGTTTCATTTCTGCCAAAAAGTAGCGAATATTTGGTAAACTAACATTTGTCTATCAATCCTTAATCAATTTTTTATTTGATTTTTGTAAGAAGAACTTGCTTGTAACGAAAATTGTAAATTGTATAAGTGTAGTGTTGAAAGACTGATTGTTACTCTAATACTTGCATTTTCAACTGAAAGAGAACTTTAATTTTCTGAATCAAATTGTTATTGATCAATTAGAACAGTTGTGGGTTATTTTTTGCTGAACTTTTACTGTATAGATTCTTTCATGTAATTGTGATGTAAAAGTTACCGTAATAAACACTAATTTAGATAGTACATACTTATCTGTATTTTTTCCAGTTCTATGTTTTACCTGTAGTGTGTAAGGGCTACAGCTTCTCAAGTCTGCAGCCTTTCAAGAAACCTTTCCGGTGATCAAGAACCTGTTGAGCCACGTATCGACAGTGCGAGGCATGTGCCGCAAATTCCAGTCGCACAAGTATCAACGCATCGCGAGGCATTCGCGGCACATGCCTCGCACTGTCGATACGCCAAAGCTCTTGGGTTTTGTCTTTGACAGAAGGACAGAAACTCAACTGGGCCAGCCTTATTCAGCTGGTTCGGTAACCACGTACAAGAATATACAGAATTGTTTTCTGCTGCTTTCGTACTTACTACTGCTGTTTCTGTTGTGGACATAACTTACTGAAGTTGCAAAAACGGGCTGACCGAATCGTAACTGCAAGAGAATTTTGTGCTTCTTACACTTTTGTTAGACTAGATATATTGTTACAGCGATGTACACAAATTATAAATTTTCGGTCTGAAATTGTAGATCAGAATGTTTTCTACAATTTGAGATTAGATTTATTATTTTTAAAATAATATTGACCGAGCTAGAGTCATTTTCCCGTTTTGCCAGAATGTCTTCTTTGCTTGGACAGACTATACAAAAAATTATATTATCAGTCTATTTAATTTTGAAGCCCCATCAAACCAGAGAGACTCAATTTTTATAATAATTGACCATTATTCGCACCCCTAGCCATTCAATCAGGGTATACGGTACTGTTTATCAAGAGCATTTATTACTATCACATTATATTTATGTCCTTAGAAGATTTTGAAGAAAAAACTGTGCAATGCAAATGAAAAATAGATTAATATTTTTAAATTTACATAAAGGAATGCGAATGCTAAATGACAGTGAAGAATTGGGATTCAAAAAAGGCGGGTGAAATAGTACGGCGTAAGCTACTTCCGGTGAAGAATCTATATATATCATTATTACAGTAATTATTACCTTCCAACACTCATTATTCATAAATAATAAAATAAACTAATAGAATATATAGATTTTGATCAATTTCTCCATCAAACTGTGTAATATGTTGAGTTACTTCACTCCTGCAGCAGACACCGGACATGTGATTGTTGAGTTGAGAAGGCACTGGCAGATTCGTCCATTTCCTTCTGTTTGGCCGATAGGTTTAGCGTCTCAACACGTGTAAACTTTGATAATTTCTTCTACAAAATGCAACAAAAGGTATGTTTTATCGCAATTTTTGATAAATTCAAATTTTAAATATCTATTTCTTCGGTGGACAAGACTTAATTTCTCTAAACTTCTGTTACAGGCGACAAAAGAGCGGCTGCAATGCGTGCAAGTGTTTGGTCGTAAGGTATGTTGGAAGCTTCTCGCACATTATTCCTAAATTTAGAATCAAAACTCAATATCGATTCGATTAATCGTTATTGCATAGTTATTATTTGTTATTTTGATTGTGAGTGTCCTTAAATTCAATAACTCTTACCGGTATCTACTCATCTTCACTTGTATGTTTTATTAGGTTAACCTTGTTTCAAATTCTGTTTCTCCTAATATAACTTAGGAATAATAGCTTAGAAATCAATGGTATTAGTTCGAATTGAATGTATGCACGCTCTAATGAGCTGATAGTGTATACCAATAAGATAATAATAATATAATTAATAACTAAACGAGTTGGATCTATTCACTCTGGGCATGTTTCTATGCCTCTTTCGGATACTGTATTATTTCTACATGCAAGCTTCCACTACCAGCTTAGGTGCACAAGCATAAATTCAATGTTCAGGCTATGATGAAAATATTTTGTTGCTTAATTTCCCTACCGTATGATTCTGCTGTTAATAATATCTCTTTAGTTATTTGTTATAATTATCAAAAATCCATTCAGTAAGTCTCCAATCATAGCGATCAATCAATGGTGAGTTTTCAGTAACTTGCTGGTGTTGGCATCTTGCCTGTTACACAGACAGAATGCAAATGAAATTTAACTTAGCCACCGGAAAATTATGTTTTCTATTGAGGTGCTAGATTTTTCATTTGATCTGTTTGTTACATTATTTTACAGTGCCTATAGTTTGACACTTTCTCAAGTCATGCTCATGTTTATTAACATTGGGTTCATTGCATATTTCAATCAATTCATGTCATGTTTGAGCAGTAACTTAAAAGAAAACGTTAGGTTAGTACTAAGTTACAAGAACGCGTTCTTGTCAAATCTATCTTTTTTATATCTTAGAATGTAAAATCCCCTCCCTGTCTCTAGCGTTACTCCCTGTGGTATTTCTACTGAGTAGTGTCAAACGAGACAAACAGTAGAATACCAAAATATCTGTCAAGGGTCTTGTTGAAATCAGTTACTTTTCCATTTTTTGTTGACATTATAAATGTACTTTTTCAATTATTGAATCCAATGTCCAATTTATCCCTTGAATTCTGTTGGTAGAAAAACTATTTAGGCCTGAATATTATTTTACTTTGTAGGCTGCCTAACTTGCACATCGGTACCCCCATATACAGAATATATTGTTGTTGGGCTGTTGTTTTGTGCTAAATTAATGCTAAGATTATTTTTGCAGCTATTCATTTCTATGAGTAGTTAAAGAATTTTTGCTACACAAAGCTGAGCTAATTTACTGTTTTTTTTCTCTATTTTCCCATTATTTGTATTGATTTGATTGAATAAGTTCTTGTCCCTCTGACGAACAATAATTAGTTGAAAATTTTGTGGGAACTTTAATTGTTTATACGAACTTGGGCTATGTTTTGGAAAGCATTTGAATGCTGTGATTTTTCAAGTATATCAGACAGTTGTAGGCTAACTCATATTTGCATTGGTGACTAGGCTACTGATAGGTACTGATATTAGGCTACAAAATTATGTATTAAGGGTGGATGGTAGTGGACGGCAGAATTATGTCCCATAAGAACAATATATTCTTTATCAATCTTTTAAAGCAGATAGAGCCTCTATTTATGGACAGAATTTCAAGTTCTGTATGTCATTGGAAAGATAATACAATTCTCCAGACGCTTCACTTTCTTATTATAATTTCATGTCAATAATTAGAGTTCAATACTTTTATAGTTGATTAATTATACAATAATTATTAAAATAAACTTGAAATTAAAAGTGAAAAGTGGAGCGCCTGGATAATTAAATTTTCTTTCCATTGATTTAAAGAATGTGGAATTATGTTCATAAATAGAGGCTCTATCTGCTCCAAGAAATAGATGAAAATGGCATTGTTCTTATGGGGCCTAATTCTGTTGTTCGGAAAATGACCAAGTACTACCATCCACTCTTGAATAGTTGTTTGAAATATTGTATTAAAATATAAATTCATGTATTTTTTAAAATTTGCACAGAACTTGAATGAAGGTACCGCCATTAAGTTGACAGATTCACAGAGTTGTGGCTCCTCACTTTGTGAATCTGTGACGACTGAATATTGGTGTTGGACTGAAGTATTGTGCTAAATCAATGTGAAAACCCCTCTGCACGCAGCTATAATTGGCACTTGCCCTTGGGGTCCACCCAAGAACGTTTACAATTGATTTTAAATTGAATTGATTGAGTTGTACACGTTACGGTATACCATGAAGGTTCGCCTGTGGACTGGAATAATGTTTAGTATGCATTTACTAGCATTTATTCATGCATGCATTAACAAGCAGGTAAACCTTTATGGTGTACTTTAACTTGTATGGCTTGCCGTGAGTAGCAATGGAGTTTTCACTACAATTGCATGAAACATTTAAATTAACTTATATCTCTCCGGAAAATTTTATTCGTAATTTGTGTAGTGACAAACTTTTGTGTATAACTTATGTGGTTCCTCTTTTGACGTTTCTGTGACCTTGATTGTTTGGGCCCGCGACGGCTAAATTTTTATTTTTTCATCAGAATAATGTACTTGATCGATTGCAACCGAAAATTTGACTCTAGGAAGGGTGGCAGGTAAACAACTTTTTAGTCAGATACTTTGTTGCTCAACTTCTCAATCGTATGATTCTGCTGTTGAATAATATCTCATAAATTATTTGTCATTATTATCAACGAGTCATTTAGTAAACACGAAGTCCCCAAACGTAGCGATCAATCAATCTAGAGATTCAGTAACTTGCTATTGTTGGTATTTGGCCCGTTGCACAGGAATAAAATTCAGCTTAGTTACCGAAAAATTCTGTTTTCCATTTAGCATAGTTGATAACTTACATTTTTTACATTTGTTCTGTTTGTTGTCATTATTAAACAGTGGTAAAGTTTGACTCCCGCTCAAGTCATTCAAATCAAATGTTTATTAACATAAATTTTTTTATACTTACTTCAATCAAGATCAAGTCATGTTTGTGCGGAGAAATAAAACGTTAGATTAGTTGAGTTTCTTCACACATCCAATAGGTTGCTAATGAATTGTTCATTAATGTATTTCTTATTTTGAAATTTTAAAAACCCCTTCCTGTCTCTAGTGTTACTTCCTGTTGTACTTCTGCTGAGAAGTGTCAAACGAGACAAACAGTGAAATACCAAAATATCTGTCGAGGGTCTTGTTGAAATCAGGTTCTTGTCCAATTTTTGGTGACAATATTATTGTACTGAAACTCTCTTAAGTTATCTGTTCAATTATTGAATCTTATATATAATTTATCCCTTGAAATCTATTGGTAGAAAAATTATTATCAAATCATTGAAATTCTTCAACCTTATTTCACATTGTAAACTTCCTGACTTGCACATCGGTACCCCCATATACAGAATATATTGTTGTTGGGCTGTTGTATTGTGCTAAATTAATGCTAAGATTCTTTTTGCAGCTATTCATTTCTGTGAGTAGTTGAAGGAATTTTGCTACACAAAGCTTAGCTAATATTATGTATTTTTCTCTATTTTCCAGTTATTTGTATTAATTTGATTGAAAAGTTTTCCCCCTTTGACCAAAAATTGGTAGAAAATTTTGTGAGCTTTCTTCAATTGTTTGAACAAACCTATGTTTTGGAAAACAATCAATTGTTGTGATTTTTAAATTATAAGACAAACTCATATTTGCATCGATGACTGAGCTACTGATAGGCACTAATATTATGAGGTATTAAACAGTTGATTGTTTGAAATAATAAAATTGTAAATTCATGTAGGCTACTTAAAATTTGCACAAAACTTGAAAAAGGTACCGCCATTTAGTTGATAGATTCACAGAGTTGTGGCTCCTCACTCTGTGAACCTTTGATGACTGAATATTGGTGTTGGACTGAGAAAAGTGCTAAATTAATGTGAAAACCCCTTCTGCATGCAGCTATAATTGGCACTTGCCCTTGGGGTCCACCCATGAACGTTTACAATTGATTTTAAATAGAATTGATTGAGTTGTACACGTTACGGTATACCATGAAGGTTCGCCTGTGGACTGGAATAATGTTTAGTATGCATTTACTAGCATTTATTCATGCATGCATTAACAAGCAGGTAAACCTTTATGGTGTACTTTAACTTGTATGGCTTGCCGTGAGTAGCAATGGAGTTTTCACTACAATTGCGTGAAACATTTAAATTAACTTATATCTCTCCGGAAGATTTTATTCCTAATTTGTGTAGTGACAATTTTTTGTATATGTATTTCATCATTTGAAGTTCCGGTGATCTTGATTTGTAGGGCTGGGGCTGGGCTTGATGAGTTCTCACTACAATAAATTTGTATGGGATATTCGAAATTTTGTTTTATAATTTGTTTGTTGACAATTATTACATTGTGTCATTTGAGTATTGCGTTTTTTTTCTTAAATAATCTTTTATAATATTTTTTCTAATTTATTGTTGATATAACCTTTAAATAAGCTTGTCCAAGTTTAGTTGCTTGGGTGAATCTTATTTGCATGTATTTCAGTATTGCCACGTTATTTATTTTGAATAAAAAATTGATTTCATGAATTAATTTATTAAAGCTCAGTTACTTTTGATTAAACTTATAGTGTTGGTAAACGTTTCGGTTTATCTCTCGACATTTTCTATTATAGTGGGTAACCCTTTCCGATGGACCTTGATGTATATGGCCGACCTTGAGGAGTTTTTACTACATATGTATAAAATGTGCATATTAAAAAATTTTCAACCAAGTAAAAATATAAATTTTGTTTCACCTCAGTGTTGATGATGAAAATTGTCACTGAAGTGTATGGTTTTCTTTCTGTTATAGAAAAGCGCGACTGCTGTAGCCTACTGCAAGCCAGGTAAGGGTAACATCCATGTCAATGGAAGGCCCTTGGAGATGATTGAGCCAAGAGTACTCCAATACAAACTCCAGGAACCCATCCAGCTCTTGAACAAGGTAAGAAATTGCGTTTCTACTGTTGAATTAATTGAAGACTTTTCAAGTATACAATTATCTCTTATATGTCTGATCTTTTAATGAATTCATTCACTTATGCTGTAATCATTAAATTGTGTTACTTCCTTCAAAATTTTCAAAATCCTTTAATCATTATTAATTATACAAATGAGATAATTTATAATTTATTTTGGTTGATGAAGATTGATTTGTCGGGCACGTTCTACTCGATGAGTTTATTTTTCACGGGGTTTTTTCACTGTCTCTAGTGTTACTTCCTGTGGTATTTCTGCTGAGGAGTGTCAAACGAGACAAACAGTAAATTTCCACAACTATCTGTCAAGGGTCTTGTTGAAATCAGGTTCTTGTCCAATTTGTGGATACAGTGTTTCACACGAATACTAGAATACGCGTTGAGGGATCACATATATATATATTTCAGTGAAAAATAGGTATTTGTGACTTATAATTAACATGAAAAACTGTATGCCTCATACACAACGATTTTTGACGTCTGTAAATTTTTTACTAGATTGAATGACAAACATATTTATGATTTGCGCAGAGACACATCATGTGTTTGCTAAGTTCTGACGAACTAGAAAAATTTATAAGGACGTCCAAAAACCATGGTGTGTAAAACGAGACTTGAGATTCTTTTAGTGGGTTCATGAAACGTCATGATTCTTATCTATCAATCCACTGTGCATTATGTTTATGGTCCCTACCGTGTATCGTTTCGTTGAATATTGTTCTCTGCCAACGTTTGATGTTAGATGAAATTCTATCTTCAAATGCGTTGTTGAAGAAATTTTAAATCACATAAATATTTGAAAATTTTTCCCAGATCTGTTTTACTACTTCTGATATCGAAACTCAAATTTACGAATATTTTTGTCTCATGGGTTACTTCTAGTGGTATTTCTACTGTGACGTGTCTAATGAGACACACATTGAATTCCAAGATATCTGTCAAGGATTTGGTTCAAATCAGGTTATTTTTTAAATCTTGGATACATAAATATTTGTCTTAATAGAGGTAATTCCACTATCAAAATCAAGAAATAATCTGAAAAACTTTTTCAATGATATCCTACTTCTATCGATAACGACATTGAATCGTAATGTGTCACACCCACAACGATGAATAAATGATAATATTGTTTTCAAATTATCCTGGTGTTGATAATTTTTAAGTTTATTTAATAATCTGTTGAAAATCGATGAATGGATTTACTTCTGTCTCTGTGTTACTTTCTTTGGCTTTTTCAAAGATAAGTGTCAAAAGAGACAAACACTAACTTCCACGATATCTGTCAAGTTTCTTGTTGAAATCAGGTTCTTGTCCAATTCGTGGGTACATTATTCAATTGAATTACTAGATGCCTCATTATACGGCGGATGTTTTATACGTAGTAGTGATACTAAAGTCTAAAATTGATACGTAATCGTACTGGAAGGAAGCTCATTATGCAACGTGAGGCTGCTATGTGAGATTAGCACACTTTCAATAAGGTTAGCTTAGTTTGCAAAAGGTTTGAAAGTGAGGTTAGCATAGTTTTTTAATATGAAACCAAATGTTGAAAACCAATGAATTTACTTCTGTCTCTGTGTTACTTTCTTTGGCTTTTTCAAAGATAAGTGTCAAAAGAGACAAACACTAACTTCCACGATATCTGTCAAGTTTCTTGTTGAAATCAGGTTCTTGTCCAATTCGTGGATACATTATTCAATTGAATTAGTACTAAGATTTTATTATGATACTCAAATGTAACCTAGACTTGAGTTTGTAATAATCTAGTCTATGAAATATTCTAAAACTTACTAGAATAGAAAGAGAGATTATGTCAGTTGTTGGAAATCCAAAAGGAGTCTATTGGATATGCTAGCCAGTTTTGTGTTATGTTGATATTGTTATTGTTAATGTGGAACTTTGATTTTGTTTTTTAGTTTCTCAATATTTATTTTATACTGTCTCTAGTGTTACTTCCTTTGGTATTTCCACTGAGAAGTGTCAAACGAGACAAACAGTAAATTGCCACAACTATCTGTCAAGGGTCTTGTTGAAATCAGGTTCTTGTCCAATTTGTGGTGACAATATATTTCACTTAACAGTTTTACTTGTTCAGTTATTGAATTCAAAATCTAATTAATTCCTTGAAATTCATTGGCAGAAAAAAATATTAAATCACTGAAATTTTATTCTACTTTGTATGCTGCCTAGCTTGCACATCGGTACCCCCATATACAGAACACATTGTTGTTGGGTTGTTGTATTGTGCTAGATTAATGCTAAGATTCTTATTACAGCTATTCTTTTTTTGAGTAGTTGAAGAATTTTTGCTACACAGAGTTGATCAAGTATACTGAAATCTGTTCTATTTTCTTGTTGAAATCAGGCTCTTGTCCAATTTTTGTGACAATTTTCCTATTTAGTTTACAATTATCACATGTTGTATTTGGAAATATGTTTCGAAATGTTCTTTTCTCATTTTAATTTGAACATTGAGCTCTGTTCTAAAATTTTTAAGAACATTTTTTAATAGCCAATTTGGTTCCGAACATCCTTGCATTTTGTTCGGAACAAAGGAGTTTGGAATACGGTGCGATTCAAACTCAATCTCTTTCTACTGTGCAGAGTGGGTTCTGCTCGAAGTTTTGCTTTTGTCATATGTTTCCAGATTAGGCTAACTTACTAGCATCCACTATTATTTCATCCATGACTAGTATTTGTATCGAGTATCAATATTTCCTACCTACATGCTCTGGACATTCATTGATTATTATTTTTTTATTTTTGCAGGACAAGTTCGCTGGAGTTGATATCAGAGTTCGTGTGAATGGTGGAGGTCACGTGGCTCAGATCTATGCCATCCGACAGGCCATTTCAAAGTCACTGGTCTCTTACTACCAGAAATGTGAGTTTATGAAATGATTGAATCTATAAAAATTGATATCTAATGATTTGTTCTATTCCATTGTGCTCTATTGATTTTTTCTAAGCATATTTAGTTGTTTAGGCTACGAGTATATCTTAGTGTTTAGTAGTCTTGGTCTTAGTAGTATTAGTTGTTTAGGCTTGTATATCCTTTTTAGTAGTCAGCGCTTTAATTGAATTTTATGTAATTGCAATGTTTTTCTTGGCTTTCATTTAATTTGTATGGGCGTAGTGGCTTCATAGTAGGATACAGTAGTTGCTATTTGCAAGTTACCAGTAGTTTATGCTTTTAAATTGAGGTAAAGTTAAATGGAAGTGCTTGAAGTATTCTTTTTTCTTGTAGTATATCTGGCTATAGATGTTTTGGTGCTTTAGTTGGTTCTATCATCCAATTCATTCATTTCATGCTACACATTTAAAGTAATTCACATTTTCCTCTTCTATCTTCAAATTACGTTAGTAGGTATCTTCAATTTAGTTGATGCGTCACGTTATTTTTACTGAATATATTATTGTAAGATGAACATTGTGTCCCGATATCTGCTTCGAGCTGGCTGTAAATTTCAATTAGGACTCCTAAACTATAGCATTCTTATATCTTTTCACTTTCTATTTGAGATTCTTCACCAAATGGGCTTCAAAAGATTTTTTTCATTTGAATTTCTTGCTTCCTATTAGCCTTATAAAGAAATCCTGTCAAGCTTTTGAATTAATTTATTGAACATTATCTTCATTACCTTGCATTGAAAATTTATACTTATAATCTAAACTGATTACTTTGAGATAAATTAATCAATTTTCTTTCAGCTTCCTATCTTAACATCATTCTATTTATTTCTCTTTTCTTTTCTAATTTATTACGTCTTCGTCTGTTCTTTATCCTTTTTCCACTATTCACTCCTTCTCTAACCTCCTTCTGGCTTTGAATTACAATTTGATACAAGACCTATTTGATACAAGACTTATTTGATACAAATCATATTGTTTCAATTGTAAGAGTTTGTATTGAATTGTCTTTTCTTATTTATTTAATGTATGAAATTGTGAGGTATCTTCACATTTCGTATCTTTCAACTGTATCCATTCTAAATCCGAGCAACTTGATCATTTATTAATTTTTAATCTTTCCTTTTCTGTATATTCACAATCAACTGCATCCATTTCAAAAAGTCAATCTTCACCTTTTGCAAATTCCTATTCAACTGAGTATTTTTCAAATTTTAGCAACTAGATCATTTCTCTCTTTTCCCATTACTTTGGTCAATATCTACCTTGTGCATCTTTCTGCATCCATTCAGATCAACTGAATAATTTTCTAATTTTGTATGCATCCTCTCCAAATAAGGGCAACCAAATTTCCTTCTTTTCCAATTACTTCATCACCTTGCAACTTATTCCTTCTAATTGCATCAGTTTGAAATCTAAGTAGCTAAATGATTTCTTCTTTTTCACCGTCTTTCTTTCTGCACGCCTTTCAACTAATAATTTCCAAATTTCATTTGCATTCTTCAATCCACCTTCATTCTCAAATCCTGTTTGCATTCTTCAATTCGCCTGCACTCTTTTCAAATTTGAGCAACTAAACAATTTCCCAATTTCGTGTGCATCCTTGCATCCTTTTCTAATGAGAGCAACTAAATGTTTTCCTCCTTTTCCCTCAACAGACGTTGACGAGGCGTCCAAGAAAGAGATCAAGGACATCCTAATCCAGTACGACAGAACTCTGTTGGTGGCTGATCCTAGACGCTGTGAGCCCAAGAAGTTTGGTGGTCCAGGTGCCCGCGCCAGATACCAGAAATCTTACCGTTGATTTGCTGTTCTGTTGTATTTTACATTTATACTAAAATAAAATGTGATTAAATCTACTCTATGTTGTCATTTTTACATGTTTCATCCTCATCGTAGTCGCTTTGTAGCTATAATCATAATCATAATAATCATTTATTCAATCAATTAGAAACAAGGGTGAGTACAATAGACGATGGGTTAGTTTTATTTCGTAGATGGGTTAGAAATTTATTATTATATTATTTATGTCTGTTTGTATAGTCTGTCCACGCAAAGAAGACCTTTTGGCAAGATGGGAAAATGAGAACAGCTTGGTCAACATTTTGTTCAAGAGTTATGAATGTGGTCTTAATAATATATTAAATTGATTATTTTTGAACCAATTTATGACCGAGCTTGAGTCATTCCCCCATCTTGCCAGAGGGTCTTCTTTGCTTGAACAAACTATACAACAGGCTAGATTTTATTGGGTTAGAATTTCATCCTATCATTATTTTAGCCTGATTACAACAGGCTATGGGTTAGAGTTTTATTTCGTAGATGGGTTAAAATTTTATTATTGAATACTGTATTATTAAACTGAGCTGGTTTTATGTGTTTGAACTTCCATTTTTACAATAGTATAGTTATATTGTTTCAACAAAGTAATGTGAGATTTGAACATGTCTGAAAAATGTCTTTCAAAAAATTTTTTTAAAGTTGATGTAGGTTTCCATTACTAAAAAAAACTAGAACATGTCTGGTACAATATGCCATTAAAACAATATCTGTTGTTGTATGGTGCAACTTGAATGAAAAATCAACCGACACTGTGTTGCTCTTTGCAACTCCGTGTGTGTTCCTATTGCATCTTGTGCTCAACAAGTGCCTGTATTGTAGTAATGAAAACCTACCTTTAAATACGTTTCTAGAAGATTTTTGAGATTTGAAGAAGTAAGATTAATACTTACACAACAGTGAAGTGAAAGTTTAAACATGAATATTGCTGTATTCAATTAACAGTTCAAATAAGATGAGGACTTTGAAAAGTTATCAATTAACAGTTCAAGTAGGATGAGGACTTTGGAAAGTTATTACATAATTTTGCCGCCAATCATTCACTTATTAAATTACCAATTTAAGGGTAAGATTTGAGAGATTACAGTAGGGTAAGTGAGATTTGAAGAAGTAAGATTAATACTTACACAACAGTGAAGTGAAAGTTTAAACATGAATATTGCTGTATTCAATTAACAGTTCAAATAAGGATGAGGACTTTGGAAAGTTATTACATAATTTTGCCGCCAATCATTCTCTTATTAAATTAACAATTTAAGGGTGCTGCCTTGGGGCTGTAATTTCATTGATGCGAGCTAAGTGATCCATCCACAGTAAAATGATTTGCCTCATGTGGTGCCTATTTTTAAGAAAAAAATATTAAATTACGTAACCAGTGTGGGAAAACTGTGTTGACATTTGACTTACATTGTTTTCAGTCTGAAAACTATGTAATGAGTATGTAACACCTTCCCAGACGGGTTATGTCCGATAATTTTGGTCACAGTAAAATATAAGAACTGATGATTTTGAATAAAAAACGATGAGTCAATGCTCTACAAACATAACGTCAGTAGATTTTGAAATTCGATAAGATGACTTCCACTACAGACCAACAGCTTCTAGCTACCCAAATTCTGCAGTCTTTTAAGTATTTTTAAGACTGAAAGCTTGGACTTCACTATTGAGATTTCTATTCACAGAAATCGTACTCACAAAATATTGAAATTATTCCACCAGGCACAACCGAAGAAAGTGAAATCTAGAAACCTGCACACCCATTCAAGATTGAGGTAATTTTTCTTGAAGAAAGAGACTGGAACTGGAAAGAGCTATCTGCACAAGATTTTAATCACCTTCACAACGATCGGTATGTTGAAGTTGGCTTTTTATATAATTAGAAATATTTAATAACATGTTATATTGCAATACGTATGTAGGCCTATAATAATATACTGGCGGCTCGTGCCCACGAAACAGATGAAGTGCTGTACAGTAAAAGATACGAGCACGAGCCGCCAGTGATGTGTATAGAGGGTGCTTTTGAAACAGGCCAACAATTCAATCTCGTGAGGTGTTTCCTTGATCTTTACGTACCGTAGCCTACATTACAGTGAAGAAAAAGGTTCCAGAAATTTTCCGTCACTTCTATTTCGGTATCAAAGAATTTTAGGAGGACCCATGTTTACTGGAAATTTTTCTTAATTTTGATGTAAGAAAACAACTCACCAAGTTTGTTGGTCTGAGTATCAGTACCACTTTCGAAAAATTGTTCATAGACTCTGTTACTTTTCCTTCTAATTATATCTCATTCATGTTTGAAACGGCTTGTAAAATTGGGTGAAGAAAAATCATGAAATGCTTCCAAATCATTGTTTATTTTCAAATATTTGACAAATAGTAATTACAAAGACAAAAATTTCAATTTTTCCATCAGTTTTTTTTTACAAATACAATACAATGAATTTCGGTACTAGATCGTACTAATAGCTTAAAACTTGAATAAATTAATGTAATTAGTAACTAAATTTAACATGGCACTAGCAGCTTGGCCATAAAATCTAATATTAAGGCTATTTATTCCCATGTCATAAATATTGGGTAACGGGTTCTGACTGAAAATAGCTCAAAGTAGCCAATATTTACATATTATTGTACATTAAATTAATAGTTTGATAATTACTGTAAGTACTAGATTTTTGTTGAAAGCTCAGTGAGTTGAGCAATGGAGATAGAATAGCTTACAACTCTTTCTCTATTTTAAGTGATCACTCCCTGATCTTCAAAATAATATTCATCGAGTTTTTAATAGAAACCGATAAAAAGTGATTCAATTATTTGCAAGTGAACACTTCTTGAACCGAAGGCCTTCCGTGATAATGCTACAGTGTTAAGAAGTCTGTCATATATTTGTATTGAAATATGAAATAACTTAATATTTTTCATCAATAAGGAGCGTTTCTATTATTGATGAACAATATCAATGTGAATTGAGAGTCAACATGACTGTTAACTTCATGCTATTGAATTAATTTCAAGTTATTTTATTTTTACTGGCTATAATTAGCCTAACGAAAGGCCTGCTATCATTTAAAAATATATTATCAGTTTTTAATGAGCAATATTATGACTATGACTATTTATTACTAATACAGTGATAAAAATATCTATTTTTACATAATATGTTTATTATACGGTACATTAGTTATAGAAAATATTAAATGAGTCTATTTGGACAGTTAGTTTATGAAGAGGATGTGATTTTGAGCAATTTTCAGAAATGATTTTGTATTTCGTCAATCAATATCGATAAGAAATACATTTTTGGGATTGATTTTTATTGGAAATACAGAATCATTTGTGTATAAAAATTATGTGATGTCAGTTCAAAACAGTTCCAAGTTCTTCTTAATAATCCCTAAAAGGAATTTTGAATATTTATTCACTTGAAAATATTGAAATATGTCGGCACTGTAGGTACTTGATAATTTGAGGAATACTTGAGGTGGGTATCAAAGTATTCCTCAAAGTGGGTATCATGACTCACTAATTTAATATTTTCGATAACTATTGTATAATTAACATTATATACAATAATTTGTAGGGAGTTATTTCCTGAAATAAGGAACATTCCATGAATACAAATAGAGAGAAACTTGATAACACTGAAGCTACACAAAACACATTTTATGTCGATCAATGAATCTAATGTTTGTATCAAATGTTTTATCAAATTTGATACAATCATTAAATAGATAGTGATCGAAGTATTTCATATAGCTATGAAATATAGTAAGATTTATTCGGTGGGAAACTCCATTTATGATTAATTATGATTTACGTTCATGCTCATCACATTTCAATGTTCTCTATTAATTTTTTAATAAATTTTTATTTTTCAATAATTTATATTTGAGCAATATGCCTATCAATGTGGTGTTATAAAAATACGGTCTGATTCAGTTTTATAATTATGATGAACTCATGTCATGTTTAATTTTCACGTTCATCAATTAAGATTATTGCTATCGGTCAAATAGTAATAACTTTACAAACTAAAAAACTTCACTATTTACTTAATAGCTAATTACAGTAGTAATTAATGTTGAACTATACACTAATTACACAAACATTAAACCTATCGTATATAGTACAGAGTTGAAAGTACAGTAAACTTTGGTCAAAAAATATTTCGTGATAGATATGATTTATACCGATATCTCAAAACAGATTATATTATATTGTTTCCCCCACACACAATAATTTTTGTAGTGAATCTACTCAATCAAGAACGAGCTGGTATACACAATAGGTACCAGTTATAATGGGGTAGCCTATACCAGGTATAATGTTCGGATGAATTATTAAAAATGTAATATTGTTGGCTATAGGAGTTTTCCTTAGTTTGAAGAACTTGAGAATAAAAATTCAAACATAGCTTTCTTGTCGAGATGAGTAGATGAGGAAGGAGTCCAATAAACGAGGTTCCACTAATTCCAAGGCATTCAGTTCTTCCACTGATTTACTTCCGCAGTTTGCAACTATTTTTCTCAAAGCAGCCTGGAATCAGAATAGATGAGAGCATATATTATAAAATATGATTGAAAATTATGGTTGAACAAGATTTCTATCATCTAGAATGATCTCCAATTAATTTTAAAGATACTATACAGTCTAGTAAACTAAAATATTTTTAATTATTTTAAATATTTTTTCATTTACACAATTCCAGAAGCATTTTTCCACCTCTATATTTAAACGAATTATTCTCATAATGAAATTATAAATAGGTACCGTAGGTACTTGAAGTACAAGAGATGCTTTTAATGTAATGTTCGAATACATAGTAAGATCCAATTAAAAAGGATTATAGCTTAAGATTATTATCAATATGGGAATATAGTTCATGACAATTTTTGAGGAGGCCAAGGTCCACGTAGGGTTGTAGCGCCTCGTAAGTAAGTACCGTAATATAGTTCACACAAGCTAAGAAGAAACACCATCATAGTCTGTCCAAGCAAAGAAGACCCTCTAGCAAGATGGGAAAATGTCTCCAGCTTGGTCAATATTTGTTCAAGAATTATAAATGTGGTCTTAATAGTAGAACAAATTGTTTCCTAAGATTTTAGATCATATTGATAATTTTTTGAACCAATATTGACCAAGCTTGAGTCATTTTCCCATCTTTCCAAAAGATCTTCTTTCCTTGGACAGACTATACACATACACTTTAAATTGTAACTGCGTGTTTTCTCATCTTGTGCGAACTATACCAATATCGATAAAATATTATTAGGATGTAGGAAATGGAGACTTTTCAAAATGGGTAGAAATCCTTTAAAATGAAGGGGCACTTTGATTGGAATAGTAATAATCTATCACAAGTTGTGCTATACACATGTATGGCTAGTATGTGTCCGACTTCTCCTGTGTTACAAGATTACTTCTAAATTCTCCATAAAACTGTACGAGAATTTAATTTAGTTATCAACACCTGTATTCGATAAGAAAACTGCTAAATTTATTAGTAGAACTAAATGTAGTTATAAAGTGAAAAAAAAGGTAATTGATAACCGTGAAGATGTCGAAAATGCCGTAAGATATAAATTTATGATACAGTTTTCACAGAGTGAGTAAATTAATTTATTAAAATTTGAATGCTACTAATCACTACTAATAATAAAGTTTTATAAAATGAATTATTATAAATGACTGAAATCTTACCAAACAAGCGACCAGTACTCCATCGCTATTATTACGCTCTCTCTCTTCTCGGCACAGCTTGACCAGCCTCTGTACTCCTTGCAGCTCCACCACCTGAGCTGCCACTTCTTGATCTGTGCACATCCTGAAACAAAAAAAGTTCCTTCAGTTTCGGTATTTAGTTTAATTTCATCTCATGAAATCCTTATAGAAATCCTAAAATTCTTAGTAAGGAGCGCTGAAGATGAACACCATCGCTCGAAACGCGTCCGCGACTCAAAGAAATCGTGAGTGAGCTGCAAAGCAAGTATAATTATTCATCAATACCTAATAAATTGCCATAAGCTTATTGTTTGTTTTATGAGGGTGGTGCTCACATGAGCTCTTGAGCTTGTGCATGGGTAATGAAATAAATGATGATTGATGATGAGAGATGATAATTACTTAATAAGGTAGTCGAGACCGACGGCTTATCGCCTCCTCCGAAAGAGTATCTCCAAGCGAAGAAGACCCTCTGGCAATATGAGAAAATGACTCCAGCTTGATCAATATTTGTTCAAGAATTACAAATGTGGTATTATAAGTAGATCAAATTGTTTCCTCCAATTTGAGATCAAATTGATAATTTTTGAACCAATATGTACTTGAGTCATTTTCCCATCTTGCCTGAGGGTCTTCTTTGCTTGGAAAGACTATTTATAAATGATTGTGCTATGCCGTGGTCAAAGAATTCGTCTCCGGTCAAGATTCGAACTCGGGCTCACTTGGTTATCAGACCACCTATACTCATTTTATATTGTCATTCAAGGCCAATCAATAACTTTTCAAAGGGAGCTATGCTACTACCATAACCACTAATTCAAATACTTTGAACAATCATTGAAAAACAGTAACTGACCTGGACAAAGCGATGGCCGACTTATGTTGCAACCTTTCGGCGGCACTTATCTCGGCGACATGTTGCAGTGGCGAGTGACGCACTTGTAGGAAGCAGAGCAAAGCCACCACGGCGCGATGCTCTATCAGATGGGTGCGCGCTTCTGCCACGGCCGCCATATTGGCTAATAGACCGGCTGCCTGTTCTCTGAAATTGGAAATTGAAATTTAATTATTATTTTGTAATTGAAAGTAGAATACGATGTAGAAGAGGCTTTCTTTGGCCAAGTATGAAGTTTCAATTTTAAAATTTTGAATATTTTTTATTGAGAGTACAATGACCAATAAAATGAAATAGGAGGAGAAAGAGGAACAAAAAATGTAATAAAAACTAAGTGTGTTGATGTAAAGAAGTGGAGAAGAAAAAGAAGGTGATGGAGAATTGAAAGAAGTAGGACTGACAGAAAAAGTACCTACTAGTCCAAAGAAATAAATAGTGTTATGAATGTAATGGATATATTTTTTGCAAGCTCTTGAAACAATTGATCTATTTATCCATTAAAGATTATTGTCTTACCTGAGGAATACCGAGGCATACGGTCCCTGTCGCCTAATGGCTAGCAGTAGAGTGCCCACAGTGCTGTTGTTGATCATGGTCCAGATGGATTGTGGCTCCAGTTGAGTCAAGTGGCTCAGTGCGGCTGCGCAGAGCAAGAGAGTTGTACTGTCTGCTGTGTTGCTCACCATACCTGCCAGTTGAAAATTAATTAAGAATTATTTCAATTGATAACATACCCTGCATTAATGATAATAATGGAGAATCATAACAAGGAGAATCAATTGTGGGAAAGGCATCTAATTCATTATATTCAGTATTATACTGTTTATTGTAAATACTTTTGTGTTTATACTACTATTGTGGTTAAGTGATAGAATTATCTAAAAAATTAATTTAAAAAATTGAGTCCAAATTTTGTTACATCATAAAATATAGGAGTCATTCCATTCTATTCTTTATAGTATATAGCTATATAGGCTACTATTATTATTTAGCGTACGCTTTCATTAGTGGGGAGACCCAAAGGATTGTTCCACTTCGCAATATTATAACCTCATTTTTCACAAAACCATGTGGGTTATATACTATACAGTATCAATACAAATAATGGCAATGTTTATTAGCTTGTAGTGTTGCCCATAGAATGAGAGACGGAGTCATCCCTCTTAAATTCAGCAATTTATAAAGCCTACCGTACACGGGGTTAGCAGTGGCGGCCAGTCGAATAGCTGTAGCCAATCACAGCTCTTGTTCAACTCAATGACAAGACAACGGCTGTGATTGGCTACAGCTATTCGACTGGCCGTCACTACTATAACCCCGTGTACAGAGGGCTATAATAAGCCTTTATGGAAACTTCATACTGTAGCCAACTATAATTATATATCAATCCACTTTTATATCTTCTGCATGGGCTTGATTGTAATATATATAGTCTAGTCGTACACAGTTATTGATATTTTTTCAAAATGGCAACTGTCAGCAACTGCTCAATGCTGCGAGCAGTTGAAATGAAAATAGTCCCACTTTCACTATCTGTCCATCACCATGGTAGGTTGGCAGAAGTGATTCACTTTTCTCTCCCTTCAAGTGGAAATTTTGAAGGAATGTCAACTGTCACTTTGTTGAGTAGTTGTGAAGTTGATATTTTGGTAGATATCCATTATATTAAATGAAAATTCAAGATATTGTGATACCACATATTTATTAAAAATCGAGATACCGGTTTCGGTTTCTACACCGTTATCAATCTCTGGTGTCTCAGTTTACCAAAGATTGAAAATCGATTTAGATTCATTTTTATTCTCTCGATTTAAAATAAATCTGTGGTTTGACAATATCTTGTCTTTTCATTTTAAATTGCAACTGTGTCCGGTCAGACTATACTGGAGTTGATTTTATATCCAATCCTTCTAGAAAACATTTTCAAAGCTTGAACTATGCACATTCACTTTGAGTTGAATTATAAATAAGTCTTGATTTGAAACTGCGTTACTCACGTGTGAGAGAAGACACAAGAGGAGTCAGCTGTTGGGTGAGACCGAACACGCTGTGGTTGTCCTCAATCCAGGGCGCAGTGATTTGCACGATCACTGAAACCGACTCGGTCAGCTCAGTTTCTGGCCGGCTTTCATCCTGAAGGATGTCGGTTAGGATATCTATACCTCCAGCCTGTGAGAATACAAAGGGGAGCTCATTTTAGTGAATTATAACTTTAGAGCATGTGAAAACACGAGGATATCATTCTGCTGCTCAAGCACATAGTTAACAACTATGTGTTGTTTATTTATTTATTTAGTTATAAATTTATATATTTATATTTAGTTAAATAAATAAATAACACTCGCTGGAGTGGACAATGTGCTCAAGCAGCATGAAAGGCCTCCACTCTACTAGTAAGTCAATTTAAAGAGTTTTCTTACTATATAAAAATGATGGACTGCATGTCTGTAACTACTAATTAATCCTAGTAGATGTTACACACAGCAGCTCGTCATGTATAAAAAAACACCACGTGCCTTGTCCACGATTTTAATTTACATTCAAGAAGATAAATATATAAGATAACACATGTATCAAATGAAACAATGGAATTGAAAGCTCTTGAATTAGCCTACTGTTATTGAAGTGGAATATTCTTCACGCTGTGAAATTTCACAGACACTATTCATTTTGTAGAACCCACGGATACTAGAATACACGAATAGTGTGTTCTAGTATCCATGGTAGAACCATTTCATGATGAATTGAAAACCCGGATTTTGTCAGTGCATTTTCATTTAAGGTTTACTACAAGTTACCTTAATTTACCAAGTTACCTTAAACTACTTGTTTACCTACAAGTTTTCATTTACAGCATTACTACAAGTCGCGCGACCATGTGGGCACAAAATGCAATATAGGAACACTTGGGTAGTTGTATGGAGCAACGCAAATAAAATATCAGATAATCCAATTGATCAGTTTGTGTTGCTCTATATACATCAACTCCGTGTTCCTATTGCATCTTGAGAACATGTGCCCGTGCGTCTTTTGTGGTAATGAAAACTGACTTTAAGTAATATATTAATGTTTATTTGCTGTTGTTCCTACTACATGTATCATCTGGTGTGTCTTATTAGTATCTCTCAGAAATTGATTCTTCAAGAATAACTTATAATTATAATGGTATCGGTAAAAATTCTGGAAATCAATAGTTTTCCAACATGAAAAATAAATGAATATTTACCTTTTCCAGCTGTCGGATTGTGTGCGTCGAGCAGCAGACAGTGGCCAGCGTGCGTAGCGCGGCTGTACGCACCGCTACGCTCTTGCAGTCCAGACAGAGGGTGAGTAGTGAGCGTATTCCGCCTCCGCACCTTGCGATCAGCTGACTCAGGTGTTTTCCCTCCAGACCCAGGCTGGTCAGACTGGATAGGGCTGCTAGGGTTACTATGGGTGGATTAGGGTCGTCCAGCACTGACATTAGGACCTGGAAAAGTAGAATTGGGGTTTGAAATGTTTTTGTTAATGGAACTGGACACAATGTTCAATAGGAATAGGCTATATCAAGTTGAGATAATTGAATTCTGAATGAAACATAAACATTTCCTGTAACATTTTATTTGTCTAAAATGCATCTAAACCTTACAAATCAGGATTTGAAGCACATGAAACAACAATATTTTCAAATGCTTTTTTTGTGTGTTTTGTCTCCTTCAAATCGTTTAAACCTGATTTGTGAGGTTTGGGTTCGTTTTAGATAAAAATGTTACTGAACATTTTGTCTTTAGAATTGAATTCTATACAATATTAAATTATTCAAAATACTGGTCAACAATAAGGTATCCTATTTCTATTCCTTTGAAGTTGGAAAATTGAGTCTCTTTTAAAACTTATTTTGCTCATCATCTCAATAAACATAAAAGATACGAGCTTCTAATAAATCGGTTTCATTCAATTTCTCAGCTAACTATAGGTACTTAAGAATTGACCCTGATGAACCGATACTAATGATAAGACAATAAGAATTGATACTTATAAACCCTCTTAAGACCGCCACAAAAGTATATAAAATTGAAAATTTCGAGAAAAAGGTGAAAACAAAAATTGCGACTGTCTGATTAATTGAGGGCTTTTAGACAGTTTGAAAATGATATTTAAATATGATGTGTCTTACATAATTATTATATCCCAATACCCTAGACCCTAGAATATTGGTAGGGAGTTCTGAAAAAAACACTGTATCTTTGTACTATAGTTCATAACAAATATTTTCTCCTCCATAATTTGAATGCTTTATTCATTATAAATATAATTTCCAAGTGTAAATATGGTGGAATAAGTAGTTTTTAATAGGCTTAGTTTGATTCGATCCATCTCCAACTTGAGAAATTCAGTTATGAAAAATAACAGTTTTCAACTAAGTAAAGTGCGTGTGCAAACTTTAAATGATAGGCTTCTTCAAGGTCCAGGTTTAGGCAGTGTTAGTCTTGATAATCAGGTTTAAAATTATGTGCAATACTAGCAGGAAGGTCGCAGAATTACTCCAACCATGAAAAATCCACAATTCACCATCAAGTTGATAGCAAATTACTGTTATTAACATTTATTGCGCATCATCTTTAACCATAGCGTGAACAATACTTGCTCATATAATAATGTGGTTCAATATAGGCCTAATACTTGTTTCTATATCTATGGTCTCAACTACAGATATAGTCTGTTCGAGCAAAGAAGACATTCTGGAAAGATGGAAAAATGACTCCAGCTCTATCAATATTGGTTCAAAAGCTATAAATTTGGTCTCAAATTGTAGATTGAAATATATACTAAAATTTGAGACTAAATTAATAATTATTGAAACAATATTGATCAAGCTGGAGTCATTTTCCCATCTTGCCAGAATGTCTTCTATGCTCGACCAGGCTATTCTGTAGCCTATAGCCTACAGTGACTACAGTCTTAACAAGCAATAAATTAATTTACCCATGTATTAAGAGATTTTATAGTAGCCTACTGAGCAATAACTATCGCGTGTGGTATAGAATTACAATTGCAGAAAATAATACAAGTCTTATTTGCATGTAGAATTCAAGGTTAGGCCTTTTAGTCATCGCAGATTCCTCACAAAAATGTAAAAAATAATCATTTGCATTCAACACCTGGGTTGTGAACAAGAGAAACTTATAAGACACAAGTTCTTTGTTTTAGTTGAATTCCAATTGCTACTCGATAAATTAATTCTATATGGTAATTAATTCTGAACTTGACAAATAGTTGGAGTTTATTCAATTAGTATGCGCGGTAGTTGAGGTTTATTTCTTGAGCTGAGCAATTGGAATAAAGATAGATGTTATAACGTTTTATCAGAAAGGATCAAGTGCAGTAGCATGCGACAAGATTTATGAGTTTCAAATGTTAATGAAATAAGTTACTTAGAGTATTGATATTTATTATCTATCACAGTAGATAATGATTAGAAGGTACCTATATTAGATTTATTTTATACGGTACCACTTTTGGTTTTGAACTAAACATTCATCTTGAATTTCAAAGATTTGAGTTAATTGTCTATAGGCTAGAATTTAATCAATCAATAATAATCAACTATCAATAAATCATCAGTCTGAAAAAGTTCGATAATTTGAAATATTAGGCCTATACTCTAGTGTCTGTAGTACTTGCATTAATGGATTTCTCGTTATTATCAATAATGCATTGTTTAATCACCTTCTTAGAACAATTTAATTTTAGAAATTACAAAATAAAAATCAGGATCAATAGGGGTTGATTTCATGCTTGAACAATTTGTACTTGATTTTAGATACGGTAGGCTTGTTGGCGAAGAAACTCTTATGAATTGATTGTACATTTTAAAAAAGTAGGTCTACTGCACAAAATATACGAATAATCTTATTAATGTTTAATGGATAAAAATAAAAATCACAAAACCCTTTAAGTATTTTTCAATTAAACACAACATATTTCACTCTCTCCTGAGAGGCATTCTCAAGTGTGAACTTTAGGATAGCGATATATATTGTGTTTAGATAAAAAATTATGAATAGGGTAGGCTTAATATGATTTTGATTTTTATCTATTAACATACATTGTAGACTGAAAGGAAACAAGCATTATGAAGTTTTAACTCACTGTAGAAATAATAAATGGGTATGTTGGAGAAGTTACTTATATCCATCCAATAAACTTTGGACAATACTATTAATTCATTCACACAAATTAATCCATCCAATGAACTGTGAGCAATACTTATTTGTCCACAAAAACCAATTTTTAGAAGAAAATCCAACAAACCTTGATCTGTTTATACAGCAATGTATCCACGCAATTAGTGAAAGTCCTTCCCAATGCGGTGGTTTCAACAGTCAACTTCTGGCGATCTAGTGATGAGCTGAAAGCTAGATTTTTCAGCTTGTCACAAGCGCCGGTCAGCGCCTGTTTATCGGACTTGCTCGTCTTGCAAGTTTGCATGAACTCGTTGATGTGTCCCACAAGGCTTTGCACCAACGGACCCACGTGGTCTAGCATACCAGAGTCCACTTGTCTGAAAATTATGAAAAGTTTATTAATTTTAGAAATGTATGGTTTCAGTTGATAATAATAATGATTGCTAGTGATTAATCCAAGTAAAAATCTCTGCTTTATCATTTTTTGAGTATATAGTGAAGATGATATCGTCCCAAGTAGCAAAATAATCAGTTTGAAGTTGGTACTTTACAGATTAATTTTAAATCAATTTCAATCATTGTTGAATAATTGTACAATTATTTTAAATGATTTATAAGTGGGAAAATTGTCATTAGTTTATAGTTATCTATATTGAATTAAAATAAGTATAAAATAATCATGATTTATTCAATAATATTATATATATATATAGAGGCAAGTGCGAACTCTAATATATTAATATAAATACCCAAAACTGCTCCTCAAATCAGTTATTTAAAATCAAGCACAAATTTTTCAATCATTCATCTATCAAAATCTTTCAATCATCTCATATTAAACATCTAAGAATGAAGTTTTTAACATTTAAGTAACTTATTATTAAAAATAGAGTTTACCAGCAGGAGCAGAGATTTATAGTTATTAAGTAGCCCAAACAGGTATCTGTATAATTTAATTAGTCTGTGGTTTGACAACATCTAGTCTTTTTATTCTATCTGCTTCATGATCATTATAAATTGCACGGCCTATTATTAGCTTATGGCATAAGTTACATTGGTAGAGAGACCCGAAGGTAGTTCCACCTTGCCAATGTACTGACAAGGTTCACATTCGAATTTGGAGGATTTCTTGTAGTATTTAGATACTGGTAGTTCAAGAAAAAACACAGAACAGAAACACTTATCCGAAAATATAAAATTTTGATACTCATTTTACAAATTTAGAGTACAACATTACCTGTATAACTTTGAAAACTCAGCCGAAATGAGTTTGGTCTGTTGTTGTAGATTTCTGACCGCCTCAGTTGTAACCGCCGCCATGACAGTTATTTGTTGACTCAAATCGGCAGACAGAGATTTACTCTGCAGCGTTGTCATGCACTCAGGGTCGCACATGAATTTCAAATCTTTCAGCCACTGGTTTAGTGGAGGATCACCTTCTCCCAAAGTTGGCCTGTGAATAAAATTTCCAGATAAATTATAAATGAAATAATAAAATTAATGTTATAAATCTAATATCCATGAAATTTATTAGAAAAATAGGCTTACTGAACATGGGAGGACAAGATTTTGCAAAAGTAAAACTAGACATTCAAAATTCAAGAGGAGAAGAAATATTCATGTGGATTTTGTTAAGAGCTCTAAAAACACTGTTTTTATTGGGATCGCGACAACTCAAGACTCCGTCACTTTTTATTATTCCTCAACATACATTGATCCCCATCAATATTTTTCTCCCCAGACCTTTATGAGATTTTCCCCCTCATGGGGTTTCACCTCCCCAATATGCAGTACAATAATATTTTTTCACTTGGTCACCCATCCAAGAGCTTACCTTATATTATACCCAAACAACAACTCTCCCCAAGTGTTAGGGATAATGGTGTTGGAGAAATGATGGCATGATGGATGATAAATGTCTAGGTATAGTTATAGTAAACAAAGAAGACATTCTGGCAAGATGGGAAAATAACTCCAGCTCGGTCAATATTGGTTCAAATAGTAATGAATTTTAAATATAATTAATTATTTTCTACGCCATCAATTGAAAATTAAAATAATACACATAGGTAATATGTATTATGAATAAAATTATTTTCCAAGCAATCAATAACAATCAAAAATTCAAATGTAATTATTTTCCAAGCCGACAAATTTCTTTATTAATAGAAAATTCAAATAAAATTGATTCACCATTTGTAAAGCCACCAGAGCGAACAGGAGCGAACGATCAGTAACGAATCCAAACTTTGGCATTGAAAATAACTACCGAATTTGCGCATTCGTTACTGCTTGTTCCTGTTCGCTCCGTACTCGAATGATTGACACTCACAGCCATTTCAAAATAAAAATAAGACTTAGAAAGTTTCAACAAAAGAAATAAATGAGTTCCTAAAATATTTATTTCCACTGGAAATTGATATCGGTGTGACCTGATTGTGGAATTTGATCAGCTATAAACTATGACTCATTCGATTTGTTTTGTCTCTTTCTCTAGCAATAATCATGAACATGAATGCACATATTGAATATGTATTAAACATATATAAATATATATTACTGTTCTGTACAATGTCGGTTTAAAAAAAATAATTGCATACACACAAGACAGTCACCGGCTATGTATTTTATTAAGCTACAACAGCTTTTTCATTTTGTCCTATTGCAAAACTGGTAATGCGTAATTGTGATTATTACGTTTCATACGAATGAGGCTCAAGTTCAAGTAGTCAAGTTTCAAGTTCTTACGTCTTGTTTTTTTTTATTAAATTTTTTATTTCTTGTGCTGCCTAGCGATTCCGATTGTCAATCTGTCAGAGCAGAACGTTTTCTTTTATTTTCAGTCTTCGTATTTCCCCTCGTTTTTTTCTTCATCGCTCGTTCTATAATTTCATCTTCTTTCAAGTAAAATTTTTCTTCTTTCATCTTCTTTCAAGTTCAATATTACTTTCAAATCAGAATTCAACATTTTAACTGATTCATATTTTGAATTGGAATAAAATTTTCTTTTGAATCGAAATTCAGTATTTCAAAATGTATCATAATAATTTTAATTATGTATAATTAATTTTTTTTCTCCTTTCAGATCACATTTACTGAGATCTTCTCTCTTCTCTCTTCATCCTTATCTTCTCATCTTCTTCATCTCCTGGAAAGATGAAATTTTCTATGAGATGCTACGAAGGAGTTCCATAGTGGTCAACAAATACGTAAGTTGCTCTCAGCTTGAAAATCACTATATTTCAAATTATTTATTCCTCCATCAGTTCGATATCGAAGCTTGTTGTGCAGATTCACTAGGATTTTATGTGTATTTTACGAAGTAATTTTACTTCGGAATATGTTTTATGTAAGGTTTTATACCAATTTTCCAATATCTATTATTACCAATATTCAAGTAATTATCTAGCTCTGTCTAATATGGAAAAATCTATACAGATAAATTAATATTGGTTTCAATATTCAAATAATTGTCTGGCTCTATTTGTTATATGGAAGATTGTATACAAGAATCTGAAAAATATAAAATATTGGTATCCCGTAACCATATTCCATATTATTCAAATAATTGTTTGGCTCTGTCTGTAATATGGAGGAATCTATACGAATAAATTGATACTGGTTTCCATATTAAAATAATTATTGCCTGGCTCTGTCTGTGTATGTCTATACATAATGAAATGTTGATATCCATACTCAAATATAATTGTTTATCTTGTCTGGCACTGAGAGAGACTTTTCAAGTATGCTCAGAAAACTTCTTGAAGAATGTTAACTTCACTACCAATTTTGTAAAACATGCTGACGAACAATCACTTTGTTCACCCTCTCTCACTCCCTCTCTCTCTCTCTCTTTTTCTCACACTCTTCCTCATATAATTCTCTATCTCTCTCTATCTTTCTCTCTCTCTCCCCCTATAGTTCAACCCTTCCTCACTTCTCTCATACACTCTCTCTCACCCTTCTCTTTCTCACTTCTCACTCTCCCTCTTTCTCTCTCTCTCTCCCTCTATATCTCTCAATCTTTCTCAGTTTCACGAGGTCATTAAAGTATCATTCGTTACGCTTTACTACATTGTTGAACCGTTGTCCAATATTTGTATTATCATAGCGCTAAGTTCCCCACGTCTCCATAGTGTGAAAGTTAAACAGGCCATAACTTCAATCTCCCAACTTAGATACGTCATTTTCTCAAGTTCTTTGAAAGCTATTAAAACCATTCATATAATAATATAATGCACTCTATATTGGAGTTTGGATAGTAATAATGCAGTGGATATAGTTTGGTCCGTTGTTTGAATACTTGTATGCAAAATACATTACAACGCCTGCAGCGTAGTTTGTCCAAGCAAGGAATACACTCTGGCAAGATGGGAAAATGACTCCAGCTCGGTCAATATTAGTTCAAAATTTATGAATTTGGTATCAAATTGTAGAAAACATTCTGATCTACAATTTGAGACTGAATTCATAATTATTGAACGAATATTGACCGAGCTGGAGTCATTTTCCTATCTTGCCAGAAAGTCTTCTTTGCTTGGATAGGCTATAGACAGCATAGCATAGTTCGTGCAAACTAAGAAGACACTCCGTTACAATGTAGAATGCATTTAAACTGTGTGTCTTCTCAGATCGTACAAGCTTTACTAACAAAACGTGCAATAATTCTATTCAATTTCAGTCGATTAGGCAGAGCTATTAATTTGAATTTATTGTCAGCTTATGCAAACAATGTGCAACTATTTTCGAAGCATAATCATGATAAATTTTTAGTTGTTCAGAGAACGGCTCTTTCGCAAATTGGCGGGGTTTCTAGAATATTTTCAGTTTACAATATAGTTGATCCTAATAGTATAGTTCCAAAGTGTTTCACAATTCCTATTTGTATAAAATTGAAAGTTTTCGACTCTAGATGCACGATTTCATTTGGTGTTTGTTTTATTATTGGCGAATTGGGCCCTACTATTCTATTGACTATTTGTTCTGGGACCTTCTATTTGATGTTTTATGTCAAAAAGCTTGAGGCTTTTCTGTTATCAAATTGAAGAACGGATTTCAACTAACCTGAATGAGTTTTATTGACTGACCAAGGTCATTCAGAGGATGAAATATTATTCATAAAATTGTAATCTCGATTGGAATTTTTTATTTACGGTACAGTAATAGTTGCAATGGGAACTTGAGTCTTGAGTCTTTAATCTTCATTCAATCCTTGAATCCTTGAATTCTTGAATATTCAATCCTTGAATCTTGAGCTATATTCTCCATGACTTCTAGTTTTAGTGTTATTGGGGCTATATCACCTTGAAAATTTCAATAAGAAAATGGATTTCTAATACTCAAATCTTCATCGAGCACCAAGAAAAAATAATATAAAGAATCTGAGTAATCTGTTTTGTAACGTTGATTTTTTTAATTCTCAATTTTAATAGAAAAATATCTCCATTTGCTCTCTAGCATTTTCCACATTTTTCTCAGCAGCATCAACTCATGTTCGGAAAAATATTATTTTATGAAATTCTACACTACTTGAGAGTCGCTGAACTCGTCTGTATTGTTGGCACGACGTAAAAGATCACATTCTATTCTACAACAATAGATTTAACAATAATGGGATATGATTTTTTCCCGTGTAAAAATGATAGGTGATGGAAAAAGGCAGCTTTTGTTGTGTATCAAGTTCAAGAAACTGATGCGAAGTGATGAGAAAAGAAAATATAAGATAAAGAAATAAAATAGAACGACTGCTTTTATTATTTTATCTGGGAATGCGTAGTTAGGGCGCAGCCTGCCTCTCTTACTTACTTGACTCTCCTCAGGAAAATGCAATATAATAATAATAATTAAAGTACAAGTTTTCCATTATTTTCCAAGTTTTAAAGTTTGGCTCAGATTTGTAGATTTTACGTGTAATTTACAATAGGCTATTTATGTTGAGGTTTGAGATAGAAAGTAAAGAAAATGAAAAACTGTTGTAGGTAATAATTAAGAGAAAAGGAAGAAGAAGAAAGGAGAGGATCATAGTTCTGGCTTGAGGATTTCTGGAATAGAAACTTCAACTTCTAACTGAGCTCTTAGCATGTTCAATTGAATATTTTATGTCACTTGAACTATTTCACACAACAATGCAGTCAATATTTGAATATTAGGTTTATTAAAAACTACTTCCGTACTCACATGTGGAGCGCTTTCAGATTTGTCGTCCATTTTCAACACTCAACACACTGAATATAATATATTAGAGTAATATTAAACGTTGTTGATTAACCTATTTATTATATGAGTTGATTGAATCAGTCTATTATGAGTAGAGTTTTATGATGAATCTACCTCCTTATATATGGAAAATAGACATGAAATGAGTCCATATAAACCCTTGTGCTTGTTTAAATGGCAAATAAATTGAACTAATTTATTTGCTTTGATATAGCCTATTATCTAAATACATTTTATCCAAAATTAACGAAATGGTAATTTATATGAAATGAATATTAATCAAATTGAATGACTTCTCAATACCAAATTAAACATTAAGTTGACAAAAATTCCATGATATTTGTACTCACCGACATGATGTGGCTCCTTCTTCATCGAAGTTCAGCTTCTGAGACCTTTTTGAAGAAGATCTTGGAGTTTTGTTACAATTGGTTTTTGGACTTTTTGGTGTGGATGCATGCGCTGGAGGTCCCGGAATGGACCAGGTACTGCTGTTAGGACTAGAATACTTTCCCAGGTACTTGCTGAATTCGTTGGTTGAACTGGAACTGGAAACATCCAGAGGCTTGTCAGGAACTGTTGGTACTTCATCTACTTGAGGACTTAATCTGGTTTGCAGTGCCTCTGTATTGATTTCATAAGGTAGCGATTCAGATCCTCCAAAACTTCTGTTCAGGTTTTGTGCTTTGGGGTGTCTAGTATGACTTATGGGGCTCATTCTTGATTTTGAAACCCTTGTGTTTTCCAAACTCCTGTTGAGCTGAACTGATGGTGAATCACTTTGAGCAAAAGGTGCATCTGTCAGGTAAACATGTAGGGATCTCAGTTTGTCATCAAGGCTATCATTGTTTTTGGTACTCTTACTTTGGTACCTGGGTTCCTCATCAAGGCATCCCCAAACCGACTTCCTCATCCTGTCCCTCCTGAACACAGGACTTGCTGGGAGGGACCTTCCCCCTCTACTCATACTCTCATCTTCTGCTCCTGGTTTACCTTTTGATTGTAATCTGGATTCTTCTGGATTACTCCTGTTAACTTCTTTTGGAGAACTGACATCAACCACCTCAACCTGAGTCTTAAACCTTTCTCCAAACCTACTGATTGATCCATCTGTTGACTGTTCATAATCAGTCAATGACAATGAATCTCTTTCAAGTTTTGTTGGTGATTTTGAAGAGTCTTCTTCTGAATCATGTAGCCTGTCCACAGAAAGTCTGTCATTGGGTTTGATGGTTTCCACTTTAACATCTTTGGTATTTACAACATCTACACAAGGAACCTCTTCATTAGGGTGTTGTTTATTGACATCATCCAACACTGTCAAACTCTGATCTTTGTCTTCAAATGATGTCACCATGATTTCAAACTTGTTGATCTGGTTCATGACTCTTCCCTTGACTGGAGTCGTGTTGTTGTTGGTGTCATTCTCTTGCTGGATCTTCAAAGATTGAAGACGTGCCTCATTGTCATCATTGACCAGGGACTCATTTGCCATGATCACAGTCTTTGAAGCAACCGGTGTACCAGGTGACAAACCATCATCCTCCTCTTTGTGTCTTTGAGCAGTTCTTGATAGGGTGACCCTGGGAATCCTCACACCTCCCACAGTGGGTGGGGAACTATCTGAGTCAGAGAATCCAGAGTCTTGACTGCGGTGACTCTCTGGGCTGCCTGATGATCCTCGGTCGCTGTCTGTGCTGGCTATGCTAGCGCTGCATGCAGCTGCAGCTCCTCGTCTTGTATCCCAGTCATCCAGCACTTCTTCCTCTTCATCATAGCCGCTTGGGTAGTTGCCCCACCACACTTTGCTTCTGGTGCGAACAAAGTCTCCCATGGTGTCAGACCTGTAATAGATTAATAACATGCTATTAGTTATGTAATAAAAGAATAGAATATTATTTTTAGAACAGGGTTATTGAAAGATCTTGAGTTTTTGTTCAGATGATAATAGAATCAAATATAGAAATGGGATTGGAAGGTAATAGAATGGAATATGATTTCATTTTAAAGATGTAATACAAGAAGGATGTAATCAGATTTTTGTATCTTTTTCAATGCACACATTATTTTATTACATAATTAACAGGAGATTTCAAACGGGATCAAGACATCAAATGGGATTTGATGTTGCCATCGTAATGTTATTTACAGAATTCAATCATAAATATTGCATTGATTTAATTCCTAGTACTACTGAATATTACTTCTCCATCCTAGAATTTGTTTTCTTCAATACTTCATCTTATGCTTTCAAACTTACTCTACTTTTTGTATCCTTACTTCAAATTTCTTTAGCAGTTTTTTTGTAAATCTCATGAAATCTATCAAGCTGTGACATTATGCTTCACACTAGGTACAGTCATAACAATATTTACTTGGTAGCTATAGTAACTATGTAATAAACTACACTTCATACATCATAGGAGCGACCTATTGGCAAACAGAAATTGTTTTTCAGCGTAACAAATTCCTAACCGTTAATGGACTTTATTACTAATACATTGATATAATACCTACATTATGATTGTGGACATAGGGTTATTTAAACTTAAACTAATAACTGAGCTGAATTTGAACACGGTCATACCGTGAGACCGTGTTGGAAAGGTCGAGTTTAATTTGAAATTAGGTCGTCATGGTCACTCTGTAGAAGCAATAATAATTCAGAGTAATACACTCTTCTTTAGGTTTATTGAGTTATACTGATGAGTTATGTCAAAACTGTGTCATTCACAAGACTTTACGAGTGCAGAAGTGAATAAGAAGCAAGAAGTTGAACTAATACGTAATTAAAATGTGGACTGTAACATAATACCTTTCTCTATGTCCCCTTGTTTACCTTCTCTATGCTTATGTTCAATACATAATGTTAGTTGAATATGTATGCTGTTAATGTGTTTCAATATTTCTCTTGACAAATAAAGTTCGAGGTAATGAATGGCCGAATGGATTATAAATCTAATGGTGAAGGGTGGTCTGTTTAAAAGCTATTGGTAAATTACTATTCACAAGTGAAAGCTTCTTGCGAAATTTGTAGTAGGTAGGCCTACTGCAGTAAGTTACAGTTTTGATAAATTATCATGCAACAAAAAATATTCACAGAATCATTTTTTCAAGTTTTTGATTGGATTATCGTCGATCATTTACTCATGATTCTTCAATCAGTGTCATAATTAATCATTACTGGAAGTTACCAATACCATTTATACTATAGCATTGAGTAAGTCTTATAATCTCAAGAAGTCTAAGTTTAATAAAAGTCCATACTCAATGACTATAGTCTGTTATATGAAAGAAGACATTCTGGCAAGATTAAAAAATGACTACAGCTCCGTCAATATTGGTTCAAAAATTATAAATTTTGTTCCAAATTGTAGATCAGAACGTCTCCTATAATTTTAAATTTGAAACTAGTATTTCTGTCAATTTTTTTACTAACATACTTTACAACTGTACTGTAATCACTATAGTGCAAAATTATTTTTTATTACATTATAACAAAGCTGTACCTTTCTATTCCATAGCTATAGCTTACCGGGATGAAATATACAGTAATAATTTAAACGTCCTGGAGGAATCGTTACAGATGTATAGGGGAGCCCTCATGAAATCTACAGCCGTTAACTTATTTGAGCCAGCTGCTGCTGATTCCTTTTTTGTTGGAAGGTCATCAATACTATTGTTATCATTCATTCAGTTTTCAAATTGAACTTTACTTTTTTTAGATAAGTTTCAATTTTTGGACGTCCTGTCGCTATTTTTATGCGACTTGGTGTTTTGGTGAACTCATTGATACCATCAGAAAAGAATTGTCATGAAAATAGGCTTTTTATCAAAACTTATTAGGGAGAGAAATAGTAATCAGTGATGGGCTCAGTGATTTTAAACAATTTTCTTTCTGATCTTAGTGTTCCATAGAATGAATTGAACGAAGAAAATGTTTTTCACTGGAAGTATGGCGACTAGATTCTTTTGAATATTTTCAGAAATATGGTATCATTGAGTCATTGGATTTGTACTCAGTTTTATCAGTCTATTATTACAGAATAGGACGCTATCCTATTCAAACCTTCTAAATAAATATCAAACAGGCTTTATTGTATATAGTACTGATTTAAAATTAGCTAAACAGGATTTATAAAGGTGTTTTGAATCTAAGACTTCCAAGCATACAACCTCAAATTACATGGTACTAACTGTTCATAACTTAACCACCAGAGAAATATGTTGAAATATTCGCATGGATAGGACGTTTAATTGCTTCACACATAGAGGATTAGAAATTACATAACCGAAGACGTCTAATAAATTTATAATCTATGCAAGAGACTTCTAGTGATATTAGCAATAATTAAAAGTAGGTACGCGAAGGAAAGTTCACTTGATGTATTAGTGATAAAACATGGTAGATTGGTGAAGCTCGCGCAAGCTGAGAAGACACGCCGTTACTACAAACTTCACATTGTCAAGGCGTTATCTTCTTAACATGCACTAGCTATAGAAATATGTACTTTTTATTATATACTTTCACTAAGTAGCGTAGTAATGAACTATATAGTCCTAGTGAAGATTGTCTCTTAGTGAATTTAATGTTGATTATTTAGGCTTCAATAAATTTCCAACTCTGCAATCCATATTTGTAACTAATAAATTAATAATTTAAAATACAGCATTACAATCCAAACTACCTACATAAAATCATTGTGCCTTGGGGTTCTTCACTCGAGACTTTTTAAATCGGATTTCAAGAAACTGGGAACTCATACTAGGACTATTGTAGATTCTAGTTAATTCAAAAATTTTCAAGATTTTGAACATTTTTATTTGGGTTTTCTTATTAGATCTTTATTGTGAACAGTGAACTTTTATCAAAATTTAAAATTTTTCAAAGTGAAATTTACCATGACAACATCAACTTTCTTCACTCATTCATCTTTGCTTAAAATACTTGCTATATCAAGTCGGAATTGTAACAATGAATAAATGAATGACATTGTAGAGATTGAAAGATCTGTCAAAAATCTTGCTAGTTCCTCACGTTTTCGTTTTTTATAAACGTGTTCCATAATTCTGCGCTCTATTCCTTCTTCTCTCTCACTTCTATCTCTCTCTATATTCTCCTCAATTTATTCTCCATTTAAAATTTATTTATAATCTTTTTCCTTAAGTGCTCCTTCTCTGCAAGTTCTCCATTCAACCATATTGGTCATGTTGTATAAGAACCATCTCTGTTCTTTCAACCATATTGTTAGGGAATATAAAAAATTCATGCGGGGTTTCAAGTTTCTAATGTCAGTTTTGAGTTCACTATCCTCTGTATTCAATAAAAATTTTCTTTCTTATTGATTCTCTTAGTACGGTATCCCTTCTATATCTCAATCTAGAATTGTGGGATACGTAAGTGTTCTAATATCCTATTTTTGTATTTTTCTCTTGTACTTCTTTAATCAGAACTTCAACTTTTTTATTCCTCTCCTTTCTCTTTTTCTTCTCACCGCTGCGATTTTTATTTTTCTCTTCCACTTCTCAATTTTCTCGTTCTCTCATCTTCTTCTCTTTATAAATCGTCTTATTTCCCTTCACTTCTTTTTCCTCCATCGTCTTCTTCTTCGTCTATCTTCTTCTCTTTATAAATCTTCTTATTTCCCTTCACTTCTTTTTCGTCTACTGATTACAAGAATCCAGTTTGTGTATGTGATTTTGTAACAACTCATGTGATTTACTAACCTCTGCCTGGATGAGTATTAAATCATTAATAGCAACCTATCATTAATGCTAGCAGCAGGTTTTGATAATACCTGCTTGTATGACGTCATAGCTCAAGACGTTCTAATGCTAAACTACCTCACGTCAAAAATAATTATTCGACAATGTACAAGTTATTTGAAAAAATATTTATTGGTTGCGGCTAGCTAGTGCACATTGATTAGAAACCGTTAGGTATTACTAGGTATGTAAGCATACACAATTACAAATAATATTTATTATAACATGTTTTTCAATTATTGCAGATTTATAAGTGATATTCTGGGTATAGTCCTCGTGGAATTTTCACCAGCAATCTCTTGTTATTGATTTTGAGTTTTGAGGCTCAAATAGAGAGTTGAGTTTGAATTACATTATTGAATAGTTTCCAATCTCTTGAAAGCCTCAAAGCCTCTCTAAGGCTGAGGCCGCACTGCCGGTGGGTTGAGCCTGGAAGGTGGAGGGTAATAATAATAATAATAATAATACTAATAATAAATAATAATTTTATTTCCTTAAAAAACAAACAAAAAACAAAAATGAACAAACAGCAAGCAAGTGGAATGAGTACAATTTAAATTTAAATCCAGTTAGTGTTTAAAGAATTAAAGAATAAAGTTTCAATTTTTTATTTATTTTTATTGGAAATTAACCTACTCAACTATGGGAACCCCATGTGCTAGAGTAGGTGTAAATTTTGGGTGGGGTAAAGTAAATTTTGGGTTGGGTAGGTGTAAATTTAGGGTAGTTGGTAAATCTATAGAACATACACACCATCCACAGTAATACATCTTATAAATGGTATGTGTTCAGCCGCCATCTTGCAATTCTTAAATATGGACAACATAACCTCAAAAACAGAATGACGTCATACCATTCATACGATGTATTACTGTGGATGGTGTGTATGTTCTATAGATTTACCAACTACCCTCCACCCTCCAGGCTCTACCCACCGATAGTGCGGCCTCAGCCTTAAGGCTTAAATATGGAGTTTATATTGAAAAGTTTTCAACTTTTTAAATAGCGTAATATGGACAAAGTCTTCATTTATTTGGACTTCATGAAGAGAATAGTTCAATATTTTTGGCTTGGAATAATTATGTAAAACAATATCTGTCAAGGTGGTGTTGGAATGATGTTGGAAAAGAACAATAAAGTTTGAGATTAAGATAGACAGAAAAGGAAGAGGGTTTGATAAGAGAGATGGATAATAGAGAAAGATAGATAGATGAAATTACTTTATCTCACTTCGAGAAAGAGAAAAGAGAGAGAGAGAGAGATGAATGAATGAATCAATTCTTTTTCGAATATGAGTGAAGCTGAAAAGCTTTCTTCTCACTCTTATCCACAGAAAATACATTCTTGTTTGCATAATCAGAGCAAAAATTACATTGTAAAATTATACATAGGACACCTTCATAATAAAAATTACATTGAAACATTTTCAAGTAAAGCCATACTAATCTGCAGAAATTTATAAAACAAAATGTATTGTCCTACCAAATCTCATTCAAATAATTAAACGGTAGCATACTCATTACATAATATAATAATATATTATCATCGATTCAATGTTATAGATTCAGTGTTTATGTGTGAGAGAGAGTGAGAGAGAGAGAGAGAGAGAGTGAGAAAGAGAGGTAGTGAGAGAGAGGTGTCCCTTTCGGTAAACCACGCAGCCATCTGCATGAGTGTGCCCCGTGCATAATACAGTGAAGTGGGGTCTTCTCAAAATGAGAAAAACCGTTATTTCATTGAATCACGACTTCCATTGATCATTTATACGCCCGATCTGAGGGGTCGTAGATGGTGGGGGAGGGGCGAGGGGTAGTGTTAGGGTACCCATCAGAAAGGGGTGCCACCCCTACTGAACTATTGCGCTCTCTTTCTATTATTCAGCTAGTAAACTAACTGTATTGTAGTTCTTTACTATATTGGTCTGCAGTTATAAAGCTTCCGTGCTATACCTTATCAGTAAGCTGCAGAAAAGTTTGAGTTTGTTTCACAAGAGTCTACAAGTCTTGTAAAACGGGGAAAAGTAAATTTATAGTATTTTTATAGTAAATTTAAAGTATATTTTTAGTTTAAGGCACACACAACACAAGACTGACTGGTTAACTGATCGTCTTGTTCAAATAATTGTTCATCTATATTAATTCAACAAAACTTCTATCAATATCTTGAATAACAATAGGTGCAAGTCCACTTTAAATGATTCATTTTCCCCAATTTTCTATACAATAAACATTATCTGGCCATGGTTTTCACTTAACACAAGTGTTCAAATACTTTGTGTTCAAGTACTTATCTCACATATATACAGTAATAGACAAAACTCATTGAACAAATCATAACATATAAATATGATTCAGTGCTACAATATCATAACTGTATTTCGGAGAACATTGACGTTATTGAAATTTTTGGGAGAGGAATAGTACAGGTTTAGACTCACTACTATTATACTATTGTACATTGTCTCTAGTACAGGATATGCCTAGTTTTTCCTCCCAATTCAAGTATCATGTATAAATGTTTTATGTATGTATTATTATCATTATATTATATCATAAGAAGGATATCACTTTCATGTGCTTCCACCTTATTCCTATATTACAGGAATTCTATATTTCAATAAAACAGGAAACAATGAAATTAGATCTAGGCCTACATCGAATCACAAAACATATTCTCCTAACTATTCTCCAATAGGCCTCCTAACAAATATTAGATTATATTAGGATTCACCACTTATACTCAATTTGATTTGAAAAAAATTGGTTTAGTAATAATATCAGGAGCTTTAGAACATCAACATAAATTATTGGAATTGGAGAAATATAAATTAGATTCAAATATTGAGTATGAGCACTATGGTACTAACTTTCAATCCAATCTTATCTTAATTTTCTTATAGAAAATTGTTTGAAACGTTTTGTTTGAAATTTGTTTAGAATAGAATCTTGAAGCATCAAATTCTTTTTGCAATTTCTGAATAGAAGTTCAGTGGCATTGGCTCCTGTGAATGCTGATGCTCCGACTATTAAAGCAGGGCTTTTGAGACGACTATTGTCAATGCACTCTTGGACAATAAACTAAGCTTTATTTGATGTAACTTCCGTGTTTGTAATCCACTCTACTATCCTATCTGATACGTGTTATGTCAAGTAGAAATTTATATCAATTTTAGAGTAAAAGCTCAATAGCGACCACAAGAGGCAGCAGGCTAGAAACAGGAGGTTACGTGACAAAATTCTAAATAGACTTTACACTCTTCTTTTTTTGGGCTTTTGGTATTCTCTTTTCCACACCTTTGTTGTCGCCTTCTTCGTCTTGTTCTTCTTCTAATGTCATCATCTGCTTGCTGTTCCCAACCCATCTTCTCAAGTCTTCAGTTATAATTTGTACGACAAATTATTTTGTCAAAAAACAAATGTTATGTACAATACAGTATATTTTTTCATTTTTGTAATCTTTTCCTTCTATTTTCTAATTTTCTTCTTCTTCTTCTGGTCCTATTTCTTCCTTGTCTTGATCGAACCCTTCCGTTTCGTACATACTTCTTCACTATTTTATTACTTTCTTACCTGCATTCTAATTTCCCTCTCTATCTTCTTCCACATACTCTTTTATTTCTAGTTTGCTTCCTCTCCGTTTTTTATTCACTCTCCATATTAGTTTTCTTGAAACAAATTAGTTTTCTCTTTCCTACTATTTCTGAATTCTTTACTAACCGAAAGTCTTCCACTCTTTGGTTTCATGCTGATATTCGTCCTCTTGTTATTACATTGTATTAACTTTGTTCTTACATTTTATTATGATTGTATTTATTCTCTGCTTGTTTATCCATTTCAAATATCACCTCTTTTTGTGATCTCCTTCTCTTACGTACTTTTCTTCAACAATTTATTACTCCCTTGTGATGGTCTTCTCCTACGTCTTTTTCTTGTCTCCTACTTCTTCGTCTCCTTCTTTCCACTTCATCCTCTTCCATCTCTTTTCACTTCCTCCTCACCCCTCCTCTTTTGATCCTTAATCTTTTTAAAAGCACTCGATAACCTCTGCGGCTCAACCAAATTCCATAGCGTTTATTGTGTCTGCAGTGTTTAAGGTGTGGCTAAGCTTTATACATTGTTTTCGAATTTGGTCATTTCGTCATTACATGATGCTTTTAGTCTCAACAAAAGAACTTCTTGCTTTAGAGCGCTTTCTGAGAGCAATCTAGATTATAGCATAACAATCTACTCTTGGATTGAAATTGTCTTTGTAGTACAGGAACGTAAAGAGTTTGAGAGAACAGAACAAAAATAATTCTTATTTCATGCTCTCTGGATGAAATCGAAGATAGTTCAATCAAGAATCAAGGAATTAAGTTTTCAATCACATTAAGTTCTCCTATAGTGAGATTATAAACCGTGATCTGTAACAAAAAAATAATCCGTCGGTAATTGTATTCAATTATAGTGAGTTTAGTGAGTATAGTGAGTGAGTAAGATACAGTCCTTTCACTGGCGGCTCGTGCCCACGAAACAGGTGAAGTGCCCGTATCTTTTACTGTACAGCAGTAAAAAGGACTGTATGTGACCGCCAGTGAAAGGACTGTATCTTACTAGAAAGACAGTATTGCATTCTGTCGGAGAAACAAGTAAACGAGCAACCGAGCTGGTATTGTCTTTAAAGCCTGTCTCCCATTGGCCAGTTTCTAGTGGGCTCTCGTCCAATCACAGTACTTCAACTCCATCGCAGTTTTAGAAGGCTCCGCCATTTCGTTTTCAGCGGCAACCATTTTCTCAGTCATATTACACTATTATATCTCTTGAAAGAAAATGTTTGCTCGGATTTGTTCATGTTATTTGCTAGTTTATAAGTTGTAATGCTCAGATGTTCTAATTCATACCCACTTTAAATCAATTATTTATTCATAACTGGAGAAATTGTTGAAAAACTTGAGAACTTTTGATTTTGAGAGTCACTGACAAAACGAATACTACAAGTTTTGAAATAATATTCAGCCAGAAACTTGATGAGAGTATGAAAAATTATTTATGATAGACTGAATACCTATTCAGTATATGAGGACGACAAGATCATAATTCAGAATCTAATTAAAACTTTGAAAGATTAAAACTCATCCAGTTACAATTCGAAACAACAGGCCCAGAATAAACTCACTATAATTGATTATACTGGCGGCTCGTGCCAATGAAACAGGTGAAGTGCCCGTATCTTTTACTGTACAGCACTTCACCTGTTTCGTGGGCACAAGCCGCCAGTGTCATATCTCATGTCCTTGAAAGGAGAAGAAAGAAAAATGATAAGGAGAGAATTATTATAATAAGAAGATGAGGAAGAAGACAAGAGAAGTAGGGGGAGGAAGAGGGTAAGAGAATAAGGAGTAGTGGAAGAAAAAAAAACGAATTCAGAAAAGACAAGAGACGAAATAGAACAGAACTAGTTTATCGTGACCATGAAGGTATGCAACCTTAGAACAGTCTCAGTTCCTCAGTGGAGGGTCCTAATCTGCAAATTCCATAATAAAACTGTATCTATTGTAAACTAGACGTATGTCCCATGTCTAGAACGGTACTGGGACATGTATATAATAGATATACATGTTTTATTGGTGGGTTTTGAAACTGAGAGGTTAAAACAATACGGTACAGTATAATCTGGTCGAGCAAATAAGACATTCTGGTAAAATGGAAAAATGACTCCAGCTCGGTAATTATTGGATCAAAAATTATATACTAGGTCTCAAATTGTAGGAAACATTCTGTTCTACAATTTGAAACCACATTTATAATTATTGAACCAATATTGAGTGAGCTGGTGTCATTTTCCATCTTGCCAGAATGTCTTCTTTGCTTGGACAGACTGCCAAGGAGTTACTGAGCATTCTTGTACTGTATCATACTGTACCAGTTGTAATGATACTGTCTTGTAGTGCAGTAAGTCTCGAGACCAACTTTAAAATTCAAGATCTGTTACATGCAAAGTTTGTGTACCTAAAGTGTACAGTTAGTTTACGATCGTGATACTGCCACGGATTTTAAAGGTAACAGCGGAAGTTCGTGATAGTTGCTTGAGGAGTAGCTGAGTTGATGTCACATAAGTATAGTCTGTCCAAGCAAAGAAGACCCTCTGGCAAGATGGGAGAATGACTCAAGCTCGGTCAATATTGGTTCAAAAATTATAAATTTGATCTCAAATTGTAGGAAACAATTAATCTACTATTAAAACCACATTTATAATTCTTGAACAAATATTGACCAAGCTGGAGTAATTTTCTCATCTTGCCAGAGGGTCTACTTTGCTTGGATAGATTCATCCGATTCAAATAAGTTGACAGTATGTGAAGAATACGCAAGCGTGCTAGATTTGAAGCTATTGCTTTTTTTGACGTGTACTGTAAAGTTGCGACCAAAAACAAAAAAAAAAACGTCACCGGAAGTGAAGTTCATACTGTCAACGGTACCTAGATTGCATGAACTGTAGATGCGCGTACGTGTGTCAATAGTGGATTTTCTCAACGGGGTTTTGCGGCTTTCAATAATAATTTATGAAAAATACTTTACAAATTCAGAGATAGATGTAAACTGTATCACAAGCTATAGTGTGTCCAAGCTAAGAAGACATTCTGGCAAGATGGGAAAATGACTCCAGCTCACTCAATATTGGTTCAAATATTATAAAGTTGGTATCAAATTGGAGACCAAAATGTTTTCTACAGTTTTAGGCTAAATTAATAATTTTTAACCAATATTGACAGAGCTGAACCAATTTTACCATCTTGCCAGAATGTTTCTTTTGCTTGGACAGACTATACTTTGGTACGGTACCTATTTACATTTGAACGGTACTTGATTGCTGAATATAGATGAACGAGTTGGTTATAGATAAAGGTAGTTTTTTGCAATATTCAATCAGAGTTTAGTGAGGAATGAAGGTACTAATGCTAAATCCACAGAGAACGGTATTTCCACTGTAACATAAATTAATATAACAGGATTTATCTGTAAACTATACTGTTTATGAGATTTGGTTGCTTAAATGTAGGTGAACGACTTCTTTTAAAGATATAAATAAGGTTTGCAATTTCAATTAAAGTTTATTGACGAATGAATAATTTATTTATAAATGATATCAATTTAGGCAGAATTCAGGCTACACTGAACGGTATTGAAATTGGATGTTACTGTATTTACTTACAGGTAACTTAGACTATAAACAGGTTCCTGATGGTTTTAAATGCCTTTTGAGTGCTAAATACAGCAATGCAGGTGAACTCTGTCTGGATATATCGATGGTTTTTATTATAGTATTTATTACGACTCAGAACTTGATGGTGAACTGATTTACGTTCATGCGTTAAATAAACGTATGAAACGTGAATCGTATAATCTTTATGTGAACTTTAGATATTGAAAGTTTAAAAGTCATTTCGGCGAATTAAAGGATGATACAATAATTGCTTTCAGCCACTGATGATGTAAAATATTTTAGAAACTGTTGAAAGTTTACCCTGAGGGTGATGATAAATTGTGGCAGAATGGTTTAATAGTCAATACTACAGAGGCAAGCAATATACACTCTGTAGTCAGTACTACAACCAAGATTTTTATGAATTTTGATACAATGGAACAAAAAAGAGAAAACATGATCAATTCAATCACATTCATTGTTAGCTTCTTCTCCACAAAGCCGATAGTTTTCCATTGTCAGGTCAAGCCAAGAAGACACGCCATAACAATATAAAGAGTATTGTGACGGCGTGTCTTCCCAGCTTCCAGGTGACTCATTATGTGACTGATAACTCACACCGAGAATGAATTCTGTAGCAGTCAGAAACCTGTTATTATCTGAGAATTAATTGTTAATCATACCAGGAAAGAAGATCAATCCAAAACAGGAAAAAATAGCTCCTATTCAAGCATCGTATTGATGTAAAGTGATGCAAATTCAAGGCCAGGTAGACTCACGATTTTTACTTTGAAATCTTCTTAGTTTTCTAAAAATTACTATGACTAGTTTCGACGCAATCACTACGAGTAATTGATTGAAGAATATATTCTATTTTCTCTGTTTTTGATGTGAACATAATATAATGTATAGAGCAGAATTTTTTATTATGGTTCATAAATTTGCTTCTTTAATAAAATTGAGAGGATTCTCAAAATCATCATAATTTTTAGCATTTGTCCCATGTGTTATGCGTTTTCATCGTGTATTCTACTCTAAATCTCTATATCGTTCAAAAGTAATTGGTTGAGAAATTAGTTAGAGGGCTGAAGTATATTAAAAAAAAACTAAAAAGAACAATACCTGTTGAGGTTAGGTTTTATATCCTACTGGACTACTTATATGAACAACTAAACTAAACTAATGTTATATAAATAGGCTAATGTCTAGACAATGTCTTACAATAAATTTTTATTTTTGCTTCGAACTCACCTTTAAAATTCAGTCAAAGCTTCAATCGTGATGTGACATCTCCTGCAAAAAAATTCTCCGTTAATACATTTGGAATGGTATAATTATTTGTGTATCACCCACAATAATGCTTAAGAATTACTACGTAGTTCGTAGTTCAATGAACACATGATAGCTCATAATGAACTATAATCAAGTATTGCATAAAGCAGCCACTGGATACAAATTGATTATGAAATTACTAATTAAATTGAATTATTATCGCTGCTGTTTAGGATATAATAGTATTATAAGAATTAATATTGTTATCTCATTTGTAGGGAGCATGCCCCGAACTGTTATTAGATGGCGAAATGTGAGAGAAAGTACTTTACACATACAGTTTGGAGTGTCTACTGAATACTTTTCTTACCTAAATGGGTGATGAAATTACTCAACTCTCACTCTTACCACACTTTATCCTATACTTTTGCTACTTAGTAAAAAATGTTATACCTTTATCTTAACAATGCGTTTGATTACCGTTGACATGTATGAGATTTAAATTGTTGCACAAAAACTACGCCCTACAATTAAAGTACAGTTGTTTGCAATCAATTAGCTAATTATTGTCGAACATAAAAAAGCAGCATTCATATAGCCTGGTTAATTGTTAACGGGTAGTTCGGGAGTTCCTCAGGGTAATAAATTTGCACCATCTAAGTTTGGCATGTAAAGGCGTGCCTATACGAACAACACTATCGTTGTAGATATTATTCTGATATATAATGTAGTCTGGTGTTGTGAATGGATCATGTACTTGTATTCGTGGCTATGACTGGTATGAGTATAGGATTCGAAAAATATAGTATATAAATTCTGTACATGTATATTCAGCATATGAATGAAAGCTGTGAGGCTAAGATTCGATGAAGTTATGTAATAAAAGCGTCCAGTTCATGGGGGTCGTTTAGCAATAAGCTACTGAATGCATCAAAGTTATTTGTTATCAGGTTAGTAGCTGTGTGTATAATAGGTGAAGCTTGTTTCTTCAAGCACAATCTTGTCTTTTGAAGCTGAACTTAGGTCCAGTTCATTTTGAATGAAATTTATCGAACCGGTAGTTGAATGTTGCTATAGTAGACACCAATGAAACTGTCGTGTTAGGAATGACTATTATTAATGCTCAGCTCTGTCAGGACAGTTTGGAAGCGGTCAAAAATAGTTGAGAAATAGTATCTGGGATCACTCTCGACTCGATAAGCTCTAGTAGACTGCTCGCCGACTATCCTGACAGAGCTGAGCGTTGATAATAGGCATTCAACAACCGCCTATTTTGTTGGCGTCTGCTATATCTTGATCTCTATTATAACCGTGCTTATCTGGTAGTATCATTAAATACTGTATGTTTCGAGATGTCAACATGCAATTACAATAAATTAGTGCAATGTTGATTATATAAAACGGATTATTGTTATTTTATTGAGATGATTCGAGTTGATAAAATCTTCCGGCTACTTGTTTTCTTATCGATTTTTTTTACATGTCTTGTCTTGATATTTCTTGTTTCTTTCTTCAATCGTATTAATTTCAAATCTTTGTTCGTCTTTTAGTTATTTGTTTTTGATTTTTATATTCTTCTTCTTTCTTCTCTTTATTATCGCCTTTCTTACTTTTCACTTTTTCCTTCTCTTTATCATCTTTCTTGTCATTTTCTATCTTTCTTCGTGACGTTTTCATTCACTACATTTATTTGTTCCAGTCAATATTCTCCACTCTGTTTCACTGGCGGCTCATACCCACGAAACAGGCGAAGTGTCCGTATCTTTTACTGTACAGCACTTCACCTGTTTCGTGGGCACGAGTCGCCAGTGCAGTCTGTTTTCATACTTATCATCTTCAGCCTACTCACAATTATTCTATTACACCTCTTTCTGGTCCTTTTTTGAAATATAACTTTATAAAAATATATGAAACAAAAAACTTCACCGATTATGTATGAAATGGGTTTATTTTAAGGAGTTTTTATTGGCTTTCCTGTAAATGATACACCTACCGCAGTTTTCAAGATTGGTTATCAAGATTATTTCTGTGAAATCTTCCGATTATATTTAAAGATCTTACAGTTACATGCTACTGGCGTTTTGAAACTTCTGTCAAACACCAATTGAACAGTAAATATTTAATACTAAAAAAACGATAATCATAAACTTTTTACATTCCTGGAACTGGATAACCAATCCCTGGTTCGTTACATAAATTGATTCGGTGATTTCGATTGCAAAATTAACCAGTTTTTATCGGTAAAGCTGTCAACTATATTGTCGTTTACCTCAAATCAATGTTTTTACAGCAAGCTGATTAGGATTTTTATAGCTATAAAACTGTAGAAATTTGTTCCTACTCATTGATGGGATTTAGATAGTAATCTCTCCCAAGAGATGAGTTTAGTTTGATTGTGGAGGAATAGGTTATAATGAATCGAGTTTTTCAATAAAATCTGTAAACCGTAATTCCGCTTCTGTTCTGAATGTTTATTTTCTTCTATTTATATTTTCTAAATTTATATGCATATGCGTTGAAGTTCAGGACATTAAATATCTATTTCATTATCGGTGCTTAGAAAGTTTTATTGAAGGAAAATCAAGATAGGAATTCAAGAATGAAAGTCTCTTCTTCAATGATTTTTAATCTTAGAATTTTAATCTAACAAGGCTATTAGGTAATAAATTTCATACTTAATATTTGATACTGATAGAATTCCTCTTCCTGTTATCTGAATATTCTAAGTAACTTTATTGATAAACTTCTAAATGTTATTAATAAATATGTATCTTTTCACAGGAAATAACAACGTTCTTCATAAATATTGCTGCCATCGTCAAAAACTAACTACAAAAATGTCCATCTTGAAGACAGTCTCATAACACAGCAATCATCAGCAGATGTAAGGTAGGGTGCTACGTCATTCACTCATAGGCTATAGTATTTGAAGTTTGCGGATATATTTCCTTATACTGTTCAACGTTATGTGCATACAAAGAATGAATTCTCATTTTTTTCTCCAAAAATTTTCTTCATAATCTGAGGTAGCGATATTAACATATGAAACACCCTTAATCAATAAGAATGGTACGCATTCTGATAAATCAGGTCCTCCTATAATACTCCGTACATTTCAACAATACAGTATTTAAAATATTGACGTTCAAATTCGGCAATGTGGAATGTGGAAACCGTGCTCTTCAATTTTTCGCTACTAATCAGATTGAAGTATTTTGCTCTTCTGTAATTTTTGGCAATCTAGGTTACTTATTTTAAATTAGTGTATGAAGTTACGGTATGTAACACTTCACTAGGAAGTTACATTTGGAACCAGCCTTGTCTTTTTCCCGCCGGATATCAGCCGTTACAATTCAATAGATATAACTTTCGTATCGGATTACGTTGTATCCCTTATATTACACGTGCTTTGCCAAGTAGGAAGTTACATCAATTACTAGTATAGTGTCGGAATATTCACACGCTAGCTAGCTACCTATCATACACAGAAGCTCTGTACAACATATTCTTAAACCGTAGCAAATCGAATTTTAGCGGTGTCTTATAATAATCTGTAACGTGAATATAGTACAATGTTGCCAAGTTTAAGGTCCTTGCACTCAACATGGAGGTAATTTGATGTTTTGTTTAGTCAGTCCAAGCAAAGAAGACATTCTGGGAAAATGAAAAAATGACTCCAGCTCGGTTATTATTGGATTATGAATTTAATCCCCAATTGTAGGAAATATTCTGATCTACAATTTGAGACCAAACTTATAATTTTTAAACCAATATTGAGTGAGCTGGAGTCATTTTCCCCATCTTGCCAGATTGTCTTCTTTCCTTGGATAGACTATAAAATTGATGTTTTGTAAGCTATCTTCGAAATAAGTAGGCTACTGTTTTTGAAAGCGATTTGGTATAGGTGGAAATGAGGAATAGTTTAGGTGAATATGGAGGGTTCTGTTTCGAGGTTGTCTATTCGAAGATTAGTTTAGTGTGAAACGTATGAAAATAGTCCAATGTAGACTGGAACAGCAGAATAACCCCTCACCCAACCACCCCCTCACCATCACCCATAGACATTGCCATTTCGTAATGTGTATAAGGAGAATATAAATTATGATCTTTCTATTATCAGCTGAATTGGCAACGTGTCTCACTGGACTATTTCCATGTACATGTACTTTACCCTAATCACAGAGGAGCTAAATCCTATGAATAGCTCCTTTGTGCTCTAATCGAGGCACTCCCTATGAAGGTGTAAAAGAAGATGTTCGAGGTATAGGCTCAATCAACAGATTGGAAAGAAAAACAAAAGGAGGAAGTTGAAATCAATATATAAAAGTCACAAACACTATGGATTACTTTCGGATAGGTGACCAAGGTGAATGCACTAGAAAGACAAATTCGATGTTTTGTATCGGATATTAGCGAATCGAAATAGGCATAGGTGGCAATAGGCATTTTTAATAAAAAACATTTTGAAGAGAATAACTCATTAATTATTATTTTCAATTATGTGAAACAGAATTAAAGAAAATAACTTAGATAGAATTCTAACTTTAATTAGTTTTACTTTAGGTCTACTATTTTTTATTGTTTCTTCTGGATTTAACTTGTTCATTATGCAAGTGCATATTTGTAACTTGTAAGGTTTTCTCATAATTGTATTAGAACTAGATAAGTAAAGAAAGAAAATACCAGACAGGATTACAACATGTCTTGCCCTTGTTGACCTGACTCAGACTGAAACTTAGAACAAAAAACTAATTGGATCAGAGGTGTGAGATAGGATTTAAGAAAATTGTTTGGTTTCACTCAAGTTCCTCAAGCTTCCTGAGTAATAACATTATTCCTACATCATACTACAGTATTAAATTACGTAGTTGCAGTTGTAGTAGACTACTTGATTAGTTTAGCCTACTAGTAGTTAGATGAGACTACAAGATCGGTTCCATACCGAAATTATTTAACGTATAACGAGCTTGTTATTGTATAGTCTGTCCAAGCAAAGAAGACGCTCTGGCAAGATGAGAAAATGACTCAAGCTTGGTCAATATTGGTTCATGAATTATAAATCTAGTCTCAAATTGTAGGAGACATTCTGATCTACAATTTGAGACCAAATTTATAATTTTTAAACCAATATTGGCCGAGCTGGAGTCATTTTCTCATCCAGCTAGAGGGTCTTCTTTGCTTGGACGGACTACTCAGTTATTTTTAATTTTTTTTAAGACCCGAAGGTGTTCCACTTCACCGACATAACTATCATGGAAAACATAGTAAATTTTTTTTGATTTTATGCACTTTCAAATTTCATAGTATTTTTACTGCATACTGACTTGTATCAAAGAGGATCTTAGAGAGTGGTCTATTAGTCTATGCTCGTTTGTACTTATTATGGGAAATAACAGGCTAGATCCTTTGTCAAACAAATAGTTTCCCATGCTATTTGATCTACATTTACAATGAATTAATCATAATAAAATTCATCATTCCATTGAAAACAATGGGGAAAACTGATGATTTACCAAGTTATCAACGATTTCTTGTAAGTTTATGCGCTAAATTGAAAGTAACTGTATTTCAATTGTATTACTGCAAATGATTACAATGAGCTTTAAAGCACCTACTTTTGTCCTATTATATGAGGTCACGAATATAGTTAGGCTAATCGAGTTGATGACAGGAGGCTATTAAGGCTTCAATCAGGCTATTCAGGCTAGTTGACTTACAGTTAATGATTGTTATCATTTCCAAATTAGTTGATCATGAATAGTGAGTGCACTGTGCTGATAGCATTGGAAACAAAATTGCAATTTCGTTAAACTGCGTGTGAGATAGCCTTCAAAAGTTCTATGAACTGGAACATTTATTTGTGAATGATCGAGTAGTTCAAGAAACATTATTCATTATTCTTATCAAATAATTCGTTTAATGATGATGAAGAAATATAGTTAACGGGTTGGAATAATTCCAATAAAGCTAGATAAAATATTTGATTTTATATGTTATAATGAAAATCTATTGTTGATAAAATTGGAAGTTTTGTGTGCAATAATCTGAGTTAGGCTAAGTGTTATCCAACAATGACTGTCAATCGAAATTTGATTGATTGAGTTCCTAGCGGAGGGAATGTAATATTGAGATAAAGATTAGATTGAATGAAGATCTGAAGATTGAGATATAGATTTATTAAAATGTAATATCGTAATTTTTGTGTACAATAATGTTTAATAATGTAACAATTAATAATGAAATTTTGGTGTACGATATAATGAAACGTGTATTCAGTATTCAGCCTATTCAATCATTATCTATTAATGACAATTGATTGATTCTAAGAGCCGATAAGATATAAAATTTGACTGGAACGGAATATTCGCATTCCAAAAATAATTTGGGTTTCTATGATTCATTGAAAGTGAAATTGAAATTAATGTAATTGGTATGAAATCATTTTTTTGAAACTGACCTTGATGAGTGATTACGAGCACCTAGTTCTAGAGAAAGAGAAGCAGAGTATATTATATTGTGCATGTACTAAAAGTATATAATAGTACTATGTTTACCATGGATAGTCCCATTATAGAGGGAGTGAGAGAGTAGATATGTTTAGAAATGAATGGAATGTCGAGACAAAATAGCAGTGACTCAATTTTGTAGTGTCGGTATCAGTCAGTGATTACATAGAAATGGTCTGATTCACTCGTTTTAACAGGTAACTTCCTTTTGAGATTCGGTATGACTATTCAACATACCATTGAATATAGAACGTTTCCTGGCTAAAATTTGTTACTAATCGTGAAATCTTAGTATCGTAGACATTCAAATATTTACAGATTTTGCGAATCCTGAATGAAATACTCGATCGATGTAATATAAATCTTGAAATCATAGTTATGAATTTGAGTAGAGCATTTGAATATTCTAATAAGAGATATTTTTCAACAGATTCCATTATTCTGTGATACTTAATCGATATGATATAAATTGTTAATTAGTAATTCTCATCGTAGTAATCCTCGAAGCAGGTGAAAAAAGAAAAGACAAAGAAACGGGAGAATCTCAAAAGAAGAAAGAATAAGAAAAGGATGGATGATTGGTAGGGGGATTAGATAAGATTATTCACTTTATGCAAGTAGATTACAGCATTTATAATCTCAAATCATGGATAATAATTAGAAATAAAATTAATTACACAATTGAATTGAATAAGAAAAATATGCAGAATGAACTTGCTAATTTTACAAAGGTATAAGATTCAATATTCTTTCTGTAATACAGTAATATGATCGTGATGTCCATTCTTGGAGAGGGATATTCAAGGACATCCCTCCCATTACCACTTAACCGTAAATTGGGGAGGTAGAAGAGGAAGAAATAGAAGAAGAAGAGAGAAAAGAAAAAGAAGAAAGAAAAAGCGAAAAACAAGATAAAAAGAAAAGAAGAAGATGATGATGATGATGATTATAAAAATGTGGGTGATATTACAGAAGATGGAGAGTGTGATGATTATAGAAGAAGACTTCAAAACGAGATTTACGAGCACAATGAGATATAATTTCGTAATCTCCCCCTCCCTTCCTCACTCCCCAAACTGGAACAATCATTTCTGAACAATGAAGTATGAGATGCACTACAAGTGTGAAATGAAGGTAAACATGCATTAACAATGAAAAATTTCCACTTGACATTTGACGAAGGATTGATTCTAGAAATGATTATTATCACACAATGAATAATAGCATCTTCAATGTGACACAGATAATAATTAATAATGGAGGAAGCGTTTGTTGGAATAATTTTTGAAGTGTGGGTTGACTTGACACACTGGACAGGTGTGTGGTACCCTGCTGTGCTGTAATAGATTTTTGGTCCTTGATTTTTTTCGATTTAAAAATAGTTACGCCTTGGTAGAACTTGGCCAATTCAGCCTAAAGCTGTGTATCCAACTTCATTTCAAGAAGATACACAAGGTGTTATTTTGTATCAAATAAATTCAATTGAATTTTACAATTCTATCAGAGATGTTGTGGAACTTTCCTTAATTTAGGTAAGTGAAAACAAAGCAGGTTGTCAGATTCACAAAGTTTATTTAAAATACTATACTTGAGTTTCAATGCTCAGGGCATAACTTAAGTTTGGTATTTTAAATAAGCTTTGTGGATCTGACAACCTTTGTTTTCACTTACCTCAATTCAATTGAATGGTATTGAAAAACGAATTGATAAAGCTTTAATATAAATCCTAAATTCCAAATCTCCATGTGATTTTCTTCGGGATGAAAAATACACGCGTTCAAGTACAAGTGAACTTTATATATTATTTTGATTTGGATTCCTAATCCAAATTGGGAAAGGAATAGTTATAAGGGGTTGAGCCTTTTTTTCTATTTCCCAAACTATGTGTTTTATTATGTCGATTGTGAACAAATATGTAATTATTTTCGATTGTTTCATTCGATAGATTTATCTTCTTGAAATAAAGTTGGGCAAAGATCATCATATTTGAGCTGCCAGACAGCTGGTTTATCTGACACCAAAAAGTTAGACGGTTTCGTCTGTTCCTTTTGCGTTTCAACAGCTAATGTTGTCAATTAGAGTTGTCATTTAGCTCATCATAGATGATGTTTTTGGAATCCAAACCGACAATAGATGCTTCACATGAGCTGTTAGTTTGTATAGTCTGGCCAAGCAAAGAAAACCCTCTGGCAAGATGAGAAAATGACTCCAGCTCGGTCAATATTGGTTCAAAAAATATTTATTTGGTCTCAAATTGTAGTTCAGAATGTTTCCTACGATTGAGATCAAATCAATAATTTTTGAACCAATGTTGACCGAGCTGGAGTTATTTTCTCATCTTGCCAGAGGTTCTTCTTTGCTTGGACAGAATATAACATGACGTACTTTTTTGCGTCAGCTATTTAGTTCGCGCAAGTTGAGAAGACACTCTGTTATAGTATCATTATAGTTAATGCTTATTATGGTAACAAGGCCTCATAATCATGCCTACTTCTAGTAAAAGTGTGCTGAACATTTTCGGGGAACGCCCAATTTGAGGAGGAGTTGTATACATACTGTCCAAATTTGAATTGAACTTTGGATTGATTTGATTTGAATAGATTGTAACAATGTTGCTAAGAGATGAATGAGTCATCTTAGGGGAGTGCAGTTTAAATTATGTAGATTATGGAATACTTAATGAATGTTGATAAACTTTTTCACTATTAAGGTCACAGAGTGTATATTTTGGAGATGTTCTCTACTTGGATGAACAGAACGACATGCACACAAAATTTGTGTGCATGTCGTTCTGATCTGTATTTCTCTTAAATATATTTAATATATTTTGCCTCATCCAATTATAAAGAATCATAAATATATTGTTATTCATATTAGTATTAATGGGGTAATGCGCTAAATTTCTAGTTGAGAGACCTCTACAACACCATACCACTAAATGAAAAAAATTATTATATTATTTCACCGGTTACTGTGGGGAACAGGGTATGAATTATTTGTTGATAATTATAATAACCTGGTAAGAATCACCATCAACTGAACAACTCGATTGGGAATCGAGATAAATTGAGAGAAATGTTCACTGTCTGATTTGTTCAAGTCGGCTTTGAATGCATAAACATTGAACAGTTTTAACTCTTTTAATGGCCATAACCACAAAATAAAAGTGTTTGAAGTTTTGCAAATAAAATCGCGGCTTCAGATCAATAATGAAAACACTGCTGTACATACCATAAAAAGTCGGTATCACGTTTTTCTTGTTAATTTTCTGGATATGAGCTGCATGATTCTTTTCAATTACAGTCATTACCGTCTTTGAAAATTGAAGGTTTCAGAAACAAGTATGGATTATTATCTAACTAGCTGTTTGAAATTTGCCAATTATAGGCCCAAAACATTACAGCAATTTATGGAACTATTATGAGTTGAGGAATTCATACACCGGCAAAAACAAAGCAGTATTCTTGGAATTTGAATAAACAATCGATTACTTCATAATTTGAATAATATTCTCAATCGATTTCATCATAGGACAACTTTTATAATACCGCTAACTGAGGGGTCAAGAAGAATCTTCAGGGCTTACGATGTTGGGATTTATCAATATCTGAGCCTTTGGATGTACTGTATTATTAATTCTGTAATCCTTTCTCATACAAATAGAATAATAAAAACAAAACGTTCCCTTGAAAACATATCTGATGCAATATATCCTGATTTCGTAAATATGGTAACATTTTCACTTCTTGTCTTCATGACATATGACCTCTTAAAGGTCTGTCTAACTATCCTCTTTAGTTAGAATATTGCTAGTTACCGTTGATTATCTAAATTCCAAAATAGGGCATTTTTAACCCTGAGGTTACATTAAATCTATAAATTGTTCAATTAATGATTTCAAGTGCCGTGCTAAGAGCTCTGTGCTTTACACGAATAACAATAATTTCATATTTAATTGGAAAAATGATAGCAATGATAGAATCCGAAGGAAAAATCTAGTTCATTATTTTATTCTGGGTGTAACAAACACCTTCACATGAGTATCCAATTATTCTCAATCAAACTTGCTTGAATGTTAAATCTAGAATGATGAAGTTTTGTTTAAGATTTTAGAACTCACCTTAAAGCATCTCATCCTTGTTGAATCTTGTTGAAGTTTTATCTGGAAAGGAAAACATTCATTAATAAATGATTCTAACAAGTCTACAAAGTTCAAACTATGATATCTATTATCTGATTAATACGCTTTATTAAGACACTTCTAAAAATCCTGTATATAGTATGGGCAGTGAATATGAAGTATATTATTTATATTCATATAATTATACTCTCCATATTCTTTGGTATAAGTGAACCAGGAACCATCGAGCGATTGACCATAGTAAACAACATGTTTTGTTAAAAAGTATAATAGCCAGATGCGCACACGTACTCGGCTTGTGGATTATCATCACATCTGCTCAGGGCACACGACCGTTCCCTCCTTTTTTGAAAAAGATGTTTCGATTTGGGGAACCCCTTGCCGGCAGACAGTCTCAGATTTAGATATATTTCTTGCAATCCACTCTGTATATAGGTATAGAGTGTGCAGTGTTTAGTCATTAGAGTCAGTATAAATAGGTATAACTGTTTAACTTTACATGGAGATATTCCCTGCCATTTAGTCTGTATATAGGTATAAACTGTGCAGAGTTCATAGTCATTAGATTTGATTCAGTATAAATAGGTATGAATTTGTAGCTTTTACATGGAGATATTCTTTGCAATTCAATATGTGTATAGGTATAGTCTGGTCGAGCAAAGAAGACGTTCTGGAAAGGTGGATAATTATTCTAGCTTGGTCAATATTGGTTTAAATATTATGTATTTGATCTCACATTGTAGAAAACAATCTGCTCCACAATTTGAGACTTCATGTATAAATTTTGAAATAATATTAAGGAGTTCAACTCCTTAGGAGTTGAAGTCAATTTCCTAGAGCCAATTTCCCATCTTGCCAGAATGTCTTCTTTGCTCGACCAGACTTTAATAGGTTTGGAGCGTATAGCTTTACACCTACATACACCCCATATTATACAGAAGTAATATAATTACTTGTGATTCATTCTAAATAATATGTAGAATGAATATGTAAAGTTTTTATCTATATTGTACATTTTATTTCATTGATATAAACTATGTGTTTCAATATTCCTTTCAATCCATTCTTTATATAGGTATGTACTGTGTAGCTTTTCAAAGATACCTATCTCCCATAATCCACTCTATATAGGTATAAAGCGTGTGCTGTCAAGGCTCGTGCCATCTTATCACATGATGTCACGGTCAGCTGATTTTTTCACGCATGGCAGTCACGTGGGGGTGAATGACAGCTGCCCCCATATATGTATCTCGGAAGGTGTCAGTATATGTATATACGGTATGTTATTGTTGTTCCATTAGGATAGGAGCACCTTGGTCGGAAACAGTCTGTATGGTATGCCGGATGTTGCATGGCTTCGTTTGGGCTTCTGTTTTGTTTCCTGCGAATTTGAAACTATTGAACTCTGTAACTATACCTACGACTACATTGTAAAAGTACATCTGTATTTGATTTACACTCAAAGTATGTAATAAATGTAGATGTCAGTATCCTTTTACATTGTTCCATAAGGGTACTGAGATCTACATTCATTGAAAACTTTGATAAGTACAGTTAGTAGCCCTAGGAAAAAGGAAAATAATATTGATTTAAACTCTATATTCCATCTGTATTTGATTCATACTGTGTGAATTTTTATTAGTGCGTGCTACGTAGTCGTTGAGCTGTACTTGGCCTCAACTTGGTCTCTCATATTGTACTAAATTGGATTTGGAACAATACAGTGTTTGGATTAGGTTTGATTGGATAATGTGATGTGTTATTTGTCCCGAAAATGTCTTTGGTTTTATTGCTGAAGTGATTCTCTGATGGTTGAAACGGAAAGTTTTGACGTTAACATTGAATTACTATTTACGTACTGTACTTAAAACAGCTACTGTATGTAAGGCTCTGTAAAGAGGGAATATGTGCAGCATCCGCCATTATGTGATAAAATAATAATGAAGAATGCATAATGAAATGAATGAGCAGTAGGACCCTAACCGTACGCAATGTATTTGGTTGACTGGTTGACTTCCAACTCCTTCCACATTCACTAGCTCCGCCCACAGCTCCACCCAAAACTTTTCCGCCAATCGCAGAGCATGTTGCTCGACCAATCGTGGGCTACGGATAAGGTTCTGTCTGTACTTCCATAGTAACTCGGTTCGAGTTGACAATATTCAACTCTATTATAAACTCTCAAATCTTCAATATATTTTCCATCAACTGCAAGAATTCTGTTTTAGGACAATTTGTTTTCGTATGACAGTTGATATTTTTCCTTGATTTCTACTATCGCAGTATGCTGTAGTGTTAAATGTTGCATATTATGAAAAAAAAACTACATAGATATTGTCAATTTTCTACATTATTCCAATATCTATGACACTAATGCCGTGTTTTTCCAAACACACTCAAAGTTGAGGGACCCACAAATTTTGATAAACAACTGACATTTTCTATGATAAGTATAGGAAATGTAGTAAAGTGTAGTAAACTTGAGGGCCCCTCAAATCATGCATCTTGTATTGAATTTGTCCAAAACGATTGAATATGTGTCTAATACAAAATTACCGTTTTGTTGTTGGATAAATTTTATTCTATCACAGTAGAACTTGTTTTTGTTGACGAGTTTCGACCTGTTAACACACGCACACAATAAAAATAAAACACAATCTAGACGCCAGTCTAACCCTGATCATTAGGCAAACATTCAAACAACATTTGAATTTCGTAACAAGCGATTAAAGCCAACACTTCATCTGGTCGAGCAAAGAAAACATTCTGGCAAGATGGGAAAATGACTCCAGCTGAGTCAATATTATTTTAAAAATTATAAATTTGGTCCGATATTGTATAAAACATTCCGTTCCACAATTCGAGACCAAATTTGTAATTTTTGAACCAATATTGACCGAGCTGGAATCATTTTCCCATCTTGCCAGAATGTCTTCTTTGCTAGATCTACCATTGATAGATTGAGGAATTCGAATTCATTTGAATGCGTCTATGTTTCCTGAATGTTCTCCCAAGGTATTTCAATAAAGATTCGGTGGGATTGAATTGATAAAAATGTGGCTGTCATTCAGATCAAATGCGACAACTAACTACTATAACAACATATCGACAACATTCTTGACAACACTTCGTTAAGTGGGTAGTGTGTAATAGTATCTTGTTGAGGCTATTTTTTAATGGGTGGACTAATGAAGTACATTGTAGGTTCGGAATATTCGAAGGTAACCAATTGTGAACGGTTTTTTACAGCGATTTATGTTTGGTAGTAGGTATTCAATGGTAGTGACTTACAACTTGTTTTTCAAATATATTCGTTGATTGAAAATGTTGACATATTTCACTGAGTAGCGAGTATGGTGCTGGTTATTTCATTTGGCTACTTTAACTGAATGATAATGTGCTGAAATTTATATGATTTGGGACGTAATCCATTGAGCTCTATGTATTTGATATTCTGGAGTGTACCAAAATTAATATTGTAGTCTACTTTAGTTCGCGTGAGCTGAAAAGGCATGTTGTTACAATACCTTATATTGTAAGAGCGTGTCTTCTCATCTGACTCGAACAATAACCTTACATCATAGAAATTTATTTAGTGATCACAGGACTGTATGTGTATGAATGATGATTGATATAAGCAAAGGTAATTGAATTGAGGAAAGGTACTAAAAAAATCGGGTATAATAGGCTTTAGCTAAAATCTCTATCTCTTATTGCTTATTCCAATTTCTAGAAATCAAGAACAAATTGGAATATTGACCAATGGCGACTCGAATCCACGACACAGGTGAAGTGCCCGTATCTTTTATTGTACAGAACTTCACCAGTTTCGTAGGCGAGCCGCCAGTGATATTGACACTAATAATTCATTGGTTACTCTAATAAATTTACTTTTCTCTTCAAAGCCATAAACAAATCCCGCACTATAAAGCTGAATATAGGCTATCGAAGAAATATTTTAACATATAAATATTTGAAATTTTGAAATATAATTGTCGCAATTAAAATCTTATAGCTAGATATCATGAGCAAAACTTATTGAAAGAGTAGTTCAATCTCATAATTTTCTCAAAAATCACTTCCACATCCACTTTTACCTTCCCTAGACTTCATGTGAATTTTCACATGTTTCTCATCAGTAAACACTTCATAGTTCATATCCTAAAATATTCTCTCATTACAGTTTTCAACTCTCACACACGCATATTCTCTAGCGAGCGCTGTCACCACTCTCCGTGACGGAGGGATGCAACGAACTTATCTTCTGTCGTTATTTTCTTCTTCTTCTTCTTCTTCTTCTCCATTTTCCTTCTGCTTCTTCCTCAGCAGTGATCTCCCCGAACAGCTGATGAGTATTTCTCCCTCCACACACTCCCCTCTTCCGTTTCTTCCTCTGTTTCTCTTCTCCTCTTTCTCACTCAATACTCATCTTGACGCCTTTGCGACCCCCCTCAAGCGTGAACGACAGTTGTAACCGCAGACGTTGCTTCTACTTCTTCTTCTTCATCGTCTTATTCTTCCTCACCTTCTGTCTTATCAGCCAACCGGAACATTATGCTCTTCCATCTAAACCAAATTAGATTCTGGTTTCAAAGTTAGCATCAACTTATTGTGAAACAATTATGATTTCAATTGTTTGAATAGCTTTACTGGATGGTATGATGATAGAAGTAGTTATTAACTAAATTGAAATAGTTACTTAATAAACTGTTGAGGAAAATGTCTGGGAAATAACGTCTCTTTTGATTTCTATTAGTTTTCTTCTTTTGGTTCTGCCTTCCCTCAAAGTTGAACCAATATTATAAATAACTGAAGAAATTGGTTTGTAATGAATTAGTAGGAAGTTAAAACAGAATCTTTGAAATTTTGTTTAATATCCGAATATTGTATTTTTACAGTATTGCATTGATCTTTGTGAAATAAATTATTTAGAGAAAGGATATTGTAGATAAGGACAAAGTTGATGATAAGATTCAGTTCTTGGTTCTATTGCAAATGGAAGCTCTAGGGCCTTGTAGAATTGAGAAGGTATTGGAATGGAGCCTCATATTGAATGTTCAAAACAAAATTTACTGAAGATTATCTCATTCATCCAGCACTCAGGTCCTTCGTTCAAAACAACCTTTCAAATGTAGCCTATCAGCTGCTTGTCTTGTTTGTATACGAGTATGTATTGAAAAGGAAAGGGGTCCTCTGATCTGGAACTTCAAGCGGGGCAGATGGTCTATAGTCATGTCTAGACCTAGACCTCTAAAAACTTGAAAAATAGGCACAAGAAGATAATAGTAGAGTAGGTACCATAGCTTCCATTTAAATTCCAAGTAGATAAGGGAAAGGTAATAAGGTTAGGAGTTACCTTGAAGTAAGGGGTCAATCAGTCAACAGAAGATACATTTCTTGAAGAAATAGTTTTTCATGATAAGATTGTATCATAGAGTGAGGATTGAAGAATTAAATTAAGAATGGAATCTCAATTACTTACTCTATGATTGTACTAATTCTACTCTACGACTTATAAGCTTTCATATTTCAACTTGTTGACTATTGTCTAAATATTCGTTTTTCTGAGAAATTCTGATTAACGTAATCCAAACAGGGTACAAAGAATCATGGAAGATTGAATTTGCTTCAAGAAGATACAGGACCTTTTTAAAAATAAAAAGATAAGAATTGTAGAAAATATAATGGCCGTTTTTCCGACGTTAACACGAAAAAAGTACAGATTGAATAATTATCGCATATCTATCATTTCAAGTTGAAAACAAATTATCAACAATAAGTGTTAATATATCGACTAGTTGATCAAGAATTCGAACTGATTCCGTATTAGAAGCATAATTTATTGTAACATTTACCGTCTGAGATTCAGTGAAAAATATTATTCGCTGATTATTTTTAAAACATCCCTCTTCAAAATGTATCTGAGATTTTATTTTTATTCATTGAGTAATGAAGATCGAATTTCGATCCAAGCTGTGCCAACTTTAAAATAGCATTCAGTTAGAAAAATACCATAAAGCAAAAATACTTGACATCTTGAAATTTATTTCGTAGCACCTGAAGTAGTTTCCGGTGTAAGACTGATTGAATCTGTCCCAATTCGATAAATTTCAATTACGCCATGAGTTTTCGTTAATTTGAACAAATGCCAATAATATTTTTAAATTCTCTGATAAATCTAAAAACGTTACAACCATATTATGTATGTCAAAAGATGACCAAATACTGTAGCAGATCATGTGAGGTTCACATTCGGCAATCGGCACTCTTATAAGAATGATATGAGATGCGAAAATATAAATGTTTATATACAATATAAAATATGAGACGCAAGTTTCAAGGTGAACTCGTTGTACATCATATTATATATTAGTAGAAGTTGAAAGATGACAACATCTTTCAAGAGGCCTATTAAATATTTTCAGTCATGATTATGGATGTACATGTATCTACAAATCGTCAATAATTCGCCAAGCTAGTTTATTGGAATTTGTTATGAATTGCAGTTTAATTATTGAAAAATGACCGTGAAAATTGTTTGTCCTCGAAAGTTTAATGTTAAGATGTTTATGTTGTTGTTAACAGTCATAAGGCTGATGGACTTGTTATCCAAACAATCAATAACCAATTCCTTCATTTTTATACCTAGAATGTCCACTAAATCAATGTCAAAGTGCACTAAAAAGCTGTGTGAACACGATTCAATTTACGATACATCCAACATTTTAAACATGATACGATAAAGACATCTCAATGCGATACAGCACTTTTATAGCACTACAGGAACATGTTTAATTTCAATATGTATAGTCTTTTGTAACATATTGATAGGCCTTGACGTATTTATATAATAATGTACTGTATAAAGTTTGATTCAATTTTGAAAGGAAATTTATTGAGAAAAAATTGAACTGTGAGTACTAATATTAAACAGTTTTGTAATATTAAACAGGAAACAAAACTAAAACTACAAAATTTGAATTGAAAATAATGAGAATAAATAAAATATGATTCAAAAGGGTATAGTATTCAAGTGAGGGTTCAATTAATCAATATCGTCTCCTCCATTTTCATACATGAGTGTTATAATTCAGAGAGTTTTACTTTTAAAATACAAATGAGAATAATAATTATCACGAATATTTACGACTAGCAAAACTGAAAAGGAAGAACCTTAATCCAATTACAAAATCAGACACCTTTTCAGATGCACTCCACTTCCGGTGGAGCACAACTTCAACACTACATTTCCGGATTTGTAGAGCGGAAGTTAAAAAATACACCACTTGGTTACATTGGGGGTGTATACGGTTGTGGTTGAAACAGGGTGCAGAACAAATATTCCAAAAAAGAAAGAGGTGGTTGCTGTGATTCATAATGTTCAAACACAGCTGTCCCGGGGAATAGAAGGGGAACTCGAAAAAATTGTAGCTTACGTTTTAAAAAATAGACAACCGGTGATGGAATGAGTCTACTGTCACTCTATTCTCTCTCCCTCTCAGTCACAATTTCTTTCTCTCTCTTATTCTCTCATTTTTACATTCCATGTTTTTCCCCTTCGACATACACTTATCCTATTCTCTCACTAACATTTTCTACCTATCTTCAACTATTTCATTCTCTTCCTCTTACAAATTCACTCTTTCTCCTCCTCTTATATCCTCTCTTCCTCTTTCATTTATAATTTCTCTCACTCTCTCTCTTGATTTTTCATTCTATCTCACGCTTTTTCGTCCTCTCTCACCCCTAATCTCACTTTTGGATCGTTTCTTTGAGTGAAGAACCTTCGCCTGGAAAATAAATTTGGATATAACCTAAAATGTTGGACTATATTCAAAAGAAAATTGTATTTGAAATACCAAGGGCTATGCCTGTTCTTTCTTACCAATGTGTTTTTGCCAATAGATTTATAAATAACTATTTTTTCCATTACTCTGTCTTCCTCATTTCCCCACTAGTCTCTCATTGTATCAATTTCTTATCTCATCTCTCTCTCTCTTTACACTTTTATTATTTTTTTATATTATAGTCTGTCCAAGCAAAAAAGAAATTCTGGCAAGATGCGAAAATGACTCCAGTTAATATTGGTTCAAAAATTATAAATTTTGTCTCAAATTGTAGATCAGAATGTTTCCTACAATTAGAGACATATTTACTGTATAATTGTGGTACAATATTGATTGAGCTTGAGTCATCTTCCCATCTTGCCAAAATGTCTTTTTCCCTTGGACAGAATATACTAATTACTCTCCCTTTTTTCCATATATAATAATACTCAATCATTCTCACTTTATAATTTAATCTTTATTAATTTAATCTTCAACTCTTTACCCCCTTCACATTATCACTAGTTCTTTCTCTATCATTTTTACTCACTCTTCCTCACCCGTACTCTGCCAACTACCTTTCTTCTTCCCTCACAAACACTATATTCTCTCTGTATCCCTTTCTCTCATTCTCTTACCTTTTTAGCATTATACAATCTTATTTTCTCTTTTTCCAAACTCTCACTCACTATCACTTGCTCTCTTTCTTCTCTTATCACCACTATCCTCTATGATGTATTACTCTCTTTACTCTCTATATTTCGCTCTCTCTTTATCTAAATTATTCATTCTTCCTCTATCTCTCTCACTGACATTCTCTCTTTGTTTATCTGTTTTTATTCCCCCGTCATGCATAACTGAAACCCCATTTTTCCATCTAGGGCGGTAGCAACTATAATAATTTGTGTGTGTGTCTAAAAACGTGTAAAAACAGGAGATGTTACAGTCTGTCCAAGCAGAGAAGACATTCTAGCAAGATGGGAAAATGACTCCAGTTCGGTCAATATTGGTTCAAAAATTATAAATTTAGTCTCAAATTGTAGAGAAGAATATTTTCTACACGTTGAGATTAAATTTATGATTTTTGAACCAATATTGACGGAGCTGAAATCATTTTCCCATCTTGCCAGAATATCTTATTTGCTTGGACAGACTATACAGTTGGAGGTTTGCTTTTTTCTTCCAAGATTGTTGTCAACACGAGGTCTACGAACGCAGCTGATACAGAAGACTCCAAAGAAATTGGCGGTTGGCGAATGACTGTTATAAAGGCTCAGCTCTGTCAGGACAGTCGGCGAGCTGTCTGTGAGCGCTTATCGTGTAAAGAGCGACCTCAGCTTAACAGTTTCGCGTTTATAAACCGCGTTCAGACTGTCCCGACAGAGCTGAGCATTGATGAATGTAGTTATCCAACCGCCAGTTTCGTTTGAATCTGCTGTAACTGATTAAATTAATGCCGGTTGGTTTCTTTAGACGGACATTAATCCATCTTCGGGATCTGGTTTACGCGAGCTTCACTTGTAGCTTATAATATAGCTGGAATTGTACATCAGTGTAGCTTGAAACTTGTATAAATACAGCTAACTTTAACTATCACTATCACTAAATAATATCACTATCATTTTTAGCTACTTGTAACGGAATCATATTATATCGTCTAACTTTGTCGTCGTAAGTTTTTTATGGGAGCTCATGTTAAAAAATGTTGTATATATTATACATTTAATTCGTCAATGTGTACTTGCCAAAAAATTCTGTAAACATGTAATTCGTCAATGTGTACATGACCATACTGGTTACTCATCCAAGAGCAATAAGCTAGAAGCTAGAGGGAAAAATGAATACTTGAGGACTTTGCGTACAGGATTACTGGAAAATTAAAAGATGTGTGAGTTAACCAGTACAGGAGTGTGTCTCTAATTAGAAGGTTCGGTGAACAATATGTTTCAGGCACGCGAATGTATTGTCGAACGCAGGGAGGGAGTTTTGACGGTTTGCCCGCATAACGTTTTATTATTTTTGTTTATGGTGTTCTTCTTGAAACCTGCTTAGTTGATAGTTGCTTTGTTAAGGTAGGTTTCCATTACTACAAGTCGTGGGCACATGTCGGGCACAAGATGCAATAAAAACATGGAGTTGTAAAGATAAATATTAGATTGTTTTATTAGTTGCAAATATTAGTTGCTGCATACAATCACGTGTTTCTATTGTATATTGTTCCCGATATGTGCCCGCGATTTGTAGTAATGAGAGTTGAGAGTTGCTTTGTTAGTAGTCTACAGACTGTATTGGCTATTGGTCTGTAAATTCCATATTTTTGTTTGTGGTTCATCTACTGCAATTTCAAATTCGGAAATGTTTCAAGTCGCTTGCTCCATTGTTCAAATCCTTTCCTTTTGTATACTATTTCGATTTTTAAGGAAGATCATCAGAAATAGAAATGAGCACAACTTGAAACCTTCCAGACCAACACCCTACAGTATTGATGGTATTTAATAACTCGAAGTATTCAAGATTCAAGATTTTTCAATTGCCATAAAATAAAACAAGAATTCAATAGGCATTGTCATTTGACAAAAACACTTCATAGTATCTGAAATATACAGTAAAAATCTAATTCTCATAGATCTCATTCAGTTGAGAATTTAAGAATCACTGGCGACTCGTGCCCACGAAACAGGTGAAGTGCTGTAAAGTAAAATATACGGGCACTTCACCTGTTTCGTGGGTACGAGCCGCCAGTGTTCAGAATTTATTCAATAAATAAAACAAAATTAGAGTTTCTAAAAAAAACATTCCTATATACCTTTCCAATCCCTATTCGAACGGGATCAATACAATAGAGTTCACCTGAACAGATAAACAGATTATTACTTGAATTCCATCTTGGAATTGCGTTTCAATTTATATTTTTACTACATATTTTCTGAGATGAATCGCCCATAAAATGCTCTCCATTTTTCATCCTTTCCTTGTCTGTCTTATAATTTTACACTACTGAGCTCACCCAGTTATATGACATTTTTCATATGAGCTAACTGATGTTAGTCCATAGAAATGAGAAAATATTTATTGCTTTTGAGACTTGAAAGAGGATGTAGTTGCCAATCGATTTTGGATTATTGCTCAGTTTTACAACTTAGCCTTGAAAATCATCTAAAGCTGATCGGGAGTTGAAAAAATGTCTCTGCAGAAATTCTATACAGTCGTAAAACATCAATTTATAAGGATATTCGCATACTAATGTCATATCAATGTTCAACGAGCGTAAAACCAGTAGAAATATATTTTCAATAACGTTAAATACGCTTATAAAAGTCTATAAAATTTTTCAAATACACTTTAAAAGTCTATAAAGATGAAATATTCTATGTATTGTGTTGCGATTGTTTTTTATTTTTAAAGAACGGTGGTTAACGAAGTAGTTGTGTCGTTTTACGATGTTTTGAGATTGTTGCTGTTATTTGTATTTGTTTTTGAAAAAGATTGTTTCTTGAACACAACAAATGATAAAAATCTAGTTCGTAGGTTATGGAGGTCTGGGGGTATGTCCCTTTGAGATATTGTATTCCATACATCAAATAAATTAAAAGGTATTTCTAAATGGAAATCGAAATGATAAAGTAAATGTGTCCCAGTATTCATCAAGTATTCATCCTTATTTATTTTAATGATCTTGTAAGTAATTTGAAAGGTTCCAGGAAAAATAGAATTTATATTAGAATTTATTTCAAATTTCAAGCTATTTTTTAAAATAAACTGGAAGATCCTACTAATTGTTTTCCTCCTATCGACAGAGTGTTAAATCGAATGCTTTAACAACATCACAAAGTGCTCATTTATTATGAAGTCAGGTAGTTAGTTATATTAGCGGCATGAGAGAACCACTGATAGTGGAAACAACTTCATCGACTAAAATCTACTAGTAATTAATCAGTTTCAAATGTTCAATCAGAGGTATTAGTCACGCTGAGCCAGATCGTTACTTTTCGGGAACTAGTTATGTTGACTTGTTATAGTCTTGTCAAGCAAAGAAGACCCTCTGGCAAAATGAGAAAATGACTCCAGCTCGGTCAATATTGGTTCAAAAAATATTGATTTGGTCTCAAATTGTAGATCAGAATGTTTCCTACTGTTTGAGACTAAATGTATAATTTTTGAACCAATATTGACCGAGCTGGAGTTTTTTTCCATCTTGCCAGAGGGTTTCCTTTGCCAGACTACTCTTGTTATCTCTTTCCCTTTCTACAGGTTGCTAATTAGCAGGATTCGTTCTTCAACCAATAACATTGTTGTTATAGTCTGTCCAAGCAGAGAAGACAGTCTGGCAAGGAAGGAAAATGACTCCAGCTCGGTAAATATTGGTTCAAAAATTATACATTTAGTCTCAAATCGTGAGTAACATTCTGATCTACAATTTAAGACCAAATTTACAACTTTTGAACAATATTGATCAAGCTGGAGTTATTTTACCATCTTGCCAGGATGTCTTCTTTGCTTGGACATACTGTACTTTGATAAGCAGACTTCTTTCTGTTGGTTTTAGGATAGCATTATTAAAACTTGTAGGCTATCGCGTAGATTTGGATTGGATTATGAGAAGATGGTGTTAAGGAGCTTAAGATGTGTGATATTATTTATCTGTTTAGATTTTGGAGTATCATTATTGAAACTACATTGCGTGAATTCCGATTGAGTTCTAGGAAGATTGTTTGGAAGATGCGATAGAAGACGATATTTCTTGAGAACCTTTATAATAAATAATACACGTACAAGGTGTTTCATCATCAGATAGGCCGTAGTCGAAAGTTGAAAGGTCAAATAGTCTTCTCAATAGAAGGCAAATATATCTTCATTCCTTTGAAGCACTATTAGGCCTATAGTATATAGTCGCTCCAAGTAAAGAAGACATTCTGGCAAGATATGGAAATGACTCCAGCTGATCAATATTGGTTAAAAAATGATAAAGTTGGTCTCAAATTGTAGGGAACATTCTGATTCACATTATGAGACCAAATTTATAATTTTTGAACAATATTGATCAAGCTGGAGCTATTTTACCATCTTGCCAGAATGTCTTCTTTGCTTGGACAGACTATACTATGTTGTTCTCCACTGGAGTTCAACACACTTGTTGGTTGCTTAAATTTTGCTTCTCATAGGAATTTCAGATTCTTGTAACTCATGTAAATTTTTAAATCAATTCCAGTCACAAAATACTTCTTATTAACTACATATCTACTCACATTATGCAAACTGGAATCATTCACTTGCTTTAGATTTTACTCTACACTATTGTACAACTTATGCAGTACTTCATGTCTAATCAGGAGATGTTTGATAATCATTCTTGTCTAGATTAAATCTCAGTATTTATATATGTATTTTTGGAATCGATTATGATATTCAGTTTTTCAACTTCCTATTTTTGGAACATCAAATTCATAGTTTTCTTCTCCATGAGGATTTTATGGAGAAAATGAACTTTTCATGTAATAGTCATGTTTTCTTCTATAGTACACATAAGGATTATATTGATGGAGAAAATCTAAATTTTCATGGAATCCTCATGTTTTCTTCTACAGTACATGAGCATTATTATGGAGAAAACTAACTTTTCATGTAATCCTCATGTTTTCTTCCACAGTACATGTTGAGGATTAAATGGGGAGAAACATAATTCAGGAGTGGTTATCTATAAATTGGAAGAAATGTAGTTAAATCTACTTGAAGCAAAACTCTGAAAGTGAAAATCTACTTTTAATACAACGGAGTTATGATAATGAAATAGAAGTGAATGTGTTATGAAGTTTGACAATGATGTTCAGAAATATGATGATGTACTATTATGATGATGATAACAACGAAGATGATGAATGATATTATAAGTGAAATGAGTCATCACCAAGACCTATGACGACAGTCTACCCATAAATTTAATTGAGACAAAAAAAGTTAGAACAAACAGAAACTGCTTGAGACAAAAAGTTAGAACAAACAGAACTTTAGATTGCCCAATGTAGGCAGCTTTTAAAACAAACATTATCATCCGTGTGCGTTCATTCACACCTGTGCAAATATCAACTCTAGTTTGCGCAAGTTCAGAAGACACGCATTAACAATACACTTTACATTGTAACGGCGTGTCTTCTCATCTTGCGCGAACTATATCAAAGACAAACTCTTTTACGTACTTGTTGGATCCGCGCACTTATGTGGAAAATACTAAGAGGTATAGAAGACTCAAATAAGAGTGGCGGTTGTTGAATATCTTTGATTAATGCTCAGCTCTGTTGGGACAGTCTGAAAGCGGTCTACAAGAGCGAAACAGTTTACCTGAGACCGCTGAGGTTTACCTGAGACTGAATAATCGCTAGCCGACTGTCCTGAAAGAGCTGAGAATTAATAACAGTTATTCGCCAACCGCCAATTTCGTTGATGTCTTCTATAGTCTGCAAATGCCATCCACTGAATTTGGATGAGCAGTAGTACGTTCACATTAATTTTGTTGGCAAAGGTTGTGGGATGATTCCTGCTGTGTGAATGTGTTTGGAAAAGAGACAGGCTGAGAAAGAGAGAGTGATAGAGAGAGAGAGAGTCAGATAGATAGAAAGAGAGAGAAGAAGGTGAAAGGTGGATTGAATTGAAGATGAGAGAGCGATTTGTGAAATTGAGTAGTATCACAGGTAAGGAGGATACAACATACAACTCTAAATATGATGTTCTTTCAACTCCAAATAATACATTTTTTGTAACTCCAAGTAAGATACTATCTGTCCCTGCTCTCTGGTAGGTCTAAAAATATGAAGTGTATGCTGAAGTTCATGTTCCAGTTACCAAATGAATCGTTCTTTGAAAAATTTCCAATTTGAAATTAGATGATTTGAGGGAAGATATTATTTTTAATCCTTCTAGATTTTTCGCTGGTTGTGGAAAAATGCCTTAGCTGCCTAAATAATAACAGTTAATTATAAATACGATATTTTTCGCTCTCAGAAAGTAGAAAAGAATCTTCGCCATTTATGTTTCAAAATAAAGGATGAAAGCTATTACCGTACCTAAGACAAGGTAATTTTTCTGCACTTACTGTTTCCACAGTAAATCAATTTTAGTAGCTGACAATTTATCTGCAGAAGATTCATTACTACCGATACAGTAGTCAATCTACTGTAGTCAATACATCTGCTGTAGATTGACTACAGTATCTGTAGTAAAGAGACAACCTTCTGCTCAAGATACTATACTACTACTCTACTACTAAAGATACTACTCTTCTGTAGTCAATAAATCTGCTTTAGATTGACTACAGTATCTGTAGTAGCAAATACCATCTTCTGTAGATAGATTGTCTTTGATAGTACGATTAAAAAATAGAACAAGATTGAAGACAATAAGAATTGAAACGAGAACAAGAACTAAACCAGCTCAGCTTAAGACCTACAGCTATAACCACCGTAATAGTAACCATAGATATAGTGGTAATGTATTTATGTATAGTTAGTCTATGCTATAACTATAACGACGACCAGCCTGCAGCCTCTACACTAATTTGAAAATGAGAGTTCTCAGTTGTCAAAATAACCGTTCGAATTTGCTATCATTTTCAAGATAACCATAACTATTGAGGTTTGAAAATTGACTGATTGATACCTAACATCTCCGGTTGGAAACGAAAGAGAAAACTGGTCATTTTGGATTTAGTTACTGTAATTTCCACTCGCTATTTGTTTCTGAAGCCTCTCGCCGCAATAACTGGCCAGCTTTTTCTGTTAGCGGTTTCAATAAATTGGTGAAATTTTTGCTCCACTTACTGCAATTGCTTGTAATCGGTCCTCATATACAACTGACACTCGTATGTGGTCGATGTTTATGATATCTTATCAAAATATACAGGCATATAACTATAGTTCATCCAATCAAAGAAGACATTCTGGAAGATGGGAAAATGATTCCAGCTCGATCAATATTGGTTCAAAAATTATCAATTTGGCCTCAAATTGTAGGAAACATTCTGCTCTATAATTTGAGACCAGATTCATAAATTTTGAACCAATATTGAACGAGCTGTAATCATTTTCCCATCTTGCCAGAATGTCTTCTGCACTCGAACAGGCTATAGTTGATGCGGCAACTCTTCACATTCAATCAAGCCCTGAGGATGAATTATTGCTTTATGCAATTTGATTTGTTACTTTCTAACCTAACGGAAAGTCAGAGAAATCGCTTCACTTCTATTAATATGAATGTTGTTGATGTGTTATTCGTGGTCTAGATTTGTTGGGACATATGGGAAATATATGTGATGTATTACCAGTCTTTGAGCTGTAGTTCGAGAGACATTGAGAATGAAAGGCTCATTAAAATGAAATCAAAATTTGAAATTATGCATACCAGTATTGAATACCAATTTGTTTTAATTAAATAACTTGTCTTTGACAGTTCACGTGAAAAGTTTTTGATAGCTGTAAATGTGTTACCGTAGTTAACTATATTGACAACTAGCCTACTTTTTTCAAATAATTTCAGAATTTTCAAAGTTCAGTCTATAGTCCATTCACGATGGCTTGAGACGAGATAAACAAAAGCTCTGCATGTGTGTGTGTGTGTGTGTGTCCGACTGGAATGGCTTCGTTTTGGCCACGACATAAACAAGTCACAGCAATGCCGAAATCCCGAATTTTGTTGTCGGGACTATAACCAAAGCATTGACACAAAAACGTTTACTATAATTGTTTGTTCATTTTAGGTTCATGCAGTCGAGATACAACCAAAACAAGCAATTTCCCAATGTGTAACTATAAAAAAGATTACTTAAAGGTAAGTTACTTAATATTCTGAATTGCCTACAACAAAATTCGGGATTTCGGCATTGCTGTGACTTGTTTATGTCGTGGCTAAAACGAAGCCACTCCAGTCGCACACACACACACATGCAGAGCTTTTGTTTACCTCGTCTCAAGTCATCGTGAATGGACTATAGACTAGAATATGAAAGTAATCACTATATGAAGTTATATCTCCCCGATACTATTGTAATATGTTATCTAAATTCGTGAAACACTAATCATCCACCACAGAACAGTCTATTCCTTAGTAGCTTCATTTGAACAAATTTTATTCAGAATATCTTTCTCTACCATTAGGCCTAAACTCATGTAATATTCTCATAATATATTAGTCTAAATTTATGAATAATCATCCCCCATAACAGTTTATTGTTCAGTAGGTACATTTCAATTTATTCATAAATATCTTTCTCCAACTTTAAATTTTGTTAAAGTTATTTTTTAACTTCACTTTAACTTTCAACTTTTACGTGGATATTCTATCCACATGAAAAATCAATCTAAAATTATCAAGCACTAATATCATTCCCCTTGAAAGTTCATTTATTGGTAGAAAAATAATATTAATATTCGTGTAACCTGGCTGGCTCAGGTCTGGTGTCAGAGTTTTCAACATTAAACTTTTGTAATATATTGATCTAGTGAATTTATGAAACACTAATCATCCCCCTCAATTTTTCAGTAGCTAGATTTGACTTTATTGAGAATTTATTGCCCTAACATTACTGCGCAAACTTTTGTAACTTTCTGGGAACCGTGTCTAAAGCTCATAAACAATAGGTTGGCGAGAAAAATAAGTAAATAAATTTTCAAGAGCATAGACTACCGAACAGGTATGCAAAGGACGGTGACTTGTTCTCATGAATAATTCAGAACCATGTTTGCTATCTCTTATCGTCTCAACTATAGTTCAAGCAAAGAAGACATTCTGGCAAGATGGGGAAATGGCTCCACCTCGTTGAATATTGATTCAAAAATTATAAGTTTGGTCTCAAATGATAGATTAGAATGTTTTCTACAATTTGAGACCACGTTATTTATTTTTGAAGCAATATTGACCAAGTTGGAGTCATTTCCCGTCTTGCCAGAATGTCTTCTTTGCTTGGACAGACTTGGCATCTGTGGGCCTACAATTCAGTAACTTGTATTGCATTCTAATTTCAATCGCATTTGCTTTGCTAATGTGATCTCAGAAAGACTTCATCTTACACGGAATAATAATTATGTCATATACTGGTTGAAATCAATTGTGAAAATAAAGGCTCCTATTAGTTCTGTTATTGGTTTATCGAATAAATTTATAGTTTAGAAATATGTTTATTGAGATAAAATACGAATGAAAGGTACTGGCGTTATAAATCTTGAACCTTTATCTATTACGACAATAACGATTATGTTCCTGAATAGATTATTTGGAATATTGATATGAAATTAATACAGACAGGATAAGAACTAATTGATAAGGTAGCAGGGTAGCACATGCTCCTATCCTATGCGTATGCTTTGTTTGATAGAATATATCCATCATGATTTGTTATCTATGGTTAGTGGTTTATTAACATTTGTTTCCAAATTAATGTCCAATATCATTATTGCAATATGATTGTAGTTGTCAAAAATATTTTCAATTATTTTCTATAGAAATGAGATATCATTTGATATGATTGATTTGTTTGACATATTGACACTTATCTAGATAGATTAAACAAAATATTATTAATCTAGATATTCCTGAGCTATATAAATTTCTGAAATCGATCAATATCTAGCTTTTCACGTGGAATGAGAGTAATTGATGGAGTAAAACAACAATTATTGCAATGAGTAATAAAAAATGACAATTGGGATTGTAAATTGAGTAAGTTTAGTGCTCGGTTAACCAAGATCAATTTCAATCTAGGATCAACACAATGCCAGTAGACAAGGTTGTGGAAACTATGAAGAGTTTCATTTTCTCAAACTATAATTTCTAACTGAAGCTCCAATGATTTGAATTTGGAATCGGAATCTATTTTATCTCACAAATAAAATAGAATGGAACAATTATTAGCTAACAATATTCCTAATTGATAGCTCAATTATTATTTTGTAAATTTTAATTTCAAGCTCCACTTTCTTGGATTAGAATATTATTTTCTAAGCCTTCATAAATATACTAGCTTAATATTGAAAAGTTAATTATTTGCCTCAATTTACTAGATTTATTGACAAAGTTGATTCAAATCCTTCATTTCCTAACTTTATTGACATCGGCTCCCCCATGTATGAGCATGTGCTATGAATCTCATAATGAAAATTTTTCATATCGTTGACCCAGTAATCTCATAGATAGAAAACATGTTAGGATATACACACATAGGATAAACATATAAGAGGAGATTGGGCCGGCTGAGGATTTGAAACACCTTTTGTAAAAGCGAGATTTCGATTAGGCCAACACAATAGATAGCACATTACAGTAGGAGATTGAGTTTTCCATTTCATTCACAATGCGGTGTATTGGAAGTGCACATACATATACAGTCGCACAATGTGTAACGGTCAAGGTATACCATTCATGTATGTGACCACCCACATGAAAGGTGTGACACGTTTTTGGAAGATACCCGCACGCGATCCGAGTTCTTTCTCTCTCTCTCTCTCTCTGTTATTGTATCTGCTTCTTTCTCTTACTCTTATTATGCACTGTATATTGTGCAAATCATGAAGGGTTGTGTGGCAAAACGTTATTGAAACTTCCAAAAAAATTAATCAATACCGCACGTATTATGAAGGGTTGTGGTACAAAAGGCCTGGAGATCTTTGTAATAATCCTGAAAATCTCTGTAAAAATCTTTGTAAAAATCCTGAAAAACTGTGCTGTAATCAAGGAATTGTTCCCCGGTCAAGACTCGAACTCAGGTCCTATTGGTTATCAGACTGTCGCGTTATCACTGACTCCAACAAGTAACCTAAATGTTCTTGTATGATTGTTATTGAAAATGAGCCTAACTGAAAATTTGCAAATGAGGCTAGTTAGAACCTTACCATCTACCAATGAAAAGCCAGCATCAGAATTATCACTTTTTTCTGCTGAATTAAAATAAATGACATAATTCAATTTCCTGTCATAAAACTGACAATATATAATGAATAATGATCATTATAACAGTACATAATTATCAATCAACCTTCCTGGCAGACATGATATCGATAAATTCAATTGATCATAAAATCATAACAATAGTATCCAATAAAATTATTTATTACTGGTAACCAGTTCAAGTACGGCACTTGCACAATTTCAATTGATAATGAATCACTCAATGACTTTATTGTAATCACTCATTACAGTTATTGATAACCTAATTAGGTTGCAAAAGTCATCTTGAAAGTTGAAATTGATACTCAAAGTTGAATCGATTTCGATGTTACAACTTCAAGTTTTCAAGTGGAGTAAACAATTTCATTGAGTTGATTCATTTGAAGGAAATATTTCGATAGCAGCTTGAATTGATTTGGAATGATGACAATAATATAGTCTGTCCAAGCAAAGAAGACATTCTGGCAATATGGTAAAATGACTCCAGCTCGATTAATATTGGTTCAGAAGTTATAAATTTAGTCTTAAATTGTAGATAAGATTGGTTCCTACAGTATAAGACCAATTTTATAATTTTTGAAACAATATCGACCGAGCTGGAGTCATTCATCCATTTTGCCAGAATGTCTTCTTTGCTTGGAAAGAGTATAAATGAAGTGTGATGAGTTCAAGAGCCTCGATAATAATTGATTATTGTGAAGTAATTTTTAGTTCACCTATTTTTTTGGCCATAAACGTGTACTTTGAAATGATTCAGTTTAGTTTTTACTCTCTAGTTTTTTCCACTTCATCACAAACAAAAAAAGGAGTGAAATTATGAGTTAAGGTTTGTTAGTAGGTGAAAATGGAATAAGTTGAGAAAAATATTCCATGGCAAGACTAAAAGGAAGGAAACCCATGAGGGGAGGTAAAAAAGAAAATTAAGAACTGTTCGTAGATGGAAGTGTAGAAAGAGAGTAATAATGAGTAAAACAGTTGACGAAAGAGAATAATAAAAATAAGTTAGGCGTCAAAGTGAGAATAAGGATGGGAGGAGGAAAACAATGAAGGAAAGAAAAATAATAGGAAGATAGGAAATATAAGTGCAAAAAAGGAAGAAGATGGAATAGGAGTAGAGGAAGAAGAGAAAAGAAGAAGGACAATGAAGAAAGATAAATAATCCATTATATTGAAAGTTCATATTCGAAAAGATGGAAAGTAGATGATGAAAGTTGTAAAACAATGACGAGGAAGAAGGAAAATTAAAAATTGTAGATGAAACACTGGCGGCTCGTACCCACGAAACAGGTGAAGTGCCCGTATCTCTTACTGTACAGCACTTCACCTGTTTCGTGGGTACGAGCTTCCAGTGAGATGAAGTTATTAAGAATATAACTGGAACTGGACTATTCAAAATACAGTATATTTAAAATAATGTAGAACAAGAACATAAAGATGTTCTTATAATGCATATAGAATATTGAATTCAATGCAGGTTCACCTCCTACAAAACGGCTCTATCCAAAGGCAATGCTCTTCTAAATCATAATCCAATACTAATTACAACACCAGCAATAATTAACATTAACCATTAAGCATTGTAACAATGCTGGTGCATACACATAACCATAAATCAGCCTCTGTTCTTCATATTAGAGATGCAGGTCCATTGTGTAACGCTCCACTGCCTTGGTCTGTCAAAGCAAAGAAGATATTCTGATATTCTGGCAAGTTGGAAAATGACTACAGCACGATCAATATTGGTTCATAAATCATGAATTTGGTCTCAAATTATAGGAAACAACTTGATCTACAATTTGAGACCAAATTCATGATTTTTTAACTAATTTTAACCGAGCTGTAGTTATTTTTCCATCTAGCCAGAATGTCATCTTTGCTTGCACTTAGTGCATCTAATAACTCTCTGTTGGGTAATAGAATTAATTCAATATTTTACGGTAATAGTAGCTGGAGGCATAGATTCTATAACTACTTCACGTCCTAATACTAGATTATTAGATTATATAGGAGCTCTAGGGTACTATAAAGTGTAAGATTGTTCCTTGCATGCTACTGAATAGTGTCAAAGGTACAACGGTAAAATTATAGTCTGGTCGAGCAAAGAAGACATTCTGGCAAGAAGGGAAAATGACTCCACCTAGGTCAACATTGGTTCAAAAATTATAAACTTACACTCAAATTGTAGAAAATTTTCTGCTCTACAATTTGAGAACAATTTAAAAATTTTTGAATAAATATTGACTAAGCTGGAGTTATTTTTCCATATTGCCAGAATGTCTTCTATGCTCGATGAATACGCTATAAACGTTATTCATGATGAAACAGCGACCTTGTTTCACTGAATAGAAATTGGGATTATTCATTTGGGATTTTAGAATAGTGGAACGATGAATCATTCTAGGTGTCACCCAGACGCATTACTGTACAGATATGGATAATTACTGTATTTGGAGGTCGCTATTTTGAGGATAACTTGTTCCAAATGCTAGTTACAACTTACAATAGTTATATTGAATCTATAGTTTGTTGTAATGTAATTCTTTCGACTTTTTGATAGATTTTCAAACACGAGTTCCTAAATGCCGATCATACAATTGTATAACTGAAACTGTCTTGCTTTACAACTTGTGTTTATTTTTGCAATTCCAAAGAGTAATTTTTATTTAATTTGTGTTTTTGTTATCGAATGTCACGATTAACTACAGTTTAAAATGCTTGAAAACATGACACAGTTACATTATTCCTGCTTGACTTTGAGTTTGTGAATGTTCAAAGATATCTTCTTTCATGTCTGATATCTAAATTTTCCCCCAAATTTTATAGTCTGGTCGAGCAGAGAAGACAAGATGAGAAAATGACTCCTGCTCGGTCAATATTGGTTTAAAACTTATAAATTTGGTCTTTGGTCTGAAATCGTAGAGCAGAATGTTTTCTACAATTTGGGGCCAAATATATTATTTTTGAACCTATATTTACTGAACTAGTGTCTCTTTCCCATCTTGCCAGAATGTCTTCTTTGGTAGATTGTCTTTGTAGAATGTCTTCTACAGCTCGTGATTTCAGTAATTGGTAAATCTCCATCCCCATGTCTTGATCTCGATAAACAATATTGTTTCCTTACCTCGCGCATGGTTCTCTGAATCTTCTACTGACATATTCTCTCTCTCTTCGAACATTCTTCTTCTCTCTCACATGCTCCCCCTCCTTCATATTTTATCACTCTCCATTTTGACCTCTTCTCATTTTGTCTCTCTGTTCTTCCTCACATAATTTCACAGTTTTTTCTCGTTGTCAACACCTATGATATTCTCATGACGTTCATGGAGATCACTCTTCACTCTTCACATGGAGATCTTCTCTTCTATGGTATGACTACCATATGGAAGACTACTATGGTATTGGTTATTCACTTACTATTCATTGGTAATTCACTTACCTGCTGCTCCCCCACTCCAGTCTTATGGACATCCATGATCTTCTTCAGTCTCTTTCACACACATTCCCTTTATCCTCTTTCTTGATCTTCTTATCAACTACGTAACGTGGTTCTCTCAATAATTCATCTTTATTCAACGCATATTTCTTCCAATAACTTCCACTCTCACACTTTTCTCATCGACTGAACATGTCTCCTTCAATCCTTTCCTTCTCTCACTCAATTTCCCTATCTCTCTCTCCCTCTCTATCTCTCTCTCTTTCTCTACCGAACTCTCTCATTCTTTCCATATTGACTTTCAAACATGAGTTTACCTCAACCTCTATCTTTCTCTTTTTTCACACATTCCCACTCACTCACTCACTCCCTCTCTCTCATCTGCTGCTCTCTCGCTTTCTCTCTCTTACTGCTTTCTCTTTCTTTCCAACCACAGTAGCTAATAGCCATCAGCCTGCTGACGGACTGAATCAACGAGAATTCGAATCAGCTGGTCGGGACGGCTTATCACTCAGCTATCACTCACTCACAGTGTCAGACATTGAGGAATGCAGAACAAGTATATTCCTACTTGGAATACTGGTGCTGTATTTCCATATAAATAGGTATACAACAGTCTATCTATTCAATCGTTTAAAGCTATTTCTCGAAATAAATATAGATATACAATTCTAGTCTATGCATTCAAAACAGGTATAGTCTGTACAAGCGAAGAAGACATTCTTGAAAGATGGAGAAATGACTACACCTTGTTCAATATTTGTTCAAAAATTACAATTTTGGTCTCAAATTGTAGAACAGAATGTTTTCTACATTTTGGGATCAAATTTATAATTTTTTAACCAATATTGTAGGCTGAAGTTATTTTCCCGTCTTGCTGGAATGTATTTTTTGCTTGGACAAAACTATTGGTTGAACGACATGCATGCAAATTACCCAGAAGGCCATAATGGTCACTTTGCGGTGTCGCCAAGTTCGATTGTCGGTTTCAGCTATTAAGTCGATTGTTGTTGATTTTTGCCATCAAGTAGATTGTTGATTTTTGTCTTCAAGTCGATTGTTGTTTGTGAGAGAATGTTCAACTTTGTTGCGTTTGTTTTGTGTCCTTGGGAGGCGATTTCAAGTGTAAGGTCTGGTAGTAATTGCTTTGGTTTAAATGGTTTTGTGATGTGGAATTTGATGCAGGAGTTTTTAAATTGTTGGTTAAAATTCTCGAGTTTGTGTAAGTAGCTTTCAAGTGGTCTATTCCATGTCTTTAAATGTTATTCAATGTGAGAAAGATTATGTGATGTAGCCTATCAATGTATGTGAGACGATCTAACAGCTATACGAAGACTGGTCGATCAAAGCGAAGACGACATTCTGGCAAGATGAGAAAATGACTACAGCTCGCTCAACATTGGTAATTTTTGAACCAATATTAACCGAGCTGAAACCATTTCCCCATCTTGACAGAATGTCTTCTTTGGTCGAACAGACTATAGTTGCACGAAAATCCAATAAATCTAACAATTTATTAATGTTTAGCTCTGTCAGAACTGTCCAAAGCTAGAGAGCAAATTAGTATAGCTGGGGTAGCTTTAGTTTCGATGTTCTCTCGCAGACAGCTCTCCGACTGACTTGACAGAGCTGAGAATCAGTAACAGTCATTCACCAACCACCTCCATTCTTGGAGCTATACCAAACCATGAAAGTATTACAGAAGTATTTTTACAGGTCAAGTCTAGACCATAATATTGAAATTAGATGCCAACCATCGCTTAGCCTGTTCAGGTTGAATATTTCGAGCTGTCTTTGTTTACTACCCTCTTTTTACCCTTGAGGCAATAAGAGGGGTGGCTGTACACCCCTGTAAGTATACCAGGCAAGGTGAAGAGAGGGGAGGAGGCTGGATGCTCCTTTGAATATAGGGAGTAATTTTGGGGCGCAAAACAGGATCGAGTCTTATTCTAGACTTCTTTTAGTACCTGGTTTGGTAGACTGAATTGAGATGTGGAGTGAGAGAAGTAGTGTGAAGGCGAGAGAGAGAGAAAGAGAGAGAGTTAGAATGAGAGAGGCAATTGGCGGGAGATCCATGAGAGAATAGAAAGAACTCTTCTTCATTCGAAAACACTTGGGACAAGGCTTATATAATTATTATATTAAAGGTTAATTATGATTAATTTATGAGAAACTCTCCGATTTTAATGAACTTATATTACTAATAATTAGTTTATTGAATTGATCCTATTAGGATGCATGGAAAACCCATATTTGAAAAAAATTGGAGTTATTTTTCGTAATAATTCTTTTTGTTGTTTTAATACATTTGAATCCAAACCCTTCATTGAACAGAGGATATTAATCCAGTATGAAGAAGAAGAAAGTGAAAAAGAATGTAAGTTTGGTAATTTTCAACAAGGATTAGGGAAACAATGATTGGGGGGGAGGGGTTTGATTTTCTATAAAACAAATTGAAATGTGAATCTTGAAAATTTGGCCACAATTGAGAAAATTAAATAGTTTATCAAAGTATAAAGAAGTGAAAAGTGACGATCTGCGGTTGAAAGAAATCATAGTACTATGATAAATTTATTGTTCATTTTAAATGGAATTTAAGCTATTCATGTAGAATTTATCGTGTACATTTTACACATGTAAATTAGGCTATATTGTATTTCCTGTACAGCTAGAAAGCTATTAATAACACGGTATTCTAGGATCCCTTCATGACACATTACATTTTACATATTCAATGACACATGCCTAATTTACTCCAGATATGATCATAGCCTATTGCAAACCAAACGATCGGAAATTTCCATTGTGGAAAGTTCTGAATGGAATTACTTCAACCATTATTACATTTATTCTATTTTGGTAACACATGGAATCCACAAAGGTTTTTATTTTGAACCTGAGAAAGTACGATTATCGATTCCAAAAATAATTTGTAAAGTATAATATTGGCCTGAATATGCACTGATTGCTTGAATTTCATGGAATTATTATTACTCCATTGGAATTCCGAAACATATGCATGCGTGAATGAGGGTGCAATGCAATGAGGGTTGTATAAATCACTCGTTATTTTCATTATTATATAAATGTATTTCAATTTTATTAGAATAATTACAATATAATGTTCGTCAATATTTCATTACTTCTACATGGATAACATCTAACATGTATTTCTTTCATAGAATAATTACTGATCTTATAAAACTAGTAGTTTCACATGAGATTCATTTTAATAAGTTAATATAACTCTTAATTTTACGCGAATTCAATACTATCTAAAAATGAAATATTTATAACTGTTGTAACTAAATATTTGACTGAATTCAGAGAAGGCTACTCCTAGAAGCAAAAATATACATAGAGGATCAACCGTATTAAAAGTTCCCAAATTTTTTCAAAAAGCGTTTCTTAATATGAAAGTAATAACATTCAACTATTATAATAAATTTGTCTACCCCATTATCCAATTGTGCTCATAGTAACAATGCTTAAAAGTTTCATAATCATAATATTGAATCATTTATTAATAATACACAATCATAATAATACTGGGGATCAAACAAACAGGCATAAACCTTACTATGATTATAAAAATATTGCGGAAATAATCAGAGTTTATGAGTCAAAACAAACATAAGAGAGAAAATGATGATACGAGTAAATCATGAAAAAATTAAATATTAATAATAAAATCTTAAAATTGTAGGAAACAATTAAAATTGAAAATTTATAGAAAGAATTCTTTGAAAAAATTCGTACTCACCAATTCCTTGTAGAAATATTGTTTTTAGAACTTCCACTAGGCTATAACACAGTCTGAAATCAAAAACAACTATCCAAGGTAATTGCAATGACGAGTCAGCACTAGGTGTTTATTTACAAATTATCCGCAATACACGTGGTACTCGCAATCCGTAAACACACAATACAGAATACAAACTCACAATAATCTGCTACCTTCTCCAAGCGCGGAGAAAATGCAACTGACTGAAAGAGCGCTCCGCGGTCCGCTCTGAAGAAGCCGTTCAGAGGATAGGCAGCGCTCCTAGCGGCGAATTATGGAGCTAAAGCCGAAAAGCCGGGTTGGCCAGGCGGGTGTAACTTTGTGAGATGGTGAAATCCCATTTATTATAAATTTGTTATTAAAAATTATAACAGTTTTATGAAACTGGCGGTTGACGAGTAATGTTTCTTTTAAGAGAAAGATATACAGAAAAATAAAATGTTTGTCTAGTCAGCTGATTCATACCAGTTTACGAAATTGGAGGTTGGAGAATCATAATTTGTAAAGCATGCTGTACACGGGGACAGTACTGTGGGCCAGTTGAATATCTGTAGCCAATCACAGCCTTTGTCTTGTCATTGAGTCAAACAACAACAGCTGTGATTTGCTACAGATATTCAACTGGCCGATAGTATACTGTCCCCGTGTACAGCATGCTTAACGGTTTGATGATACACTAAAAGAAGTGGAGTGATAGTTTTAAAAATTTACAATGTTCAAGAAAGAGACAGTTCCATTCACTATATGAAAATTGTTTAGTTTTCCTAACATTTACTATATCTATTCTTGATTCTGGGATATTAATTTCAGGTGAATTATTGGGACTCCAATTACCTATTCAGATCATCTATTGCTCTTGTAGGCTATTCTTGATTTAGAATCAATATTCTATACATTTCTTAGAAATAGACTTATATTCTATATATTCTAGAAATTAATTAGGCTATTCATAATGTAAGGGTCCACATCCACTGTCAGATCGCACTGACAGTTCTGCCGATTTACACCCATTTTGGACTGCCGGTTTCCCCATCCACTTACAGTTTTTAACTGCCACAGTCCGAACTGACAGTGGATATGAACCCACTGTGAGATCAAAATGAGTCATTACATTGTAAACAGTCCATTTCATTGTAAGCGTTTTATTCCTTGAGTGTTCATTTGTAAATTCATTATTTTTTACGTTTTTCTGAAAACTGGTATCTTGCTGCGGTAATTTGTGTTCCTCTTCAATGTATTTTCACTCGGGCCAGTTATTTCAGAATCAACTTTAATAGCATTTTGATCAGCAGCATCCTTTGTTAATGGGTCTTGGGCAGAATCCTCAATTTCCACGTCTCGTACAGGCTTCTAGAATCAATTTTTCATTGTTTGTTTCAATTATTTATAGAATAAAAAACAATTAATTGTCTGTAGCTACTTAATAATAACAAAGCTTATCTAAATTATTTTGAAATCGCTTATAACTTGACAATACCTATTGATAATTTATGGTGATAGCTTCAAACTGCACCTGAAAGGTAAATGATATGGAACTTACTCATCATGAGTTACTTTTAAATATGTTAAAAAATCAATGTAATCTGTTAAATATTCGATTTGATACAGTTTGTTAACATTATTACAAGTAGGATTTATATACTTCCACTGTCCCATTTCCATTTTTAAGTAATTTTTACAAATAAAAACTGAATAGTATTAGGCTAATACTAATACTAAATAATACATAATACATAGCTAATACTAATACTGTATCATTTACAACTTGGGCCTATAAGTCCTAGCATATTAGTTTATATGTTGGTACCTAAAAATTGAAACCTCTTAAGAAGTTTTTTTTTAAATAAATTATTCAAATAATAAACTTCTTTGACGGGTACTGATATTTCAATTTTTCTCTAACATATATTGATAGTACCATAGCCCTAGATAAAAAGGAAATTATTATTTTATGAACTTTAAAATGATGTATGAATCAATCACCTATCAGTTAATGTAATCACCCACATGTTGCTGACAATGCATTTTGCTCACTAGATCCAATTTTCCCATAACATCGTTTGAAAAGTCGTTGAAAGTTGAAGTTATTTCTCCATACTGCCTTGAACATGTATCTTTCAAATCCTTTAACAAATTGTGTGGGAAAATAATCATTAGTAGTTGAAATTTAGACTCATATTGAGCAGTTATTTCTAAAATTAAAAGAATAACGCGAAGTTCGAGTAACCAAATGTCATTTAGTTTTTGAAAAATATTTTTTCACAATTATACTAAAAATGATTGAATAACAACATTTTTCTTCAAATATGCTTATAAAACTAATAATATCAAGATAGAATTATTGAACATAGATGAAAATTCAAGTAATTTACAGGATTTCATGAATTATGATTTAGTTAAGTGAAGATAATTCTTACGATGTTCTTAAAAAAGAAGATAATATCATTAGGAAGAAATATTCATTGTCATCAAATGCGTCTACGCTTCTACTTGATAAGTCGACTTATCAGCATAGGGCGATCCCTTAACTATATTTATGAATTTATGAATAAAATAATGTTTTTTCCATTGTCTACAATGAAGAAAAATGAACTAAGGTAGTTCTTTTATTGAAATAGAAATAGATATCATCTATACGATATGAATGATTTAGACAGTTTTATCTTTAAACTAAACATTTTTGTTATTAGTGAGAAGATCATTGAAATATTCACAGTATTTCCATTCACCACATATACCCTACTGTATTAAATATTTCATCCATTCATTACATTTTTGATTATTTGATTGGTGTTTTTTTTAGGCTTTAATGTGAATGAGATTAGAAATTCGGAAAAATTGTTTTGCATTAGATCTTGTTAGTGGCAAAATGAAATGATTTGGATCATTTAAAAATATGCAATGAATTATGAATGTTTAGGCCTAAGCTTGATGCACTCTCCCACTGAGTGGGTAGATTCATCAAGCCCAAGCCTATGCTTCATGTAAAAATGAAACAAGTAGATGTGACTTAACGTTATTGATTGGTTGTCGGAAAAGTTTGAATAGTTACCTGAAAACTGTCCAATCGCTGAGAGAAGCTCTGTAATTTGTCATTTGTTGTACCAATCATATTCTGGATCTGAAAAAATCTTTACATTAAAATATATCGAAGACTTAGTTATCTTAAACATTTTATACTTACTCTTTATGATTATATTGTGGAAGACGTAGGAGACTAGAAGTGTACCTACCATTCATAAATTCAACAAAACTTGAGTCCGGTATTAGGCCCTATGCTAAAAAGTTTCTGAAATTTCAGTAGAAGTCTTTCTAAATTTGAGCCTTCTGCTTGATATCGAAAACTATTTCAAGTTAATAACTTAGCTTTACATTTATTGATTTCAGTTCATCAGCAATAGATTAATTGACATATTTTGAGAAAGGATTTTCCAAATTTAATAAATATTTTTTCTCATTGCTGATATCAAAAGGAATGGAAAAGTTAGGGTATTATAGTAGTTTTTCACTTTAATCTAGCTCAATTCAATTTTATCTAAAAATTTCACCTACTTCCATCAATCTCTGGTCCTCATTCTTCATCGATTCTAAAAGTTTCTCAATAATTTCTTGTTGTAACTGCTCGTCACTCTTCAATTTAGGAGAAAATTTCAAGAGATTTTCCTGTAAATAATCAAAAACTTATAAAATTCAATCCAACTCGATGTACCGTAATAAAACTAAGCAAATCAAAAATCATAAACAAACAAATCGATATCATCAACATCACTAAAAGACAAACAAACGTTAATAATAAAAAAACATACGTTAAAAACTCTCAAAACGTTCACTAGAATACCATTCAGCATTTTCCAGATTATTATTGCGACATATATATTTCCACATAAAAATTTAATTCACTCACGTTATTTTTGTGATCATAAATATTTTTCAGGGTTTCCAATATTCTCTCTTTATATTTTAAAAAGAGATTGAAGGTTACTAGTAGAAACATGACGTATGGTAAGTAGGTGAGAAGTATTGCAGTGATATCTGTAAATAAAATGAAACAAACTTTATTACCGTACTTTCTTCTCTCTGATATGAGTCTTCGTATCTTATTGTAGGTACGGTACTATAAGTTTTCTCGAATAGTGATGAGAAAGCTATATTGAAATCAATTGAAATAGTGAAATGAAATTCAATATTGAATTACAATAGTGTTATTATGAAATTGAATAATCAATTTACACGAAGCACACAGTAAGAATTTAATGAAAAATATAAGTTATTAAATATATAATAGCTTCAAAAAGATAATCTACATTGCAATAAGATAGGCCTGGATGTGAGCATATTTGTTCAGATAGCTATATTAAAATTAATTTAATAGGTAAAATGAAATTTAATATTGAATTACAATATTATAAAACTCAATAATCAATTTTCAAGAAGCACAAGCACACCAGCATACAGTGATAATTTAATGAATAAAGATATTTAAGATGTAATACTGCTTGAAATAGATATGGAGTACATTGTGATACGATATAGATATGAAAATGGGCATCATTATAAATTATAATGATTCTAATGATCATTATTGTTGATTATAATAATTTTACCTTGTGATGAATAATCCCAGATTGTAGAATCGTCATAATATACAGCCATCCTGTTTGCAAGGCTTGTGAGAAATGAGCAGCAATCATGTAACTTACAGATTATACAAGTTACAGTGGAAATTTAGAAATCTGAAAAAGCTGTGTTCTATTGCAAAATTAATTGATACATCAAAGTTATTTTCCAAATTAACTTTTAAAACAAAGAATATAACAGTTTTGTATCATATAAAACTACGTTAGTTATAGTTGGCCTAATATACCGTAGGTAGTTATAGTTGGATATTTGATCAAGTATTTATTGTAGGCTACGTAGTAGAATTCTTTGAAGAAGCCTTTTATAAAATTAAACTAGAAAAGCATGTACACAGTGTTTAAGGTTTTAAAATTTTATGAGAATATGCCATGGGCCTTAAGCTTGTGCTTGAGTAATGAGTTTTGAGAGCTCGTCAGTGAGTAATGAGTCTTGGTCAGTCGCGACCGACGGCTTTCAGTCTTTCCCGGAAAAGAAATAGCTGTGTGCGGTCAAAAAACTGTCAACAGGGTTTGAACCCAAGAACCATATCAAACTCAGACATTCATTTTCATTATCAAGTCAAAGCTTCAACGCTCACTGTTGCAGCCACTGTCAAATTTTATAATGATAATGATGAAAAACAGTAGGCCTACTCCAAAAAAGCACTATGTATAGTGAATATTTCAAGACTTAGCTAATAATAACTTGGACTATAACTTTACAAATAATGAGTAAGGCTACTTGAGGTAAGGTGGATGGTAAAAACTCTTGAGACTTATAAAATTGTGTACATAAGGCTATAAGAACAATGTGAAAAAATAAGTGAGATGTATTCAAAGAAACTGATGGTAGAATATTTATCAGAATAGTATTTGTTACCTGTTTTTGTGAAATTTTTACATGTGAATTTGACTGGTGTTTGAGATTTGTGAAGTGTCGTAAATTACAAACGTGTACCATGCACAAATCTGTGTGTTTTGAAGTATCCAGTGAGCATGACTTCTTTTTATTCTTTTAAATTATTCATTCTATGCTGAAAGAATATTTCTGATGATTATCACCTGTGTTTTCCTTCTGTCTACTGTCAAAATATTGATTTGGAGCGTGTTATTTCAAATCTTTGAAATGTCAAATACGGTAATAATCTTCTTTTACTTTAGAGTTTAGGTTGTGGAATAACTTTCTATTTTGTCTTGCTGATTCAGCTTTCAATCACAAAACTTTTAAAATAATGAGATTTGGGGCAAGTGCTTGATATATGATTAATAGAGATTTGAGATTTGATTAATAAAAATTGAAGTATTGTAAATAATAATTCGCACCATCTGAGGTTACCGCTTCAAAACAGCTTGGGAAATATTATAATGACAAAAAGTTCAGAAGAAAAAATCACCAGAAAAATATATATTGGTGGGAAAGAACATGAAATTCTGTACAGTGAGTATAGAAATTAGTTTAGCAATTTTTACCTTGAGAAACTCTATTTAAATTGAAATTAGTTTGATTCAGCTTTTTACTTATTGGTGAAGAATATTAAGTGTGAAAATTTGTGGTGAAGCCGCCATCTAGTGTGAGAAAAAATACAGAGTAAAATCTTCCAGTGAAACACTTACTACTCGATCGGTAAAAATATAATTATATATTTATCAATCAAATAGAATTAGTAAGTAAACAAACCTAAATAATAATGCCTTTAAAATTTTGCTTTAACTCAATATATTTTTTATGTTTTTCTGCTTAATCTTCTACCCAGATAATACACTATTTGCATTTCTATATTGAGTGAAGACTCATTAATTCAATTCATTTCCAAATTTTCATGTCATACACTGTTCGTAGTCTACATCCATTATTAATTCCGACTGCACTTTTTTATTTGTTACAGGTGAAAAGAAACTGGAAGAAGAATTGGAAAAAATAGATGAGTTGGAAGAACGAAAGTTGAAGATAGAAGATTGTTTGAAGCTAAAAGTGAGAGAGAATGAAAGAATCTCTCAAGAAAATGAAAGATTGCTCGATAAAGTGGAAAAAGAAACGAATGAGTTCGTCCAGTTAAAAGGTACGAGCAATTTAATTCAAGTATTTATTAATTCCATTTTGTAGGTTACAGATCAAAATAATTTTATATCACGCCAAAATTTCAAATGTTAGGCTATATGAAATTTTTTTTGTGAGCATCTTTTTATAGAATATAGAATTCTTTTGTAAATAAGTCAGTACGGTAATACAGGAAAAACCTGGAAATCTACTCTTATTAGAAGTTGATAACATGAAAATAATATATTTTATTTCAAGTGTTTCCATTAATAATCTTCCTCTTGTATTAGAATACAAGAGTTTTTATATCAATTCTCTAGTATTTGTATCTACTAATTATTAGGAGTTGAACTATGATTGGAATATTTTCTGGCATGTCTTAATTCTCTGTCAACAAAATATGGAATGAATAGAACTAACAAAATCGTTGATATAATATTTTTTTCATATAACAACATAATTACAGTACGGTACCGTATGTAGATTGCTAAAGCGCCTTAATTAATAGTTGAAGTCCCTAATAGCACGTGTGCCGTATGTCCGCATTTTAGGTTTAATTGTCACGAAACAGGTTCATGGGATTCTAGAAAGTTATCGCAGTTTTTCGAATCAATACATTTTTTAAGCAAAAATTTTCTAGTTTATATCAATTTAGCAGCAGATTGCCGTGGCAGGCAAATATATGTCGCACATATGCCGCACAAAAAAAGAAACTGACAAAAAGTGCGTCTATTTGCAGCGCGTCTGGCCACCTCCAATTTTTTTCCTCTTACACATATTGAAGTGAAATTCAGTTTCAGCTATTAATAGCTGGAAAAATTCTGTGATACACCAAGCGAAATAATTTGAAGAAATCTTATTACAATAAATATTATTCTGGTTTCAGGACAGCTCATGGAGGACCGGGAATATTATGAATTGAAAAGAACCCAGTTTTGCAAAAAGATGATGCGCAATCATAAAAGATCAGTTGGGTTACTGACAGAGGATTCAGTTGAATCGATAGCTTCTCGCCTAGATAATTCTGTAAGTATATTTTTCTTTATATTTTTAATGTGACTTGCAAGATTTGATGTGTTGTATCTATTCATTCGTCATATGCAATCCGCAACAATAGTGAGCAATGCTCTTAATGTGGTGATACCGTAAACGTTTATAATTATTATACTAATAATAGATAATTCACGCAACATTATTCCTCAAGGAAGTACGCAAGCTTGTAAGGGCACAACTCCACCAAACATTTTCGTAGTCCATGTTCAAATACATGTGAACTTTTATACTTCCATAGTGCATATCCTAGTGCATTGTATACTTCCATACCCATATATAATATGGTCATATCTAGATGACTAAGCCTATGTATAGGATGAGACAAACCTCTAAACCTATAGTACCATTGGTATGATTCAATGCTGTGCTCTTCTCAAATATCCCCTTATTTTTATAAACACAAAAACCATACTGATTCAAAAATATGGCTGTCAGCAACTTCTTTTCTTTGAAGAGAGTCCTGCTCGAACATCTTTCATTCATCTTTCATAAGATGAAACAAAAAAGTAGGTAGTTTAAAAATTTCATAATGATTGAATATACAGTTCCGGTAGAGCAAAAGTAAAACTGCTGAAACTTCTGTTAATAATGATAACATAATTGGATAACAATATGTTGGATGTTGGATGTTGGTTGAATTATTTATGGATTATTAAACCTCACTTCATTTTCAGAACTCCCTGCCTTCATTGAACTGTAAGAGATTACTCCACCTGTACAGACAATGGAGAATGATAACTCACAACAATTGCGAAAACTATCTTCGGTTGGATCAGTATCGCAATGAGGTCATTACTGAAATCTCCACCATAAGAAGAGAATTCAAAAAGGTATGTTTCAAGTTTGAAGTTTTACTTTGTCAACTTCATTATATAAGTTATGCATCATAATATAGTGTTTCATTTATCTTGGGGATACTTAATTATTTTCTATCAATGCTGTTTTATATAAAAAAAAACAGCATTGATAAAGAATAATTGAAAATGGTACTGTGATTATTATTTAAAATAAAAAACAGCATCATATATATTGCATTATAACAATAACGATTACTTCAGATAATTATGTTGAACATGATATAATGTCCGGACACAGCTTTAATGTATTCTTTGTGTCAGCGTCTTCCCAAATCTAATAATGTTTCTCATAAGCTTCCTCTGGAGAATGTATTAGATGTGTCAAGATAATATGTTTCCTTGAATGCGGTTCAACTTAGTTTAATTTATCATTCATCAATTGTTTGACAAAATATAAGTTATTAGAAAATTATTGTATTTGGCTGATTATGCCAAATTAATAATAATTGATATTCTTCTTTTGTTTATTAGGCAAAATTCGAAACTCTTGCAAACCACAAAGAGAGTACTCTGCAGTATCTTTATCTTATTGGTAAACAAAGGACTGGAAAGGGACAGATCAAAACACATCAGAACAAGGAAAATGAGGTAAAAACCATTCATTGGCTATTGAAAAGTACAATAAATAGTATCTATATCATTGATATAGTATGTCAATATGAACTTATCTGAATTGCTCTTGAGATCAAATTGAGATGGTGAGCAAGTGAATGCTATCATGGCTATATATTAATTTAGAAAAGGTATTCATAAGCATCAGTATTCTTCATATGTGCACTAAACGATTACACGTGATATTTACTAATAATATTATAAATATATAAATACACAGTTCATGGTATTCCAAATAAGTCGAAACGAAAAAAGTGAGAATTTCTTATTATTTTTCGAGGGGAAATATTTTTCCATTTGCATAATGAATGTACAATTAATTATTTCGGTACAATATCTAGTTTAATTAGTAGGCTATATGAAGTAAATTTTATTAAAACTAGCATTGGAATTGAAAGATAGCAAGTAAAATAAAATATGCTATTCAAGTTATCATCAAATTACTATAACTTACCTACTTTAATGAAATCTAATTTTCAAAAAAATATTAAAGTCAATTACCATTATATCTACAGATCGTTGAACGAATGCAATTGTTGAAAACTGAAAACGAAAAATTGAAGAAACTATTTCAAGATCTTTACGACAGAATTGGTAATATTGGAGATGAAGAAGATGCTTTGAATCAAGGTGAAGGGAGATTTGTAGAGAAAAATGTTGAAATTGTTGATGGTAAACTTTTAAAACATAACGATTCCGATAAAAATGGGAAGCGAAATTATAATAATAATAGTTTTGATACAAGTGTGACCAGTAGTAGTTCGGAAAGTACACTATTCAATAGTTCTGCTAATGATAAAGATAGCAGAATTTCAATAAATGTTTCTTGTAGCTCAGAAAGTTATGGGAATTCTTATCCAGAGCTACCCAATACCGGTAATTGTGGAAAATATTCAATTTATAATTGTACCAACTCTGAAGTTCAGCTGAACAAAAGCACTTCTTTGGAATTGAATGAGAGTGATAGTTTTATTTCACTGCATGATTTGAAAAAATCAAGAAAATTAAAGACGAAAAGACATGTTAGGTTCCGTGAGAAGGCTGTTAGTATGAATGGAGAAGGTAGTTCAAAAGATAGTGGAATAATTCTTGAAGAAGAAGGGTTGCCTGATGTATTGTTGGAGAAGTCAGGACGCTCTTTATTATCAATAGACAAAAATAATGAGGAAATTCTGAGGAAAGATACATGCTCAGTTGAAGATCTTGTGAAACAGTCTTGGAAGGATGAGTTTAGTAAAGAAAAGCTACCACCTAGAACATCTTCTTTGCATAGTAATACAAGTTCCAGCCTTAACAAGCATGATTCGGGCATTGATAATGTATCAATTAGCTCCAGTCTTAGAGACTTGAGTGTAGATGATTTGATTAGAGTTCAGGATAGAATTTTCAATCTTGAAATGAATTTGAAGCTCAGCGACTGTAAAAATTACTCATCGAAAGTCAAAATGTGTCAGGAAAGAGCTGATTGAATAATGAATAATATTTTCAACACCTACTGTGAATCTTCTTAATAATGGAAATTTATTAAAATCTTTAAGGAGATACCGCACTACTAGGTATAAGAGATTGAGAAGAAAGAAAAAAGAGTAAATTTATTGTTTTTTTCGCTGACGCCAATGGAGAAAACATTAGGATGATCATCCTTAAAATGTGTGATACTAGATACGGTATGGGGTTGAGATTATTATAATACACGGTGACATATAATTGTATATCAATGGACAGCAATTATGGTGTTTAACAGCAAAAGTTCCATAAAAATAAAAATGAAACGTTTCTATGGAGAGACAGAAAAAACTCTTCGTCTTCAAATTTAGAACTTGGTCATCGAAGAAGTGGTTTTTGTGAATTATGCTGAAATCTATGTAAGGGTGCAGAGTGAATGCAAGAGTTGGAATAAAATCACTCAATTCATTTTTTTCAATAGAGTTCTATTAAACCACTTGCTAATCCAATTTGTATTGATCATTATAATAAATATCATTAAATAGTTTTCAATTAACTTATAATAAATAATCAAATAAATGAATAAAATTGAACTTTAAAACTTAGGGCTATTTAAAATAATTGATAGATAAAATGAGAATCAAATACCCTTTTAAAAACTCTAAAATTATTATTCATTGATAATTATATCACATTGATAATGGGCTGAGTCCCGAAACATGTATGTGGAATAATAATTTTAAAGTTTGGTATTTGGATATTTGGTAAAAAGTATTTGATTCTCATTTTATTCATCAATTAATAATGAATTATATGATATCATTTAAAAAGTAGGCTGCAATTCTTTCATGCGAATAGATATTGTTGTCATTACAACGTTCAGTTTACAAAATTAATGGTATTAATTGACTTCTCTTCATGAATAGAAAATCTGAATGTACAGTCTCTATAATACTATAAAGAGTGTTGAATGATATATAAGATGAATCAATTAATCACCTTCACGCAACTACCACTCGAAAAGTATAAATATAGATTTTTCACACCGGCAAGTACCGGCAGTGGAAGAAGTTGTAAAGAAAATAGAACGATAGAATTAACAAACCCAAGAATTGCTTTTCATTCAATTTTCGTTTTCCCAGATAATTTTAAACAGTTATATTTTATGACACCTGCATGAGCATGAAGTCTCAAAAAAATTATAAACTGATAGATTATAATATGAATATTTTATTGTCAATCTTATGATCTTGGTATCTCAGAACTTATGATGTATCTCCTATTTATAAGACTTACTACACCACTCTCAGATTTAATTGAATAATAGTACGATATAGGTAGGCTACTGTTGGATAAGATAAATTGTCTTTGGTCCTATGGAACTTTTTACCCTACTTAGTGTGACGGTGACCTTTGATCTAATAAAGAATACTAACGAATTAGAAAAGTTATTATTCAATATTATCTCAGTTAGTGTGACTGTGAAGTGTGAATGTACTGTAAGGAATCAGCCTGAGAACCTTCGCCCTAAACTGCACTGTAGACTGTATATAATACAGTATGAGTATAATTATAATACAGTATAATATAATATATTATAGCACAATCAAGTTGGTAGTCTATATCTTAGTGCTCGAATGATTTCAATAAACTGTAGAATCTCGTTAATTCACTATTAGAATCAGGTTGTATCAAATCTAATCCAATTAATTTTTATTTCGTTCTTTCTTTCAAATATTTCGCGCTTTCTAGTATGTTTGAGATGTTGTAGTTCCAAAATGTGACGCTAGATAGACCTCGCCGCGAAGCTGTCAGCTGATCAAGTTGACAAGTTCTGTTTTGTTTTGCTTGTATTTGAATTTTGACGAAGGACGAACTAATTGAAGATTTTCTTGTTTTTGCTCATTTTTCATTTAAATCCTGAAAATAATTGGTAAGTTGCTGGTTTTATCGATTTAATATATTTGTAAATTACCAAATAGAAGTGATAATAAAAAACTTGCATAAAGTAGTCATGTGCTTTGACATCTTAACCTACAAAGCTTAAAATAAAATAGGCCTACTAATTTCTAGAAATAGTTTGGTTGTTTTAATTGAATTTTTATTAATATTTCAATTCTCTGGGTAACACTGCAAGTCAAAATTATTGAAGAATTGTGAAATGAATTTAAATATAATGATTTTAAATGTTTGCTGAGCACTGAGCTCAGTAAAAGAAACCCTGCTTTGAAGTTTCATTTTATCCATCCATAATAATAATAATGAATTTATGAGCCTTGGGCGTGTGCGTGAGCTACCGTTACAGGATGACGATCCTTTTTTGAATGGAGCAAGATGCTTTAGTTAGCTTATCAACTTTGACTAATTATTATTGAAACTCAAATGCTGCTTTTACGGACTAGGCAGGCTATGCAGGTGATTGGAATCAGCGCTGCTGGCCTGCAAGCGACACTCTTTCTATACCCTATTCACGATCACTTGAGACGGAATGAACAAATTTTTTGCGCGTGTATGCGGGTAAAGGGAGGTATTACTTCATACGACGGTCGGCCGCAGTCGAACAGCTGTAGTCAATCACAGTTCTTGGCTTTTCCTCAAGCTCAAACAAAAATAGGTACCTGTACATGCATAACGTTTCTTTATTTCGTCTCAAGTGATCGTGAATAGGGTATAGTGCAGTCTTGTGTTGCTTATCTTACTTGATACTTGAAGTCTTCATCTTTGACCAGCAGGGCTGGATTGATTGCGTCAAGAGTGGGCTAGAAGATGTCGCTTAAGTTGTCCTCAAGGTACTCTTATTGATCAGTTAGCTACAATTTGCTAGAAATTTAGGTGCCAACAAAACTGGTGGTTGGTAAATGACTGTTATTAGTGTAATGTAAATATTATACGAAATATTGTCTAAAGTCATTGAGTTGGTATGAATTGAAGTGATACAGATAGGAGAAGGAGAAACTTACTTCTTAGGATTTCATAATATCGCACGTTGGTACGACCCAGGCCGATTGTTGGCCGATGAGCTGTGAATGACCGGACTGTAGGCCTAAGTGTATTGGGACCCTTCCAGTTTTTGACTGTCACAGGACCGAACTGACCGTGGATTGAGCTCTCCATCGTACGGTATGCGACTCTTTCCAATATAAGAAAAATTATTAATATTTTGAGAAGAAAAAACATATTTTACAAATTGCCTGTGTTATTTTGTTTCCCAAATTAACTTTAAATCAGAACTCAAGTCTATTTTATAGTAAGTAGTATGTAATTTTAAAGATTTTCCTAATAGTACTTTTCCTTCCAGGTTTTAGACTCAAGGAGTTTCTAAAGGCCTATAATATGGATGTCATCATATACTCTGACGTCTTGAAAAACCTCTATGTGAGTACCGAATTTTCATTTTTTCATGGGAGCTTAGGAGTTTGTTCATGATTTACTAAATGCTTAACATCAGCTGTTGGTGTAGTTTGGTGACACCCGCCCAAGTTTCTGGTGACACCCACAATACTAGAATACACGGTGGATATCATAAGCCTGATGCGCAGTAGATTGATAGGATTATGACATTTCTGGAACCCACAAAAAAGTTCTTAATCAGCTGACACTTTCTGTAATACAAATTTTTACAAAGTTTTTTGTGGGTCCCAGAAACGTCATACCTAGCTGGTTTTTAGTAGAAAAGTTTTTATTTTATGTTAGAAAAAATAATACTCACTCCATAGAGTATTGTATTTGCATTTGGTTTCCAGTCTGGCAATTTTTGAGTCAAATTTTTAACTGGATTCATCCTCCTGCATCTGGCAAATTTGTATTTTTTTAATTTTAGTTTTATGATAAAAATAGTTATATATTTTTTACAATTTGATAGTAAGCAATATAAATCATTTTATATGACAAATTAACCTCAAAGATTTCAAAACAATAACTTAATTCATTTGCTCAACTTGATAGACATCTGTTGATCATCACTATCATCAAAAAATTTATATGAATTCAAACCTGGCGCTAAAAGTTGACCACAGAATGGCGGATCGTGCGTCTACCCCCTTTCTATATATAGAGGCCTAGTTTTTAGCTAGAACCTGCGCGTGATGCCAACAGTGTGTTCTAGCATTGACTATGGACATCCATAGTCAATGGTTCTAGTCTACAGTATTATCCGTGGTGACATCACTATTAGAAATTACTAGATCTGTGTCAAGTTGTATAGATTCCTATAAAATGAGTTATCATTTTGCATAAATAATATCCATGTTTAATAGAATACACAATTGTGACGCGTGCTTATTTTTGAAAAAAAAACAGCTAACTAAGTGTCATTTCAGTAACCCACAAGTTACCTCTATCCTGGTTGATGATTATTTGCTTGCTGTTTGGTCTGCCCGGTCAGGGAGGGAATTATGGCGGGTCGAGGGGTGGCTTCGGCCCGATCAGTGTTGTTTCGGGGGTTTTGTTTGAGAATTTATGGCTTTTAGCCCGGTAATGGCCGGGCTGGGGTGGCTTTCTCGTATTTCCGGGGTGTCTTCTTTGTTTGGATACAGTCCGTCCAAGCAAAGAAGACACCCCGGAAATACGAGTAAACGACCCCAGCTCGGTCAATACCTGGCCAAAAGTCATAAATTCTCAAACAAAGTGGAGTGAATATGAATCAGCCGGTTGGATGGTAAAATGTGATTGTAATCATAGGATGAAAAACTTTGTTTGTCATATTGTGATAGCCATGAATGATGTATGCATTGTTGGTTTATGAACCATCAACGTACTTCGCATTGATGCTCATAATCCCCACCGTGATTCCCAGTGTAGCTGAAGCCAAAATGTGTGACGGTTTCGTCTGTCTCTTGTACGTGACGTAATCTTCTAACAGCTAATGTAAACAATCTATTGTTTCAAATGATTTCTAAGATATAATCTAGGCATAGCTAAATAACAACTCTATAAATTGACATCAGATTTTGGAGCGCACAAGGAGCAGACGAAATTGTCTAAATTTTTGGCATCAGATATATCTGTCCATTATCTACATGCTGGCAAGCTATTTGAATCGTTTACTAGGGTACCATAATATTGATAATATGTATGAGATTTTCCAGCTAGCTTCAATCCTTCAGATAGGTTGTGTCCTAAAAATAAACCTAAACAGTAGTTCATGCTATAAATCTTCTTGGGCTTTGTATTGTAGTTGGTGTTAACCCAATATCAAATACTTTATTCAATCATATTACAATATTGCATAGGCTACAATATTCAACAATTTTGAAATTATGTAGGCTGCAATTTCCCTGAAGACTTGAATGAGTTTTGAACTCATGATGAATGGAATCATAGCTTCCTTTAATAGAAGACCATAGCCTAAAAATTGACAACTATGTAGAGTAGGGAATTGGGTTCATTTAAAAGCATTGAAATCATTTTCCAAGCTGTTCTAATGGATGCGTTTCTTGTGTGCGTTCTCACATTTGACTTGCTACAAATCATAAGCTATTTTAATAAATAACTGTCTATTCTTAATCTTTCTTGCTAATCTCTATCACAAACTATAACAAAAAACACAAGAGGGATTCCATACGAAGAGTTTCATGAATGTTTTTCATGGAAATTATGCTCAAAGAGAGAAAAACCGAGTCAACATGCATGATTTGTACCTGTACTTAATGATTTCTGAGTACTAGAGCTAAATATACTATGTCGAAAAAACTGTTTAGAAAAATGGTGAAAGAGGCTAAATTGAATTATAATAATAAGCGTATTCTTAATGCTAGTTTGTTTGTCAATGGCGCAACAGCCCTATGAAGGGCCTAGGCCTACCAGCTGGTTGCCAGTTTCATATTCACTCCACTATACAACCTGTCCAAGCAAAGAAGACACCCCGGCAAGACGGGAAAATGACTCCAGCCCGGCCAAGAGCTAAATATACTATGTTGAAAAAACTGTTTAGAAAAATGGTGAAAGAGGCTAAATTGAATTATAATAATAAGCGTATTCTTAATGCTAGTAACAAACCTAAAATATTATGGTCGATTGTTGAAGAAAACATGAATAGAAATGATGTATCTATGAATTTGAACAGTCACACACGGCCACACATCTGATAGTTTTAATAATTTTTTTAGAGAAGGTTAACCAAATTGTTCAGAGTGTTCCTGTACCTGATCACAGTTTTTCTTATTATCTTGATAATTTCAAAAAATCTTGAGCTGAAGATGTACCTTCATCTTTTTCTTTTTGTCACACAAGTGTTGAAGAAGTTTATTAAATAATCATGTCTCTAAAAAATAGTACCTGCCTGGATGTTTATAATCTAAACTCTTTTATTGTTAAACTTGCGTCTCCTTACATTTGTGAAGTTCTTTGTTGTCTTTTTAATCACTGTATAGATGTTGGTATATATCCTAAGTGTCTCAAATTTTCAAAGGTGCTTCCTTTGTTTAAGAAGGGTTCTGTGTCTGATTGTAATAATTATAGACCTATCTTGATAATACCTATCTTTTCCAAGATCTTTGAGAATATTTTGTACAAGCAAATTATTGCATATTTTGAGATGAACCATCTTTTTAGTGATAGTCAATTTGGCTTTAGGCCTAACAGGGGGACTGGTATGGCCATCTCAGAATTTATCAAACGCTGCATGTATTCCATTGATGAGAGACATAAGGTTAAAGGTAGCTTCCATGATATGTCTAAGGCATTTGATACTATTTCTTACGACATTTTAATTAGAAAACTTAGCTTTTATGGTTTTGACAACTTAGCAATTAGTCTTATGTCATCACACCTGAACGATAGGTATCAGTCTGTTTTTTACAAAAATTGTTACTCTGATTTCTTAGAGGTAAGATCAGGTGTCCCCCAGAGATCTACATTGGGACCACTTTTGTTCATAATTTATATTAATGATCTTCCTGCTGCCATAAGTACCGATTTTGTAAAGCCATTTATATTTGCTGATGATCTTGCTGTGCAGATTAAATGTAACAACTTGTTCTTTGATTTTCATATGTTTGTTAATTCCGTAATTGAGAATTGGACTTCGGCTAATTCACTATGTCTCAACAGAGATAAAACTCAGTTGCTTGAGTTTGGTTTTAATTCTAATGCTTCTAGTACAAAATTTTTGGGCATTGTTGTTCAGGGTGATCTGAAGTGGAATTCTCATATTGATTTGTTGCATGGTAAATTATCAAAAGGCATATTTTGTGCTCAACCGTTAAAAATTCATTGTGAACACTTCTGTTTTAATGACTGTTTATTTTGCATATATCCATAGTCATCTTTCATATGGGATTATTGCATGGGGCAGTGATACAAATGTAAGGAAACTGCTGAAGATGTACCTTCATCTTTTTCTTTTTGTCACACAAGTGTTGAAGAAGTTTATTAAATAATCATGTCTCTAAAAAATAGTACCTGCCTGGATGTTTATAATCTAAACTCTTTTATTGTTAAACTTGCGTCTCCTTACATTTGTGAAGTTCTTTGTTGTCTTTTTAATCACTGTATAGATGTTGGTATATATCCTAAGTGTCTCAAATTTTCAAAGGTGCTTCCTTTGTTTAAGAAGGGTTCTGTGTCTGATTGTAATAATTATAGACCTATCTTGATAATACCTATCTTTTCCAAGATCTTTGAGAATATTTTGTACAAGCAAATTATTGCATATTTTGAGATGAACCATCTTTTTAGTGATAGTCAATTTGGCTTTAGGCCTAACAGGGGGACTGGTATGGCCATCTCAGAATTTATCAAACGCTGCATGTATTCCATTGATGAGAGACATAAGGTTAAAGGTAGCTTCCATGATATGTCTAAGGCATTTGATACTATTTCTTACGACATTTTAATTAGAAAACTTAGCTTTTATGGTTTTGACAACTTAGCAATTAGTCTTATGTCATCACACCTGAACGATAGGTATCAGTCTGTTTTTTACAAAAATTGTTACTCTGATTTCTTAGAGGTAAGATCAGGTGTCCCCCAGAGATCTACATTGGGACCACTTTTGTTCATAATTTATATTAATGATCTTCCTGCTGCCATAAGTACCGATTTTGTAAAGCCATTTATATTTGCTGATGATCTTGCTGTGCAGATTAAATGTAACAACTTGTTCTTTGATTTTCATATGTTTGTTAATTCCGTAATTGAGAATTGGACTTCGGCTAATTCACTATGTCTCAACAGAGATAAAACTCAGTTGCTTGAGTTTGGTTTTAATTCTAATGCTTCTAGTACAAAATTTTTGGGCATTGTTGTTCAGGGTGATCTGAAGTGGAATTCTCATATTGATTTGTTGCATGGTAAATTATCAAAAGGCATATTTTGTGCTCAACCGTTAAAAATTCATTGTGAACACTTCTGTTTTAATGACTGTTTATTTTGCATATATCCATAGTCATCTTTCATATGGGATTATTGCATGGGGCAGTGATACAAATGTAAGGAAACTTTGTATTCTTCAGAAAAGAGCTTTAAGAGTGATAGCTGGTGTTCCAGGTCGAACACATTGTAAACCACTTTTCAAGGGTTTGAAATTATTGACTATCTATGCAATTTACGCTTTTGAATGTTTAATGTACATAAAGAGAAACTTACCACTTTTGCCATTGAATTGCTCTGTACACGATCATAATACTAGGCATGCTTTCTCTCTTAGACTGAACCAATGTAGTTATTCCTACACCTTGAATGGCTTTTTAGAGTATGGGACAAGACTTTATAATAAGTTACCTGATATTTTGAAAGTTGACGATTTGGAATGTTTCAAAAAAATATTAAGAACTATCTTATAGATAAATGTCCTTACAACAAAAATGAATTGTTTGATTTGTGATATTTATACTCTGTTTTGTATTTTTAAAATTTATTTTAATTACTGTTTTGACTTTGTTATGCATTTTTGTAATGTTACAACCACAAATGAAATTTGAATTTGAATTTGATATGAAAAGACTGATCCTACGGTGCGACGTTGCCATATTATTAGGGCACGGCCTTCTATTAAAGGAAGCTATGATGAAATTGATTGTGAATTTTCGTTGCTGAAGTATCGGCATCTATTCTAGCAAGATTTAGAATAGAATATCTTTATTAGCCACAAAACATTTTAATAAATTAGCACATAAGCCAGTCAATATAGAACTTGATGACAGGTGAGTATAGTTGTGAGGTGATAATATTGTGGTAGTTATCCATATTAAATGAGAAGATAATATATTGTAAAACCATAGATCTATTAAAAATCGAGATATCGGGTTCGTTTGTTACACCATCATTATGATGAAATAATAAGCAAGTTAATTAATCTTATTCCTTGATTTACCTCAAGATAAATTAGAATTATTCAGTGAATCGTCCAATTTAGGCTCAAGAATCAGTGAACTTTTCATATAGATTCTTTATTAAAAGTATGGAATCAATCTGTGATTTAATATAAATATTTATACTCCTCGTTCAGCCTTATTAAGATGGCTGCCACAATAGTATTGGATCGTTTTAATGAATTTCTTGGTAAGCTTTTTCATTGTCTCTTCAATAACCATATTAATTAAATACTACATCACTCAAAAACCTTGATATAACCTCTAAAATATCTCAAAGATACTTTATTTAATTTGTAAAAAGTCACACAATTCATATCTTTCATGTAGTATTGACTAGAATTTGATGATTTTTTGTATTTTCAGTGAAAATGACATACCATTAATTAAAAAGTACGATTTCCAATACACGACACGTCGATTGGTCGCTAGAGCCAATCACAGCTCTTGTCTTTTTCATGAGCTAAATCAACAAGAGCCGTGATTGGCTCTTGCAGCCAACCGTCGTGACGTGTCAAGAATTCGAAAACGTACCTTTTAGATTGTGAAGGAAGGCTGTGGAGTGCTGAATTGCGTTTTAGAAACTTGTCCAGTCTTGTCTTGCTTACTGCATGTTCGGTTGACGTTGCATGTTGCATCTGTCAGTCTCTAGTCAATTTCCTTCAATTACTGCGTAAAAAATGTTTGGTGAACCATCGTATGTGTGTGTAATATCAAGTACTTTTCTTTTATTAATTATTGGTGTGAATGGATAATCGGTTATTCAAAGAATTCGAGTAGAATTTGTGAGCGAAATGGTAAAGTGATGTCTCCCAAAATGGCCGACAGATAAGGTAGGAATATTCCCAATTTAATAAATCATTTTCACCTCATTTATTGTGGTCTATCTTATTATCGCATACCGGTATGTAGGCTAGTATAAGTTACAGTAGGTATCATATTTTGATGGTTCCTTTCGATATTGGTACAATCTAGGTTCATTGATTATGGCCTGTTCATCATACTATTTTCAGGAAATTTGGCAGTGGGCTGGGCTATTTCAGATTGTTTCGTCATAAATAGAGAAAGGCGACTGTTCAGTCATTTGCAGTGTCAATTCTATTGAACAAATTCTTGGTTACTAACTGCTTCTAACTGGACGGTTCAGGACAAATCTCTTTGCTACATCTGAAATCCTGGTGCATTCTATGATAATTAATCTTGCTAATTACATAAATTTTATTGTGAATTACTATAAATTTGAGTTTCATAGCTGGCAATCAGGCAGTTCAGGCTTCCAGAAAGAGCTCTAGTAGGCTATGATAAAATGGCTAAGATTCTATGAAATGCTCGAATTAGGGTGAAAGTTCTGTGTTTACTCATAATTATTGTGCTCTTTTTGTCAATATTTTTTATGAACACAATGTATCTAATTTTTCTCAACTTGTTGCTTGATCACCTGTTGATTATCAAAAGTCGGCTTGCCTTGCCTGGCGATCGATCATTGATAGCGATGTCAAAATGTCAAAGCCTCATAGACCTTGTGTTTTTGTAAATGGCATTGAGGGATAAGTTATTTATGAATTCTCACCACTATTCGATAAAAATATAGTCAATTTATTAATTTTAACTATATTCCATTGTATTTTATCAGTTTGAATAATAATTTCAACAAAATATTCACAATACTTTGACTTCTTATGTTGGCAATAGCACACCGGTATCCACTATGTCATGTCTGTTCTTGACTCTTGTCGTCTTGTCATGTCAGAACTTGGAGCTGGGATTGGCTTTTCCAGTGAATTTTTCTAGTTTCTAGTGGAATAAGATAGTGAATATAGTGTTTTCTTGATAATAATAATTTGATAAGATAATTTTGTGTTGAGTTACTACTGTGAACCAATTTTTACGGCATGCATTTCACTTCAAAAGCTAGTAATTGCTTACTGCAAGGGCCTACTTGCGATTGTAAGTCATTCAAATTCTCTTTCATCTCTGGATAATTTGGTCAAAATCAAATCTTTGAATTTTGGTACATTATTAATGGTTTATATATATATTTTTCCCATTATTTTTTGCGAAAAATGCCCAAGTTAGGCTATGTAATGCCCTATAAGGCTATAACTGCTTACGGGCCTTATTGGACCTTACCATGTAAAACCATCAGCAGTGTTCCACTTTGCTAGTGTTTTACATCAAATAATACAGTTGAATAGGTGATAATGTATCTACTTTCAATGCATTCAGGTAGGAGTTGGGTAAAAATCTCTGCGTTTTACAGTTTTAGGTTAGTTCGATCACATAACCTAGACAGTATTGATCAAGGTTTTCTTGTAAGTTTTATTTCTTGGCTTGTTTTCGATAAGTACTTTCTTTGTCCTTTCATTTAGGCCTACACGACTTTTCCATAATTCGATAGCTCCAACTTCTAATTGTATCATGTATTGTATTGAATCATGTATGTATAGCTGACGCCAAAAAGTTGGTGGTTTCGTCTGGTTCTCGTGCGCTCCAACAGCTGATGTTGTCGAATAGAATTGTCATTTAGATATGATCAACTTAGTTGATGTTATTAAAATTACTAGAGACAATAGACGCTTTACATTTTAGCTGTTAGTAGGTTACATCATGTCCATGAGATAAGCGAAATCGCTTAACGTTTTGACGTCAGCTATTTCAAATTGAAGGGTAAACAAAAGTCTGCACACGGCTAAAAATTATTGATTGAAAGTAGATTCTGCAACTTCAGTCAGACATTATTTTATAACTTGAATATTTTTTTCTTTTCAGGTTGGGTTCTAGTACTAGCTGCGGTACCTGGGTTATGAAGAATGCACTCTATTAGGCCATCTCCTACTCCATGTAGGAGTACTAGATTTGGAAGCAGAACAATACAAATCTTTTCATGGTAAGTAAGCTGACATATTTATTTTGTTTAAATTTAATTTTTCTGGATGCGAACAAATAGGAGAATACACGTAAATATTGGTAAGAGCGTTCTATTGGAAGTGTAGGTCTATCTTTCGTTTTCTGGGTTAGATAAGGTATTCACGATCTTTCTGTTAGCCATTAGTCTTGGTATTTGTTGAATGGAATCAGATTATATTTTTTTCCATTATACTATACTATTGTAAAATTACGGAATAACTCAACCTAAATGATTAACACAAAGATCGTGAATACTCTAATAACTTGATCCATAGCTTCCTAGAAAGCCCTGTCCCAATAATATGGTAACATCGCACCGTAGGTACAGTTACAGTTTGCCCTTATAAAAGCATTGAGTACAGTTACAAATCATGCATGTTTTTCTCTCTTTTGAGCATAACTTAATAGTCATGAATTAAGTTCATGAACTTTTCGTATAGAATTGCTTATGTGTTTGTTAAACTGGTTTGTGATAGACATTAGCAGAAAATATTGAAAATAGACAATTGTGTCTTATGGGTCTAGTACTTTATGGACTTTGAATTTCTATGTTCACCGCTGTATTCTGATTATGATCTTCTATTCAGTTTGGAATTGAACTTCCATTGAATGTAAACAAATAAACGAGTCTCACGTTTTTATTTGTGTGTAACTTGCTGTTATTGTATGAGTTGACAATCTTGAAAATCTTTTTAGTTTTTATAACAATGATAATGATGATAATAATAATAATACTCTAATGATGATTTATTGTTTTCAGAGCGTGTGTGAGGGGTGACAGGCCATCCCGTTATTCTCATCAACTGAAAAATATCCCATTTCTGGCTTTCCATCTACTAAATAGGTGAGTTTGATCTCACTAATATTGTTAACACCATTTTAATTATAATTAATTCCTTGTTATTCGAGATTGTGCCTATAGATTATAAATTTTGGAGTTATTGAGCTTGTGTTCACTCTCCAATTTACTTTCAATATGATACATTCAAGAAGATACACAAGATAATACATGAACAACGCAATTTAAATTTATTGTATCATTGTTGACACAAGACGTTTCAATAATGATACAGCTGGTGCCAAAGGCGGTTTTGTTTGTTCCTTTGCGTTCAAACAGCTGATATTGTTAGTCTGGAGAATAAAGTTACAAATATACTTTTGTCAGCTGGTCACTTGCCAGTAATTTAAACGTACAGGTGAAACCGACTTAATTTTTGTCACCAGTTCTACAAGGCTTATCAATTAGATTGTTTTTTTTTGCGGATGATGCCCACATAATTTTAGCATGTGCGTGGGTAATGGATGATGAGTGCGAAGGTGATTGATGAAGTGAGAAACAGCCATGCCTACTGGGTCTCGAACCCTGACCAGCGGCAGTGCTAGCGGACTGAAGGTTTTGACGCCCCAGCCCACTGCGCCAACCGGGACGGCAGTTTGATACACGTTTCATCTGGTTCATCTTCTTGAATGTATTATCTTCATAGTATTGTATTATACTTCATAGAATGTATTATCTTCAAATTGAACGTTGTTAATATCTCTTCAGTAGTGTGCTATAAGTTATGTGATTCCAATGTTTTGCAGTAATATCTTGAAAAAATATATTCTGTTGTAGACTTGTGTACTATCACATTTTACATTGAACCCCATCCAATAAAATAGCATTGAATTCTATAGCAGACCAGGTAAGTTTCCCAAACACTATACTCTGTCCACTGAGTGTTCGGACCTAAGCTCCTCCCCCATTTTGACGTCGCAGGCGGCTTTGGCCAATGGCAAGTGAGGTCATCATGTTGCAGCTGTTACTTTTAAGGTCACAGTCATGCTGTGAAAATATGGGAAATAAAACGCAAGCTTTTCACTTTTCAGAGAATCTATCAAAATTTATGTGTTTGCACTGTTTCAACTGATTTACATAATCAAACATCTCATGGAAGATTTTTTGGCGAATTTGTTTTGTTCTTTGTTTCACCTTCAACAAAACAACATAGTTCTTTTAAAAAATATTGGTTTTATTGAACTCGAAGTACATACAGTAATGAGATTAATTTATTGCGAATGTTAACTTTAGATTAGGTTCTAAAGACCTACTTGAATTTGCAGTAGTGTGTAGTTGAATGAGTTTGAAATTCCCGGCTTGAACTGAGCAGTCAAAATAATAATAACAAAAATATTATTATGGAATATTATGTTCAATCAACTATAATTCTATCAAGTGATATTGATAATGATCGTTCTCAAGTTAGAAGGATATAAATTTTGCCGAACAACCATAAAACATCAATATTTCTAAGGCCACTCAAAAATTCGATATTGTAGTTCCAATATCGATTAGAAATTTCTATAGCATTATAATTTCCTAGCAATTATGACCGCTTGTGAGCTGGTCGGATCATGACGTCAGAACCTCGAAGGAGGAGTTTAGGTCCGAACACTCAGTGGACGGAGTATAGACATGGACAATTTCAACACACTGTTGAATGGATGATTGTATAGTGTTGAGGTACCTTACCTAATCATCAGCTGTTTTATTTAAGGCTATTTTTTAAATTGAAGTTGATGAGAAATCAGTGTACTAAACCGTGGATTTGGTTTTGATATTGTTAATTATCAAAAATTTTATTTTGAAACTTGTATAGCTGACGCTTCTAAAAAGGTTTAGAAGTCTTTTAAAACGGCTGTCACATTCGGAGTTATTGCTTGGTGTGTCGTGCTATCGAAATAAAGTGAGAGTGCTCCTTTTTCCTGTATTACAGGACTTCTAATTGTTATAATACAGGCAGGATGTGAGTGATTTCTAATTGTTGTGTACTTTTAGTTCAGTAGTGATTTTATTATTTATATTTGATTGTTGATATGAATTTTGACATTTCAGATGGTGTTCACATGGAGCTGATTAGATCGATCAAATCGGACATGGACTTTTGAGGATAATGCTTGCATAAGCAGGTTAGTTTGCTGTTTAGTTCAACTATTTAGTTTAGTTCAGTTTATGTTTAGTTCAGCTGTTCTAAACTATTATTTAGTAAGGCAGATACAAATAGAGTGGTTTCAATTCATATTTCCATGGTAACGGCGTATCGGTTTATGTTATTCTGAGCTCCATCAGGACAGTCTGCAACCGCGTAGACTCTTCAAGAAAATAATGACAGCATTCATATCTGTAAATCGCAGTTACTGTATTTATAACACAGCTATGTGATATTTTCACTGAAGTGTGGTGTGTCTGGTTGGTCAGTGAGAAGGCGGTTGATAATATGTGATTGTGTTGTTGAGTCACAAACACTATGGTCTGCTTCCGGATGGGTGACCAGATTGTGAACAAGGCGAGTGGAACCTACCCTTAAGGGTATAGTCTGTCCAAGCAAAGGAAACCCTCTGGCAAGATGGGAAAATGACTCCAGCTTTGGTCAATACTTGTTCAAGAATTATAAATGTGGTAGATCAAATTGTTTTCTAGTATTTGAGATCAAATTGATTATTCTTGAACCAAAATTGATCAAGCATGAGTCATTCTCTCATCTTGCCAGAGGGTCTTCTTTGCTTGGACAGACTATACCTCCACACAACGAAAGTTACATGCATGTACTTTTTTTACTAAATTTAAATCGTAATTAATTGATTATAATGGGGGTGGCGTAGCTGAGTGGGTAAAGTGCTGGCGTTGCAACCCAAAGGTCCCGGGTTCAAACCCAGGTCAGAACAGAAATTTTTCTCAGACCACTTCCCCGTGTTTCGGATGGACACGTTAAGCCGTCGGTCCCGGCTGCCTAAAAACAGTCGTTAAGTCATGTCAGAGGCCCTGAATCAGGAGCGACCTGAGAACTCTGACACCAGACCTGAGCCAGCCAGGTTACACGAATATTATTATTATTATTAATTGATTATAATAATTTTCAATAGGCATTCATCCATTCCTCTTCACTCAGCGGTTTTGTGATATGCAGTAGTGATACAAAATTCCTAAATTGATATACACAATCTTACAGGAAGGAGCTCATCGACACAAAATATTTGTCAAGTGAGGCTAACTCATTTTACAATGCTGAAAATGGGATGAAAATAGGTATCAGCACTTTGAAGCTCCGTGTTTGATAATTATTTTTTATTTATCCAACAAAACCTAAACTATGTTTGAATGCTCTCAAAATGTTTAATAATTGAGAAATATGATTTCCAATATGGTGGCGTGCCATGAGCATTGCAAATGTCTTGTATCAACGAGCTTCCTTCCTGTATCAATTTTCGACTTTTGTTTCACTACTGCATATCAGGCAACCGCCGCGTGAAGAGGCCTTCAGATACTTGTGGTTTGCTTATATTTATGAAAAAATTTACACATCGTTGAAATGTTAGGTAGTTGAAGTCTGTCCAAGCAAAGAAGACCCTCTGGCAAGATGGGAATGACTCCAGCTTGGTCAATATTTCAAGAATTATAAATGAGATCTTAATAGTAGGCTATATCAAATTGTTTCCAACAATTTGAGGTCAAATTGATAATTTTTGAACCAAACTTGACCGAGCTTGAGTCATTTTCCCATCTTAACAGAAGGTCTTCTTTGCTTGGACAGACTATACTTGACCTTCTTCAAAACAATTGAACTAATTTTCTTTTTATTTTTCAGCTGATGGAATTCCAGTGACATGAGTAACTTCTTCTTCTACATCTACATCTTCTTCTACTACTTCTTCTCCTGCTTCGTCTTCACCATTTCTGATTCATAGTGTTGTATGAGTGAGTTTACTATATTTTGTTTCTTACTAACATTTCCTAGTTGCATGTTGATACAGGGTGATTTAGAGTTTAAGTTTTTGATTTGAATATCTTGAAGGTTCTCAAAGTCCAGGATATTGTAGATTTCTGTCAGAAAATTTAAATCTCTACTGACTTACTAGTACTCATAAAATTAGTAATGATGCGTTAGTTCTTCAAAATATTTATTTTTATCACATCCTTCATGGATTGCAGAAGGCCTAAGGCAACAGAGTTTCACTTGACCTTTACTTTTGGTCCCGAAAATTATTTTCAAGAAATTAGCACAATAAATTTCTATTTTATATTTTTATGACTTATTGTTATTAATTTACAATAATTATTGACACATACAAACAATCATGAAATTATCTAGAAATGAAGAACCAGGTTTTATCCCATTTCAAAATTTAATTGAAAATATGGTCCAAAACATTGATTGGAGTTACTTTAACAGCTCTTGAACACAGATACTTCCGGTCCTGAAAATGGTTTTAAATAGATTTTAAATGTTGAAACGATAAATTAATAAAATAAATCCACTGAATAAAGAATTGTAGAAATAATTATCCGATGTAATTATTTCAATTGCGAATTTTAGTAGCAATAAAGTTATTTTTTACGAATTTGAATAGTGGATTGAATTTTCAATGAATTTGGAATGAAGTTTAAGATTATCAATTAGGCCTATCTCTCATATTCTTTTGTCTATTCAAATTCTTGATTCGTTATTTAACTATTCAAGTGTAATTGCCTATAACTAGTCATCCATTCCCCCAACTTATGGTCAAACATTTGTTCTGCAGTTTATTAATGCTAATCAGGATATATAATTTTCCAAAAATTTTCTCTGTTGCACCGCAGCCCACTTCAGTTCCCCTAAATATGCTCAAATTTTTGTTGTCACCAAATTTCAAGTTCCTTAGGTTCTTATTGAGTTTTACCCATTTTAACAGATTATATTCTTGCTTTGAAAGTTTTGATATGCAAATCCCACTTTGAGAACTTTCTTGCTCTGTTTCTATTTTCAGGCTTCTTCTTTTCAGGATAGAATAAGTTAGTTAAATAAGGTTAAAAATTATAATTATGTTGTGATTATTTTATCATATTAATTATAATATTTGGAGTGCTTAGGTCGATAATGTATGTGAACCATGGAGTAGTTATGATAATGATAATAAGATGTATGGTATGTGTGGAAGAACCCTCCTGAGGCTTAGTTTCCATTACAGAAAATCATCACATGTCTACAAACCATGCGTTCTACAATAAATTGTATTATTTGAATTTGTTGAAATGGAAACAGACCTGTGCGGGTAGTTCCACCTCGCCATTGTTGAGCCACGAAAAAAGGTACACTTTGAACCCACTGGCTGTTTTATCAATTACACATTTTGAGTGATCAAGCTATGGAGTCGACTCCAAAAATTTCAAGTTACAAATCAATCTATAAAAATGAATACTTGCGTTTCCAAAGTATTTTGAAGATTCACTGAGTATTCAGGTCTTATTGTTGTTGAGACAAAATCTTAGTAATGAGTTTCAAATTGATCCAAATACAGTAAAACTGTTACATTTTTCAATTAATGAAGAACCAGTTGATCAATACTGTATCAGTTTTACTGTAATCCATTCCCATCTCCTCTTAATGACATATTATGGAAATAAATAAACTTGATTTTAGAACTGGTTGTCGTTTAAGCTTATTTTCCCTTCATGGATCTTTGTGAAACTCATTACTCATTTGAAATTGAATTGAGAAAAGTATAAGAAATAATGGTATAACTAATAAAATAATACTGATAAATAAAATGTGGTTTTATGAAAAAGGTGATCTTTATGCTGACTAGCTCGATTCTTGAATATTATTGGTGTCAAAGTATATAGCAGGGCCTCTCTAGTATTAGTGAAGAGACTGTATAATCACAATGTTGCCATTTAGAGTCACACTTTTGATTTTTTATATTGCTCGAGTCCACCATACTTTTGCGTTGAGATATTCATTTTTACCTACAATTTTCCTTTGCCAGTGTCAGTTGCCATCATTTTAAGGCCTTCAATGAAAACTCAAAGTTATACCAACTGTTTAACTTAATTTGGAAAATGATGAATTCAAGTATGCAAGTAAGCTGTAATAATACTTCATTGAAATTTTAAAAAAATGACCGTACTATAACGGCTGGTGGAAAAATATAATCTTAACTGATTGTTATGGAACGTTTCATACAAATGGCTACACTGTGATTGTACAGTCTCTATAGGTAATAGTAATGTGTTTCAAATTGATCCAAATGCAGTGAAAGTGTTGCAATATTCCGAAATCAAATGAATGATTAGTGAATACTGTAACATTTTTACTGTTATTTCTTCCTCCTCCTTTTTTTTTGAAACAAATAAATATAATTTTTATTTCTGGATGTTGTACAATCATTTCACCTTAATGGATCAGTTTGAAATTCATTTCATTCTCTATTTGTTCTTGAAATCAAATATCAAGGTGTAATCATGAACTGAATATGGCTTTATAAGATTGATAATTGTTTTCATGAAGGTTTACCTCAGTTTTTTAATGTTATTGGTGTGAATAATGTTTATAGGTTTATAGGTAATACAGTAATACAGTGTCTCTCAAGTGATGAGTTTCAAATTGATCCAAATACAGTGAAAGTGTTACAATGTCCATTACCGGTACTACAATAGACAATTGATGGATATTGTAGCGCTTTCACTGTAATTTCCTTTTCCTCTCACTTTCTTATCACTTATTTTGAAAATAATAAATATCATTTTTGACTCTGGTTGTGTATAATTATTTTCCCTTGGTGGATCTGTATGAAACTCATTACTCTATATTTGAAAATGAAATGAATTATCAAATCTACTATTTTGAATTGCAGTTTTTGAAGAAAATAATGAATTATAAATGATCAGCATGCCCTAATGAGCAGTATGTCGTTGGTATTCAACTTGAAGTGAGTTCCCAACCACCAGATGATTCCAAATATAAAGAAATAATTATTTTATTCACGTTGAATTATTGAATGAAAATGACTCTTGGATCACATACATTATCTAGCCTTCACATCTCCATTTATTATGCCTCCATTTAATATATGTTGAACAATAACTTTAGATAAGTGTTGGAAAATGTATTTCATTTGTAATAATTTTAATTGTGTACATGGAATTGTATTTATAGACTACTTATGATATTATTGTGTGATACTAGAATAAATAAGGTGAGTTTAATATGACATGAATTTCATCACCCTGTATCATATGTGTGACTTCAGTTTCATGTAGTTTTTACAGAGTAGTACGTAGTATGTTGAGTAGTACGTAATAGTAGTAAGTAGTTTGTATGAGTAGTACTGTTTGTTGTCATAGAAGTACAGTAGTTTCATGTCATTATTTTTCTATTATTTTCAAAATCAGTAGTTTTTGTTGAGTTTGCTATTTTTATTTTCCAACTTTATCTATATTTGTAGAATTCTATCTTCATCTTTTCTGACTTCTTTGAGTATTCTTTTACTCCATCAATCTCCTTTCTCCATTAACTGTTTTCTTTTATTCTTTACTTTACTCCTTTATCTCATCCTAATATTTTTAATTCTTCTTTTTCTAGTTTTTTCTTAAATTTCTCTCTTTTTCAAGTATAGCCTGTCCAAGCAAAGAAGAACCTCTGGCAAGATGGAAAAATGACTCCTGCTTGGTCAATATTTGCTCAAAAATTATAAATGTAGTTTTAATAGTAGATAAAATTGTTTCCTACAATTTGAGATCAAATTGATAATTTTTGAACCAAACTTGACCGAGCTTGAGTCATTCTCCCATCTTGCCAGAGGGTCTTCTTTGCTTGGACAGACTATATTATTAGCTTTCATTCTTATCTCTCTATATTATCCTACTTCTTTATTCTTCTCACTCTAGTATTATCTTATTAAATGGAAAGACAAGATCTTATCAAACCACTGATTTGACAACATCCTGCCTTTTAATTTAATATGGATAACTACCACAATATCATCCTCACAACTACTCAAAAAGAATATTATCCTACTTCTCTTCATTCGTATCTTTCTCCCTCTAGTATTCTCTTCTCTCTCCAGTATTCACTTTTATTCTTTTCTCTCTAGTATTCTTTTTGATCCTTCTCTTCTTCATTGTTCTCTTTCTCCCTCTAGTATTCTTCAATTTTAGTTTGTAGTATTTCCCCTTTTCTAGTGTTCTCCTTTATTCTTCTCTATCTCTCCAGTATCCTGCTTCATTTTTGTCTTAATATTTTTTTCATCTCATCCTTCTAGTATTCTCTTCCATACTTCTCTTACCTATTTATTCTTCTAACTCCAGTATTTGCTACATTCTTCCTTCTTACTGTATTATTCTTCTTCTTCAATATTATCTTTCTAGTAGTGTTTAGTATTTTGTCTACATTCTCATGTCTCTCCAGTATATTCCTTCGTTCTTTTCACTCTTCTCCTCTCTATTTCTCTTTCATTCTTCACTCTTTCTGTAGTATTTCTGTTTCATTCTTCTCTCTCTGAAGTATTTTTCATTTTTCTCTCTCTAGTATTCTCTTGCATTCTTCTCTCTCTTTCATTCATCTATCTTTCTGTAGTAGTCTCTATCTTTCTTCTCTCTTTCACTAGTATTCTCTTTAATTCTTCTCTCTCTAGAATTCTCCTTCATTCTCCTCTCTCTTTCTCCAGTGTTCTCTTCCATTCTTCTCTCTCTTTCTGTAGTAGTCTCTTTCGATCTTCTCTCTCTCTAGTGTTTCCTTTATTCTCTCTTTCTCTAGTAGTATTCTCTTTCATTCTTCTCTCTCTCGTATTCTGTTTCACTCTCCTCTTTCTTTAGTTTTCTCTCATTCTTCTCTCTTTCTGTAGTATTCTCTATCTTTCTTCTCTCTCTAGTATTCTCCTTCATTCGTCTCTCTCTTTCTCTAGTATTCTCTTTCATTCTCCTCTCTTTATCTAGTTTTATCTTTCATTCTTCTCTCTTTCTGTAGTATCTTCTTTCATTCATCTTTCTATTTCTGTAGTATTATCTTTCTCTAGTATTTTATTTCAATCTTCTCTCTCTTTTCCTAGTATTCTCTTTCATTCTTCTTTCTTTAGAATTCTCCTTTACATTCTTCTCTCTTTCTGTAGTATTCTCTTCTCTCTTTCTCTAGTATTCTCTTTCATTCTTCTCTCTTTCTCTAGTATTCTCTTTCATTCTTCTCTCTTTCTGTAGTATTCTCTTTCATTCTTCTCTCTCTCTCTCTAGTACTCTCTTTCATTCTTCTCTCTTTCTGTAGTATTCTCTTTCATTCTTCTCTAGTATTCTCTTTCATTCTTCTCTTTCTCTAGTATTCTCTTTCATTCTTCTCTCTTTCTGTAGTATTCTCTTTCATTCTTCTCTCTCTTTTCCTAGTATTCTCTTTCATTCTTTCTTTAGAATTCTCCTTTACATTCTTCTCTCTTTCTGTAGTATTCTCTTTCATTCTTCTCTCTTTCTGTAGTATTCTCTTTCATTCTTCTCTCTCTTTTCCTAGTATTCTCTTTCATTCTTTTCTGTAGTATTCTCTTTCATTCTTTCTTTCTCTAGTATTCTCTTTCATTCTTCTCTCTTTCTGTAGTATTCTCTTTCATTCTTCTTTCTCTAGTATTCTCTTTCATTCTTCTCTCTCTTTCTAGTATTCTCTTTCATTCTTCTCTCTTTCTAGTATTCTCTTTCATTCTTCTCTCTTTCTAGTATTCTCTCATTCTTCTCTCTCTAGTATTCTCTTTCATTCTTTTCTAGTATTCTCTTCATTCTTCTCTTTCTGTAGTATTCTCTTTCATTCTTCTCTCTTTCTCTAGTATTCTCTTTCATTCTTCTCTCTCTTTCTCTAGTATTCTCTTTCATTCTTCTCTCTTTCTGTAGTATTCTCTTTCATTCTTCTCTTTCTCTAGTATTCTCTTTCATTCTTCTCTCTTTCTGTAGTATTCTCTTTCATTCTTCTCTCTCTTTCTCTAGTATTCTCTTTCATTCTTCTCTCTCTTTCTGTAGTATTCTCTTTCATTCTTCTCTCTCTTTCTCTAGTATTCTCTTTCATTCTTCTCTCTTTCTGTAGTATTCTCTTTCATTCTTCTCTCTTTCTCTAGTATTCTCTTTCATTCTTCTCTCTTTCTGTAGTATTCTCTTTCATTCTTCTCTCTCTTTCTCTAGTATTCTCTTTCATTCTTCTCTCTCTTTCTCTAGTATTCTCTTTCATTCTTCTCTCTCTCTAGTATTCTCTTTCATTCTCTCTCTTTCTCTAGTATTCTCTTTCATTCTTCTCTCTTTCTCTAGTATTCTCTTTCATTCTTCTCTTTCTGTAGTATTCTCTTTCATTCTTCTCTCTTTCTCTAGTATTCTCTTTCATTCTTCTCTTTTCTCTCTCTTCTCTCTCTTCTTCTTCTCTTTTCTCTAGTATTCTTCTTTCTGTAGTATTTCTTTTTCTTCTCCTTTCTCATTCTTCTCTTCTCTCCAGTATTCCTTTCATTCTTCTCTCTCTTCTAGTATTCTCTTTCATTCTTCCTCTCTTTCTCTAGTATTCTCTTTTCATTATTCTTCTCTCTTTCTCTAGTATTCTCTTTCATTCTTTCTCTCTTTTCTTTTTAGTATTCTCCTCTCTTTTCTTTTCTCTTTCACTTTTTCTGTAGTATTCTCTTTCATTCTTCTCTCTTTCTCTTATTCTCTTTCATTCTCTCTCTTTCTAGTATTCTCTTTCATTCTTCTCTCTTCTAGTATTCTCTTTCTTCTTTCTCTAGTATTCTCTTTCATTCTCCTCTCTTTCTCTAGTATTCTCTTCATTCTTCTCTTCTTTCTGTAGTTCTTTCATTCTTCTCTAGTATTCTCCTTTTCTCTTTCTCTAGTATTCTCTTTCATTCTTCTCTCTCTCTTTCTGTAATTCTCTTTAGTTTTCTCTCATTCTTCTCTTTCTGTAGTATTCTCTATCTTTCTTCTCTCTCTAGTATTCTCCTTCATTCGTCTCTCTCTTTCTCTAGTATTCTCTTTCATTCTCTCTCTTTATCTAGTATTTATCTTTCATTCTTCTCTCTTCTTTCTCTAGTATTTTATTTCAATTCTCTTCTCTAGTATTCTCTTTCATTCTTCTTTCTTAGAATTCTCCTTTACATTCTTCTCTCTTTCTGTAGTATTCTCTTATCTCTCTTTCTCTAGTATTCTCTTTCATTCTTCTCTTCTTCTAGTATTCTCTTCATTCTTCTTCTAGTATTCTCTTCTTTCTCTAGTATTCTCTTTCATTCTTCTCTCTTTCTGTAGTATTCTTCTTTATCTTTCTCTGTAGTATTTCTTTCATTCTTTCTTTATTCTTCTCTCTTTCTGTAGTATTCTCTTTCATTCTTCTCTCTCTTTCTCTAGTATTCTCTTTCATTCTTTTTCTCTAGTATTCTCTTTCATTCTTCTCTCTTTCTGTGTATTCTTTCATTCTTTCTTTCTGTAGTATTCTCTTTCATTCTTCTCTCTCTTTTCTAGTATTCTCTTTCATTCTTTCTCTAGTATTCTCTTTCATTCTTCTCTCTTTCTGTAGTATTCTCTTTCATTCTTCTCTCTTCTGTAGTATTCTCTTTCATTCTTCTCTCTTTTCTAGTATTCTCTTTCATTCTTTCTCTAGAATTCTCCTTTCATTCTTCTCTCTTTCTAGTATTCTCTTTCATTCTTCTCTCTTTCTGTAGTATTCTCTTTCATTCTTCTCTTCTAGTATTCTCTTTCATTCTTCTCTCTTTCTAGTATTCTCTTTCATTCTTCTCTCTTTCTCCATATTCTCTCTCTCTTCTCTAGTATTCTCTTTCATTCTTCTCTCTCTTTCTCTAGTATTCTCTTTCATTCTTCTCTCTCTTGTATTCTCTTTCATTCTTCTCTCTCTTTCTCTAGTATTCTCTTTCATTCTTCTCTCTTTCTGTAGTATTCTCTTTCATTCTTCTCTCTTTCTGTAGTATTCTCTTTCATTCTTCTCTTTCTCTAGTATTCTCTTTCATTCTTCTTTCTGTAGTATTCTCTTTCATTCTTCTTTAGTATTCTCTTTCTCTAGTATTCTCTTCTCTCTTTCTAGTATTCTCTTTCATTCTTCTCTCTCTTTCTGTAGTATTCTCTTTCATTCTTCTCTCTCTCTCTCTTCTCTTAGTATTCTCTTTCATTCTTCTCTTTCTGTAGTATTCTCTTTCATTCTTCTCTCTTTCTGTAGTATTCTCTTATTCTTCTCTCTCTTTCTCTAGTATTCTCTCTCTTTCTTAGTATTCTCTTTTCTTCTTTCTAATACTATAATGTATCATAGTAGTATTAGTCTTGTATTAGTAGTATTCTAATAGTAGTCTTGTATAAGTAGTATTCTAATAGTAGTTTCTATAGTATATAATAGTATTCTAATAGTATTCTTATAGTATAATAATAATAATAATAATAAATAAATATAAGGATGTAGAATAATGATAACATATTGTTTGTATATAATATTTATTGTAAAATGTATACAGCGATGAGAATAATAAATTGTATAACAAAACCTTGTGTATTTATTGTACATCAAACCATATAGCATAGTTAGCTTAGCATAGAACACATTATTTTCCAACCATTTTTTTTTTTTTTTTTTTTTTTTTTTTATTCCTCTCTATATTACACTCGGTTTACAGTGAAACGTTCACTGTCGAAAAGTCCCCACAAAAAACCGGGCACTAATCTTTCCGTCCAAATCAGCACCTAGCCCTTTGACTTGTGGTCCATGCTGACGTCATTGGAAGGAACTAATTCCTAGCTCCGCACCAATGGCGTGCAGCAAAAGGACCACAAGGGGCTAGGTGCTGTGCACTTAAATCTAGGTGAAAAGGGGTTTCCCCCACCCTCCCCAGCAGAAGAGGGAAGGGGAACAAGACTCTCCAAGCCAGAGTAGCACTAGAGAGGTAAGAGCATGTCTAGACCATTGGGGGAAAGAGGGGGCCAAATAAAACATTCAAGTACTGCCACATGTATTGCTGTTGCATCTGTCAAAAATAAAGTTTCACTAAATATTTACCCGAAAATTTCAAGGTGCCCAAAAGGAGGAGAATCAAGAGAAATATGAAAAAAGTAGTAAGTATTAAAAAGAGAGGAAACGTCTATTGTAATAATAGTTAACGATTTCAAGAGGGAGATTATTAGTTAGAGGATTGGTCATGAGAAAGGTTCAAATTCGAATGGTGTGAAATAGAAGAGGGCCCTAAAACAAAGAATACTAGATAAGTAATGCAAGAAAGAGGGTGGGGGAAATTGATGTGAATGCTAAGAAATACTTGGTTAGAGGAACAATGAATAATGATGAAGGAAAGAGAGGGTGCTAGAAAAGTGTAATAAGATGATAAAAATTAGAGCTAAAGGAAATTCTACGACATGTGAGTAAGAAAAAGGTAAGATTAGGTCTACTAGGTGGGAGAAACAAAAATAAATTGAAAAAGTCAGAGAGACAACTAAAGAGAGATAGTGGACACAACCATAATGAATAATAAGAACAAAGATTACATATGAAGCAAAATTGGTTGAGGAAAGTAGTAAAACATTGATGATGTAGGGGATAATTTATACTTAAATGGAAGGAAAGTGTGAGAATAGCTAGGAAATAAAAGTTGAAACAGAGAGAAATAAAGGAAGATAGTTAATTATGGAGATAGTGCGAGAAGAGTCGTTAATAGAGGAAAAAAGATTCCAGAAGGTGAAACTAGAGAGGGGAAGGGGAATAAAGCTAAATATTAACGATTAGTAGGTAATAAGGAATTGAGCAAGTGAAAAAGAAGAATGGAAACCAAAATAGGAAGGGTAAAGAATACAATAAGCAAGTGAAATTCAAAATTAAAATAAGCAGGTAATGATGAAGCGTGGGATAAGAAAAGCAAAACCTAAGAAAAAATACTATAAGAAATTAGCCTAATATATTGAAAAAACTACATGTGAATAATGAAATTAATTAAAAATTGTTGAAAAGATAGATAGGTAAATGAAAACGAATGAACCAAACGATATTAAGGAACTAAAAAATGATGAGATTCAAACTAATGACTTGTAAAACACGGGGAGTAGTTAGTTGAGGTGGTAAAATAATGGATAATGCAAATGAAGGGTAATAATAAATTAATTATGAAGATTGAGTTGAAATATTAAAGTAGAAAGGAAATGAACAAGGAGATGGATGAGAATGAATGATAATTGAGGAAATGAAAAATGATAATGAGAGTGGAATAATAGTGAATTATAAAGGTAGGGCGTATATACAAGCATAATATAACAATTATTTACAATCCACTTTACAATGATTGAAAAGTAGTAAACAGAATTAAAGAAGTTAGTTGACAATATTTTGAGAGATGCAACAACAAACAAGACACAAGAACAATACACAAAATAAATAATAGAAAGATGAAGACGATTTCCACCTGAAAAAGAAACACAGTGTGGCAGCACTCAAGAAAAACTCTACATTAAATCTGATAATGCATGCAAAGATTGAAAAATTGTTATAGAAGATGAAGAAATTTACAAAGTTTTATAAAATGAGATCAATTAAATAAAAATGCATTATCAAAACAAAACAAAGGGACAGGGATGTAAAATAAAAATAAAGAACATAAAGAATCAGTGATCAACAGATAATTTGATCTTGGATTTGAACGGAAGGTTCTCCTCCAAAGCAACTAAAAAGAAAAGAAACAAAAAAGAACGGGGACGGGCCACTCTACAAATAAAAAGTAAAAAAACCAAACAAAACGAAATGATCAACCACTTGACAAGTCAAGCTACTTTGATCTTGAATTTCCCCTCCGAAGAGGAAGAAATTGGAAGGTGCATCCCCTTCCATGCAACTAAAAAGAAAAACGAAAGAATAACTCAAAAGGGACGCTTCAAAAACAAAATAATAAACTGAAAAAAATGCAAAAATAATAATAAACAAATAATAATAAAGTAAGAAATATATAAGGTGGGAGGCCAATGGTCTAGGCATGCAATACCAATTTTGTAATACACTGCTTGAAGTCGCCCCGGACCGAATTAAACAGTTCAACAAGACATGATTAGTAATTAATAAAGTTGAAAATTAAATTGATTTATTACAGAAAAACAATGGGTTTCAGGTTGAAAGGTGAAGGGAAAATAAAAATAATAAAAACAAAAAATAACCAGTGATCAACATATACTTTGATCTTGGATTTGAACTGAAGGTTCTCCTCCAAAGCAACTAAAAAAGAAATAACTGAAAAATAATGGGGAGGGTGATTTCAAAAATAAAAAGAAAGTGAAAAATAAAAATAACCAGTGATCAACATATACTTTGATCTTGGACTTGAACTGAAGGTTCTCCTCCAAAGCAACTTAAAAAAACTGAAATAAAATAATAATTAGGTTGGTAGGGAGAGGATTGGGATAGTTGTTGATTTACAATTAGGAAAAACACTAAAAGAATTTACAAGTTACATCTTAAGAAGAAAATGCAAATTTCTAAGAAATTTACAAGTTACAACTCAAGATGCAGCTTGAAAGATTAATCTATTAAATTTGAAATTCATAGAGAAATTATCAAATTGAAGAAAGTAGAATTAGAAGATTTTCAAGATGGAAATAAGAAAAATAAAACTTGATTGAACTGTTGAAATCGGCCCAAAGCTAGTTTTACCTTGTTGAAGTTCTGCGAAGTCCGTCCAGCTGCCTCGAAGTCTGCATCGATGCCTGAAAATCCCAAATAACACAACCCCACCCCAGGTGCTTTTATTTTCATCAAACCATGCAAAGTGCAATACAAAACAAATCATATCAAAATCATTGCAAACATTATAGTTAAAATTTCGAAAACAATATTGTTCATTGTGAGTGAAACCAGATTTGAGTCCTTTCAATCTCACAGAAAACTATTCACTTAACTTTCACTTGTTTCATTTTTCAACAATTTTCTTCGTTTCTTCTTCAATTCTGTTCCTTTTCCTCCTTGTTCAGATCGAGTGCGCAATCATTCTCCTATGGTTTGCCTCCCCACGATATTCCTGGAGAAAAAAGCAAACACTTAAAACTACAAATATACACACACATGCACAATAAACAAATGAACCAATAGCTGACAGCCAACAGGTCGCTTGAACATGACAAGCTAACAAAAGATAGACAAAGAGAACGGCCTTGGCAGCATAGAAGTATAGTCTGTTCAAACAAAGAAGACCCTCTGCAAGATGAGAAAATGACTCTAGCTTGGTCATCTCAATATTGGTCCAAAAAATATTGATTTAGTCTCGAATTGTAGATCAAAATGTTTCCTACGATTAAGACCAAATCAATAATTTTTGAACCAATATTGACCGAGCTGGCGTCATTTTCTCATGTTGCCAGAGGGTCTTCTTTGCTTGGACAAACTAAAGCAGCATAGCCCAACCAAAAAAAAAAAAAAAAAAATAATGTGTAGCCTAATTATACCAGAATAGGTTAGTCAAAGCTGCTAATACTAAAATGAATTCGTTCTCTTTGACAGCTATATTACTCATAGGAATATAAGTAGGCCTAATAAGGAAGACGCATTCATGTACATTTTTAGGTATGTATTGAATAAAGAGATTTGATTGATTGATATTAAAGCTTCCCGTAATATTCTAATACCATACCCCTACTGGGGCATTTGACCAAGTGAGGCCATTTCATCAATAGCAGTGTTTAAGCCAAAAATTAATTAATCCATGATTAAATCAAGCTATGGTCGCATTCATTATAATGTGTTTCATTCGAGTCAGCTGATGGCTCATACTGTATTATGTACCGAGCCTCATTTTGTTAACATGTTATTACAGAGATAAATTGTAAAACATGAAGCTCAATACATTATATAGTCTGTCCAAGCAAAGAAGACATTCTGGCAAGATGAGGAAATGACTCCAGCTTGATCAATATTCGTTTAAAAATTATGAATTTTGTTAAGTAGATTGGAATATTTTCTACAATTTGAGACCAAATTTATAATTTTCAAACCAATATTGACCGAGCTGGAGTCATTTCCCCATCTTGACAGAATGTCTCTTTTGATTGGAAAGTCTACACAATACACTAATGTGAAAGTAGGCTTAGACTTCAATATTATACACGAATTAATTCTGATAATACAGGCCTACGGGTCCAAATTTTCCATCAGATCGAACTGACAGTTAGATTGTTCACAGCTGATCGTTCAACGATCGGCCTGCCGGTTTACAGCCATTTTGGACTGCCGGTTTCCCCATTCACTTATAATTTTTGACCATCACCGAACTGTCAGTAGACGTAGACCCCAATCCCTGTTTCAGACACCACACTTTTTAGTCGTCCTTTTTTTTTATCTTTACTAAATTGAATGAAGCTTTGCAAACATAGGATGTGCGCAGCGACACATCCTGTGTTTGTTAAGTTCTGTTTAATCTAGTAAAATTTATAAACAAATAAACGGACGACCAAAAATCGTCATGTCTGAAACGGGACTAAGACCTTGTTAGGGTCCACATCCACTGTAAGTTCGGACTGTGACAGTCAAAAACTGTAAGAAGATGGGGAAACCGGCAGTCCAAAATAGCTGTAAACCAGTAGGCCGATCAGCTGTGAACGATAGAACTGTCAGTACGCTCTGACATTGAATGTGCAAGCCTCAAGGAATGCTTCCCGAAACACAGGCGCTCAGTGTACAAAGAATTAAGCCATTATTGAGAGCTGGGTTCTTTTGGAGCCGTGCCACTAGATAGCAGCACTACCACGTGGTTTCCTGCTGTATCCTGTATTAGAGTTTATCTTACGCTGTGTGCCTGTGTTTCGGAGAGCACCCCTTTACACACACCAAGATATTTCGCCGTTCGGTTTTTGCCGTCCTATAAATTTTACTAAAACCAACAGAACTTTGCACACTCATAATGTGTCTCTGCGCACATCATATGTTTTGCCAAGCATCATTCAATCTATAGTCCATTCACGATGGCTTGAGCAGAGATAAACAAAACCTCTGCATGTGTGTGTGTTTGACTGGAGTGGCTTTGTTTTAGTCACGACATCAACAAGTCACAGCAATGCCAAAATTCCGAATATTGTTGTAGGCAATTCAGAATACGTATCTTGAAGTAATTTTATTTATAGATGAGCATTGGGAAATTTCTTGTTTCGGTTGTCTCTTGACTGCAAGAACCTAAAATGAACAAACAATTATAGTAAAAGTTTTTGTGTCAATGCTTTGGTTACAGTCCTGACAACAAAATTTGGGATCTCGGCATTGTTGTGACTTGTTCATGTCGTGGCTAAGACGAAGCCACTCCAGTCGCACACACATACACACATGCAGAGTTTTTGTTTATCTCGTCTCAAGCCATCGTGAATTGTCTATAGTACGGAATTTAAAGGGACGGAAAAAATCGGACGTCTAAAAATCGTAGTGTATGAAACGGGTATGAGACATTATCAGAAAAAATACATAACGCGATATAATCCAATAAAAAATACACCAAAATTGGTTTCCATTCATTTCAATTTCAAAAACATCATACAGATATAGCTGAATGACAACTTTGATCACATCAGATGTTTGAGCGCACAAAGAACAGACGAAACCGCCTAAATTTTTGGCGTCAGATCAATAGCAAACTGCAAAGAAATATTGTAGGTTGGCAATGTTTCTCATTCAAAGTTCAACTCTGTCAGAACTGTTTGAAAGCGATCTACGAGAGCAAAACTGTTTAGCTAACGTCGATCTCGACTCGATAAGCTATTGCAGAGCGCTTGCCGACTGTCCTGAAAGAGCTTGTATTTTCAACTCAGTCGCCAACCGCCAATTTTGTTGGTGGCTGCTTTGGTAGAGCAAAGAAGACAGACAATCTGGCAAGATGAGAAAATGGCTTCAGCTCAGTTCAAAATTTTCAATTTGGTCTATGATGTTATGTATATGTTTTAGTCTCAAAACATTCTGCTCTACAATTTGAGACCAAATACATAATTTTTGAACCAATATTGACTGAGATGGAGTCATTTTCCCATCTTGCCAGAATGTCTTCTTTGGTCGACCAGACTCAACAATCACACACTCACTATGCATGTCAAGTGTATAGCCACCAGTTGTTTACTTTAAAACTCTTCTATTTCATTGAATTGGTCAATCAATTATGTACATACACCACAATTAAATTAATAAACCTGTAAGATAAAAATAACAAGATATGACCATTGACTATGGATATACTATGCTTATATCCATAGTCGGTGGCTCGTTGGAGGAGTGATAAAGCGCCGGTCTGACAACCAGGTGGGCCCTGGTTCAAATCCCAAGCGGATAACAATTTTTGACCACAGCACAATTTCATAGATACGGCCACCCCGTCTTTCGGAGGAGACGATAAGCCGTCGGTCCCGACTACCTGAAAAGTAGTCGTCATCTATCATCCATTTCATTACCCACGCACAAGCCTATGAGCTCATGTGGGCTTCACCCTCATAAACAAACAAACAATGATATGACTCACCGCTCAATCCAGAGTCCAGTTGACAAGAAGAGATAATTGAAAATCGTTGAGAACTCACTCCGCTCGCACAACCATTGAGGGCTCCGTGGCGGCCTCCCAATATCCAAATGCTGTTTGATTTTCATCATCTCGCTCTGCTCACTGCAAAAACAACATTAACAGAATTAGCTTTCAAAATAAATTATCAACAACAAATAAAAATATAAACCCATGTTATGTAAATAATTTTTACAATGTAATCCGCATTTATAGATTTTACATTTTATAACACAGTAATCCAAAACCAACAGATTGCATGTCACATTTATTTTAAGAGAGTATGAAAGAATACACATGAATATAGTTAACGCCAGAACGTTAGGTTGTTTCGTCTGTTCCTTGTGCGCTCCAAACCGCTGCAATGTTGTCAATTGAATGCTTTTCATCAGCTGTAGGTTACACCAGCTAGAAAACTACTCAACCTTTTGGCGAAAGCTATACTATTCAAGATAGTACGATCTTAGTGTGTAAAGAACCTTTTTTCAATTGGCATCAATCTTCAAAACTTAGAACAATCAATTCATAATAAATGAAAAGACAAGATGTTTCATTTATTATAGACAACTACCACAATATCAACTTCACAACTACTCAAAGAGACAATCAATTCAAATTAATTCTTGAAGAAATATTGTAACAGTATTGAAACTTCACATAAGAAAGAACGCTAAAAATAAATTGTCATTGAATACACATTGGCAATCGAATATGAAGAGAACAGCATCTTTAACAACAAGTTAGAAATAAAATAGTAGTGATAATTACCTGTTGAGAACTAGTGGAGCACTTCGTTCTTCAGTGGCGAATCACATTGAGTGGAGGCAGACAACATCTCCTTCATCCTGCAAAGTAGTACAGAAAATTAGACTTATCTATGTAAATGTAACAGAGCTAGTAATAAGATAAAGCTGACACTAAAAAGTTGAAACGCATAAGGAGCAGACAAAACCGCCTGATTTCTGCTGCCAGCTACATGTTCTAATTACTGGCTAGTAACTAGTTTTGCTAGTAACGAGCCAGTAATTGAACCAGATGACTAGAGAACATTTGTAATTCTTTAGTCGGCTGCTACGGTAAATTTACGCAGACTATTTACAGACAACATAAGATGTTAGGACGCAAAAGGTACAGATGAATCACTTTAATTTTGGGCAACAGCTCTATCAATACTTAGCTCCAAAGGTCAGTTGGCTAGCAGTCAGTAAGAGCATAGAGAGTCAATAGTGACTATTATTGTCACAAGTGATCGTGAATAGGGTATAGTCTGTGCTAATGCCTTAAGCAGTGGCCACACCAACGTTTGCTAGAGATAGCGAGCTCGCTCCGGCGGTGGTAGTTCAGGCCACACCAAGAAACGTCCGATTGCGGTAGTCCTCTAGTAGTGGGAAAATGCGTATGCGCAGTTAAAAAACTCGCTTTCCAAGTTATGAAATTGGGCAGGCCACACCGAGCTCGCTACCGAAGCGATAGTACCGCTAGCAGACGTTTTAAAACTTCACCTGGCTTGCGAAGTAAAACAAACACCGAGGTACCCCCTCGGTGTGGCCTGCCCAATTTAATAAAATGGAAAGAGAGTTTTATTACTTCGCTACCGCCGCTGGAGCGAGCTTGGGGTGACCTGCCCTTGACTAAAATTATATTGAAAGATACATTTATATGATTTCACATCTCTGTAGTATGTTTAATGCCACATTAGCTAATTTAATGACTCACGAACCGGGCCAAAGTGATTTATAATTGTCAGATTTTTTGCCACAAATGTTCTTGAAGGGACAATAATACTGACGACTTAATCAAGTAAAGACGTCTGCTAGAACTCTCATTTCATTTAAGTCGACAAATGGACTGACTTCAACATGCTATTACCTTGATCAAGTAGACTTGACTCTTGTGATCGACCCTTTAAAGCAATATTGTAAAACAATAAATAACTTACCGAAGCCGTGAAATGATCCAGAGTTCATTGTAGCTCGGTGAGAACTCACTTCACTCGCCTAACAATTGTGGGCGATGTGTTGGTGTCAACTTGGTGCTGCTTGAGTCTCAGCTTTCATCTCATTCTGCTCACTGCAAAAGAAAATCGAAATAATAGGATTCAAATGTAAAATCAGCACTCTTGCATACAATAAATTTAGACAAATCAAATTATTCGACCTCTTTATTCTGAACAATAGTAGATGTAGTTTCATTGAAGTCAATTTTTTCATCAAAACAAGCAATTTTGATTTGAATGTTTCTAAAAGTTTTTCACAATACGGTAACGATATACAAATCCAAAAATTTGCAATAATTTACGGATACCAGTCAACTGATTGATTTGAGAATTCAACAAAAACATTGAAACAACAACAACCATTTAGAAAAAATGGCATATCAGTAAGCAAGAGAAAAACTTCAATATAAAACTAAGAACATTGAATGAATATATTATTAATAGTTTATTCATTTATTGTAACAATGACGACTTGATAGCAATAGCAAGTATTTTAAGCAAAGGTGATGATGAGTGAGTGAATAATGATGTTTACATGGTGAATGAAAGATGATCAAAGTTTACAAATACTTTTCACTATCAATTTTTTTAATTTAAAAAAAGTTCACTTCACAATAAAGATATAATCAAAACACCAAATAAAAATGTTCAAAAACATTGAAAATTTTGAATTGACTAGAAAATTTTCAGAGTAAAATACAACCAAACTAACAAGAAGTCATTCTAACCAAACTAACCTGTTTATAAAGTTTAGTCTTTCAGCGGCGAGAAATTATTTGAATTGTTTGTTCTGGTTCAACATCAACTGCTCGTTTAACCTGAAAAATAATTAAATACATTTATTAATTATAAATACATCATTAATAATTAATGTGGAAAAAATAGTACGTACAATTCAAAACATTCATCTGATAAATTCAAAAATTCAATTTGGAAAGATATAATTCAACATTAAGTGCTAGCCTATAATAAAATTTTTGTGACAATATAAAAATTGTAATTAAATTGGAAAAAATATCACGTAATAATATCAACAGCATACCAAAAATAGCAGACGTTAACGATACTGGTGACTCATTAATGCTCAGCTCTGTAAGGACAGTCAACTAGCGGTCTGCGATAGAATACCTACTCAAGAGTGACCTCAGCTGAACCATTTCCCACTTTTAAAGACAGCTTTCAGACTGCCTCGACGGAGCTAAGCTTGAATAGCCTATATTCAACAGCTGCCAATTTCGCATTAGATATGTACTTACACAAAAAAAACAGCAAAATCTAAGACAGAACTCAAGTAAAAAGACTCACCTGTTAGTTAGTGTGTGATCAGTATGTCCATCTCCATCAACGCTTGCTGCTATAGGCCACCTACAACACACAACAATAAAAGCCATTGAAATATCGAAAATCACATTAATAAAGAATTGACACGTAGAACCATAGAGGAAGAATAACGTTAACTTTTTCTATGGTAGCCTCAAACTATGAAACAAAAATTTGAATTGATTAGATCTGAAATTGTAGATCAGAACGTTTCCTACGATTGAGACCAAATCAATAATTTTTGAACCAATATTGACCGAGCTGGAGTCATTTTATCATCTTGCCAGAGGGTCTTCTTTGCTTGGACAGACTATATTTCTCCTGGGCTATTAATTCTTAATTATTTATTGTAATGCTGCGAAAATATATAACCTAGTTTCGAACTTTATTATTCATCAAAATTTGGTATAAAGACGTTTTGGACATAAGTCAAGTCTTTGTTTATAACCAATTAGTTTAATAATTTCTGTAAAATGAATAAATTAATGAACACTACCCTTAAAATGTAAAGTGTATGAGCAAAAGCGTATCTTGTAACTACATCTGATTTCAAAATAAACTACATCCATAAAAATATTATTGCAGGCCTACTTTACATAGAAAATAATTTATTTTTTTTGACAAGAACTAGAACTTTCATGATTTATTTGAATGAATAGAAATGGATATGAATTGTATAAGAGCACATAGCATAGTCTGCATTAGGGCTGGTCTTATAGTAACTGCAGGTTGTTTCGAAAGCGATTTCAATGGTCAAACAATTCATCAACTATACAAAAACTTTGATCAAATCTACAGATAATGATGATAAATAACCAATAATTTATCCGAATACTAGCTCTATTATGATACCGTACGTGATAACACAAATCTTCAGTTAAACTATGCAAAACTCATCAGCCGATATGAGTTTACGAATCACTACAAGAATATAGAAATAATCACATCACAAAGCCAAAATATTGACTGAGAATAGCTATAAACTATTATAAATGCATAATATCGATTGGAATATAACTCAAGTTCATTGAAATACAAGCCTATTGATGAAGGAATACAGGAATGAATTGGCTAGTCTGTGAATTTTAGGTTATGACCACTTTCATTATTGTAAATCAGCTAAACCCAAATTGTACTTATTACAATTGATTTATAGTAAGTTATATTGTCCATTGCATGAACTGATATTCTTGAATTGCAAATTTTAAAGATCGAGTAATAATTATTGAATGTTAAAATCTCAACTGTAATAACGGCTTACTGAGATTTGAAGGTTAACTTACAAAGATTGATGTACGATTACCGATAAAAAAGTAAAATTCCTACTGAGCAATGAAAAAACGAAGAATAATAACAATAAGGAGTATAAGAATTGTTGAATACAATGAGAAATAATGTATGGGCAGAAATAATACTATCGAGTACAGACCTGAGTTCCACCTCAATCTTTCAATTCACAGACCTATCACTAAACCTTCACCATCATCACTATCAGATTGACTTCTGATGTAGTAAAAATGATATCACACAAATGAATCGAAAAACAAGACAATTTTTAATCTTTAACTGGTAACTGCCGTCTATCGTAATTCAAACAAGCTCAGACGTGAAGACAACAGCAAAACAACAGGAGGTTGAACTGAGTGGATGGCAAAAGAAGGGGAAGTGGGGAACTGCTAGATCAACAGGTGGGGAGGCCGCGGATGAATACGAAAATATAGTGGAGTGGAGGGGAGTCACCTTGTTAGCTGCTAGAAACAAATCATCTAAATTATGAGAGGATAAGTAATGCATTCAAGTTGATTAGATTCCACAATTTGAATGATTAATTAAAGATTCCTCATTGTATGGGAACAAATATGTCAGATTTTATACAGAAATTATACAGTAGGTTACGGTAACTGAATAGAAACTCAATCGATCCAAATTATTTATTAAATCAATTAATCGAACCAATAATGCTTGATAATATACTGTAGAAATACCTACAATCTTAAAAGGGCTCAGAATAATGAAGCCTAGTACGGTACTGTAAATGTTGCAATCATACTCAAAATCATTACATCTAGAAAGAACAATTATTCTATTCATAGAACGATTTCAGAACACCACAAAGGAATTTGCCCTGAGCTAAACTCATTATTTTGTATTAGAATTCGATTCAGGTGTACATTAGTACATTATCATAAAATATTATTAAACTTTCATTAGATAAAAAATGAATGAGAATAGCCGCCTGTTCCATTTAGCTTATAGTATTCTGAATTCGTATTCGTACTAACTTACAACTAATTTAACCTAGAAATTAATGGGAATGAGGTCAAATAAAGGATCTAGCTTTCTACAAAAAGTAACTACCTATATACTGTGATCAAATTGATACTATGAGGGATGAATTTTATGAAAATACAAATCAAATTCCTTACCTTGGATAAAGACCTAGCTTTGAAAATCACATTTCAATGACACAAAACTAAACCAGCATTTCGTAGCTCAGTCGTACAAATCATACAAACTCGAAATAAAATTCACATAAGGGAGTATTCAGTAAACATATTAATATGATAATACTTTCAATAATTAACACTGTACTTATTCAAAGGTAATAACACTATTATTGCAATAGGACACCGAACAACATTTTAGCCTATTTCTGTTAGAAGCCAGAACTCAACTGACCTGCCCAGACTTGTCAAGCTAGCAGCTAGGGCTGAAACAAGAAAGAAGTATCCCACCACGCGTCAGCCAATCACAGAGCAGGAAACGTGCCATCCTCTTTCAACCGCAATCTATCATGGCCTAAAACGTTCACTCGAATTCTCCAATAGAATCCCAATAAATTTTCACAACCCTGAACACATTTCCCCTAATTGCAGAGCTTTGCGAATATGAAAAATCGAATCCTCAAATTATTCTAAGATTTTTAAACATGTTCCCAAGCATGTAATTTGGAGGGTTAACGAGTGAAGATTTGAAATAATTTCTGAAAAACTATCATCATCTAATCTTACAACGGGAGACATTATGGTGTCAGGCGGAGGGAAATGGTAAATTCCCTTCTTTCTCCATCGTGCATCACTGACCTATCTCTCTGATACAGAAAGGGAATTATTTTGTTTGATCCTGAAAGACACTGTCCAAGGCCGTGGTTACATTAGAATAATATTCAAGAGTTACCACACTGTTTAGATTAACAAAATTATTATAATTTTTTTATTCTATTCATTTAGTAAATAGTTTGCAGCATAATAACAGTGAATGTCAAGCCATAATAGAATGACTTGAAATAAAGTTTTTTATGACCACAATCCCTACATATGCCTTGGACTTGTGTGTGTTACAGAAGAATTTAAAATGAAATTCACATCCTGAACTATGAACATGATTCCCATATGAGCCTTAGACTTGTGCTACTGAAAAAATATATAATTAATCCTCGAAAAACAAGACGATTCTCACATCAACCTAGGATTTGAACGTTAACTATCAAAATGAAATACAAATCAAATTCACATATTTCACAATGGACTTGATTCCCACATAAGCCTTAGACTTGTGCATTTTCTATTGAGAAAATATTATACAATGTATTCCAGACAATGAAGATGATGCCAAAATCAGCCTTGGAATTGTGCTTAGGCTTTGACAACATTTTTCACAATCAAACTATTCAAACTTGTGCATATGATTTTGAAACAAGTACATCTAAATCCAAATTCTACTTACTCTGTGAAGATGAATCTCACATGAAATTTGGACATGTGCTTGTATTATATCAAATATATTATAATAAACATCTTATTTTACGGAGATGATTCCCACATGAGGCTTGGTCTTGTGCGAGGCTATTGGAAGTATAGTCTGTCCAAGCAAAGAATACCCTCTGGCAAGATGAGAAAATGACTCCAGCTCGGTCAATATTGGTTCAAAAATAATTGATTTGGTCTCAACTGTAGGAAATATTCTTATCTACAATTTGGGACCAAATCAATATTTTTTAAACAAATATTGACCGAGCTGGAGTCATTTTCTCATCTTGCCAGAGGGTCTTCTTTGCTTGGACATACTATACCACATTAGTAATTGTTGCATAACACTCTAACTGATCAACTAGATGTTATTCAGAGGTGTTCTGCGCCGTCATTTAGTTACGAAAATTAGCTTATGGTTGAGAGGATCAACATGCTAACCACACGTTACCTCTATTCTGGTTGATGATTAGTGCTGATCTGCTGTATAGTGGAGTGAATAAGAAACTGGCAACCAGCTGGTAGGCCTGAGCACTTCATGGGCTGTTGAGCCATTGACAAACAAACTGAATCTGATTTCCATTCAAGCCACTAACTTGTGCATGTGATATTGAAGAAAGCACTCAAAAATTCACATACTATACTATAAAGACGATTCATAACTGAGCTTTAGACTTGTGCGTGTAGAGCTCCCAACAAGATACTAGCGGCTGACGAATGAAGTTTTTCAAAAAAATAGATAGATAGATTGAAAACAAGAAAAATTTAATCTGATCAGCTGACTCACCCGCTATTTAGGTAGGTATCACTTAATTAGGTATCACACTCAAGATCACATTCTACACTGTGAAGATAATTTCCAAATGAACTCAAACTTCTACTAGAACATTCATTATAAAAATAATTATTCATTTATTCATTGATTCCTTGCAAAAGCTCACTGAGATGAAGTTCATTAAAAACCTTAATAATATAATTATTACATCATATTATACTTAAAATACTGTGGAATAATGGAAAAATGTGGAGTATTTGTTTTAAAAACCAGTACAAAGCAGGATGGGATGGCTCATTGTTGTTCATATGAATGCAACAAAAAATGTTTCCAACGTTGCAAAATTAATAAAGGAATTGCAAAAACCTTAAAAGGAATAGCAATAGAAAACGGTCTACGGAGAAGAAACAAGCCTTGAGCAATTATAAAATTGAAACCTCATCACTCCTTGTACAATGGTTGGAAACAATTATAATAATTTCATTTTGCCACCGTTGAGTTCAAAGAAATGCAGCTGCTTCTATTCTGTCCTTGAAATTATTTCACAACAAGTTGAGAGTACGAGTTGGTGTGAGAGAGAAAGAGTGATTGAGAGAGAGGAGGAAAGCAATACCTATGCGAGAGAAAGAGATGACTATTTTGAGAAATAATGAACTCATCTGAAGCAAGAAACGCTGAACTGGCGTTTTCAGATTCCAGTCAACAACAATTTCCTCAAATTGACGAAAAAAATATGAATTACAGAATGCCAGTTCAACGTATTTGATGGCAACAAAATAATAATCTTGGATAAAATATTACTGTGAGTTCTCTAGCAGAGAGAATACTGTACATCAATATTACTCTATTATAATTGGGAATGTGACATCTACGGATTGCAACTATCTGATAAGCTTCATTCCGTTATCAATGTAATTGTATTATCAAAATTTCAATCAAGTCAAGATAAATAGAGCATAAACAATGCATAGGATATGTGGTAGACAACAAGTAGTTTGGTCAAGAAAACAAGACATTCTGGCAAGACAGAAAAATGACTGCAGCTCGGTCAATATTGATTCAAAATTTATAAATTCGGTCTTAAATTCATGAAAACATTCTGCCTACAATTTGAGACCAAATTTATCATTTCTGAACCAATATTGACCGAGCTAGAGTCATTTTCCCATCCTGCCAGAATGTCTTCTTTGCTCGATCAGACTGCCTATATTATCTGATAAGCCTCAGCCCGTTATTACTACAATTTTCTTATTACAAATCAATCCAGCATAATAAATAACATAGCATAAACAATGCAGAGGATGTGGAAAACAACAGAAAGCCTAGGCCTATAATCCTGCGTAGGCCTAGGATTTGGCAGTTCAGTGAATAAATAAAACAAATAAACATGTAGAATTGAAAGTGTGTTTTATTCCATTAATACGCATAAAGCCTTGGGTTACTCAATGCGAATGTAGATAATCAAATACCAGCCAATAAAATTTAATAAAACAGCCAACTTGTAGGCCTAATAATAGACTGACTCAAAACAAACTTTAATGAACAAAACAAGATGATATGGATCTCTTAATCAGAAGTTTAATTAAAAAAGATTGATATGTTCACGCAAGCTGAGAAGAAACGTCGTTACAAAGTGGCTTGTGACGGCTTGTCTTCTCAGCTTGCGGGATCTGGAAGTTAGAACTTACAAGTCGCCACTTCAATTCAAATTTCATTGGATGCAATTGAGAGAAGTGCAGGGATCATGGATTTGATAGCGAAAAATTGAAATAATTCAGCAACTTAATAATAAACATGTCATGAATATAAAGTAGATTTCACTCAATTTGGCGGATGAACCAGCTGTTTAAGTTCAAGAAATTAGGAAACGGAACGCTCACAAAAGCACCTTACTATAAAAGAACAAATATGTCGTAGGCAGTTCGGTGATTACTCGATTAGTCCAGTCCCTATACTACAAGAAACTTAAAAACTGGACTAATCGAGGCACCTGGACTAATCGAACCCTACCCGGCAGTTCTAATATTTGTATACTTACGTCAAGTATTTATAAAGTATAATCTAATTTCAAAGTGATCCAACATTAAAATCGATTATAATTACAAACAATTCTAATCATAATCATGTTTGAATGTCCTGTACTAAAATATAAAAACCATTTAACTTTTTACAGAAGCGTTCTCGCGGATTGCAGTTATGACGGGTTTATACACGGCCAATTGGCGAGACAATTGTCTTCTGAAACGTATAGCTGATGTTAAGTATCTATTGTATTCTTCAATTCTAAAATCATAGTCTAGGCACGGCTAAATGAAAACTGTAATTGACAACATCAGCTGTTGGATTCCGGCATCAGTTGTCTTATAACAATAATTGTCTCGCCAATTGGCATCGTATGAACCCGCCTTTATCATCACAGGGCATAGCATAAAATCAACTGATTATAGAATGATAACCATTATTATTATCCGTCAAATCAAGTGGAATCCACTATTATCCAAAAAATATATTGCTATCGTGCATATAAGGTTCAAAATATTCAATCATCACAGCAATGACGCGACATCATGGGTCAATGACAAAAATTTAATAAAAAAATAAAGTTATATTCTAGGAGCACTCACCATATTCAACAGCTGTAAATGACAACTACTCCCCGCCTCTGCTTACAAGAGAACTCTCTACGATTGCCCAATTATTCGAGATCAGCTCAGGGTCAGCTGATCCTTGCCTATTGACAGCTGTGTTGGTCTGACATTTTCAATAAAGTGCTATTCCAAATTCTTTTATCTTATTCTGCTCTCTGCAAAAAAATGACATAGATTATCTTCAAAATATGGCCAATAATAGTTTTTCACCATGAAGGCTATTTTGTTTGTCATACGTTTTCAACAATAAACCTCCTATCAAGAAAAATAATATTTTTCAAGTCATTTAGTTAAATTTGGAGCATAAGCAACGTTGGAAATTTCTATCAAAATTGGAGTTGAAGAAGTTTTCGAAGAAAGCCTGTTTTTTCATTCCTTGATATTGTAATTGCGATAAAATAAATCAATAAATAAATAATGAACTTATACAGTAGTAGATGATGTCATCCACGACTTACAGTATTAATTTTGTAAATCCAACACAATAACTACTATGAAATTATGTCACTATGAAAAATAAATATCGACAACAATAATTTTAGAAATAATAAGTTAGGGAAAGATGCCACTCAGTAGAAATAGTTTTTTAATAATTCCTAGTAATTGCAACAATTCAATACAAAGTAACATGAACGTTACAATAATTAAATATTAATAAATAAAAATGCAGAAAAGCATAATGAGATGACAACTCGTAAGTAGACAATGGGATGAGAATTATAGCAAGTTTACCTGTTAAGAACTAGTCAATAGCTTCGTTCTTTTTTAGTGGCGAATCTCATTGAGGAGACAGAAAACCATCCATCAACAATCTGAAAAGTAATAAAGAAAATTATTATGAGAAACATGAATGATTCAGCACAGGAAGTGAATAGTGTACAACAATATGTTGACTTTTTCAACTTAAAAATGATAGAAATTTTCCAAGTTTCTAATTGTTAATGTTTCAGCAACCGAAAATGGTTTCCGGTTGTTCTGATGAAATTTGTAGCACAGTGTGTGCGTGCGAACTGAGGAGACATACCCTCACAATGTAAAGTGCATTGTGACAGCGTGCTTTATCAGCTCGAGCAAACTGTGCAACGTTCAAGACTTAGAAATTATTTGAACCATATTTGAACGATAAAATTTCCCTTTCCTTGGAAAATTCCATCAAATAAAATTACTTATCGATAAAATTAAACTACCCAGATATGAAACTGCCGATCAAGACTCATACTACTGACATAAGTATGAAGCAGAAGGTACATAATAGAGGAAGGTAATAATAGTCGCGTTCATGATGCCTAGTGCAAGAGAGCCTTACAGAATAAATTGCTTTATTAGATTTTATTGCATGGATATTTAAAGAAGTGATTGATTGCTTGCCCACAGAGGCCACAGATGCTATATTCAATACTAGCCGGCAGGCTCGCTTTGCTCGCCTTCTCCGCCTAGCGGAGAATCCCCCTGGACCCCCGCCAGTATCGGCAGTGTGAAGCCCCGTTTCCATTCATACATTTCGTGCAACAGTGTTGCACAACACATTGGCAACATGTTTTTACGCGTTTTTCACCGTGCCTGGTGTACCGTTTCCATTCCGTCAAATGTTTTGAGCAACATCAGCATCTAGACTACTTGGACTCGAATTCACTGGTCATCAGAGCTCAGTTCGTTGTGAGCATTTGAAGAAGATGGGCGATAGGCTCGCTCTAGCAAGTTTTGTTGTTGTAGCAGGGGGTTATCAAATTCTTGAAAATAGGCGAAAAAGACCACGGTGGTGGATTAGAAGCATCCTCGCAAAACGGCCGTATGAGGGTGCTTATAATAGTTTAATGAGGCACCTTACGTTACAAAGTGGTTCTGAAAACTACGTGAGAATGAGTGCTTCCGATTTTGAATTCCTACTAAATCTAATTGCGCCTCGAATTGCCAAAAGTACTCACTGCCGACAAGATATCCTTTTAGGGGCGTCAATTCTGCAATTTGAGTTCTTATGGTTTGCGTTAGATACATTCTACAGCACTGTTTCTGTTTAGAATTGTTCAATTAATTTAATTATATTATTCTTCGACAACTCCATTTTCAATGTATCAAGAGTTAAGACAATACGAAACACACAACACACTGAAAGTCACCAACAGTGAACTGAAAGTATTTCTCGTTTGCATCACATCACGGTCTGGAAACTATTTCTTCAAATCACAAAAAAATGCAAAATAAACAGAAGTCGCGACTACATCCTTTTTCTCTCCAGCTAATAGAGAAGACAAATGCATTGTTCAGCAAAACCATTTATTCAGCTCGAGTACCTACCTACAGTTCCTCTTTTATTATTATTTTTTTGTCACGTTGCTCAAATTCAATTACTTTTTCAAACAACTGACATAAACATAAACTAAATATATCAATTCATCATAATTACATTGTAGTCACGTACAGCCAGCGAAAAGCGAATATAGAAATATTCTATATTCATATATTTTATATAAATAGGTATTTCATATTCTATTCTCTATGCGTACAGCAGGAAAAGAGACATCTGGAAAGGTATAACGGACTATATTATTTTTTTTTGAAAACAATTCTCGCCTTGCTGAATTGTGAAATCATATAAGTTACTCTCATAATATAATATTATAATAGTATCCACTGTGGTAACAGTAATTTAACAAAGTAAAACCGAGTAAGTTTAGTCTTACTTACACTGTAGCAAGGTTATTAAAGATTTTAGTCTTAAGAAAAAGAAAAGATTAAAGAATTTTTAGTAACCTTGCTCTGTAGTAAGAAGTTAAACCAAGTAGAAGTATCATTGAAATTTGAATAGGTCGAATGCAAGAAATAAAATGACTTGAATATCCGATAAAAATAACTTCCTCAATTTTGATTATTTCTGAGCAATCGCGGGGACTACTAATTATTGGACGCTGAACTCAAATCTGAAATCCAAATAGTTCTATCTCTATTGCTACGCGTTTTAGAATTTGTAAAATTCTAATTTGTGCTGCGGCAACATTTCTTGCCGTTTCCATTCCCCAGGATACAATGTTGTGAGAACGAGTTGCAAAACACATTGGTCTCCAACATGTTGCCCGGCGCAACGAGTTTTGAAACATTTTCAGACAGTTTCCATTCGTACAATTTCATGCAACACTGTTGCTTAACACTGTTGCAAAACATTTTTTTGCTAATGGAAACGGGGCTTTAAGCCCCGTAAGTAAGTCAAACTCGCTTCGCTCAACATTTTCTGCCAATCTGCTCTCGGAAAATCTAAGACAAACTTCGAAAAATAGTAAAACGCTAATATTGAGCGTAACCTTGGGAAGTATATCGGACATAGTAGGTATGAAACTTGATTCAATATCTTCTAAATTACTCCATCTATAATGTCGCTGAACCATTGAATTTACACTAAGGATTGGTCGTATCAACCCGCAATACATCTACAATTTTGAAAACCTGATTACTGGCGTAATCTTGAACGGATTTCAAAAATATTTTAACACAACATTTCTAGACCTAATCTAAACCTGCCCAACCAATATCAACATTTTCTACCGATTGATTCTCGAAAAAATTGAGAAAACGCCGAAAAACTCAATATTTAGCGTATCCCTGAAAATTTGGCAGGCATGTTCAGTTGAATTAACATTTAGTTTTTCTTAGATTTTTCTAGAAAAAATTAGCAGAAAATGTCGCAATTAGGTAAACAGGTCCAGATTAGGTGTAGAAATGCTGTGCGAGCCTGTTTGTCTCAGCTGACACTGACAGAGGTTTTGCAGGCGAGCGAAGCGAGCCTGTTTGACTCACACTGCCTATACTGTCGGGGATCATAAAATTATATGAATAAATATTGGAAATAAATAAAGGTTCAATAGTAGAATTGATTCCACGATTAGGATTCGTGAATATTTAGATTTTGAGTTAAAATATTCAATTGAAACGCACTGGATTGAATATACACTCGTCAAGTCTAGCCTATTTACTTGGCCAATCAATGAACGAACAGGTGAATATTGAGAAGGCCGACCACCTCACCAAAATCACCATTCACTTGGATTGATTGCAATTTTTTAATATCAAAAGCAATAAAACATCAATTTCACACAATATGATCAGAGTATAAGCGGTGACTCGGACTCGAGCTGAGTTGTGCACATTTAGGTTAAGTAAACTTCTCTATGACCGTATAAGTTATCAAACAAAACTTATTTCACGGCTAAAGATCGCATCACAATTGATTCATGAGACAATAACTCGATTATTAACAAGATAATTTCAAATTAGAACTGATTAAAATTGCTGATGAAATCTCAACTCGATATTCACGATTAGGCCGCCCCCGGCCACCCGTCAAATTGCAGGTTTTCAGATTATCAAGCTAATGTAATAGCAAATAATTATGATAAATGTTATGAAACAGAAAAAGTTATTAGTCTGATTACACACCTCTCCCATCTTCCAACTCACTGTTCCACAAAATGTAAGACTCACAATAACAAACATTTCAACATAATCACTGTTAAATCTATTTCGAATCGATAATGAACTAATTAAACACGTATTGATTGAATGACCACAATAACTTAATATCCTAAACTGTATTTCACAATTTAAAACGAGATCAGACACAAATGAACAAAACTACGGGAACTTGTTGAGCCTTGACTTGACTTGAGTGGTTGTCAACCACTGGTTGAGAATTTCTTACTTGAGATCAGTGTGGCCAGATTGGTCAGAGTAAAATATCGTACTGAAATTATCAAGTTACATAGCTCTACAATAATCTTCCGACTTCCTAAAATCATTTCTTTATGCTAATAAAACTATCAATAAAACTATTTCTGAACATCACAAAGGAATTTGTCCTGAATTAACCTCATTACTTTGATCTTGAACTCTATGAAAACTATGTGATATCAAATATATTATCATAAGCTTTTCCAAGTTCACCCTCAAAATAAACGAGAATAACCGCCTGTTCCCTTATAGTTTGCAGTGTTCTGAAATCGTCCAACTTACAGATTAATACATTGTATTGTATATACAAATACGCGCTGTATTAAATATAAATGAGCCATGGAATGAATTCAATGATCCTGCCTTCTACAAAAACTGTCTAATAAATTCAAATTAATACAATGAGAGATGAATTATGGCTATTTATTATTCATTTTACCTTCATAGGCGATCTCTACTCCAAAATCACAATTCACCAGCACAAATGGAACCATTTCAACACCATCAATTTTGGGGCAAACCCGAAATAAAATTCATGAAAGGTATCTAATAGCCTATTTACGATTCAAATTTAACACTTCACTTATTTAATTGTAACAAGACAATCTCAAGTCATAACCAAGTACATTTCAGCCTATTTGTGTTCAGAGCCCAAATTCAACTATCTTGATGAAACATGCAAGCTTGCAGCTAGACCTGAAAGTCGTAAACAACTCCATATAAGGAGCGAAAATGACGTCACACCGCTCCAGCCAATCAGAGAACAGAGAGTGTCAGTCACCTGGTCAGCTCCCTCCCCTCTACTGAAGTTTATAAACCATACAAGGGAATTGAATGAATTTAGCACTCCCTTCGATTTCAATCTTCGGAACTCACTGAGTTCCAGTTAGAGGTAGGCGCACACAGCACAGATCGTCATCGGATGGACGGCATGCATCAGACTATTGTAATTGTAATAGTATGTCCAAGTGAAGAAGACATTCTGGCAAAATAGGAAAATGACTGCTCCAGCTCGGTCAATATAGGTTCATTTGGTCTCAAATATTGTAGATCAAAATGTTTCCTAAAATTTGGGAGCGAATTTATAATTTTCGAACCAATAGTAGCCAATTTGTGACTTTTTCAGTTTTTCTTTTTTTTTTGTGAAAACTAGCCGGTTTATCGAAAAATGTGTTCTATTATAAATTCAAGACAACAAATTAAGCTACAAAGTGAGTGGTCACAATCGAAGTTTGGATCAATGGCTGCCGAGCTACAAATAGTCGAAAAAGGGGTAGTTTTTGAGCTTTTATGGAAAAAGTCAAAACTGCTCACTTTAACTCGCTACAACTTGAAAACCAGATAATTATATTCGGTCTCTTCTGCCTCTTGTACATGATGTAAGGCCTAAACTACTAAAAGCTGATTTTATACAGACTTCCACCACATGTACGAGAGCTGGAGGAGAGGGTTTTCAAGAGAGTGCTTCGACAGAGACTGCTCAACCTCCCTCTTTATTCTTTGAATGAGGAAGAGATCGTTAGATTTATCAGTCTCTTTGATCTGCCATCTTGAAACAGTGTAAATATTTGGACTCTTGTGTTCTTTTTTTTAAATTAATCGACAATGTCTATCCAGTGTATATACTGGTCATGGACTGAACAATAATTGAATTGAATTGAACTTATAGGCTAATATCAATCTATTGTCTCTTTTGATTTATAAACATCATAGGTAAAAGACATAGGTAAAGTCTAGTATACATCATAGGTAAAAAACTACTCTAATTGACAATGCCACTAAATATATAAAAATACTCCTCAGCCATCAGACTACTGTCAGTAGGACAAGTATAAGGCGCAAAAGGAGCAGACGAAGCCGCCCAACTTTTCGGTGTCAGCTATAACAAAACACACGAAACAAACTTTGTTCAATCTTGAAAGCCTTATTATCATTGTTTACGGAATAAAATATTATTTAAGTAACCACATACAAATACAAATCCACTGAAAAATAAAATGCAATTTGAGTGTCCGAAATTGGAAACGATTAACCTCAAATATTAGTTGAAAACCATCAATGCGTGACTATGCAGGCTATTTTGAAAATTATGTACATTGAAGATTGAAGTCAATTGATTTTGAAACTATAAAACTAGTAATGGATAATGTATCATGACAAGAAATATTAGCCTACCTGAATTGACATAATTATTGTGAAGCATGGTAAGAAGACTTACTTAGGTTGCCACAAGTGAGATCCGTCCGTGACAGTCCAGGTCCCGACTCGATGATTACAGAAGTGATGATGATGAATGGCTGCTTTAGCGATCTTCTCGTAGAGCACACAATAATTAATTTAAATAATATAAATATAATGAAAAAATATTATTCAACTATGAGGAACACCCGAACACGCACGGTACAAGCTCAACTATCGCCCATGCTATCGCCTATCAGTCACCTGCTGACTGCTGTCAGAGTCTCTAGTTGCAGTTTTGCTCACCATAGCTGACAGCAGCACTTGCCGACAACTACTTTGCGCCAAATTCAAACTGTTGATTTAGGCCGATATTACAAGAATAGTTCTATGTCATACATCTATTATTTAAGATAATAATTATAATATGTTCTCTTCAGGTAAACAAGTTACATATAAGCATAGTTCAACTATAATAATAGTTTGTCTATAGTAAATGTTGCACAGTAAATTGTAAATACTTTATCAAATCAAATCAAATTTTTATTGCCTCAAAAATGATTTACAAAAACAATACATAACATAATATAATTCACTTGAGAAACTATAAAATACAAAAAATAATGTTTTAATTTCTTAAAATTAATTGGCGTTACCAGCAAAACCTTATTGGTTTGTGTGCTGGCGACGAGTAACAAAAAACAGTTCGAAATTTTAATTGTACGGTAATTATTGCTATCTATCTAACGATAATTATCATTACTTCAGTTTGGCTTTCATATAATTTATGAGAATAATAATATTATTATAAAGTAGTGAAAAATGACAATTATTCATGTATATGTCTGTGTATGATGGCAATATAGTTAAAAAAACTTAATTATGTAAAAGGTGAAATACATTCATTGATTTAATCCATTGAATCATCCTTCTGATGTTTGATTTTGTGATGTTGCAAGTAATGAAATGTTCAGGTAGCAGATTTATGAGTTTATTACTGATATATGGAAACTGTCTGCGGCATACTACAAGATCTGTTCTGGGAATAATGTAATTTGAAGGTGATCGGAAATTGTATGCAGGAGTGTATGGAGTAAAAGAGTTTTTGAATTTATTGATGTAAAGAATTAGATTTTTATATAAAGCTGTCTTACTGTAAGGACTGGGAAATCTGAATATAGTAAGTGGCTGGAATAGCGTCTTAGTTTTCGGAGGGCCGCTTTTATTATGTGTCTCTGAATCACACCTAGTTTATGAAAGTGAGTGTCCAGAGCACCACCCCAAACCCTTATACCGTATTGAAATATTGATTGGGCATATGCTGAATAGACCATCATCAACATTTTCAAATCACAAATACTGCTCAGGCTAAAAAAATTATGAATAATATGTTTCATTTTTTTACACATATTATCAATATGTGAGTTCCATCTAAGATGTTGATCTAATATCACCCCAAGGTATTTTACCTCCTTAACACCCATTAAAGTCTGACATATACAGTCCCCATGTACAATATTTAAGTTTATCAGACAACTCTGATGAGCGCAATCAGACGAATGGATCTTAATCCCCTCATCTAGAATTTCTGTTGGTATGGACTTGATTGTTGGGGAGAAAGCCATGTAGACGCTCTTTTTAATATTTAAGGTGAGAGTGTGCTGATTAAGCCAAGATTTTACAACTGTGAGTCCAGATTCCGTCGTAGATTTATTATCGTAGATTTACCGTATATAGATTATCATCGTAGATTTTTGAAAACTACGGTAATGAAAATATGCCTACCTGCTTAAAAAGGTAAGCAAGTTGGCAAATAAATACCTAAATAGGCCTACCGTGTAATACCGGCCTTACATGAAAATAATTAGGTGCTAACGATGAAAGAAATCACTAGATCACTTTTTTCTTACATTAATTTTCCAGATCCACATAAACTCTATAATTGAAATTCTGAAGATGAATGGTCTTTAGGCTTATGGTGTAGTATATTTATTACCTCCCAATGCGAAATGTTATCATTTGATTTCGTCATTTTGAGCCAATAAATGGAAGAGTAAGTGAATCCATTCATGATATTATTTTATATCATATCTGTTTATTTTTGTCCATCTATAACTAGGTACAATAAGCTGGACTTTCTTCAAAATAGGATGGTTATTTTATGTTCTTAGACAAGATAATATTATCAGAACGATTTCTCTTCCATTACACCGCACGTATACAGTTACTTTGACAAATTTACCAACCATGACTTTAAAAGACCCATGGATTTCCATCCATATGAGGTCTTCAATCAGCAAACGTTTCAATGAAGTTCAGTGAGAGTGTTAAAATTAAGTACATAACTTACTCAAGTATGTACTTTAACACTATACCTATAGGCAATCTTACTCAATCATTATTCATTATGATTGTTCTTTAATCAAGAATATATTATCACTGATTATGAATTATAAGTCATAATCAATGATATTATTTTCTAATGCAGGTAACCCCTACTTGTATTAAGCAAGTGAAATTTGATAGATAAAGACCCAATGTTTTAAGGAATAGATAACATTCAATAACTTTGATACCTTATAGAAAAATTGAAGGTGTATAAGTTAGGCTGAGGCCGCACTGCCGGTGGGTAGAGCCTGGAGGGTGAAGGGTAGTTGGTGAATCTATAGAACATACACACCATCCACAGTAATACATCGTATGAATGGTATGTGTTCAGCCGCCATCTTGAAATTCTTAAATATGGACAACATAACCTCAAAAAACAGAATGACGTCATACCATTCATACGATGTATTACTGTGGATGGTGTGTATGTTCTATAGATTTACCAACTACCCTCCACCCTCCAGGCTCTACCCACCGGCAGTGCGGCCTCAGCCTTGGAGCTATAGGCTACACTCATGTTATACTGAAAAATAGATAATTGTATAGACTGCATCATCGTACAGTAGGCTACAGTAATAGTATTGATTTTATAATAGTATTATTATTCATTATATACTCGTAGTATGATCATATCACCTATAAATGCATAGGCCTACACAATTAATAGCAATGAATAATTCTACAACAGTAATTACTGTTAGTAGGCCTACCATATTTCCTAAAAGACATAAAAAATAAACCAATACTAAAACTCTGCTCACTACAATTCAAGCATTGTCAAATTACTAAGAAGCTTTCTATTCATTTTATGGATTACTAAATTGTTAACTTTTTAGAAAAATAATATTCCTACCTTAGGCATCCACGAATAGTTTCTGTTATTGAGCAGTTTTATAAGAGTCATGCAGCATGCAGGATCTGGTGATTGATTGATTCAGAAGACACACGAATAATAATAAATTCTTGTAAAATAATTATTAGTCGAATCACAATCAAATTATGTACACAATAGTTGATACAACTATTATAGGGTTGCACTCTCCATTCAAGTACCGTACGAAAAACCATTGGTCGATCACTATCCAGTAGCAGTGGGCCTGAAACAAATGAAAAAATCACTCTATTATATTATACGTCACGTTGAACGCCAATATTAAATTTCATGAATTTAATGCGAATTATTTGCTTTTATAAGCATGGACGAATTCAGTTTCATAGTAGACATCATTTATGTATAACCTGATTTTTGTATGTTTGTATAAATTGCAAGAATGTAATAAGTTTTGGGCTTTGTCTGTTGTACTCTTCCATGTATAATTACACTCGATAAATAATAATATATAATAATTACATATACAATAATCGAGGAAATTCTAGTTACAGTATAAAGTTACCAAATTCATTCAACATTGATCGACTAGGACAAACAAAAATTACCGATTGTACCTAAATCTGAATAGTTCAAACTCATAAGAAGATAAAATAAAATTTACCTTTTTCTTTTTCGTGTTCCTTGAATCCATAGCTTAACCACTGATCTCAATGGAGCTTCAAGCAAAATGTACATTATCAAAGCAAGGAAGTACGACAAACTAACATCTCCGAAAGTCATCCAGAGCTGAAATAGAATAAATTATATAATATATTATATTATTAATATACCTAATAGAAAAATAATAAGACTTGTGTAAACATAGAACTAACAATTAAATATATAAAGGAAGTATGATAATAATACAGTTAGCTGAATACTGTCAATATTGTTGTTCAAATACGAAAAGTTTATCCTATTGAATTATTATTCAATTATCAGAAAAACTATTTTAAAATTAAATCAATAACCATCCATGTAGATAAAAGTATTTATTCATCTAATTTAAATGACCCAATGTTGAAAAATCATAGGATTTTTTTTATTGAAAAATAAATTATTTTTATACACAGGCCTGTCCAATGTCCATCTTTCAGTATGCCTTACTGAGAAAAATTATAATGGTGCATGTATAATATTATATTAATAAAATATTCGAGAAATTATAATAAATTAATATTCACTGTTGAGAAAATAATAATAGAGTTAATTCGAATCATTGTTGTTTTTACATCAATCGTCATGAAAAAATATTGGGAAATACAAAATTAAAAATACAAGAATATAGATATATTTCAAAACATATAAATTCACTGAATTATCCTGATATATAAATCAGTTAAATTATTCGTTTAATAGAATTTAATGAACTGCAATATTAAAAGAATAATTAAAATCCTGCACATGAGAATAAATGGAAATGGAATAAAATAAACCACAACGAAATTTCTTTTAGATTATATTTCATGATTGATTGATTCAATAAAACTTGCATTTTAGTCTAGAAAATCAACTGATTAATGATAAGCTACATCTTTTCTCATCTAGATCTTCAAGTGAATCTTTCAGCACAACACATCAATGATGAAAACAATCCATTAGAAGTTTGATGAAATTGGCATTCTTTTTCAATATTATACCTAATAATAATTGAAGATCATTCACTAATACAGTACAGTCACTTCTCATTGTTAACCATTGAAAAACGCTTTCAAAATATATTCATGTTAAAGTTGAAGAGTCTATTTTGATTGTGACTGATTATTTCCTAGTCTCACTTTTCAATCAATCAATCATTTATTCATTAATAGACTATTACAATGATCTATAATGATAGATATTATAATCTGAAAGAGAAATCTATGCTTAGCCTGTAATATTTTGATTATAATAAATTGGCCAATGACTTACTAGTTTAGGAAATGTGAGGTATTCTGGATTCCTATTGGATGATGACTGCACCAATTGAATGGCTGGATGAATGAGCACCACACAATAGACCAGTCTACTCAGTGGCGTGTAAATTTTCTTCACAAAGAACATATTGTAGAGACCTGAAAATAAAAAATCAGAATGAATTAATTGTTTATTGAATTATGGATTATTGTAAAAGATGGATTGCACTCTGTATAGATCAGGGAATGAGCTGTCATAACATTATTATAATCATCTAGCCTATAGTTTAAAAATTTCAGGATTGGCCAACACGCTTCAATTAAAATGAGATATAATATTAATTAATATTGATTGATGTTTCTCAGCACCGGTACCGTACTAGAGTGTGCTGTATTATCAGAGCTAAGTACGATATACTTCTGACATGAAAATATAGTCTGGCAGGAGCGAAGAGTTAAGACATTTCTTCAAAATAGCGTATTCAAGCGATAATATAACTATAGGTAAGTTACGCATGCGAAGATCTGAATAAAATCGGAGTAAAATCACTTCCGCCAATATACCGCTGGTGAGATGTAGACTTTTAGCTACGTATATAAGTAGAACATCATTCCTACTACTACTGATACATAAATACATAATCTACTACCTAAATCCATCTACTTGTAGCTCATTATTTGTCAATGCCAGAAAACGGGGAAAAATAATAACTATTGGCTCTTTGAAAGTAAGTGTTTTATTATTATTTTTCATTAACTCAAGCAACTTGAAAAATATCCCAACTAGGTTGAAAAAATGCTCTCAAAATGTTCAATAATTGAAAAAGTATCAGTTCATTTCTAATATGGCAGCGATCCATGAGCTTTGCAAATGTCTCGTATCAAAGAGCTCCCTTCCTGTATCAATCTTGGACTCTGTATCACTACTGCGTATCAGAAAGCCGCCATGTAAACAGGTCTTAAGTGGTATAGTCTGTCCAAGCAAAGAAGACCCTCTGTCAAGATAAGAAAGTGACTCCAGCTCGATCAATATTGGTTCAAAAATTATTGATTTAGTATCAATCGTAGGGAACATTCTGATCTATAATTTGAGACAGAATCAATATTTTTTTAACCAATATTGACTGAGATGGGGTCATTTTCTCATCTTTTCCAGAGGGTCTTCTTTGCTTGGACAAACTATATCAACTTTAGCGAAATGGAAGCAATTGATTTTTTTTTGCTGCGGATGATGCCCATATAAGTATTCAAATTTACTTGTGTATGGGTAGTGGAGTGCGCGAGGGTGATTTATGAGGTGCATAAACGACCATGCCTCTGGTGGGATTCGAACCCACGACCGGGTAGCGCTAGCGGACTGAAAGTTGTAACGCCCCAGACCACTCGGCCATCATCAATTATCATTGATGAATGATTATTTCTAATATAATTATTATAATAAATAATTTTTTCCTGAAACTTATAACCCTGAACAATACAATGTAAGTCATAATATTTTTGAACACAAATGGATATTTCAATAGAGTCTAAAATTTTCAAGAAATTTCACTCACCAAATCCTGTGGTGTACTGTACTAGCACGATCCATCCAACTCCTATGCTCCATGTGAGTGGCAGCATGGCGGCATAAGTGGCATTCTCCAGTGCATCGTAGGGTCTTCCAGGTATGTAGATGACTAGACTGTAGATTTGCGCCGCATAAGCCAACACAAATAACCAGCTGCCTATGTGAAGCATATACTGTAATAAAAAAATGTTCAAATTAAGTTCCAACAATCTTCACAAAATTTACATGAATATATTTGCTTATATTTTGAAAGAAATAAAGAATGCAAGAAATCTATATACAGGGTGTTTCAGGAGGAATGTGCAATATACTTCTCAGTCTGATTCCTTACACCAAGTAGACAAAAAGGTTCCATGGGACCAACCCCCAAAAACGCTTTGTTACTGAGATAACAATGGCGGAAAATTGAGATTTTTCAAAAAATATTTATTTTTCTAATTTTTTAGAGGCTTTACTGAGGTTCTAAAATAATCAATTCCTATGTAAAATTAGCTGAGGAATTCAATGAAACCATTCTGAAGTCTGTAACTTCAACGGTTATTGATATAATTGAAAAAATATGCTTAAAAAGCGCCATTATTCAACAATAAGGATTATAACTGGATAAGGAATCATAAATTTGTATTTTATATTAATGGAAGTTGAGAGAATCGATTGTGTAAATCGCAAAATTCGACAAAACATAGCACAAGTGATAAATTTGTATTTAGTAGCGATTTTGCGATTTTTGATCGCTATTTCTGAGATTTGGGTAAGATTTACACAATCGCTGCTATTTAACTTTTTCTTTAGAATCCGACTCTCATCAACTTCCATTAATATAAAATACAAATTTATGATTCCTTATCCAGTTATAACCCTTATTGTTGAATAATGGCGTTTTTTAAGCATATTTTTTCAATTATCTCAATAACCGTTGAGGGCCTAGGCCTTAGGCCTACCACCTGGTTGATAGTTTCATACTCACTCCACTATTGTTTCCTTAATCTCAGGGCTACTTTCTATCACTGTTTGTTTATTTTAAATAATTATCAAAGTACCCTTTCTTTAATTATTTTTTTCAATGCATTACATGTTTCAACTAATTATAGTCATTTTCAAATGCAGAAGTTTACATGTTTCAACTAATTATAGTCATTTTCAAATGCAAATGAAATTGACTATAATTAGTTGAAACATGTAATGCATTGAATAATAATTCAAAAAGGGTACTTGATAATTATTTAAAATAAAAACAGTCCACTACATATCCTAGTGATGAAAACAAAATTTCATTCACTTGAGGACAGAATAGCTTCTGTAGGAACAATATACTTATTTTACATTGATAATTAGATGTGAGTGAAACATATTTTGTGTATCTATTCCATTATTGATTGATGAGTGTTCATGTGGCTTGGCCTACTGGTCTACCCATGACAATGCATCAATGGATATAACATAGCATACCAAAAGCAATTCTGCGAATGCAGTAAATAAATAAATGAAGATGGCGTTGAATAAATTAATATTTTGTCATTGAATCTTACCGGTGGCACTTTGTATTTTGATTTTCTCAATTTCATTGTTATGTATCCCAATACAAGACCAACCATGTAGGGTATACTTCTGGAATAGGATTTGATGTAAACTGAGTTGTACTCCTTGTCCATATGCGGATTGTACAAGAGCCTGAAATGGAAGAATTTCGACTAATAAATTCATTATCCGATTATTAATCATTATATTATATTCTAGATTTATCAATGATATCCATATAATAATTACACTTGGAGTTTTCAGTGATTGTAAACTTTAATGAAAGTGATAATTTTGTATGTTAATAGATAGAAATAAAAATCGAAGTAGGTAGTAGCCTATCTTTAATAATAAGAAGGAAGTACCGTAGGCCTACCCTTTTGGAATAAGAAGTATTTTTATTCAAGTACTTTTGTGTTTATTTATGTTCAAATATAGGAATAATAACTCAGCAGCCGAAATATCCACTCACAATTTAAGTTGAGTTTCTAAGTGTTTTTCATATTTTATTACAGTTAGTTTCATCTGTCTATATTATTAATATTATTCAAAAGTGACTTTGTGATGTGCTAAATCAATATATAATATGGTACAATCAAATTATACGTACTTTAGTGGCCTACGTAGAAATAAAATTTACTTCAATACAAATTATCACTTACCTCTGATATAATCTGAGTTTTCCGTCATGATTTCCAATGTAGGTTGTGATGAATGGTAAAAATATACTTATGCACAATACAATAATGCATACTATTTCACCAATTTTTGGATTTTTCCATAGGCAATAAATCATGAATGATCCAATTATGAAGAAATGCATATCACAAGCAATGTACCACGATAAGAGTAGACACTGTAAAAAATCAATCGTGAGTCAATCAATTACCCTACTATAACATCTATTTATTTTTTGATATTATTTAAATATTTTGTTCTCTTATATATTCTCTATATTTATTCCAATATCTCACAAGATAGGTACTCAATGGAGAGCCTAACAATTCAACTCAACTCATTTGCATATATTTATAGATATATTTTTAGATAAATAGACTTATTGCATATATTTACAGTGTCTTTATTTTGTGGCTCCAAATTTTCGAGTTTAGGCCTATTCAATATTTTATACGAAATTGTGTGAAAATTTGGTGAAATGATTCATTAGGAATATCCTATTGCTCTGTGAAAAATTTTCATGAAACGGTATTTATTCTGGACTATAAATTCTTAATTCAAGTGCTGTTAAAATATATAACCTAGTTTCGAACTTTATTATTCATAAAAATTTGGTATAAGGACGTTCTGGACATTAGTCTGTGTTTTAAACCAATAAGTTTAATAGATCCTGTAAAATAAATAAATAAGTGAATATTATAGAGTTCTGTGTATGTATGAGTTAAATATTACAAAAAACCTTATAATTGAATCATTGGATACTGGTTGCTTGAAAATGAGATTGAACCTGGAGTTTTCGAATATTTATAAACTGATGTTTAATATAGCAATATAGCTGACTCTAAAATGTCAGTTAGTTTGGTCTGTCTCTTGTACGTGATATAACCTACTAACAGTATGTATTATGAAGCATGTATTATTATCTTTTGATACGCAAATGATAGCTCCAATTCACTTACAACATCATCTGTTAGAACGCAAAAGGAACAGACGAAATAAACCACCTAATTTTCTTTGCTTCAGCTAAGTAGGATAATATGGAATAGGCCCACTATAAATTAGATCAACTACAAGTGTGGGTCAACAACTTACCTCTTTTTCAGTATTTATGTAGTTATTCAAGAACAATAAGTTCAACCACCAATTTTCTCTACAGTTTGCACTCTCCAAACCAACTTTCAGGTTCCAAAGTGGTCCGTTGCCCAAATAAGCCAGGATGAACGCGTAAATACCAATCATGAAAGCGTACACCGGTATAATCCTGTAAATTGTCAGATATAATAATGTGATTTAGAATAAAAATTATTGTATCAGGAATAAGCTTTGGAAATGTTGAACGTACAATCATTAGTCATTTATGTCCATCATTGATATGGAATAAAACATGTTCCAGGAATAAAATGCTACAGGAATAAGAATGAAATGTTGAAAATTCAAAAGGCTACCTAATTATTCAGTAATCATCCATCATTGAAATGGAGTTCATCAAGTTTTCAAGGAATATCACAATTAAGGCTCAAAAAAGGCTTTGAGAAAGAAAAATGGCCTGTCTGATTTATATTCTTGCAGACCAATATTGAAAAAAAAGACTTTTACTGTTCCTGCTATATACGGTTTAGAGCTGGCTCTTTTTGTTTTTAGAAACAATAATCTTTCTTTGAAGGGTCAGGTGGAGAATAATCTATTAAAAAATATCCTGAAATCTATTCTCAATATTATTTTCCACTATAATATTGATGATTTTTTAAGAAAATATTTTCTATAATTCAATGTCGTCAATTAAATTTAATTGCTCGTATTGTATTTTATAAAGGGTATTATGATATAATTAATCTATTCATTTTTCTTATTTATTATAAATATAACTTTTAAAATGCATAAATACATTATTATTATTATTATTATTATTATTATTATTATTATTATTATTATTATTATTATTATTATTATTTACTCTGTTATATGATTTCATGTGAAAATTGTATAAGAAATGAATATTATTCAAGTTAATTCGAAGTTGAAAATATGAGAGATATTTTTTATATGAATGATAAATTTCCATACCTGAAATATCGGAGAATAATGAGTGAAATTATATTGAACTTTTTCGTTTTCTCCAGTTCCTTATACAATCCGTGAAAAGCTAGGAATCCACCACTCAAGAAAAATGTATCCACAATGTGTGTACCATTCATAAATGCCATATCTCGCATTGATACTACTGCCTAGAATAAAAAAAAATGGGTGAGTTTATATATATAGATTAATAACTTCATTGCAGAGGAAAACATGATAAAGAAGAATGCCTCACAATAAAAAAACACTTATTTTACATAAAATATAGGTAGGTTTTACATTTGTAATAACTTTTACAGAGCTATAGGAGATAGCGTGATTGTTAATTATTGTAGCAACTTATAACAATCAGTTATTTGCTTCAACACGTTTTTAAATTAGGTCACCTTCAACTACTATTCCTTGTAAATTATTGTATCATTCCTTCTACCATTATTGTACTCAAACTTAATCTATAATTTGTACATCTTATGTAAATCGTGTGTGAATAAATGAAATAAAATACAACCAATTATCACAATAATAGTAAGACAAATCACTTCAAGTTATTAAATTATTTAACTACATTCTATGAAAACTGGTCTCCCTATGAGAAAACCTGTTGCATGCACGAAAGTTTGCACTGGAATGTTAAACTATGGTTATCTTTTTGTAGTACCGGTAGATAATAAAAACGTAGCTTTGTGATAGTGCAGGAGAATAATAATTCGAAAATATTCCCATCTAAATTCTGTTCATCAGATTTATTAAATCTAATTCAATGGCGTTATTCTTCTTTGTATAGCTGATGCCTAAACATTTGGGCAGTTTCGTCTGTCTCTTGTACGTGATGTAACTCTCTAACAGCTTACAAAAAGCATCTATTGCCTCTTATGATTTCATGAAAATCATCTATATGCATAGTTGAATAACAACTCTGATAATTTAGAGTTTAACTACTTCAGCTGTTGGAGCGCTAATACCTAAATCATATAATAAAAATAATCTAAATAAAATACCCAATAAGAATTTTATTGGGTATTTTATTTACAAATCATGATAAACGTTTCTTGTAGCTTTTAATAATCATAAATTAACTGACAATAGAATACTGACTGACATAACAGCTATGTTACCATTGTTACCCTAACAATATTAATTTAGAATAAAATTCAACAACTCAAATTATTTGAAAATCTTTCACTGTATTATATTGATACCACTCACCTCTTCCCAATAAATAGGATTGTAAGCAGCTGAACCCAGTGTATACAGAACTCGATGTCCCAGGATAATGAAGAACATAGTTATCACTTTTCCACCATTCAAAGTATCGAATTCCGGATTTGGTCCCGGCTCAAACAATTCTACAGCGTTCTGTCTAATTGAAAATGAGATGATAGTCTTCTCAAAATCACCTGGAATAATAAAGCACTCATTCAATTTGTAAGTTTGTTCATCAAAAATTCAAACGTGTATTTTCGTGTATTTATAAATTGATTTATAAAATTTATAGACGGATAAAAAGCATGAAGAAGGAAATGTCAAGTGATGCTAGTGAGATGATAGTCTATGTTAAATATTTATGTACTTATTAAAACATTTTAATATTTTGAGTTACGTCTTGGAATACGATATTATAATCAGAATACCGAATTATTACTATCAAGTTACTCCAAAATAAAACAATCCTCATCAGTTTCAATTTATCCAAAGCTCGAATGTCATAAATCCCTGAATATAATAAATTTGGAATAAAACGATTGAAGGCAAATATCAAAATTGTTTCTTCTCACATTGTGAAGTACATTATCAATGAATGGGTGATATCAAATAATGATATGAGGATGTAGTCTGCAAAGAAGACATTCTAGTAAGATGGGTAAGTTAAATACTTCCAGCTTAGTCAATATTGATGGTTCAAAAATTATAAAGTTCGTCTCAAATTGTAGCTCAGAATGTTTTCTACAATTGAGACCAAATATTTTTGAACCATTATTGACCAAGTTGGGGTCATTTTCCCATCTTGCCAGAATGTCTTCTTTACTCGTCCAGACCAAAGTAGATGTGCGTTCTCATTTTGGAAGAAATACGCTGTGGGATGAAATGAACTCAGCGCGATCTTACAGCATTTCTCAGAACTATAAGACCACTGACCAAAACCAGCTCTTGTGTTATCAAGAATTAATCCCCTCTTTTGAATGAATCGAACAAATCGAGTTTTTGCGCTGTGGGCTTACTCTAGTGAAAAATGTCACAAAAATAGATTTAGTGTGATGCCACTAAAATTGTAGAACTTATTATCTTCTGTGTCACGAACAGGATTTGCTAACCCATTTAGCACCTTATCATTTTATTGTTTTTTTTTGTTATAAATGTTAATATTTCAATAGAATTTATGATTTTCATATATTATAGTAGCATATGTTGAGTAAATTATGTTTCAATCATTTGACTATCTATGTAAAGCTCACCATTATCAATCTCGGGTAAGCTCCAAAACCGGTACCTCGATATTCAATGAATCTGTACTTATGTCCAAAGTAATTGGATTACAGTGATCTAATTGTAATAAATTACAGTAGATTATTGTAATCTAATTATCTTGAGTATGACAATTTCTAGTATTTAAATCAACTTACACCCGTAGGCCTAGTTGTTTAACTGTTTCAACCAAAAATAATCAATCCATGGTTAATCAGGTTATGGTTGCATTAGTTATAATGTGTTTCATACGAGTCAGCTGATGGTTTGAAATAAAATTATACATAAACTTCTTGAGGACCCCTGTGGCCAAGAGATCCAAGTGACAGAAAGTAACTTATATGAGTAATTGTTGATCAAAGTTCAACATACATAGCTTTTTATTGAATTGCAAATTTATTTATTCATTTATAATATTTTCAATAGTCAATTGTTATATCATTAATGTTTTTAATCAGTATTTGATTATAAAAATAACATTTTATTTAATCATTCAATTGAATAAGTATCACTTGGACTCCATGGACTCTCATTTGATTGTGCAACATGGGGAAAAATAAGGATTGTAATATTAAACTTTAAACTCAGGGCTATTTAAATAAATTGATAAATAAAATGAAAAATCAAATACCCCTTTTTTAAAAAAAAACTTTAGAAGTATTATTTTACAGACATGTTTCGGGTCTAAGCCCATTCTCAATGTATTAGGATTGTAATATTGTATAGAAGTAAAGTATGAACAAAGGATCCAAGTGACCATAGACCCCCAACTCATAAACTACAATGAGAGGAGTTTTAAGTGATTCTTTCATAGTATATAGATACTTTTACTGCCATATAGATAAGGGCAGTGAACAAGAAAATCGCTTGGATATCTTTACAGCCAAACAGAATGAGCTTTGTAGAAGGCGATTCTGCAGTTAACTCAATTTTATTTAATGTCACTTGAACTTCATGGCATCTGGGGTCCTCTATTGATAAGATACAGTCCAATGAGTGATACTTAATGCTTATTCAATATACTTTATGATAATCTATGCTAACCTGATTCATGAGTGACCGTTTTCACACGTCTCTGCACCACCAAATAATCGTAGAGCGTTCCCAGCATTGAGAGTACCACCAGAGAAGCAGCCAATACCAGCATAGCAACGAACCCTGTACTAAGAGGAACGCTCCGCCTCTTCACATAGCACGAGTCCTTATCAACCCTCAGTCGACCAATGAGAGAATGATTGTGTAGGGCCCTCATCACTGATTGGTTGAGCGACATTTCGACATCCTCACGAGAACAGGACGCTGGTACACACACGCCAAAGTGGATCTCGTCTTTGTACTTGATCCTTGGGTCTAGGGTTCGCTGAAAAATTAATATTATTCTTATATTTTTAAACGTTTTATTATCAATGTTTGCTGATTCAGTAGTTACCAAATCTCTGGTTCAAATTTTATTAAATAAATTTGAATAATATTAAGTTTTGAATAGAATAGAAAATTTTCAAATTCCAACAATAATAGGGTGGCTATTACAAGTTTGCAGATTTTGAAGCTCAAATGATAAATTACAATGAAGATTGTGAGTAGCAGTCATCCATTTGCCAAACATTAGAATGATATACGGTAACTCATAAGAACAATTTAGATTTTATCAATCTCTTGGAGCAGATAGGCTGAGACCGCACTGCCGGTGGGTAGAGCCTGGAGGGTGGATGGTAGTTGGTAAATCTATAGAACATACACACCATCCACAGTAATACATCGTATGAATGGTATGACGTCATACTGTTTTTTGAGGTTATGTTGTCCATATTTAAGAATTTCAAGATGGCGGCTGAACACATACCATTCATATGATGTATTACTGTGGATGGTGTGTATGTTCTATAGATTTACCAACTACCCTCGACCCTCCACGCTCTACCCACCGGCAGTGCGGCCTCAGCCTTAGAGCATTTATGGACAGAAATATCCATGTTCTATATAATTATGTCATTGGAAAGAGAATTCATTTCTCAGACGCATTACTTTGTAATGTACCTACATTATACATTATTTACAATTCAGAATGCAAATATTTTAATAAATATTATAATGATCGAGGGAAGTAAAAAGTAGAGAGCGTGGACAATCAAATTCTCTTTTCAGTGTCATTCATAGAATATGAATAATTTCTGTAATTAAATCAATAACGGCACTATCTGTTTCAAAAGTAATTGATTAAAATTATATTGTTCTTATTCTTAATGTCAATTGTAAGAAAATTCAATTTTCCAGACACTCAAGTTTTCACATTTTGATTATTGTATAATTTCAATAATCAAGATTTGACACATTATTCCTATATTTTCTAAATAATATTACAATCAAAGAAAGTGGAAAGTAGCACGCCTGGGGAATTAAATTCTCTTTCCAATAAGAATAACATTTATATAGAACATGAATTTCTATTCATAAATGCCGTAATATTATATTATTATGGATTATATGTAGCCTACGTATTATATTATAGCATTATATGTGCTTCAAAAAGTTGATGAAAATTACATAATTGTTCTTATTGGACATGATTATGCTATCCGGAAAATGGCCGACTACTACTGCTCACTGTTGAGGTAGAGTTTCCTTTATACAACACGACACGACACAACGGTCAAACGCAGTCAAACAACTGTAGCCAATCACAGAACTTGTTGTTCAAGCTCAAGGACAAGACAAAAGCTGTGATAAGACTACAAAAATAGCTGTGATTGGCTACAGCTGTTCGACTTCGGCCGACCAACTTGTCGTGTCGTGTAAAGGAAACCCCCCTTAAGTGAAAAATTGAGATGAGACCTACCTTCAAATAATCCCAGACCGAAGTCTGAGGCGGGGGATCTTGATAGTAAGCGTCGGCCGGTGGATCATAATAGCTGGGATGCAATTGAGGACTGGGCGCGTAGAGCAGGGTGGCCAGACAGTATTCGCCCTGAATCAGCTGATAGCTGACATTCAGACACTGGTCGAAGTGACCCAGCTGATAGGTGTCCGTCGTCAGCAGGCCTTCGGGGAAGTGCACACTTGCGTCAAACACTGCAAACAAGTAATATTCAATGATTACTTATGCAGGGTTTTCCTAAAAACACTCAAAGTTGAGAGACCCTCAAATTTTGATGAACAGCTGACATTTTCTATGCTAATGAGTATAGAAAATGTAAACTTGAGGGTCCCTAAAATTTGAGTGTACTTGGAAAAACCGGGCATGAATGTTTAAAAATTGTAATAGTAATGAAAACAACTCAATAAAATGAAATTAAAAATGAGATCCAATGTAAATGAAAGAATTATGCCAACATCGTCAAATTATTTGACGATCTTCAAACGTATCAACAGATGATTTGGTTATTATCACACTAACAAATAATTGTTTATTGTTATACATTCTTGAATTGCAATCTTAATACAGTATAATTATTCTTTTTTTTCTGTGAGGGTGATGCCCACATGGGAAGGATGACGATGAGAGATGAATGGACCTACTGCTTTAGGGGGTTCCGAACCACCGGGAAGCGATTTTTGAGGCTCATAAATTGAATTCAGAGGAACCGGTCACCATTACAACAGTGGTGGTAGAGGCACGTCGCTTATCTAATCTCACCGATTAGACGCTCTCTACCACTGGGACAAACCGCTATTCAGCTGAGAATGAAATTCAGCTTCTATTCTAATAATAAAAATCCTCTTGGAATATTGTTGAAAATGAGCTGTACCGTATAGATTCCAACGATTTGCTAAATGTTCTATTTCAATGGGCACGAGTGTTTTTTTTTTAATTCTATTCAGCTGTTCATGTGAAATGATGAAAATCTTTCAGAATGTTATTGAGAATGAGTTGTAGTTTCCAACAATTTGCTAAATATTCTGTAACTCTGTTAGATTTGTAGCAAATTATAAATTATTGGAAGAAAGTTTGTATTGAACAAACAGTAATTGTCTGTGGTACGCACGGTAGCCTACAGTAACAAATAAATTTCTTATGACTTTCAAAAATTGTGACTAGCATTATAATAGGTATTATGCAGTCATAACAATATCAATTGCAAATCAGAACGATTCTGTGTTACTTTTGGTACTAATTCAAAACACAGTTGATCAATCATTACAAATGATGAAAATATTTATTTATTCATTCACAATACATTCTGGAAACATCAGCTCCAACAGGTCAAGCCAAGAATGCTTCCTTGACAAAGTCCTACTCGAGACTACACACAGGCCACTGGCCACAGTGCCATGTTAAAATGTGTAAAATTAATTTTAATAGGTAGACCTACTGTATTTATATTTATAAAATTGAATTAGTGAATAACATATTTTTCATATATAATGTACATTAATTGCGGAATAGACGAGATTTTAATCTGATTTAATAAGATGAAATCAAATGAATTTTACTTTAAAAAATAAAAATGAAAGCTACTTAAGCATAGGAGGTAAAATGTATTAGAATGATTAGGCCTACTACTTTACTTTAATATTTCTAAAATATTACTCACTCTGTACAGCCCACAGGGTAAGATTTTCCAAATGCCTCTTGTAGAGTAATCCATCGGCTGTGCATTTGCTGTCAGGGTTTGAAGGAGAAGACGGAATATAGGTCGATAATGCTCCAGATAATGCATTGCTGACCCATACACCTGAAAAATAATTTATTAAATTAAAATAGAGTAGGCCTATTATTAATTTATTCTTCGTACACTTTACATTGTTCAGAGAACACAATATATAAAAATACAGAATATATAATACTTCATATTCTATTGTAATTAGTACAATAGAATATGAAGCTCACAAGACTTTTCGTCTGTTCGTGAGCTTTGAGAAAACATATTATTAAAAAATTTCAACCTTTGAAAGGATTGGAAAATAAATCTATTATTAGTGTATAATTGTATTGTATTCTATCATTCACATGAATCTATTATCAATTATAATATTATATGAATAATTTTTTTGAAGCATTAAATCTATCATAATAGTTTCACTCTACCGGTGTCAGGTCAAAATAGAATCACGACAATGTAAGTTTGATGTTTTTTACATTTAATTTGACTGAATTGTTGTCGATGTTATAGAATTATACCAAAATGGAATAAAATACAAAATATTAGCAATTCTACAGATTTTTTTATCAAGTTTCAATTCAACATAAACCCTATCAACCAATAGAGAAAATAGTACATCAACAAAACAATATAAAACCTTTATAATCATTGAAAATTGAGACCAATTCTACACAACTTTTATATTAAGGCTACTATATTATGTGAGGGAGCTATAATAAGTATAGCCTGCTGTTAGCATCGAGTTAAGACAAGAATTTAGTCTTTCACATGATTTCTCAAATTTATGAGAAAAGAAATAAAATACTCATAAATATCAATGATTTCATGTAAAATTGCCAAGAAATAGTGATACTCGGATTTGAATATCATGACTATTATGAGTAGGTAGTGGTAAACAACTATCTAAGTAAATCAAACCTTGACCCGAAAGAATAAGACAAGGTAAGATGCATCTAAATATTCCTGATTAATAAGTCAATTACGGTATAGTATTCAACATTTCAATAAAGTTGTGTGAGTATTGTACAATATATTATATGCATTATCATGATGCACTTGGCATTGTGCTGTATGCAACTTGAATAATGAAAAGTGCAATTAATATAATTAATTGAAATAGAAACATAGAAATAGATATTTTGCAATATATCTACCCACGAAATCAATTTTTCAGTTACCCACAGAAATTTTTCAACTCTATTATAGTCCTTTTTAAAAGTCTACATTGCTGCATTCCAATGATAAATATCTTTTTTTGCCAAATTCTTGTAGAAAAAGATATAGATATTTAATTTTAGACCAACTTGAAGTTTAAAATCTGAGTTTCTTTTTAGTTCTATATTTCAAGCTTTCATCTTCTGTTTGCTTTTCATTCTGATGAATGTTACATTCAGAACATAGAAGATTCAAACAATAAAAAATTGGACATATTATTGTTCAATTTAATATGAGTACCGTAGCTTATATTATTCAGTAATGTATTAATCCCGACTACTATACTGATTTTCTTAATAAAGTAAATATCATTTTTATCAAGCAAGATATAGCTTACAATTTAGAAAGAAGATAACTCCTACTTGAAATTCCCTATTTAATATTGTTTGACTTCTATTTTTTAAATATTTTATTGGTTTATATTAATGATTCAATGATGTCCATTCTATGTATACCTATGTTTATTTACTTACTTATTATATTAATTTATATTGTATAAATATAATATTAAACTTATTGTTTATATTTATTTACCAACTTATGTGTAATTGCGATTTCAACTTGTGGAGTAACTTTATAATTATTACAACTTAATATCTATCTATACTAAGGTAATGTACCGTATTCAGAAAATACAGTAGCCTAAAGTAACTTATAATAAAATTGACTAAATTGAGTAACTTACACCCAAATCTATAAAAAAGCCATTATCTCATACAGAACAAATGTATCATGAGCAATGATTTACAATATTAAAATGCCTTGAAAAACATTATGATTGGTAAGATATGCATTGAACCACACGGAATAACAGTAGACTATTTGTGAAATCTACAGTTTTATGTCTTTCTCTGAGCATGAAAATAGAACATTAAAAATGCATGATGATCAACGTGTTTGGAATAATAAATGAGAACATAATGATAAACACGAATTTTTAATCATCAAAGAAAAATAACTGCTACACAAAAATAACTTGCATGGTCACTACACGTGGGCTGAACCTAAAAGTAACGATTATATTGAACATTTATTTCGTTTGTGAAAATAAAGATAACTTCGAAATCCTGTAAGCAATCTTGAATAACCTTGGTCAGTGTTTGTTATGTATGGTATGTGTCATACTTTGAGAACGGTATAATAAACCTTATAGAGAACATTCGGTACAATCAAAGCGTTGTAAAATGTAAGATATATTATGCAAATTCATTCAGAAACATTTCCTATTCCTAGCAGCTATTTGCTACACAATGAGGAAGGTTTCGTTATTGAAACTTTGTTTTATTGTTCAAAATAGATAATCCACCTTGAATTATAAATAATTTTTGATACTTCATGAATAAACCTTGCTTACGAATATAATTTTATCAATTAAAGAACTTTGAAGTATATTGTGGAAGGAGTTCTAAATTGAATTTAATACTCAATAATTGGGGAAAACTGGGAATTTGTCCCTTGCATGAGATAATTTTTTATAACTATTGTCAATTGCATGCATATTATTAGTGATAGCCTTTTGATTCATTTGATAAGCATAGAGAAATGTCTTATTAAATGTTATAAGTTCGATTGTTATTTTTGGTAAACATTTTTCTCTGGCAAAAGAATAATTGTTGATTATAACTAATTATCAACTTAATCACAACTTGTAGGCCTGAAAAACTTAATCTATCAGAATGTTTGACATTATTTTATTGTTTGTTATCGAAGTTACTGAATTAAAGAGAGAAATTTTATAATGAACTTGAAATAATATTTATTGTCAGAAGTTCAGATCCACTCTGGAAAAACTGTATTGAAAGAGAAGAATCTAATAAGAGATTCAGTGCCAATAATACTGTTTTCAAGTTCATGGAAGAGAATATAAATATTGTTTCAAAAGATCTTTGAACTCCATTCAACGCAGAATATTCTAGAACGTTTTGAATCACAATAATTAAATAAAAAAATAGTAATAATTAAACAAAAACTATACACTAAGACCACGTGAGAGTTATTGTAAATAAGTTTTTCAACCTAAAACAAAAAGTGGAACTATACTTTAGAATGAGATGATTAAATGCATCTTCTGCTAAGCAGAAAAAACTACTTTTATTTGTATCAGAAACGGATGAAGCTGTCTTTTTCATGCAGTGTTACATAATATTCATATCAGCTGAAGAACGCATTTTCTGGATTAGTTATCGTGCTGGTGAATGGAACTAATTATTCATGTAAACGCGTATAGTCTGCCAAGCAAAAGAAAACATTCTGGCAAGATGGGAGAGTGACTCCAGCTCGGTTGATATTGATTCAAAAATTATAAATTTGGTCTCAAATTGTAGAACAGTATGTTTTATAAAATCTGAGACTAAAATTTTGATTCTTGAACTAAAATTGAGGGAGCTGGAGTCACTTTCCCATCTTGCCAGAATGTCTTCTTTGCTTGGACAGACTATATAGCTTCTCCATTCCCACTGTTTAATCATCATAGGCATTATCTGTCAGGCTACACTATTAAACCAGTTATTTTGGATTACAAAATAAAGTTCAAACTCAAATCATAGAGAAAAGAGATAATCCAAGACTACCTGCTAGTGAACTACTATGGAAGATACTACAATATTATAATAGGCTATAGCAATGTAATTTAAATGAAAATTGCAATCTTTCAACATAATTTCATTCTGTAATACTTTGATAACACCCAACGCCTCAACAAGCACAATAATGGGTTCGATGAAGAAGAAGAAGAAGAAGAAGAAGAAGAAGAAGAAGAAGAAGAAGAAGAAGAAGAAGAAGAAGAAGAAGAAGAAGAAGAAGAAGAAGAAGAAGAAGAAGAAGAAGAAGAAGAAGAAGAAGAAGAAGAAGAAGAAGAAGAAGAAGAAGAAGAAGAAGAAGAAGATAGTTTGATAAATATTCTTCATGAATATTTTGTTGTATCCTAAATGCCTTCTATAATAACCTAGACCTTTATTAATGAGTAACATACTTCAAAATAATGATTTTCTATAGTCCTACATATATGTTTATCTGTTCATCAATATTTGAGTAATAATTAATAGTTTTGAGGTAGGTAGATTCTCAAACAACAACTTATTTCTGCCTTGACAGGTATTTGGCATTAATGCGATCAAGTAATCAATTCTGCAATGCCAAACTCATGTCAAAATTAAAAAGTTATCCTGACATTCATCAACACAGCAAATCTTGTTTCATTCATCATTCTTGAAATGTTTTTATTAGTTCCAAACAGGTTTGAGTTGAGACGTAGTTTTTTCACAGTAGCTTATTCTGTATTTATGATAACTGGGAGAAAATTTCTCATTCACAATAATAAAATTGGATAAAAAGTAGGCAAAGTATAGTGTAATCGGTTGTAGAACGGTTTCCATTCATTGAACTCGAGCATTAAATCCCTGGAGTGGAATTTCAAGTTCTTTTTCATGTTTTATTATACCGGTACTCAACTTGAAAATGAGTTGCTTTATAAAATTTGTGGAGATAAAATTGTCTGGTTCATGGACGCTGTAGAAAATTGGCCTGCTACTACGAGTATTTTCTACTGGTACTTCCTAGTTCAATTATATAATTCAATTATGATTTTCATAGCCAATTATGATCTTTATGAACTGTGGGCCAATTTGTTTGATATACAAGTGACGATTGATGCAAAAATATTGACCAGCAAGCATCATAACAAGTATTGCGTTACAAATAACAATAAAATAAATAATAATTCTGAAATGTGAAAATGGAGAGGAGTTATGAGAGAATAAGAGAAATTAGAGAGGAATTATGAGAAAATAAGAGAAATTGGATAACTCAAGTCATAATTGTTTGAAAATTTCAATTATGTTTCACATAAAAATTATTCTTGTAAAGAGAATATAATGGTCTATTCTACGCTACGCATAATTGAATTACGCATTATACATATAGTGAATTGTACACATTACTAGCTAAGAAATAAAACAAAGTCTGCTATGGACAGAAAACAAAATAATGGACAGATGGATCAAAGATAGGAAAGAGCATATGGATCATAATAATCATCATATTGATAATGATGATGACGTACAGAAAACCACTAATGTAAGAACCATTAAATGATATTTTGATCCATAATTTTTGTTGCAGGTCTCATCTTATTTCAAGGACAAGATATTTGTAGCCATCAAAATGACGATGCTAGATTAACCAATGTTGAAACGCCAAAGTGACGGAGATCCCATTAATATCGGCACATCAATAATTATATATGACTCATATTCAACTTGTTACGTGATTCGGTAATGGATTTGTGGAAGAATTCTACTTTACAGTATGAGCTAGCATTTCAAGTTTACAAGATAAAGAAATAAGTTTGTTTATGCTCACTCTTATAGCCTGTTCAAACAGAGAAGACATTCATCTGGAAAGATGGAAAAATTACTCTAGCTCAGTCAATATTGGTTAAAAATCATAAGTTTGGTCTCAAATTTTATATCAGAATGTTTCTCACAATTTGAAACCAAATTTATAAATTAATTTCAAACCAATATTGATCGAGATGGAGTAATTTTTTCATCGTGCCAGATCGAATGTCTTCTTTGCTTGGACAGACTATCTAGGTTGTGAAATAATTTTCGGAAATCCCAGTAGCAAATCTAACATCTTATAATAATTTGAAGAAATATGAAATCCCAATGAGTAAGTTAAACCACCAATAACAACTTTTAATAAACCTGTTGCATGAACAATCTATCAGGATTTTCTAGTATGATACCTAGTTGTTATGTGGACAATGTCAAGTCAACTGTTAGGAGTTGACCTTAGTTTGACCAAATTACAAGTTAATAGCTTGCATAATTATTTAGAACTGTTTGAGAATGACCGAAGAATACTGGAATAGTTGCAATTGAGTCGCATTGTCACTATTATCACTAATTAGTTTTTCCAAAAATAATTTTTTGGGATTTATTCCCTGTGACTATAAAGTATCTATTTCTTGTTTCTCATTCCATTATCTTATTATAATTATTTATTTCTTTGATAGGCTAGTTTTCTTAAGCTTGTGTTATATTTTACTATTAACACAATATTTTTTGTGATTATACAGAGTGTTTCAGGAGGAATGTGCAATACTTCTCAGGCTGATTCCTTACACCAAGTAGACAAAAACGTTCCAGGGGACCAACCCCCAAACACGCTTTGTTACCGAGATAACAATGGCGGAAAATTGAGATTTTTCAAAATATATTAATTTTTCTAATTTTTTAGAGGCTTTACTGAGGTTCTAAAATAATCAATTCCTATGTAAAATTAGCTGAGGAATTCAATGATACCAGTCTGAAGTCTGTAACTTCAACGGTTATTGGGATAATTGAAAAAATATGCTTAAAAACGCCATTTTTCAACAATAAGGGTTATAACTGGATAAGGAATCATAAATTTGTATTTTTTATTAATGGAAGTTGAAGAGAGTTGGATTCTAAAGAAAAAGTTAAATGGCAGTGATTGTGTTAATCTTACCCAAATCTCAGAAATAGCGATCAAAAATCGCAAAATCGCTACTAAATCCAAATTTATCACTTGTGCTATGTTTTGTCGAATTTTGCGATTTTCAATAATAAGATACTAGATAGGCCTATTACAAAATACCCTATAAAAATACATAGACCTACTGAAATAATTAAATGAATAATGAAATTTCTAGTGATGAGATATTAAGACTATAAGAGTAGGATTCATGTACGTATATGAATTTCGAGAAATAGATCAATAACAATATAGACTTCTTACTGAAAATCGAGATACCTATAAGTTACCTATAATAGTTGCTCATGGGAATCAAATTATTGCAAGAATCATTCAAAAAGTGAACTATATCTCATGAAGGGATGGTAGAGAAGGATTACATGAGTACGAAATAATTATTGTTGAAGATCATTAAACCTGTTTAAATAGTAAGCCCAGACCCCAATCAATTTCCCTCAAACATATTGTCATATTGGATGTCAAATCCAATTGATAGCCTAATATTGGACCAATTTCCAATATAATTGATGCGTATAGGTAACTTATTGTTGGAGAACCTCCACTTCCTATTACATGAACTGTAGGTCATATTAGAAATCACATAATCCATGGTCATCGATGATAATTGTTCAATAAACTCGTTCGACCTCATCTCTCCTTTTTTGCACAACACAGAAAAATCACGCTACAAAATCTGTCACTACTTTTTTAAAATACCTAACTATGTCTAGGCTACACTTCTCGTAGGCGACGTTATAAGAATAAACTACGCACCGGTTTTTTATCCAAGGAAACACTGCAGTTGCAGTCTACAGGAAGATCAGAAAAAACAACAGCATTTACACACGTTTCACTAAAAGCTTTGACAATAAGTTGGAAACCTTCGCGCGCTCAGACTATTGACCTTACAACAATTATTGCAGAACTAGTTCAATATTGCAGTATAACTGCAGTCTAACTCAATAAGCAAGTAATAATAATTACAACCTATATTGCTAGTCAACAGTCAATTATAATATATGTTACAGTGATGGAAAACAAGTTAGACTCTTTTACATAGTAGGCTACTGATATAACAAGCTGTAAAACTTCAATAAAACTTAAAAAAATGTAGTTAGTTTGTCCAGGCAAAGAACACATTCTGGCAGGATGGGAAAATGACTCCAGCCTTGTCAATATTGATTCGAAAATTTCAAATTTAGTCTCAAATTGTAGATCAAAATGTTTCCTACAATTTGAGCATAGATTTATTATTTTTGAACTAATATTGACAGAGCTGGAATCATTTTCCAATTTTTACAGAATGTCTCCTTTGCTTGGACAGACTATGCTAATATAACAAGTTGTTTGAATGGCTTAAACATAAAACTTCAATAAAAACTGAATAAATGTAGGTAATAATCAATATATTCATAATAATGTTCTACTCATAATATGGGAAAATCAATATGCACTCCTTCATTAATCAAATAAATTGGTTTTGAAGTACATTTCCCTATGAATCAGAACGGATAACATATAAAAACACAAAAATTCCAGATCTGTTTGAATTGTTTAAACAAAAAACGAAGAACTGAATAAGTGTAGGTAATACATTGATAAATTCGCAATGTTTCACTAATAATATGGAAAAATCATTTCTATATAACTTACTCCTCCATTAAAATATTAATAAGTTAGTTTTGAAAGGATATATTTCCCTGTAAATCAGAACTAAAAAGTTCTCGATCTGTTTGAATTTTCCGAACAAAAAACTTCTTAAAAATTTGAATAGGTTTGTAGCAATGAAGGTAATATTTAATATATTCATTGTGTTTTACTCATTATATAGGAGAATCAATATGTATTCCTTCATTTATATAATCAATACCTAAGTTAGCTTTGAAAGAATACTTCCCTATGAATCAGAACGGATAACACAAAAAGTTCCCGATCTGTTTCAATAATTGTCCAAACAAAAAACGTCTATGAAAACTGAATAATTGTAGGAACAAGTTGTGTAGGTAATATGTGATATATCCACAATATTTTACTCATGATATAGGAAAATCAATACGTACTCCAACTTCTCCGTACTTCATTAGTAAAATAAAAAATAAGTTTAGTTTTGAAAGCAAATTTCCCTTGAATTAGAAAGGATAGACAAAAAAATTCCAGATACATTCCAAATAATAATCTCTGTGAATCTGTGTAGTAACTTATACGGTATTAATGGAGAATGATCAAGGGTAGGTATATCAACATGATTTTTTTTGTTTGCATTCAATTTTGCATTTTTTTTTTTGCATGCAACCTTCGTTTTATGCAGTTGAAAGTAAATGCATCAAGTGCATTCAGTATGAAAATGATTTACTTTCGCATGCAGCTATAGTCTAGCAACTAGCAATGAAAACCGGTAGCAAATTTAATCGACAATTGATACGGATCTGGGTCAATAAAGCGTTTCCTATTAGTTACATACCGGTATTAATAAGTTCCTATTGCAGGCACACACAGACAACTATTCTGATAGTTATTCAGACAACTATTCTGATAGTTATTCAGACAACTATTCTGATATCATGGCTTAGCCTACAGGTTAATTTAGGGAATTGATGGATATGAATTAATTGTAATTGATGTATTCTGTTTAATGGATTCGGATGAAACTCAACGCTCAAACATATAGCCTAAATATATTTTTTCCATAATTTTGATGAATATTTTGGATAAGAAAGTAAATATTTGAAAAATATTAATGGTGGGTAAGCTGCTGTATAAAATTGCTAAACTGTTTCTGGAAAATGTACTTGTTTCAGCTTCTTGTATGAATTTATATTATATGTTTTTCAAGAACGTTCCCTACTTGATAAGGGCGAAAAACCTAGACAGAAACAATAAATCATATTTTTTCAAATACCATAATCTAAAACAAAAACCAATAAGGAGGCATAATATAATAATTGATGTCAGTTCAACATAATATACAAAACCGATTATCAGAGAACGACTTGATCCTTATTCCATAGAAAGATGGATGGGCAATTTTAAAGCAAATTTCCTAATCATTCTGGAAAGTGGAAATACCTCTAGGTCAGCCCCCCCCCCCTATAAAAGCCATACGCTATAACAGCTCCTACAATATACGCTAAAGTTACTAGAATAATGATGTTCATTTCCATTGATATTATAGGGTTATTTCTATTCAATGCTAACACACCTGTTAGTAGATGGTTGCAGATTCAAGGAATGTCAAGGTTTGTTCTCAAATACGGTTCTCATAAGAATTGAAATTGTTGATTGAATGAGACTAAATTTTCAACATTTTAAAAGTTTACAGATCTCAGTCAGCTACTAGTCACACCAGTTGAATGTTACAAAAAATATGCCTCTATTTATTAACTGACATTTTTGCAATTGAGACAATGTTTTTGTTTCGAATGTATCTGAATTCAAATAGATTGGCCTATGTGATGATATTTTCATTATTTTTTCTTCTTTGATAGCGATAAGAAATACGTTTTATTGTGATAGAATAGGCTACATTAACAGTGAATTAGAATAGAAGGGTAATTCCTCTAAATGCACCTTTTCAAAATAATTTGCTCTCAAATACTCATGAGAATCAACATTTTTGCAATTTGTAAAATGTTTTTGTTTCCAATGTCTGTAAATATAAATTAATAGATTTTCATGTAGGCCTATGTCTATGTGATGAACTTCTCATAATTTTTTTGATGAAAATAGGTTCAATTGTTATAGAATACATTATACGCAGTGAATTAAAATTGAGGAAAATTCCTCCAAACTCACCTTTTTTAGCAGACTGTTCATCTCGATGCTTCAAATAAGACCTGCTCTCACCAGCCTTTAATGTAGATGTGAAAATCGTCTGATTACCTCTCTCCGTCGTCTGAGATGTGAAATTCCTATCGATTTCCAAATAACGACTTCGATTCTCCAAATCACTGTTATGACTTGGCAAATCACTGGCATTTGTCACAATAACATTATACACTAATAGTGAAGCGATTATTAGTAATTTATCAAACGATTTCAACCGGATTCTGTAGTTCCATGGGTTTTTGCTATTTCTCTGGCGGATGATTGAAGTGTTTCCCATGTTTTAATAACCTGTGAACAAGCATGAGAAAGAACCAAAATAATTAGACTGAGCTGATAGTTTCAAATGTTTGTTAGTAGCCAGTAACTTCTACCAAACCAAGTAAACATCTAGCCTTCTACGTCTATAAACTAGGGAACAGAAAACTATTCAATAACTCTTTAAAAATTTGACTAAGTCGTTGTCGATGTTAAAGAATAATTCCATGATGGAATGAACCACAATTCAATTTCAATAACTCTTTTCAACCAAATTCATCAATTAACTGACTCGCTGTGATATAAAATAAATCGATCATGAACCACTTACAGGATTCTTCTAAAATAATTTTAATTTTCCTGATACATTGCTATTGCTGTGGAGTTGATTGAATTCAGTTTCATTTATTTCCATGGAACAAATACTCATAACATCATAACATTACAATTATTATTATGGTTTAATTAAAAGTACCGTATCATACTAAAAACTAAGACATATAGAATAGGAAATTGAATATGATCTAGTTTAATATCCTGTCAGGCAAATAAAAGTTTTGAGAGTCAAACACCAAAATAAATGGACGGAACAATGAATAATTAAAAACAATTGAATTATTGAGATTTGATCCGTGGCTAATGTAATTCCGTAATGCGCCAATATTTTAAATTCTCACCAAGCAGAGCACATTAGAAAAAATAAAAACAAGATTTTATTATGTGAAAATATTAAGATGTTTTGAAAGCTCTTGAAGCTCCAATAACTTATGTATGATCGTAAACAAAAAATTATCATGCTATTCTGGAGAATTGAAGAATAATTTAGAATTTTCTAGGTACCAATTTTTTTCAACATTCTTCTAATATACTGATATTTTGTACAGGATGCCTCTCTTTTAGTATTTCTTTCTCTTGCAATGTATGGTTTGTGAAAGAAGAGATTATCATTCATTTATTCAACTCTTGTTTTGTTGTATTCTTATGAATATCTAGGGAAAATAATAATTGTAAAAAGTGTAAGTTACTTCAATCATGCTAATAATTTGTAACGTACGAATCAACTCAAGCTAGTCAAATAAAATATCCTAAACAAGAAATTCTAAATGAAAAGGAGTATCACACAAAAATTTAATCACTCAAGATACTTCAATTGATACGAAAGAGAAATGTTCTCAAATGCAATAATAAATTCATGTACCAATATAATAATTATTGGTGTTTTGTTTCCAAAACTAAAGCTTATAAATTCACTCTAATTTATCCTCACCAATAAATCACTTCAACAAAAATATACTCACTAAACGTGACAAAGGTTATAATATTATTGTTCAACTTGACCAGCCTCTACAACTAACTGATACCTCAACTTAAAACTAAATGAGCGCTCTTTACTGGAGTTAACTCCTTCTACCTTCTTCTTCTTCTTCCTCTTCTCCTATCTCTTAAACTCGTTTTTTGCACTTCCTCTCTCATTCAATCTCTCTCTATTTCTATCTGTCTCTCACACATTTTCCTCAGTCCATTATTAATTTTCTTTATTATATACATTTCTTCCCCCCTCCAACTATGCTAAAATTCGCACGATCCAAGTGATACCGTGTTGTAAAGTTAATAATATGGAAATAAAGATTCATAATATACAGTCGAATGTAAAGTCTGTCCAAGCAAAGAATACATTCTGGCAAGATGAGAAAATTACTCCAGCTCGGTCAATATTGGTTCAAAAAATTTTAATTTGTACTCAAATAGTAGGAAACATCCTGATCTACAATTTGAGACCTGATTTATATTTTTTGAACCAATATTGACCGATTTGGAGTCATTTTTCTTTCCTACCAGAATGTGTTCTTTGCTTGGGCAGACTATACATGGAAGAGCGAAAGAATGTAATAGTTATATATATATATATATATATTCAACGCATTTTTGTTCACAAGTTATACCTGTATATACAAAACTTCCTGCCGTCTTACCAACCCAATTTACGAATCTTAGATTTCAATAAATTGATTGTTATGCAAAATTGTAATCAGTTCCTTAATATCTGAATTCAATACTGAATTCACAAGAGAAATTATCATAAAGTGGCAGAATACATGGTTGTATGCAGATAGTTTCATTCTATTCTGTTAAATTATTGAAAAAATAACATAATATATATTTAAAAGGTGGGTAGATTATTCCCATGCCCTCCTTTGGGAGATTGGCTGTCGTTAGTAAAGACAGTCAGTCGTTTCCCGTTTCTGGAGGAATAGTAATTGTTGCATTACACTCTAACTGATTAACTGCATGTTATTCAGAGGTGTTCTGCATCTTCACTTGGTTGTGAAGACTGGCTTATGGTTGAGAGGATCGACGTGCTAACCACATGTTACCTCTATCCTGGTTGATGATTATTCGCCTGCTGTATTTTCTGTCCGGGCTGGGTGGGCATTCTGGCGGGTTGGGATGGCTTCGGCTCGGTCGGTGTTGGTTCGGGGGCTGTGGGTTCTATTGAGAATTTATGGCTTTTGGGCCGGTATTGGCCGGGCTGGAGTCGTTTTCCCGTCCTGCCGGGGTGTCTTTTTTGCTTGGACGGACTGTATAGTTTGGTGAATATGAAACTGGCAACCAGCTGGTAGGCGTAGGCCCTTCATAGGGCTGTTGCGCCATTGACAAACAAACAGATTATTCCCATTGATTGGTAAGTATTAAATTTTTGCACACCTTGAAAGGATGAGAAAATTTTATTCTCATGAACTCTTGAAATATCATGGGAATGGAGGACTTAAATTTTATTACAAAGAAAAATTATTATTATAATTATTTAACTTCCTTCCCTTTTGATTGTTTTATAAATAAAATTTCTTAGTATTTACCACTTTCAATTTTCATCTTGAATAAAATTATCATAATATTATCTTATCATGTAGGTAGTTAATTTTTTTCTGACTACTATAGTGTCCATCCAACCATTTAGACTACTGTTAGAGACCCTATTATAGGGCTCATTTAATTAGTTTAAGAAGAATTGTAAAACAGTGGATAACAAACATTCAACTAAAAAGTTAGATCTGAGTAGTGTAGCTCATAGTTATTACGGCAGTTTTAGAATAATTATTTTTCAAGTTCAGTACCGTATTTATGAATGTTGACAATACAAATTAAGAATATCCACAACCATTAGAGAAAACTTGGAAAACACAAACCAAAAAATTTCAAATATAATAGGTGAGTCTACCAAAATCAGTCACAAATCTGTTTAAATGCCATTTTTCTGTTCTATAAAACCTCCAAACTTCATGAACCCTCATCAAAAAAATCATAAAGGAAGGTATTAAATATTTTTGTTCACTTTTTCCTTTATTACCTATTATAATATTATACTATTAAGCTGAAATGACAAAATGCTATTCATTAAACTTGGAAACAATACCTGTAATTTGTAATAGCCTAATATCTACATATATATTATGGAGATGATTTGTTGACCCTGCTCAGCAAAATATCGATAAACATTGATAAGATTGTAAGTATGTAGTTGACTACATGCTCATTATATGAACGTCAGTTGAAATTGATAAATTAGTTAATAAACCTACATCAGATTTCAACGCCCCTTGAAAATATATAATCACGAACACAAGCAACATTACTACATTAAATTATTTATGACTGATGTTTTTAACATATTTTTAGGGTTTTCTACGAGCAAACTATAACAATTTCACTTCAATTCTTGATCTTGATTTAATCTATTATTAATGAAGGTTGAGTGTTGAACTTGTTGAAGAATTGGTTTTAGAACATCCCAAAAACTCGACTACTATACGTTCAAATCGATTTTTGATGAGAGTTGAATGAACTTGTTGAGAATTAAACTCAAAATACATCCTCAAGCAAGAATTACATACGGTACATCCTATTACTTTTCTATTGAATGTTCAAAAACTAATCTTCCAAGCAAGTTTTTCAATTTTTCCCATTGTCGAATATAGTTTAGAACCATTTATTACATTTATAACTATTGAAAAAGACGTTTCATTGGACTTGCTTTTATGTATTCTGATCCAATAAACTTTTATGTATTCTCTCTAAAGCGCCCTGAACACGGGGATTGTAGTGTCGGCCAGTTGAATATCTGTAGCCAATCACAGCCTTTGTCTTGTCATTGAGTCAACAACATCTGTGATTGGCTACAGATATTCAACTGGCTGACACTACAATCCTCAAGTACAGGGCGCTTAGTAAATAAATAATAAAATAAATTTTGAGATGATATATAACAAAGAACATGAACTATGGAGTTCAACGACTCATCTTGACCACTCTAAATTTCTTTCCAGTGCCTGGAATCTCCAGTTATGTGACTGGTTCGATGGTTCCATTGACGTCATATTATTAAAAAGAAAAAAATCTTACCACTGTCAAAAGTTCCATCAACTCTATAAAAAACTATTCTAGACCTCATTTTCCTCATTGGTTCACCATGAGTAGCTTATAGATGAGCTATTTTATAGACTGGATTCAGGTGAGACTTCAATGAGTTTTTGAAAAGAAAAAGATAAATTATGATAGGTTTTTGTAGAATTTACATACATAATTTCCAGATGGTTCAACCTCCTTCTCATACCTAAATCTTTAGAAGTTGATTATCGTATTTCTTGAGCTTTTAAACCATTAAGCAGTTTTCAATTTGCTATAAAAATAGCGGGTCAACACTGATACTATAAAAAAAGTTCACATTAAATAATTACTCTTCTAGTTGACGCTAAAAGTTGGGCGGTTTTGTCTGTTTCTTGTACGTAATGTAACCAACAAACATCTGATTTGAAAAATCTATTGTCTCTTCTCTGATTTTAAGGACATCATCTAGGCATAGCTAAATGAGAACATGAGCTGTTGAAGCGCACAAGTAGAAGATAGAACCGCCTAACTAGGGCTCTATAAAAAGGGGCAGACGCACCATCCGCCATTCTGTGGTCAACTAATAGCGCCAAATTTGAATTCATTCAACTCGACAGTCAAATACATGATTAATCATAAAAATTATGTTATAAAAAATACTAATCACTCCACAGAGCATAGCATTTGCATTTGTTTCCAGTCTGGCAATTATCAAGTCAAATTTCAACCTGGATTCATCTTACAAAATTTGTATTTTTTAAATGCTAGTTTTATTATAAAAAATAGTTATATTTTTTGAAATTTAATACTAAGCAATATAAACCATACGACAAATTAACCTTCAAGATTTCAAAACAATAACTTTATCATTTGCTCAACTTGATAAACATCTGTTGATCGTCTCTATCATAATAAATATCTATATGATTTCAAACCTGGCGCTAAAAGTTGACCGCAGAATAGCGGATGGTGCGTCTACCCCCTTTTTCTTTCTTTCTTTACAATTGCGACTTGTTTCCAAGTATTTTAAGCAAAGGATGAATGAGTGATGATGAATGATGATGATGAAGGTTTGAGATGTAGGTTTTTATAGAGCTCTACGCCTAACATGTTGGTGTCAGCATTGTCAGCAATAGCTTGAGACGCATAACTGGATTTTTTCTTTTATTAAAATATTTTAAAAGTAATACTATTTCATGAAGGCTTTCAATTTCATTGCCGTATCTCTTATCTCGCCCATTTCTTTCATTCGCTTTTTCTTTTTCTTTCTTCCTGCTACTTTCATCACGCAGACGCACATTTCTCCTAATTTGCTTCTCTCTGCCTATTTTTGTCTACCCATGTTTTCTAGTGTAATTCGTTGTCTTCTATTTCTATATCAATCTGTGAGAGCTAATAATATCTGGCATATAATAATATCTATATATAATAATAACCGACGCCAAAAAGTTAGGCGGTTTTGTCCGTCTCTTGTACATAAATGGTCAGTATCTTGTAATGTACCAACTATAACAGCTCATGCCAAGCATCTATTGCCTCTTATCATTTCGAAATCATCATCATCTAGGCATAGCTTAATGACTTCTTCAATTGACAACATCATCTATTGAAGCGCACAAGCCACAAGGAACAGACGAAACCGCCCAACTATTAGGCATCAGCTATTATAGTCTGTCCAAGCAAAGAAGACACATTCTGACAAGATGGGAAAATGAATGCAGCTCGGCCAATATTGGTTTAAAAAAATTATAAATTTGGTCTCAAATTGTAGATAAGAATGTTTCCGAACTTATAATTTCTGAATCAATATTGACCGAGCTGGAGTCATTTTCCCATCTTGCCAGAATGTTCTTTGCTTGGACGGACTATCCTGTTTAACGTTGAAAACCAATATCTCACTAATTTATTCTAGAACTCCGGCATGGTCCTATAACATGGAATTGCGGACGGCCTTGCTATCTTTCCTCTCTTATATTTCTTCTTCTTCTTTTCCTTCTTCTTCTTTTCTATGCTCGCGCCTCCTACATTAGCATTAATTTCATTTAGTTTCCTTGACATTGAACTTTTCACTTGTCGAGTGATCGCTCTGGTTACGCACCAGTCAAAACAAAACAAACATTAAACGAGGAGGAAAAAAGGAGAAGAAGAAAAATAATAAGAAGAATGAGGATGAAAAGAAGAAGGATAGGAAGAAAAGCTGGATCGAGGATATGAGTGAGAAATAAAGAGAGAGAATGAAGGAGAAGAAGAAAAAAATAGGAAGGAAAAATGGATAGAGACAATGAGAAAAGAATATAAATAGGAAATGAAGGGAAAGGAGGAGAAAAAGAAGGATAGAAAGAGAAAGATGGATAGAGAGAATGAGATGAGAAGAAAAAGAAGAAGAAGAAGAAGAAGGAGAAGAATTGAAAGGGGAAAATGAATAGAGAGAATAAGATATAAGAATAAAAGAAGGAAACGAAGGAGAAGAAGAATGAGGTAGACAAGGAGGAAAAGGATGAGGAGAAAGAGGAAGAGGAGGCGAGGTAGGAGAAAGAGGTGGACGAGATGAAGGAGATGATGTGAAGAAGATGAGGAGGTGGAGGACGAGTAGAAAAAAAAGAAAAAAAGAAGTAGTCTATAAAGAAAAAGAGGGGGAAGAGCATTATAAGGAGGAGGAGGAGGAGGAGGAGGAGGAGGAGGAGAAGGAGAAGAAGAAGGAGGAGTAGGAGGAGAACGTGAAGGAATAAGTAGAATAAGAAGAAGCGGAAATTGTGGGAAGGAAGAGATAACGTATAACAAATTGAAAAAATAATGGAAGAAGATGTGTAAAATCTGCAAAGTAGTGAGAGTGTGACCAGGAAGGATAAATAAAAAAGGATTGTGAAGAAGAAACTAAAAAATGAAAAATGTGAAGAATGAAAGAAAGAGAATGGCTGATACAAGAGGATAAGTGGATAGGAGGAGGATGACGCTCATAAGAGATAAATTGACAGATATTTGATTTAGCATAAGGAGGAAAATTAGATAAATGATGATTAGGTAAAAAAGAAGAAGAGTATCAAAGATGAGAGAGAAGAAGAAATACCAAAAAAGAGTAGAGTAGAAAGGATTCAAAAATATATAAATTGTAGAAGAAGACAAAATCAAAGAATAAGTAAAAACAGAAAGAAGATGACGAAAGGCTTGAAGACAAAGAGCGAAATAGAAGATGGTGGACAAGAAGGCATAAGAGTGGGAGAAGGAGGAGGAAGGAGGATAACAGAATGAGAATTGAGGAAGAAAAAAACTAGAAAATTGAAGGTATTCACCAGTACTTGAATGTCATGCCTCTCAATCAGTATCATTAGTATCAGTCAGTATCAAACAATTGTCATTGCTAACCTTTAATTTATTTAGACAGACGTTTTACACTGATACAATGAGCTTCTTCCTAGATCACGCAACTAGATTTCGATTGCGGGTTGAATCCAAAACAACATTAACTGATAATACCGTGTAATTATTGCTTTTGTTCGGTTTGTTCAAATTATTTTTGCAAATAAACTCCACTTAAAAAAATTTGTGGGCTTAAGCGTGTGAAAAATCCAGTATAATGTTTTCCAGTATGAAGGAATTAATATCCGTCCTATGTACAAAATATTAGAATTGATTGGAATAACAAAGTAAGTAGGTATTTTTTTCTAAATAAATGAATATGGTAGGCTACTTACTTTCTGAGAAACGACATTATCTTGCTATGGAGTAACTTACACAATCTGTAAATCTGTAACAAAATAGAAGTAAGATTCATGTTTAGAAACGAATATTATTGAGAAGCAATATTATTCTTCAGAAAGTGTCAAGAAATTTATAATTGCGTTGGAAAAGTAAAACAAAAAGTGACCAATTATCCAGAGCCTAATTGAAACAATAGTATCTTATGAAATTTTAGATTAATTAAATAAATTGTAAATATGGTAAAATCGTATGAATATACATATACAACTCCCAATAAAGATTGAGATATATATCAATGAGCGTACATATATTCTTTGAGATTCTCCACATCTCCATATTAAATCAATCAATTTCTTCATTCAAAACATTCATTAAACGTATATAGTATTCGTATTCATAATCATTCTCAAAAAATAATAAAATTCAATTAAAGATGAGAAGGAGAAATCATCAACAGTCTAAATATCTAGTGTTTTTATTTCAAAGTTCTTCTCAACTGTTAAATTCCAATAGATTCAACCAAGTACTTCTCTATTTCATTTTCAAGCCGTGTGATAGCTATTTAATGGATGAAGTACTAGGGCTAGGTGTAAAACAATGATGTAATTTTATATTGGATAAATTATCTACTCTATCAATCGTTACCAATCCATTCAGGAAAACTACTCCATGGGATACAACCATCAAATTCAGGATCTCATTAAGATGCTCTATTGATAATAAAATCAGTTTTGGTTACCCATTTCAAATGTCTGGTGTAATTAATTATAAGATATAAATAATTTTTAACAGATTAATCAAAACATTTCAACCACAGTAACTAATCCCACTCATTTACCAAACTCATCATTTATAAGTTCTTGCTCTGAGGCTGAGGCCGCACTGCCGGTGGGTAGAGCCTGTAGGGTGGAGGGTAGTTGGTTAATCTATAGAACATACACACCATCCACAGTAATACATCGTATGAATGGTATGTGTTCAGCCGCCATCTTGAAATTCTTAAATATGGACAACATAACCTCAAAAAACAGAATGACGTCATACCATTCATAGGAAGTATTACTGTGGATGGTGTGTATGTTCTATAGATTTACCAACTACCCTCCACCCTCCAGGCTCTACCCACCGTCAGTGCGGCCTCAGCCCAAGAGATTGATAAAAATCACATTGTTCCTATGAAACATGATTCTGTTGTTCGGAAAATGACCGACTACTACTGCCCACTCTTACGTATTTTTATATAATCTAGTCTTCCTTTTATTCTCTTATTCTTTATTATTATTCTCATCATGTTACTTCTCATTCTCCCATTATTATCATTCTAAGTTTCCCATCATTTCTCATCCGTATTCCATGTTACTGGATGTAAATAATTGTAAAGGTCATGTCCAGTATCAATTCAATTCCCTATTCTATGACATGAAGGTGAAAGCCTTGCATAAATTTCACCCACACGTTTCTAGTATCTGTTCAAGCGAAGAAGGCATTCTGGCAAGATAGGAAATGACTTCAGCTCGATCATTATTTTTTCAAATATTATAAATTTGGTCTCAAATTGTAGGAAATATCCTGATCTACAATTTGAAACCAAATTTATATTTTTTGAACCAATGTTGACCGAGCTGGAGTCATTTCACATCTTGCCAGAATGTCTTCTTTGATTGGACAGTCTATAATATGGCTTTGTCCACTGCAGGGTCAACTAACAAATACATTATTGTATGTGACTATAGTTCAAGAAAGTGAGAAGATACGCCGTTACAATTAACTTTACATTGTGAAGACGTGTCTTCTCAGCCTGCACAAACTATACTCGATCTTGGGGATTTTTTGGGGTTTGCGAAGATTTCCTGATGTAGAATGATTATTCATAGAATCTTACAACTTAGGAGTGGAGAGTACGCCAAGATTACAACACTTATATGAAATTTTCCAGTATATTACACTAATAACAAACAAGAAAAAATAACAAAGACAATATGTGAATTAATATCATAGGGAATAGGCAATATACAATAATCAAAATTCAAACTGAGACAATAATATTATATATCATCATTATTATAGTATTGTTTTTATTGATGAGGAGACCCGAAGGTAGTTCCACCTCGCCGAAATTAACAATTTTCCATGATGAGAAACATTTTTTCCAAGAGTAATGTTCACGTGTGCTTTAAGAGAGTTGTTCTACCTAGTGGGAGATACTAGCTAACATTTTCCAAACAGGTACGCAGTTTATTATATAATCTACTGAAGTTCCAAGATCATAATTATTGTTCTATGACGCTGTAAAAATTAGAGCTACAAAATGATGAATCCAAAAATGTGGACTGGTTTCTTGCGCAATAGAACACAATCAAACGTCGATTACTTTTTGTTTATGGACTTGGAACAAAAATCCTTTGATTATAATAATTGAAATAATATCACAATAAAGTGATGAGTTGAGATAGTCTAGACTTATAGAGTCTTTAAAATATACTATTCACTATGGGCAGTACGCATACAAATATACTATAGAGTAGGTAATATTTGATAAAACTTTTAGGGTGATAATTATTTTCCCCCATGAATTCATCTTAAAACATTGAAATAAACCTGATTTTCTCGATCATAATAATTATATAAACAAACAAAAACTGAAAACATCTCATTTTTCTATATGTTTTATATTGTTTATAAGTCTGCTATGACTTCTCGTAACTTTTAATGATGTGGATGATGATAAAATATTTCTCAAAATTAGGACAAGGAACCTTATTGTCTACGGTTTTTACAATAAGTAATTATACTATTCCAATTGAATAGCAAGATAATTTCCTAATACAGTATTGCCTGTAATATTAATGAAGATGTAAAATTTGACTATAGACTTTGCTTATAGTGGTATCAGCTACCAGCAATATATCATGCCAAAACATCAAGAACTCCTATTACCATTTCATTTATTCAGATATATTCCATGCTACAATTTGTATGTCTCATATCAATAAATCATCAAACCTCTACAAACTCTCAAACCTCTACTCTGACAAATGAGAGATCGTTACTGTACCCAAATGGTGATGATTGAGACCTTACATTCCTATAGTCCGTCCAAGCAAAGAAAACATTCTGGCAAGATGGGAAAATAACTCCAGCTCGGTTAATATTGGTTAAAAAATTATGAATCTGGTATTAAATTGTAGGACCCAATGTTTCTAACAATTGAAGACCGAATTTAGAATTTTTTAAACAATATTGACTGATCTTGAGTCATTTTCCCATCTTGCCACAATGTCTTCTTTGCTTAGATAGACTATATCACAACCCTCCTGGTACCCTTTTTATTCAATAACATATTCCTTCAATGTTTATGGCTCACCAAACAACATAATAGTCTGTCCAAGCAAATAAGACATTCTAACACGAAGGAAAAATGACTCCAGCTCGGTCAATATTCGTCAAATATTATAAATTTAATCTCAAATTGTAGGAAATATTCTGATCTATAATTGAAGACCAAATTTATACTCTTTGATCCAACACTGACCGAGCTGGAGTCATTTTCCCATCTTGCCAGAATGTCATATTTGCTTGGAAAGGCTATAACATCAGCTCCACCCTAACGGGAGTATGGGATGCAAACGACCATCGGCCTTCAGTGTTCTTCTTCTTTTTCCTTCTTACCATTTCATCTCGTTAGTAATAAATATTGACGAAGAGAGGAGCAGAGGAATAGAAGAGAAGAAGAAGAAAATGGAAGATAACTATATTTGATTGATGAGGAACATTGAAAAAATTAGGGATAAATGTCTGTTGATTTTGAAGGAGGAAAAATAGCAAAGACTACAAAATGTATAATAGAGTACAGAACTATAGATATTTATTTAATGTAAGAATATTACCTCCACATAATTATATATTTCGTGTCAATTCAGATGACATAACGTGTTGAAATTACATATTATTTATGATTCCAAAACTTAATCATAAAATGCTTTCTCATAATACTTTTTAATAAATTGCTGAACTCCAAACAGGGCCCACGCGTGGGTTGTGCTGAGTGTGCGACTGCACAGGGCGCTACGGCCAAGGGGGCGCCACGGCGGCTGATGTAATTTTTTAAAACTGAGGGAATTTTGAAAATTTCAATTGGGCTATTAGAATATTTTTTTCATTATTTGATGAAAAACTTATTTTATCAACAACTTGAATCCACAAGATATTATTTCCTCTGCATAAACTCATTCATCATAAATCAATAACGATTAATGTATGAAGCAAGTAATGTATGACAGAACTGATGAAACACCGTCAACCAATAAGATAAAAGCAGGCGGGGCATGAAGGCGTGTCCAAGTCAAAACTGAAACACCACCCGTTAACTGCTGCCATCTACTGGTTGAATTTGGAAACTTTTCTAACCGATGTTTTTGCCCATTTTGATCGTAGGCGGAGCTTGGAGGAGTGTCCAATGGAAGTTAAAGCAAGTCACCCTATTGCTGCTACTCCCATCTGCTGGCTGAATTTGGAACTATTTCGAATATTATTAAAGAAAGTTGGGTAGAGCAGTGAAAATGGTTGAAATCTTCAATTTCCTTGTTATTGAGTCTCCGATTTTTTGTTAAAACATCTTTACTTCCAGTGAAATGGAATATTCATTATTTTCAAAATTTATTATTCCCTTCCTTATGTGCTCTCAAATAAACTAATAAAATAAATTAATCAATAATTAAAAATTCGATATCTTATAATGATAAAGTACGGTGCAATGTGACAGTTTTGCTCAATGTAGATCCTTTAGTTATTCTCTATTAATTCCTTTAGGCTTTTGCTTATCACGTATCCAATACATGAAATAACGAAACAATTCGTTGGGATGCATTAAAATAAGCAAGTCCCTATAATTCTTTTTGCCACACCACATGCAACATTGGGATTGCTTATGAGAAAAATGTGAACCTGCAAGGCAGCTACAATCATGTTTGTCTTTGAATATATTATAATAGGTTAGATTGCAATCGTTTGGTAATGGGGTCAAAATCTCGCACAGGGCGCCAAAAAACTACGCGAGGGCCCTTGCTCCGAACATTCCAATGATTAGATCTTTTATGAAAATGAAATTAATAATAATTTATTATCGAATTTGATTATGGAATCCGAGTATTACTAGCGTATACTGATCGAAAGTAGGTTCAGAATAAACGATTATGATGGGACCATTTCTATTTGAAAAAATAATATTCTAGGAAATGTGAATTTCCACTATCTGATAAAGACTACTTACCATACTTGAAAAGAAATAGTACCAGTATCTATGTGATTATTCTTTAATAATAATCTTCTATAATTTAATTTTATACAGTACTTCTATACACAGTTCATATAATTGTCGCTAACATCTCGATTATTGAAGAGTAATAAAATTAATCAAGTTAAAAAGTAACTTCACTTTACACGAGGGGTTAGTTGCTGATTATGTTGCAATTGATAAGAGTTATCAGAATCACTCGAGACACCTAGCGGTCAAGTGCGAACCAACTTGATGATAGTTCAATCTTCTACCAACAGACCGCGTACAAGTCTGTAAGACTAGTTATAAAGCTGGATTGTTATAAAAATGATAATTATTGTTTTTGTTGTTGATTCTGAGCAGAAAGGGAATACCTAATTATTATTACAGGACCAGAAGATATTATTATCATGAGTTATCTAACAGAAACACATAGATTGTGATGTAACATTCAAATAAATTGCATTTAAAAATCACCATTCAAGTTTTCTGAAAATTTTCCTTTAGCACAAGGAGTAGCCTACCTATGTATTTCAAAAATAGAACCGAATAAACTATGTAAATTATGTTAAATATATTATTTTGATGATTTGCCTGTTTTCATAGGAAATCTATTATCTTTAATCCTCCCTTTCTCAAGTATTTTCACTTTCAATTCATTTCAACAGAAATAAACAATTTCCTCTCTCATTCCGAAAAGATACAAAAAAATCAATTAGAGAATTCTTAAAATTAGAGAAAATTAATTAAGAATCACCAGTGCTTTATTTTCCCTGAAGCTTAAAAAAATCGGCTAAAAATTTATAAACTCATTCAAAAACTTGCCAATGCAAAGTTCATACTCCTCAGCAGAAATACTTGCTCATTCATGAACTGACTAATTGAATTACAAACGTTTTCTGAGTCTCAAAGTTGTGAAAAATACCAGAAATTTCATTTTTAAAAGCTCTAAAATGTTTTAAAAGACCATCAAATTCTAACACAATTTCCAGAAGTAGTAATAGACACAGACAGTATTCCAGACAATACCTCCTTTTATGTATATTCATGTAAGTATGAAAGATAGTAAAGTTATATACCGTAGTATGCAAGTATAATGCGAATAGAGAATCATTTCAGATTGCATTCAAGAACTTTATTCCTACTTCTGGTCGTAAGTTCCACATTCAAAGTCACATTTATTGCGAAAACAATATTTAAAAAAGTACGAAAAAAGAAAAACAGGTAATGAGATATAACTGTTCTGACTACTTTTATCATTTTACAAGATGGGAGAAGAAATTTAATAATAGAAAAAGCGAGAATCTATGTGGGATTGAGGATTATTATAGGGAAAAAGTACGAGCCATTTCAACGAAATGAAAAACAATCAAATTTGCAGGGGGGTTTTGTTTGTTGAAAACTAGAGATAGAAGAGATGAAAAAGAGAGAGAACATCTTTCTGATTCTACAGTGAAAACTTTTCGTATTATTGCTTCTAATCCGCGAAGAGCAAAATAATTTTCCTTTTTCCTCCTACTCCTGATACTCATCCTCCTCCTTCCCCTCCTCCTCATCCTCCTTTCCTCTCCTCCTCCTCCTCCTCCTCCTCTCCTCTCCTCATCCTTCTCCAAGTTCCACCACATAGGTACAGTGTATAACAATTCCAAAGAAGAAAACAACATTCCCGTGTCCTTTAATACGAAAACCCGAGTGCTGAGATAAAAAACCACTTGCATTTCGACATTATTTTTCTCCTTTTCCTCTTGAATTTGCTATCTTCCTTCCCCAAGATTTCCATGTCTCATTCTCCAATAGAAACTAAGAGTTCCAGACAAAGACAGTAGTATTTTCAGGAATATCAATGAATGATCAAAAAATGATAGTAGAGGAGAAAGAAGAGACAACTACCCATTGACTTTAGTTATTTTATAAAGTATCATCAATGTGTAACAAAGTTGAATGATACAAATATGTAAATTATATCCAATAAACAACAAAATTTGTTAGTACAGTAGTACTGAATTTTTGTAGTTTTCCAAAAAAATTATGGCAAGAGGTCGGTATTAGATCATGAAGAGTTCTGTTTAATTATATTCATCTATAAAAAATAGAATAAATGAGTAGAAGATGGGAAAGCGAAATCAAATTTCCATCTAATTCCATACAGCATAAAACTATTGAAGTCTACTACTGGCCCAAGTTACACAATAAAAGTAAAACTGAGTCCAAGTTCTATAAATAGATTCTTCAAATACCAACTTGATAGAATCTTACCAGCCTGAATACATAAATAAATCTTATATTAGCACAAGATCATCAATAGTAAATCAGTGAAAGTTTTTGTCTATGAAACACCATCCATCATTTTCTTGCTAGCAGCCATTTCCTAAGACAGAACTCACGAAACACCGTCAACCAATAAGAAAAGAGCAGGCGGGGCATGAAGGCGTGTCCAAGTCAAAACTGAAACACCACCCGTTAACTGCTGCCATCTACTGGTTGAATTTGGAAACTTTTCCAACAGATTTTTTCGCCCTTTTTGATTGTGGGCGGAGCTTGGAGGCGTGTCCAATGGAAGTCGAAGCAAGTAATCCTATTGCTACTGGCATCTGCTGGCTGAACTTGGAACTATTTCAAATGCTATTCAAGAAAGTTGGTTAGAGCAGGGAAAATGGCAGGAATCTTCAATTTCCGATTTTTTGTTAAAACATCTTAATTTCCAGTGATGATACCCAATATTTTTTTGTAAAACATTTATCATTCCCTTCCTTATGTTCTTTCAAGGGAACAAATAATATAAATTAATCAATAATTAAGAATTCAATATTAAAATGATCAAGTATGGTGCAATGTGACAGTTTTGCTCAATGTATATAGCCTTCAGTTATTTTTTATCAATTCCTGTAGGCTTTTGCTCATCACGTATCCAATAGCCTACATAAAAAATACGAAACAACACGTTGTGATACATTAGAATAAGCAAGTCCCTATAGCCTAATCCTTTTTGCCATACTACATGCAACATTGGGATTACTAATGAGAAAAATGTGATCATGCAAGGCAGCTCTATAGAATATGTTGTATTGCATTCGTCTGGATATGGGCGGGGGGCTGCCAAAATCTCGCACAGGGCGCCAAAAAACCACTTGAGGGCCCTGCACCAAGCCTCTAACTCTTGCTTGAGCACACATTTTTTCTGGTGATTTGAAGCAACGTAAACGAGATGAACATCAAAATATAAAATATTCATTTTTATCCTTAAAAAAAAATCAATAGCACTAATAGCAATACTCATCAACTTGACATCATCAATAATAATATTATATCATCAATATGGTTCTCCATCATCAGCATATCTAATCTAATCTAATCAATCTTATCAAGAAAATAATCAGTACGGTATCGACATAATTAGCATACATGATCATCAGTTTTAATGAGATCTATGAGATCGATGACGCTTTAGTTCGTCATGATCATAGATCATTAAGCACGGAACCATGAACATAGCCTACATGATTGCAGGATTCTCTTCCATGAAGATTATTAGTATTTGAATAATCAGCATACATGATTTGACATCATCAACATCAAACATAAGTATCAAACATCAACTTTTGAATAATATCATCAAACCCCAAACATTAAGAAATTTCCTAACATCAATTATCATCAATATCATTATACATTACTTTTCATTTCAAGAATCATCAGCATGCAGAGTACTATATCTAATCGTCAAAATCATTAATATCGACATCACTAACATACACAATATTCTATCATCATTATCAATAAGATAGACATAATCAACTATCAGAATCGACACCAGGACACTTCTTATGATGATCATCAAAATCATCAGCATTTTGAATAATCATCACCCACTGGCGACACAGACAAAATAGGTGAAGTACTGTACAGTAAAAGATACGGGTACTTCACCTATTTCGTGGGCACAAGCCGCCAGTGTCTTCACCATCAGTATTATATCGACACCAGTACACATAATATGATAATTCGTCATCATTGAAATCATCAGAATTTTGAATCACAACCATCTCTATCGACACCAGCATACGTGACTCTTCATGATTAAAATCATCAGAATTTCGTCATCATCACCAGCATTCTCCATAATCAAAATCATCATCACCACCGTTCACGTTATTTCATCATCGAAATCGTCAGCATTCCTGATGATGATCATTAGCATGGGTTTGAGCTGGCAGCTGTACTTAGTGCGGGTTGATCAGTCGGGTCAGGCAAGCATGAAGATGATAGGTGAGCAGGGGAAAAAAGATTTTTCAAAATTCGCGCGCTCGCACACACCTAGGGGGCACTCAACATTGACTATCGAACCGTGAGTCTCTGGCTCTCCACTGGTGACAGATGGCCATTACTCTCTCACTCCCTCAATCTCTCTCTCACACTCTCTCTCTCTCTCTCTCAATATCTCTCAATCTGTGTTTTTCTTCCCCTCCCGTCATCAACACATACTCCATATTTTTTACCATCGATTTTTGATTGATATCGTACCCGTGCTTTTGACGTGTATCGTGAAAAATGATGAGATCGGTTCTGGTTTTTTGAATGAGTTTTGCATTCTTGTAAGAGATATGGAGGAATAATCAGTAGGAGTTTTCGATTATTTTAATGAAAAGGAGGTTTTGTAAAACAACGGTAGTGTGCGTATTTCTGAACTATAAACATTACTACGGCAAATATTTCACAACACAATCACAATATTAATCACTTGTATTTTGTGACTTTAAAGTTGACATTTTTAAAATTTTTGGTTGTCAATATGTATCAATAACCAAGAAGTGACTGAGTGAAAATCAATTTTTGTGACTGATCACTCAATTTTTTCCAACTATTTTTGTGACGATTCAGTCATCAAAGAAGATTTCGGTGATAGTCTCATTTCATATTAAGAGAGAAGAATTCCATGTAAAATATAAATTTACACTTTCATCAGAGATGTTATGGAACGTATCCATAATTTATCCAAATTTAAACTTTGTGGATCTGGCAACCTTTGATTTGACTTACCTAAAAGATAAACGATAGAGAATGTATTCATTCAACTGAATAATTGAGAAAAATGCATCCTAGAATTGAGAATGATATTGTAATGATCACCACGATTCCATAAAATCTGTGCATTTTACACTTGGAACTCAACAAGATACACTTGGAAACTTGAAAAGGTCTCCCTAAATAAAAACTTTACACTTGAGTAGGTGTAATCAAATTGAAAAAGTATTTATACAAGTTTTTGGTGTTTTTTCCAATATTGGAAATCATATTTTCATCTTATTTCAAACAGCATAAAACTATTGAAGTCTAGTACTGGCCTAAGCTACACGATAAAAGTAGAACTGAGTCTAAATTCTATAAAATATAAGTTCTTCAATACTAACTTGATAGAATCTAATCAGCCTGAATACATAAATAAATATTATATTAGCACCAGATCGTCAATTGGTGAATAGTAAAATAGTAAATCAGCGTAATTTTTGTGTATGTTACACCATCCATCATTTTCTTGCTAGCAGCCATTTTCTAAGAACTCATGAAACACCGTCAACCAATAAGATAAGAGCAGGCGGGGCATGAAGGCGTGTCCAAGTCAAAACTGAAACACCACCTGTTAACTGCTGCCATCTACTGGTTGAATTTGGAAACTTTTCTAACCGATGTTTTCAGCTATTTTGATCGTAGGCGGAGCTTGGAGGCGTGCCCAATGGAAGTCGAAGCAAGTCATCCTATTGCTACTGCCATCTGCTGGCTGAATTCGGACCTATTTCGAATGTTATTCAAGAAAGTTGGGTAGAGCAATGAAAATGGCTGAAATCTTCAATTTGTTTGTTATTGAGTTTCCGATTTATTGTTAAAACATCTTTATTTACAGTGAAATGAAATATTTATGATGATACCCAATATTTTTCTGATTTTTCAATATTTTTCTATTTGATAGGGTGGGCGCCCGCCAAAATCTTGCACAGGGCGCCAAAAAACCACGCGAGGGCCCTGATTCAATTCAACTAAGAGATGATACTGATACTGGCGATTACTAAAAAAAGTTTTTCACAAGGTTTACTGATAAATACTTTAATCGAAGTCAATAAATTAAGAGGTGATAGCCTACTGATTTATACTGGGCGATTTTCCAAGTAAAAACCCAATGTTCATGATAAACAGACCGAGTGTCAAGCAAGGTATTCCTCACCTCTATTTGTACACCAAACCTCTTGATCCGGTTGTTCGTGAAAGGAAGGGGAATCTCGGATTTGATGAAGCGTTCCCATTTCATCACTTTTCAACCATCCCCCCCCGCTGCCCACAACCCCAATTCCGTCATTTCCACAGATCTAATCCCCCTTTCACCCCCCCCTCCAATCAACAACACTGGAACTTCCACCCCTACCCCCATGATAGGGACCTGGTCGAGAAAAGAAGACATTCTGGCAAGATGGGAAAATAATTTCAGCTCGGTCAATATAGCTTCAAAAATTATAAATTTGGTCTTGAATTGTAGAGAAAAATGTTTTCTACAATTTGAGATCAAATGTATAATTTTCAAACCAATATTGACTGAGCTGGAGTCATATTCCCATCTTGCCAGAATGTCTTCTTTGCTTGGACAGACTGTAGCACAGAAGGGAGGGGTTCCAGGTCCATCGGACCATTTGCAAATTGCAAATTAGATTTTAATTGCTGGCAGTTCCCTCTTCTTATCCTTATTCCCTTTCTTTATTCTATTTCCTTTTGTTTCACTTCTTTCTCCGCCTACTCCTCTATTTCTTCTATTTTCTTCCTATTTCTTTTCAAGGAACTGATTAGTTTATCATCCTCTTTCACTACAAAATAACATACACTGTAAAATTGAGAGTAAAATATAATGAAAATAATTTATCAGATATAATATTATATCATTATTCATTTTATTTATTCGAGAAATTGCAATAAAGGGTAAAAACACAGCATTGGTGTCCAAACGTCATTTTCCCAAATATCTCACTTATCTCTTTGTTCTTGTCTGATCTCCATTTTAATAAGTTATTCAACTTTTGCAAAAGTATGCCTTATTCTTCAAAACACATAATTATAATAATTTTCTCTCAATTTTCCTTTCACTATGCGTACATTGTGCGTTCTGCTACCACTGTAGTTTCTATAAATTCCTAAACGTCTTCATTTTTATACTGTATCTTCCAAATAATTTTTATCAATTTGATGACAAGGAATTTCAATCTATGCAAAAATTGATCTGTTTATGGGTGAAGTAGAAGAGGATGCTCTTATGCGTCAACTTCGCTTACATCACTCATGTAATGTACCAAGTGGATTAATAAAAATATCAGTTTATCTATTTATCTCGTGCCTCAGCTTCGCCCACATCACTTATGTAATGTACTAATTGAAATAATGAAAAGAATTATCTATTTATCTATCTATGCAGTAAATAGTCACTGAAAATCTCGTACCCTGTTGTCATCTAAAACATTTTATACTTCTCAATTCCTTCCAAGCAAGTTAACCCTTCATTGATGAGATGCTTCAGGGGGGAGGGAGACTAGCAGGGGAAGATCCAAGACGTATAGTCTCTCCAAGCGAAGAAGACATTCTGGCAAGATGGGGAAATAACTCCATCTCGGTCAATATTGGATCAAAATTTATGAATTTAGTCTTAAATTCTAGATTAGAATGTTTTCTACAATTTGGAACCAAATTTACAGTTTTGGAATTAATTTTGACCAAGCTGGAGTCACTTTCCCATCTTGCCAGAATGTCTTCTTTGCTTGGACAGACTATATTTCTCCGTTAATGAGATTCACTTCCAAACAACTCATTCTCTATCTTCCGGGGGGAGCCCCACTCCCTGAATGTCTTCTCACCCCATAAACTTCAATCCTTCCAGAGCAACAGACCCCTTTTCAGTTCTTAATCACCCCCTTTTTTATAACTCCCCCCAACTATCAAGAACACAACCTGCGTCCCAAACTTCTTATCAACATCATTATCGTCTTCGAAAAGATCATCAGTATCATCTAAAAATCAATTTACTATCTTATAAGTCCGTTTTTAATTTCATTTACACACTAAAAAAAATTATGCTCATGAAAACAAAAGCTTGATTCGAAATTGTCAAATTATAATCAAATGTTATTTTTCCTTCCCTGCTTTTTTCATCAACAATACAGTGATTCAACAATTCCATTGTTATGAGACCCACTGTTTTCATTCTCATCAATCGGTAAGTTCATTGCAAATCAATGGTAATCTTCTCCTTTAAATAATTCCTGTTAATTCATGATATCACTCAGATCTCCTTGATATTAATTCATAATTCACATTACCTCTATGAAGAAGTGTAAAAGAACCTGATTTTTGTCATTCAAATACTCTGATGATTTCATCACCTACTTGATATATTACTGATTTACAGTTTAATAGATTCACTGTTTACATGGATGATTTCTCACTACTTGATAAATTATCGAATCAAGTTCAGTAGATTCAGTCAATGAGTGAAATTATTCACATTTTAAAAAAAGTGGATGATGCTAGTAAGGACTGTAAACCTGTGCGTGGAAGATTGATTACTTTTTCATGACCAATACAATGGAAGAAGAGTTCAAACCTCAAACTAAACAAGAGGAGACTCCTTCATATTTATTTATTCATCGTTACAATTTATTGCGACTTGATAGCAAGTTTTTTAAGTAAAGTAAAATGATGATAATGAGTAAGTGAATGACGATGTTTACATGATGAATGGAAGTTTACATTACAATTTTAACTTTGAAAAACACTTTTCACTTTAAAAAATTCTGAATTCAGTAGAACTCCAACAATAGGCTACATCTTATCATGTGATCCAAACTGCTATCTATGAGACAATGTAATTCACAGGAAAATGAATTACCAACGAATATTCTGAACTGAATTTTAAGGGACACAACATTTTAAAGCGTAGGCGACAAAAACAGTAATATTGGCCGCCGTGCTGGATTTGTTATCTGTTAGTGACGTGAGAAGTCAAGTCAAGAGTGGGTTTTAAACACATTTTGCCAAAAGCAGAGCCCGCAAACCCAAAAACGAGCAAAAACTTGTAGACAGCAGAAAACGCCGAGCTACGAATTCAGAACTTATTTTCTCAAAAAGAAAGAGAAAAGAGGAGAAGAGAGAGACAATGAGAGTAAGAGATAGAGAGAGAGTGTCTAAAACAGAAATTTAGAGAGTTGCAGTGTGCATTGGGGAGAGAGAGAGCGAGAGAGTGAAAAGAGTTTATGAAAAAATTGAGAGAGGTTGAGCTTGAGAGAGAGAGTGAGTTGAAAATAGAAGAATCAATAAGGATAGAGTGTGTAAGAGTGAGAAAAAGATAAATATAGTTCTAGAGTGACAGAGAGAGAAAGAAAGAGAGAGAGAGAGAGGGAAGAGGTGCAAAATGATTTGAGAGAGTTGGAATAAGGGAGGAAAAGAAGCTAGAGAGTGTAAAAGAGAAATTCAAACAGTTGAAGTGTGTATAAAGTAAGAAGCGAGAAAAAGTAGTGAGAAAGAGTGTGTGTGTGTGTGTGTGTGTGTGTGTGTGTGTGAGAGAGAGAGAGATAGAGAAAAGAGAGAGAGAGAAAGATAATGTGGGTGTGGAGAAAATGTGTGAGCAGCGAACTTTGAATTTTAATCCAAGAAAATCGGGAAAACAGGGTCTCGACTTTTCCGCGAGCATATCCACTGACACAAACCGTCTCTTCGGAAAACCGGATTCAGCCACATTTCCACCTTTCCCCCCCTCCATCCACAATACTATACAACCTAGTATGCGTTCACCATTGAGCTGAGACCATGTTAGGGAGAAAGAAAAACTGAGTTTTCTTCGTATTCTTTCTATTCATCTTCCTTCCTTTTCTAATCTGAAGCCATCTTTCCATTCAGTCAATCATGTTTTCTGTGCTCTTTCTCCTCCATCCCCCTTCCGTTTTCTTCTGACAAATATTCGATTCTCTATTTTCCAACACACGCAGTTGATGTGAATAAAGACGGTAGAGAAATATGACAGAAAAGAAGGATGATTAAATGTGGGAATGAGAAGAGAATGGGGATTTAGGAGTGAAAAAATTAGTAAAATAAATTTTGGAAAAAAGGATTATCAGAACAATGGTGATGACTAGAGTGGAAGGAGAAAGTAGAGTAGTAATAGAGGAAGGATTCACTTAATCTTTCTTTTCCTTTTATATTTATATTTTTCTCTTACATTGATTTATCTCGCTCTTTCAGCTTTTCTCGCTCTCTTTATTCTACTCTTCTACTCCTTTTAATGAAACAAATAAACAATTTGCTTTTTTGCACATTTGCTTTTCTGATTTAAATCCATTTGAAAAATATTCATCTTCATTGACTACTCTTAATCATTTGTCTTTCTATCGGTTCCATCAGTTCTTTCTATCTTCCTTCCAACGAATCTTATCACCTTTTACTCATTCCATCCTCTTCCCTCTACCACATTTTCCTCTTTTCCCCTTCCTTCTTCTTCCTCATCTGTTTCATCATATCGTCCTCTCTTTCTCTCTTGCTTCCATCACATCTTATCACCTCCTCCTCTCTTCTTCATTCTCTCTCACTCTTCTTTTCCCTTCCCATCTGCATCTTCGTATTCTCTTTTCTCCTCTCTCTTTCTTTCCTCCTTCTTCTTCTCCATCATCATCCTCGTATCCTCCTTATTCCTAATTCCCTCTTCCTTTAATCGCATCTCTCCCTTCCGCCTTCCTCTTCCCATTTACCGCCAGTCAAAATCCTTCCGTTGTCATATACCCTTCCCTCCTTCCACACCCAAAACTGCAGTTGACAACGCCACCAAACTCCCCCCCACAACAAAACCCACGTAGGGGCGTACAACCTCCCCCCACCAAAAGTATCCCCATCACGCATGACTGCTCGCAATGCATAAATATGGATGCCACTAACCTCTGTCTTTCCACATACCATCATACAAGACACCTTACTCGCTTACTCTAAAAATTTCATTGTTTTCGATTCTTTAATAAATGCACATTATGTACTTTCCAAAATGGTCAAATAAGTGAAAAAATTAGTAGTGTTAATGATTACTGTCGGCTGTACACATTACAACCTTCAGTCCACTAGCAACTGCAACTAGAGCAGCTGCTCAAAAGAGCACAACTAGAGTGCAACTGGAGCACAAAAGGAGCAACTAGTCCACTAGGTTGTGGGTTCAATTCCCAGTAGGCATGGATGTTTATCACCTCATCAATCATTATTCATTACCCACGGACAAGTGCTTATAAGGGAATCATCCATGACTCTTCAATCTCCTTCACCTGATTCAACTTCTCATTTTTGTTCGATTTTTAACGCGCATTGTTTTACTATCGTTATTCAACTCGAGAATTGATGATGAGAACAAACTGTCTACAATCGTAGAGCTGACAAAAAAGTTAGAAAATTTTGCCTTTCTCTTGTACGTGATGTAAACGACTAACTGCTGATGTGAAGTATCTATTTTATTCCCTTCTTATTTCAAAACATCATCTAGGCATAGCTTAATGACTCGTATTGATAACATCAGCTGTTGGAACACAAAAGAAGCAGACGAAACCACCTAAATTTTTGGCGTCGGCTGTAACGATGTACTGTAATTCCTTTGAATTAAACAAGCTCATACCAAATGAAGTAAATAAGAAACTTACCTTAATACTTGTGGAGCATTCAGTTGTAAGGATTCAGCTGTAAGGTGTGCCCTCTCTGTAAAATAAGATTAGTGAGTCAATAAAACTTCAATGGGATGCGTCCAAGTAATATTATTGTAATTATAATAATATTGTTATAAAATACCAGGTCCATTGAACGTATGTTCGAAAAGTACCAACTAGGGAAACAGTTTTTCATGATTTTCTAATCCCTTGTTACCTCTAATTATCTATCGATACCAGAGAAAATTTCATTCTTTTTTAAATCGATTATAGTGGTTGTAAAAACTGTCCAACTTTACAAACTGTTAAAACAAACTTTAAAAACTGTCCAACTTTACAAACTGCCCTCTTTCAACTCTCCTGATATCTTCAAAACTCGTATAAAATTTGATATTATAATAAATAAATAGTTTATTAATGGAAGCAAAAGGCTTATAAGCCCATTATGCCTCCTATACACAATACAATAATATTCAAATATCATAAAGTAGAGATGAAAAAAATGAAAAAAGTTAAATCAAACATAAGTTACAAGCGAACTTTTGACTAATTGCTAGTGGAAAAAAAATTTTGAATAATTATAAACGTAGGAAAATAAAATAGAAACTGATCAAAAATTATTAAGAAATACAAAGAAATAAGATTAAGTTAGATAATCAAAAATTATAACAACTACGATGTAAGTTGTAATGCGATGCCTTCAAATACAAGTACTAACTTAATTCAAAATTCGACGATCACTCATATCTTTTGAAGGAGCTAAGATTCTTAGTGTCAAGCTTTTTATCATTATTATTCAATGCATTAAAGTTTTTCAAAGATGTGAAATCTCATAATAATAAGGTTCAAATGCTGAATTCTCCTCTCCCAATACACATAAAGGGGATTCAAAAACTCTAATTATTGAATTGTGTCCAGTAAAACGATCTACCTTATGGTGTAGGCCTATCAATATATTAAAGATATACTTTAGAAAGCACTAATCTTCTTATACATAGCCAATGAGTGTGGGTAGTTTCTAATGACAGAAAACTGTCATCGAGAATTTCTGAGAAGTGAACATAACATTCAGGCCATTTCAAATATTTCTCAAATTTTGGAAAAGAGATGTTTTGGACTAAATTTTCTATGTTTATATACAATACTCATATTTCATAATTCCAAATAAATGAATGAATTGATGAACACTAAATTAATACTATATTTGATAGATACTCCAGCTAATCACCCAAATGCATTTGAAAAATAAATTCAAAAAATGTTCATCTTCTTTGAAAATTACAAACAGTTTCAAACGTAGAATTCCACTAAATCCCTGACAGACAGACCTTCATCCCTGTTAAGACTCGATGGACAGGGTGAGGGGGGTTTTGTAGGGATGATCTCCCCTGAAGCGTCCATATTGCTTTATGACTTGCAACCATGGAAACCACTCATGCGTGCTCGCAAACATTTTAGGGGACGACGTCTTTAGAAAAGTCACCTCTCTTCCGATGGCGTTGAAAGAGGGGGAAAGTTTCATCATTCCCAACTACTTTCGACACGGAATAACTTGATTCAAACTGTTTGAATTGGATTTGTTGTATTGTTGAAGGATTATTATGATTAAATCAAGTTTGGTTTGTAAGGAAGTAACAGACAATCCCCTAAAACTGGTTCCCATCCTCTCACTTTTCATATTATCAACTTAGGCTATCGTTTAAATATAATGATAATGAGATCCACTAAAGTAATAATAATATTTATCCAATATATTATCGTATCTTACATTATATTATCAATACAAAGTGCTTTCACAAGTGTGGTATAGTCTGGTCAAGCAAAGAAGACATTCTGGCAAGATGGGAAAATTACTCTGGCTCGGACAATGTTGATTCAGAAATTATAAATATTGGGTCTAAGATTGTAGAGCAGAATATTTCCTACAATTTCAGATTAAATTTATAATTTTTGAACTAATATTGGCCGAGCTGGAGTCATTTCCCATCCTCCCAGAATGTCTTCTTTGCTCGACTACACTACTTTCCACATAATAAATCATTGTGACCGAGGACCCTATTGCTCAACTTGGGAAGGTCTTGACAAAAAATTCGCGGCATCACAGAAAAAATTTGGGGTTTTATGAATGAAGTATAGGCCTAGCTGAAACTGGAACAATGAGTCAGCTGTGCAAGTGCGGTTAAAATGTTTCAAAGTATGATAGTTGCATATTATTTTATTCTCATATTATATTTTTTCTACTAGGTTCTACTAGCGATTAACTTACAGTATTTACAATACCCTATTCACGATAACATTAGATGAAGTACACAAATTTTTTGCGTATACAGTAAGTGCTTATAAGTATGGGGTGACCGACCACCTTACCACGACAAATCATAACCAAAACCAACCATAACAAATACACGAATCAGAAAAGCATTGGCAATGCGTAGGCCTATGTGTGCGTGCGTATGTGTCAGCAATTTCTTGCTGTCGGTACAGAGCCATATCATAATTTGTCTCAAATTATTGTGAATGAGTTATTGTAGTAGTAGTAGTAGCTACTCCACCTAAGATATCAGTTACAAATTTGTAAACTTTCTATTGATAATGTGTACGACAACCCTTTGTTACACTTTTAACCTACAAAAAGCCTACAATTAATCGAACTGAAACCGAAAGTAACCCTGTTCCAAAATATCACGGCACACGTGTCTTCCCACCAGACAATTTCCTTCACTCAGCTGTGAAATACATCAAAGAGTATATAATTTTGGTTTCGGGGACAGAAGCACCCAATTTTACCCCAGCTGACAAGTGATGACATTTTGGGGTTTGTTACAAACCTCGTCCCCCCCCTACCCCCACCCCACTCTAAAAGACCCACCACGCTCGTTTACAGCAACTCTCAACAACATTTTCGGTTTGACAACAACGTTTGAGACAACAACTTGAGTACAAAATTTGTGGGAGGGACAAATTCGTTTGACAACCTTTAAGTAATTCTGTGTTTGTAAATGACGTCATATGTATGAAGATCCTGTCAGAAGAGAGACAAGGGGGGGGTTTAGGAAACAGAGTTGAAGTCAGTGTAGAAATGTTCGAGATTTCTGTTATTGTTATTATTTTAGCAATGCCGTCGGCTCGGTCATGTGTTGAAATGCTTCAACATCATCATCATCATCATCATCATCATCACCGCCACCATCATCATCATCATCTTCATCGTATTGTTGTTGAAAGGCAACGCTAATTAATATGACAACAACATCGCACGCCAAAAATCGTCGTATCCAACGAAATGTGCTTCAGAAGGCCTACACAAGTTACTTTCAGTCCAGTAAATAATTTCGCTGTGTTTAATTTGGTAGCGAGCGGGTGGGTCTTGAGAGTGTTGGTGACGTATTTCAAGAGTGTTTGTTGCTTCAAGCGATCTACCAATACACGAGAAGATAACGTTAAGGACTAATTTTCGTTTTTACAGAAATGTTCAATGTTGGTTTTTGTTGGCTACGATGAATTTCGAGAAGAAATAATTCAAGATTACTTATTTAGGATAGCCTAGAATTTTCGAAATCAATCTCCCATCAAATCATGTTCTTCTCATTGTTGGTTGTTGTTCTTAAAGTTCATCTATTCGTTATTCCAAATATCAGTGGTTTTGTGTGCTAGTAAAACGAGCAACTATCAAATGAAGTGGTCGAACTGATAGGTTTTGTATCAATAATGATATGATGTGTATTGCATTTCCTGAATGATGATAAATTGTTTATCATATCATATCAGGGCCTCGCGTGGGGTGTGCTGAGTGTGCGACCGCACTGGGCGCCACGGCCAAGGGGGCGCCGCGGCGGCTGATGAAAAACGGGAATTTTAGACATTTCAATTGGTCTATTAGAATAATTTTTTCACTATTTGATAACTTGAATTCATAAGAAATTATTTCCTCTACATAAACTCATTCATGATAATGAATTGATCAATTGAAAACCCACAATCAATGTATGAAGCAAGCCAAGAAACGCCCCTCTTGGATTTAATTCTATCGTTGGCTGACAACCACCTTACACTCTGTCGACCAATCACAAGGCAGTTTCCAATAAAAACTTCTCCCTAATATTTTTAAATAATTGTTGTAGTTTTTCAAACTTTTTCTGGCATGTCGGTATTAGATAATGAATATTTTGAGTTCTATTTCATTATATTCATCGTAAAAAATTAGAGTTACAGTAATGAGTATACGATGGGAGTGCGAAATCATATTTTCATCTCATTTCATACATCATAAAACTATTGAAGTCTAGTACTGGCCAAAGTTACACAAAGTAAAACTAAGTCTGAATTCTATAAATAAATAAATACATTTTTCAAATACTAACTTGATAGAATCTTATACCAGCCTTGATACATAAATGAATATTATATTAATTAGCACAAAATCATTAATAGTAAATCAGTGTATTTTTTTGTGTATGATACACCATTCATCTTTCTTTTTACTAGCAGCCATTTTCTAAGACAGAACTCACGAAATACTGTCAACCAATAAGAAAAGAGCAGGCGGGGAATGAAGGCGTGTCCAAGTCAAATCTGAAACATCACCCGTCAACTGCTGCTATCTACTGGTTGAATTTGGAAACTTTTCTAACCGATTTTTTCGACCATTTTGATCGTAGGCGGAGGCGTGTCCAATGGAATTCGAAGCAAGTCATCCTATTGCTACTGCCATCTGCTGGCCGAATTTGAAACTATTTCGAATGTTATTTGAAAAAGTTGGGTAGAGCAGTGAAAATGGCTGAAATCTTCAATTTGCTTGTTATTGATTCTCCGATTTTTTGTTGAAACATTTTATTTCCAGTGAAATGAAAAAATCGCCTGCCAAAATCTCGCACAGGGCACCAAAAAACCACGTGAGGGTCCACGCTGATATAGTAGTCTGTCCAAGCAAAGAAGACCCTCTGGCAAGATGGGAGAATGACTCAAGCTCGGTCAATTCTGGTTCAGAAATTATCAATTTGATCTGAAATTGTAGGAAACAAACTGATCAACTATTGAGATCACATTTATAATTCTTGAACTAATATTGACCGAGCTGGGCTCATTCTTCCATCTTTCCAGAGGGTCTTCTTCGCTTGGACAGACTATATCAAGAATGATACGATGTGTATTGCATTTCCTGAATGATAATAAATTGCTCATGCTGATAATCATGCATAATATATTAAACGAGAGCAATTCAATTGATAAGTCTTGTATCATTTCTGAATGTTTCATACTGAAAGTAGAAATTCGAACCATGGACACAACGTTTAACCATTGAGTATAGATATAAGTATACTATATAGTATAGTATATTGTATACGTATACCATAATCAATGGCTTAACACAGTGTAAACCTTGTTGTTTCAATAACCTGCTCCCAATACAAATAGTTGTATTTCGGGTCCATTTCGGCACTCCTCTGTCGGCTAGCTCACACAAGGGGATAATCCCCCACCATTCACACACACTGGAATGTTGTGAAAGCTGGAAATATCGGTGTAAAGTACACAAAGACCCAAATGCCGACACTAGGCCATGATATGCCCACTCTATCAATGTGTTTTAAGACTCTTTTTTCTTCACCGGTTTTTTGGGGGATTCACGGGATTCACACATTCCAAAGGATGGGCAAGAGAACAATATATGATGAGAATAGAAAAAAGAATTTTGTTCGGAATTTTTCAGGAATTTCAAGCGAGAATCAAGATTAGATAGAATTTGAAAGTAGTTGATGTAGTTGACATGGTAGTGCAGAGAATGTAGAGATAGATTAAAGAAACACTCACAGAGCGTATAGTGTGAACTACAGTAGCCTACTGTATTGTTCAATAATGATAGTGTTTTGTACCTTCAACAAAGAGCTTCAATAATTATTGTATTTGAATGAATACTGCCACGCGGGTTGATTTTAGATGGCCTTACATTTTATATATTTATTACATTGAAAAAAGCCCACCATTCCTCAATATAAAAGCTGGGAAATTTAACGATTATACGATAAAATTTATCGATTATGATTAATGATTATGTTTTCTTATGAAAAAGTTTATTATTACCCATCATAAATTCATTTTTCAGCAAGAATAAGGAGATGGAACAATTCACAAAATATTTAGTTTGCTCACATCCTGCTTTGCATTTTCTGACTTTATTTTCAGCGTCATTTGAATTCCAATTTTTTCATGAATATTTTTGGATTTGCTGTAGATACCTAGTTGTATTGTTGGCTTCATGAGTGGAAACATTCTACACTCAGTCATTAATCAGCATAGATTTGCTTAGAAAAAAAGAAAATTCAGAGAGTCATTTTGTTCAGAATGAGCATAATTTTTCGATCAATCATAATCATCCTAATTATGCTGATGGATAAGATACTTATTCAACAAATGAAGGACTATTCAAGTTCCACACACTGGTTTTTTTATAAATTAGAATGGATAGAATGAAGCTTTGCAAACGTGCGCAGAGAAACATCATATATTATCATTTGACAAGTTCTGTTCAGTCTAGTGAAATTCATAAAGTACGAGTAAAAAACGGGACGCCCACCAAAAATCGTGTTGTGTGGAACGGGTCTTAGAATATTACATGAGTGTTTTGGTTGGAAATGAGGGGTTGCAACTTACACCCAAGTATTTAAAAATGATGAATACCAAACTATTATTTTAGTAATGATCTTACGCCGCATAATAACATCTCGTTAAACGGGGCTGTTTTGAAGCTTTAAAAGGGAGGAATCTGAAAAAATAAAAATAAACGAGAACGATCTTATGATAGGGTCAAGGGTTGTAGGGGGGAGGTTGAAGAGGGGGGGTGTAGTGAAACCCATCGTTCCAAAATCACTTTCTCATTAGTGGAATTTCTGTGGCAGGGAAACCGTGGTATGGAAAAACGGGGGGTGGAAGAAAATAGAAAGAGGAAAATTGAGGAAAGTCATTAGGACCAAGGCACAAAAGATTCCGTTTTCAACGTCTAGTTGTAGGATATAAGGGCTGGAAAGAATAGATGAAGAGGAGAAGGAGGAGGGGTATATGAGTATAGTATGTCCAAGCAAAGAAGACATTCTGGCAAGATTGGAAAATGACTCCAGGTCGGTCAATATTAATTCAAAAATAATAAATTTGGTCTTAAATTGAAGGAAACATTCTGATCTACAATATGAAACCAAATTTATAGTCATTGAAAAAATATTGAACAAGCTTGAGTCATTCTTTCATCTTGCCAGAATATCTTCTCTGCTTAAACAGACTATAGTATAAAGTGTTGTATTCAGCTAAAGACGCAGTATTCGATGTGAGGGGGGAATGGGGGGGAGAAGAAAAAAGGGGAATTTTTCATTTTCCGGGTTTCTTTCAATACACTACTGCTGTGCTGTTACTGCTCTAAAGGCTGTGCTAAAGAAAATGTTTCCATTGAGCTTTTGTGTACTGTAATGTGTGCTGGAGTCCTATAGGGGGAAAGGGGTCGTTTTATGATGATAATGGGAGATTGAAAAAGAAAAAGATGTTCAATGAGAACAAAATGTTGATGAATAAAGAAGAAGTAGATGAAGAGTGAATGAGAATAAAGAGTGGCGAATTGAAGTAAAAGGAGGAGTGTGGAATGATAATAAAAGTACAAAAGTATTAAAGGAAAACAACTTTTCATTGAGAAAGTTCTCTCAAGTTGGAAAAAAGCGAGGATTTGAATTATTACATGATACAATAGATGAGTATAGTTTATTAATCATTCAACTGACCAATGGTATTGATCTCATAACCTACAGATCGTGAATCAAACTGCTATTTTACATTGGTGATACATTCTGTAATACTGTCAGTTTGTTGAATATTTTAGAGCAGTTTCCCATTCTTGTAATAAGAGTAAGGTAAGGTAATCACCATAATCCTACATTATCTATATTGAGACTAAAATACTTCATGAAATTCTAGAAGTCATGGCTCCTTGAGTTGATCAGAGACTTTTGTAAAAGGTGGAATCTAAATCAGAATCTGAAGTCTCCATATACGATGTGCAATGCATAAATTTGTGACACCTAATTTATGCAACATGCAATATGAATTCTGGATCTATTTGTTGTTAAAATATATTCATTCCATTTTTTTTCTAGTCATATTCGATTAGAGTATATGAAAATAGAACATATAGAATATGGAAAATGAACACCAAATGTACTATGTGGGACTTTTACTATGAATGTGGAGCGATCATTTAATTTATTAGTGCCAACAGTACTGGTACAATAAATATTCAAAAACTCTTATAGACAAAACAAAAACCACAATTATTCATGATCGATGAGTACTCTAAAAACATTACATAACTTACGATGGGTACGTGAAAATATTTTTTTCTCAGATTTCATGATTTTATCCATAGCATATCGATGTTTATTCTCCTTCTTCAGAAGTGGTATAGTGATATAAGTGATATTGTGGTGGTTATCCATATTAAATGGAAAAAGAAGATATTGACAAATAATCCTTTAATGAATAAGTAGTTTGACAATATCTTGTCTTTTTAATCAATTTGATGATTATTATCAATTCCATAACCTAATAATCTAGCAATCGTATGAGAACATGGAATAGCCCTTACTATTTCAATCCCAATTTTTATCAAGCATCAGACATTCTCAGAGCTCGCCTCACCCAAAAGTGACAACCACAACAAAATCCCACCGCTGAAGCCAAAAACCTCAAACCCATCGTCACAATAACAGCCCACATTTTTGCATTCACCGATTCCCAACCCCTGCAACAAGGAAGGAGCAATATGCAAAGAAGCCTGGAATACAACAGCAGCGACGGATATAGTCTGTACAAGCAAAGAAGACGATGTGGCAAGGTAGGAAAATTACTCCAGCTTGGTCAATATTGGTTCAAAAATTATCAATTTGATTTCAAATTGAAGATTGGAATGTTTCCTACAATTTGAGATTAAATTTATAATTTTAGAACCAATATTGACCTAACTGAAGTAATTTTCCCATCTTGCCAGAATGTCTTCTTTGCTTGGACAGACTATAGAATAGTAACCCCCCAACTTCTTGCTTAGGGGATGGTTTGTTAACGATGGAGAATACCACCCCTGTGGGGAGGGGGTGGGGAGACCCCACAACATTGACTGGGGGGACCCATGATCATATTGGACTTGCAAATGATACTTTTCCGTGCATCTCTGACAATCTCCCATTGTCTCTCTCCCCCCACACTCACTCTCTCACTCTCCCTCCCTATCTTGTCTCTCTCCTGTCCTCACTTTCCCTTACCGTGGATGCAAAGCGCCACCCTTATTTTCAAGCCCCCCCTTTCTCGCATCTTACACGCTCCAATGGCGTTGCAGCTAGACTTAGTGTTACCCCCGCTACCCCCCTCCAGCGGTCCCTAACCACCCACACAACAACAACCCCTTGGCAATAATAATAATTCGAGGGACTATGCCTTTCTCTTACCCCATCCCTACACCGACCTAGAGCATCCCCTCCCCACTACCTGTCCCCTTAAGTGTGCTTGTGTTAGTGTGTGAGTATTGTCAATGTCAAATATTTCCACATAACCCGATTGATAAAAAATACAATGCGAATGAAAACTGAAACTATATCTTACACTCTTGAGGAACTTTAAAAACTCGACTGAGTGGCTGTCAATGTTGTATAATCGTTCCATATTGAAATTAAAGACACTGATAATGTAATTTCTTACGTTTATTTTGGTACAGGACCATGGTTTCGTGGCAACACAGGTCACATTTTCCAAGCTGACTAAAAAATTCAAGCAGTGAGCATGGACTAAGAACTTGAAAATTCAAAAAGTTAAAGATCACCTATAACTTCTGCGCGTTCTACTATAGTGTGCGTTGATCATTACACTTTTATTCCATTTGCATTTGAAAAACAGTTTGTGTATGATATTATAGACTGTCCAAGCAAAGAAGACATTCTGGCAAGATGGGAAAATAACCCCAGCTCGGCCAATATTGGTTCAAAAAATATAAATTTACTCTGAAATTGTAGAAAACATTGCGATTTGCCTGGACAGACTATACCAGAAAATTTGGTGACAAAGACCTGTACAAAAATAGTGCTGCCCCATCTTGTAATGTTCAATACAGTAGTTGAATATCCGATACAGTATAGTCTGTCCAAGCAAAGAAGACATTCTGGCAACATGGGAAAATAACTACAGCTCGATCAATATTCGTTAAAATATGATAAATTTGGTTTCAAATTGTTGGAATTATTCTAATCTACGATTTGATACCAAATTTCTCATTTTCGAACCAATATTGACCGAGCTGGAGTCATTTTCTTATCTTGCTGGAATGTCTATTTTGCCTGTGCAGACAATAACCAACAATAGACACCGATCACTGCTCCAGAATGAGCATGATGAATATTCAATACACAATAGATTAGTCACTGATCGTATTCAATCTATGCACTGCCAAATAATACACTCGATGAACTCGAATAGATTCATGATTCTATCCAACTTAACATTCATAACAGCGTGCTGATGACCATCCGCGTTTTTTCCAAAAGTATTTTTTGAAACCGAGCAGCCCCCAATAATTTCGCCGCACGAGTTTTTATTTTACAACAAATGTTCAGTCGACCAAAACGATTATGGCAAGCATTTTCCACAAACTGTGTCTGTGACTGTGTACAGTTTCGGACAATACTTCATCCGATCTTTGTGTTTCACCCTGTATTTTACAACAAAGCCGGGGCCTTTTTTGGAAAAAATTCACTGGCGAAAAAAAGCCGGCCAAAGGAAAAATGTATATAGACCGTCCAAAAAATTAGACATTCTGGGAAGGTGGGAAAATGACTCCAGCTCAGTCAATATTGGTTCAAAAATTATAAATTTTGTCTTAAATTGTAAGGAAACACTCTGATCTACAATTTGAGACCAAATTGCTAATTATTGAACCAATATTGACCGAGCTGGACTCATTTTTCCATCTTGCCAGAATGTCTTCTTTGCTTTGACAGACTACACCGATCGGGAGCCTGCCAGATGAATATGCATGTATTGCTGGAAACCTAAAGGGGAAAGAGATGCAAAATAGAAAGGGGAAACAATGAAAAAGAAGCATATAGTGTAGAAATAAAACGAAAATAAAATGAGAAAAAAAGGCCGGGGGAGTGAATAGGAGAGGATTTTTTATCAAATGGCAAAGTACGTGGTAACGGGTGTGTTGGAAATAAAAAGGGTAGTTTAATAAAATGTGATTTCGTGTGTTGGGGGGGGGGATGGGAGGGGTTGGGGGTTGAGTAGAGAGACACAGGGTGGATAAAGAGACGACATTTTAGCCTATGCAATATCAGTATGGGGGTGCGGAGTGTGTCTTTTTTGGTGAGAAAGTCGCCACGTGGACTGCAAGTGTGAATTGTAATAGCAAATCCCTCAGATGAAAGGACAGATTGAGAGAGAGTAGGAGAGATATGATAAGAGGAGGGGAGGAGAGAGAGAGTGTGAGTGAGTGTGAGAAAGAGAGGTTGTTGAGTAGGGGAAGTCTGCCTGTCGTGTGCTTCTTCAATCCTTCAATAGAGGGCAATCAAGTCTATTGCTACATTGTAACTGAACTACTAATTTCACAATATGAATTAGATTGTGTGAAGATGAAAGAGTGGTGTGGTAATATAGAGTGAGAATATGAGCACATGATAATATCAATGAGTGTTATCAAGTGAATCAATTTTTATCTTATGAGTAGTGAAGAATTTTGAGCTTGCATATGAATAGGTAGGTAAGCCTACTTGAAAGTTCATAGAGTGAGAATATAAGCACATGTTAATGCTTACGAGTGTTATCAAGTGAATTATTTCTATCTCGTAAGTAGTGAAGAATTTTGAGCTTGAATATCATTTATTTAATTATTTACAAATAATACTTAATGGTAAGGTTCAACAGGCTTCAGCCCAAACCTTCCCTTTTCCAATTTAGAATGCAATACAGTAGGAATCAGAAGGCCTACTTGTAAGAATTGATATTGAAATCAAATGTTACTTATTTTTACATTTACTTGGATGTGCTTAGGAAAACAGATGGATTGATAATGGAATTGAAATCATCCTTTAAAACTGTACTAGAAAAACTACTTAAAAAGATTTTTCACTGAATCTACCCTGATTGAACATTCATAAATGATGAAAAAGACTTGAGACACTATTAATGACTGACTGTGATAGTATTAATAGGATATTAATCATTGATAACAAAGATAAATTGATATTTTCAAGCATGAAAATATAGAATGACAATAAAGAGTAGTAAAAACATGTTTCCCCCTTTTCTCCATTCAACACTTCTCCGTGAATTTCGGCACCTCCACCAAAACATAATTTCTCATTCGAGTCACCTTCTAGACACTTTTTAATGCTGTCATCCCTGTCTGGTATAGTCTGTCCAAGCAAAGAAGACATTCTGGCAAGATGGGAGAATAACTTCAGCTCGGTCATTGTAGGTTCAAAAATTATACCTTTGGTCTCAAATTGTAGATATTTCTACAATTTGAGACCAGATTTACAATTTTTTAACCAATATTAATCGAGCTGGAATCATTTTCCCATCTTGCCAGAATGTCTTCTTTGCTTGGACAGACTATAGCAGCCAGGTCTCCCGCCTTTCCACAGGAAAAAAGGGATAGGGTTTTCCCTTTAGAATGGAACAATAAAAGAGGGAAAGAATCAAGGATTGATGACATGGGAGCTGAATATACGTGACTTGAGTTCTGTTGAAAGAAGAAGAAGGGAGGTGAGAAAATTCTTGGGGTGAATGCCTATGGAATGAAGAAATGGAAGAGGATTGAGGAATAGAGCAGGGAAAATTAGGGGAAGCATTTTTACTTGCATTAGAAATTCGAGAAGAAAGTATTTTCCGTATGTGATATTTCAAAGAATATTTCTTGCGAAGCCTTCTACAAGTTCAAATTAAGAAGGTTTATATGGTTGACAATATTGAAATAATACTTTTGAACCTTCAATAACTTCAATACCTATGAACTTTCAATACCTTTGAACCTTTAAACCTGCAGTGTAAGATATGAAAACTGAGCGAAGCCACTAAGAAGAAGACTCTAAGAAGAATGGATTTATCCAATTTTTCATTTTGCGAAGGCCTCAAGTTCAGAAACTGGTTTAAAATTAAAATAAAAATTCTTTGTCTCTTCTCTATCCTTCAATTATTTTCTTCGAAACTGTGCTAAAAACATATTTCTAAGAACAGATCACCTCTCTTATTTTCGAAAAACAAACGGTACCGTAGTCAACTAATACATTGGAACAAGATTGAAGATATGACACCACTATACATATGTATATAGCCTATTAACAACCACTAAAGAAAAAACATCATCCAAATCAACATTATTTTTTAATTAAGTGAATTAAGAGCATATCTTAACTCAGTCTATCTACAGCCATTGAAAAAATGGCATCATCCATCAATTATTACAAATTTACTTCTTCAAATTTAGAGCATAATAGCACCCCTTATTGGAAAATAGAGTAAACATTTAAAAAATACCCATTCATCTTTACCTCCTCCTTCATCATCGCAATCAAACACTTCCTCCTCCACTTCAATACCCATCTCTTCATCAATAACTTCCAACCCCTCCATCAATGAATTCCAACCCCTCCCACCAAACACCCACCCCCATTTCAGGCACGAAATTAAGTTGTCACCCTGTAAAGCTGGTACATAGGCGATATCATACATACAACACGTGGCCAATATACTTTCTGCGAAAAAAAAACGCTCCGCCAATGCGTGAAGTGCGTAATACGCACGCGCACGACCGATTTACATGTTTGACGTGCGTAAAACAGACGCATTAACGCACATGTGTGGCAGGCGACACGCGACCGACGCACGTTCGTACACACTTGTGCGTTTTCTAATATAAATGCGTTAACAAGACGTGCAGCTTGCGACTTTCGACAAGGCATGCGCTGTTGAATCGTTTTCTGGGTTGCTTGATTTAGCGAGTAATTGAGCATTGAATATAGTTTTGTTGTTTAGAAGTATTGCGAACTGATTGATGCTTTATTACTACGTTACTAGATTATTGTTGTTGGATTAGGTATAACAAAGAAATCCCTTTGGCAAGATGGGAAAAGCTCGGTCAATATCATTTCAAATCTTTTTTATTTGGTCTTAAATTGTAGATCCTAAGATTCCTAGGTTTCCTAAGATTTGAGTTCAAATTGATAATATTTGAACCGATATTAATCGAGCTAGAGTCATACTCCCATCTTGCCAGAATGTCTTCTTCGCATGAAACATTCAAATCACTTAACGATAGAAATTAATAAGATAATTGTTTTATAATAAAGAGTCCTTATTTTTCATATATTTGAGTCATTAAAGCCCTAAATCAAATTGGAGATGTTTCCATAATGTATTTCAAATATTGATCAGTTTTTATCGAAACTATTTTTCACGTTTAACTCAAAATGAACAAGATCATGGATCTTGCACGGATCTTGGAACTTTTAGCACGTTTCATGGACCTTCTAGAGCACTTCTTTGACTCATGCCCTTTGGCATAAAGTGGATTTTCAACTGGTATTTTCTACCGATGAAGAGCATGGTAGATGTAGCCTACCCTCAAAGAGTCATTTTTGTCAAAACTCCAATTTTCAATTTTTGTGACTTAGGTCCTTCCAGTGTGAGGTGATTAAATAAACGTTTTCATGAGATCTTAAAATGTCCAACAAGTCTTTCTAAAATTACTGATAACTCCAACAAGAACACGTGCGCTATTGCATGCCTCAAATCGACTATGCATGGCGCATGCGGTATTGCACCCTATCGCACACTAATAAAGTCATCAGAAGGCTGACGAGTGGCAAGCATTTTGTTATAACAGCCAACACCCGGTCAATTCAAGTGACTAACGACTTGCCTTTCACCGACATTTTTTATCTCACTTATCATATCAAACATAAACTAATAAAGAACGGGCTATCAACGATTTTGAACTGAAATTCAAAAGATGGAATAATTTATACGACGAAACGAGTAATGATAGAATTGAACTAAGACTCTTATTATCTACGCTACCACTGAAATGAATAAAAATTACTATAAGGATCAGGAATGAAACTAAAAATCATCCAAAATTGATCTCCCTATATTTCTCAAACATATTTGAAAATTTTTAGTCCGATTACTTGAGCAGCACAGGTACAAATATGAATAATTTAGATAAGAAACTGTAGCTTTTGTCTAATATAAACGGATCTATTTTGCCAACTCCCAATCACTTGTTCCTCAGCTTCTTGTAGCTTGTAAAATTGAGCGTGATGGAGCTCCACCCACTGATAGTTCGGCCAATGAGAGGCTCCCGTTCTCTTGACCAATAGGAGCACATCATGTTCTAGGCAAACAAAATGACTGCCAATTTTACTTACTCATTCCTATTAAATTTAAACTATTCATGCTGCAATCAAACTAATGACTATTTTCCTATTGTTACTTGAAAAAATTAAGATTCTGTTCACAGTAGGCTCAATTGTATGGTCTCATTTACTACCTGCAATTTCTATCGATCGACTTGTTTGAAGCGGGGGAAAACAAAGCTCCGCCCATGAAGGCTCGGCCAATGAGAGGCTCCCATTCGCTCGACCAATAGAAGAAACTTATATTGAAACGAACAGAATGGCAGTCAAATCTCATAGTTCATAATCAATCGTTGAATTCGGAAATGTGTAAAGTATGATACATTTCATCAGGTTATTTTGTTACATTATTGCCAATAATATAAATATTATTATCGATAAAGACCCACTATAATAATTCATGATAGATATAGATATATCAATTACTGTTAACAATATTATCACTTTAATAGACTAAATTTCAAGTACACGAGAATACGTTAGTCATTCTGGATGATATTGACGAACAAGAATCTTTTTCATGAATAATATTGTGATTGTCAATACAAATTATTGACAATAAATATACTGATCGAATGACCTAACCCTATTTACAACTCATAACGCTCAATTTCGATCAATTGCAACAGAATTTTCGACTTCTATAATGACAAAACGTGATGGAATATTTTATGGAAAGGCATGAAAATGACTAGGTATTGCTTAGTTAATTTCAAACAAAACATCCAACTTATACCGAATTGAATTACTCCTCAACTGACAACTGTCATGTTTTATATTAAATATTTTGTTAATTATATCAATTTGATTTTAATAAATTAACTGAATTTAAAACTCATTTACGAAAAAATTAACTTCATTTGTAAATTAAATGAAGTAATGAAGAAATTGGTTACTGTTTAATTGATTACTACACTATTCTTAGAGCCCTCTAGGTTACTAAGGTTTTATTTTAGGATACTAGGGACTACTAGGCCTCACTTATTAGGGCCCCAATTAGAATATAATATTCAGTCAAGCAAACACACACGATCCCTATACGTTTGTCAACAGTTTGAACAGGAAGGGCTGACATGTAATAGGGCCGCTCGCCCTCAAAGTGGGTCGCATAGTCTGAGCAAGCAAAGAAGACATTCTGGCAAGATGGGAAAATCACTCCAGCTCAATAAAATATTAGTTCAAAAATTATAAATTTAGTCTCAAATTGTAGGAAACATTCTAGTCTACAATTTGAGACCATATTCATAGTTCTTGAACCAATATTGACCGAGCTAGAGGCATTTCCCATCTTGCCAGAATGTCTTCTCTGATTGGATAGACTAAACTCCCTTCTCCCTATATCTGTGACAAATTTCTGCTAGTTGCAACCTCACCCCAGAAACAAATCTGAATCATACATTGTTATCTCACATAGCAGGCGCTTGTCCAACATGGTAATAGTCTACAAAAACAGATATATCAATGGATATACTGTATAGAATAAATATATATAGCGTTGAGATTCTACTCAACAAGATATACAGCATTATAACCAAGGAAAGTTACAGTTTCTGTTCATTTAGGCTAACAAATAATAAATAGACAAAGTCTACACAGATATACAAATTCATCATATAGGGAATTCATGGTCAATGAAAATAGATATACTGAAACGAATAAGCATAATGTCCTTAGATATAAAATTGTAAGGGCAACAATAAATATAATCGTTCTTCTCCCAAACCAACTACAATTCACACATGTACGATTATCATGGTGTGATGCATTATCATAATTGCTGCACAAATTCAATTCCTTGTTATCGATTCTCCCATGTCGTCAACGATAATCTCCCATATGGCAAGATTTGGATGAGTTGAATGTTCACAGCAAAGCTTAGAATATATGAGGAATATCTGATTTATTTTCCATTCAAATTGTTATTTTTTATTTATTATCAAGCTACAACATATAATTAATGGAAGGTTCAATTATAGGATTACTCCCAAAACTATCCCTTCACCAATTTTAAATAATAAGTTCAAATATTTAGGTTATGCCACTGTATTGTGTAAGATTTATTGTAACTGTAAAAAACTGGTTTAAATTATGTTAATAAATAAAAAAGAAATACCCTCAAACAAAATAAGAATCGCTGAGCCCTTCTTTGAGTAGTTTAACGAACATTGATAGTAGACCTAGACAATATGCAAACACTGGTTACAATTGCTTGTATTTCAAGCTTTCAAATATCGCGTTTTCAAATTCCAATCACAGAAATTTCAATTAAACAGTTTTGGAAACGATCTTTTACAAGTTCCTGAATAGTCTTCTTCTACTTTTTCCACAATCTGCTTGTAACCAAGGTAAGTTTACAGGAATTTGCTCAGAATAACTTTCTTAGAGTAAATCAAGTGAGAAAGATATTAAATGAACGTTGATAGAATACACATTTGATAGAATGCTTCATGTGACAATTACAATGAATTTCGATTTTTTTATTGAGGAGGTATATAGATTTCATATACTTTCTATACTTATAGAAGGTATACATTTTCATCATGATTACCTTCTTTAATCTTTAGTCTCATGACAAGACAATTTTCAGTGAATTTTTTAAATATTCTCCCCTATTCCATTCTCTATTAAACGCTCCTCCTTAAAGTTATTGCAAATTGATAACAGGTTATTGCTTAACAATATCCCTTCATTTCCTTTTACTTACCCAAATTCCTTTTCCCTTCCTTCTATTTCTTTTCCAAATTCCTTTTCCCTTCTTTTCTCTTTTTTTATTAATTTTTCCTTTTTCTTCTATTCCTTTTCTTCTATTCCTTTCTCACTCTCTCTCTCTCTCTCTCTCTCTTTCTCTATTTTGTGAAATTTATAGAATAATTTGTTCTACTCATTTATATTGTAATGTAAAATCTAAGCTGTATTTTGTTATCTATTTGAATAAAGTAATCTAATCTCTCTCTCTTATTCCTTTTTACTATCTCGCTTTTCCTCTTTCCTCTTCTTCCTCGATGTATTCTTTAAGAAAATACTCTCCCCAAGCTTTTCATCTCATCCCCCCATCTCAAAACACATATTCCTCTCACTAAATACAAAACGATGTCATAGCAACTTCTGTACAACAATCATAACAAAACAAAGTCGCTAAGCTTGTAACCGAATTGTTACCCTATCCAATCAAAACTCTTATTAAGATTCGAACAAATTGAAAAGCAAACGAGGAGGGACCAATCACAATTAGGGAAGCAATAGAATAGAAGACCACCCCTTCCTGATCATGAAACAATAATTTATAAAATCATTGACGCGTGAAACTTGGGACAGGCTTCCAGCATGCTTCGAAAAGATAGTGAACAAAATTGATGATATATCTATAGAATGCACCACGTACAAATAATCATATTACAACAGATGTATATTTTTATCTTGTAGTGCAATTAGGTCACTGAGTTGTAAGTGATAGGATTATCAAGCATGGGAGGAACACCAGTTAGGGGGTAACTGAACGAATCCCTCTTTACTCTTTTTCACCTCCTGTTTCCTCTCTTTTACTTCCTCTTTCCTCTCTTTTACCTCTTCTTCACTCTCTTTTACTCACTCTTCCTCCTTTCCTCTCCTCTTCCTTCATCTTCTACATCTTTTTCTCCCTTATTTCAATTTCTACACAGAGAAGAAATTTTTCTTCTCTGTGATTTCTATTAAACGCATCTTCCCTAAGTTGATAACAGGTTATTGTTCAACAACTTCCTTTTCCTCTCTCTTTTATTCCCTCTTTCCCCTTCTTTCTCCTCTTTTCTTTCCTTTCTCTTCTCTTCAACATGCTTTTCCTCTCACTACATCCTTCCGCTCCCATGAAAATCGGTTCTCTCCATTGTAAACTGCTACCCAGAAATAATTCGATTAGGCTTTTCTTCAGGGAGACAATGTTAAATTCTTGCACAAATTTGTACAATAATATGTATACAATGTTTTTATTGTAACAATTATTTATGTTGTACTCAATAGCTTGAGGTTAAGTGTGAGAGAGAATCTGCAAGCCCTTACTTCGCCTTATTGAAATAGAAGACAATGAATTTTCTTGTGATCAGAACATTCAAAAATAAAACTTTGTAACACTGTGTACTGGGTTTGGATGGGTGACCAGTATTTGACCTCACATTGGTGAGGTGGAATGAAATCATGGTTAACCACTTAAAAATCCACCATTGAAAGCCATAAAAATGTTTTAATAATAAAAGTAATAAGATAAAATGAAGTTTTGGACTAATATCCTCTGTCATCAGAATCCTATGTGCGGTATTCTCTGTGATCAGAAATGTCTAATATCTTTCAACAAAATGAGAACCAACTTAATCAGTTTTAAACCTCTTACAACTTATATAAAAAGTTGTCCAAGCAAATAAGACATTCTGGCTAGATGTGGAAATGACTCCAGCTCGGTTAATATTGGTTCAAAAATTATATTTTTGGTCTTAAATAGTGGGTAAAATTCTGATCCAAGTGTGAATTTTGATTGAGATCAGAATGATTCCTACAATTAGAGACCAAATTTATAATTTTTGAACAAATATTGACAGAGCTGGAGTTATTCTCCAATCTTTCCAAAATGTCCTTTTTGCTTGGACAGACTATACCAATCTCTTTAAGCTCTCAATTTCACAAATGAGATAAAAGGTACTATATGAAAGTATAGTATGTAATAGCAGAGAATAATATCAATATTATATGAAAATATAGATCTGAAAATACTAAGATAGTGTAATAGAGAAAGAGAACAAGACAGAGCAACTAGAGTGTATGTCAGTCTGAGAGAGTGAGTAAGATATAAAGAGAGTAAGATGGAGAGAGAGAGAGAGAGAGTGAGATAGTGAAATAAAGATAGAGAGAGTCACACGATGCTGTCCATTTAGTCGAACAGTAATTGAATTATTTTCCAGACGGCTGAAGCTGGCTTTCCATCCCCCTCTAAAACCAACCCCTCCCTTCTCCCCTCTACTGGAACTCACCTCCAGCCAGCCCAGTTTCTCTGGAATTGGATCAAAATTATCGGCACATCGGATCTCATTGTGTGTGTGAAGTCAATTTTATGCTGACGATTTTCGGCTACTACACACAACTACTACATCTGGATTAGTACAGATCACTGTTATGTATATAGGCTGTCACTAACATAGGCGTAGTTGTGATTAACGCTATTTTAAACAACCAGTTCCAGCAACTTTAGCAACGAATGAATACTTTTAACTATGTGTCCAGTCGTAGAAGCGCTCAACTAATTTGAAGAAATGAAGACAATAATAAAGTATTGAGGGACAGCAATAGTATTTGACAACACATGGTATCAATCATCCAACCAACATTAACATAATTATAAGACATTTGAACAGTTTATAACAATCAATAATCAAGCACTAATTCTCTAAAAAGAATTCAAACCTTTTCTTATGTATTATTCGAAGTATTTCTCTTGTACTTTAATTATTTGTACCGGTAAGTATTGACAGACAGACATATAACAATTAACATGATAACACAAGATAGCAACAACACAAGACATAAGAATTCTAAAGACTAGATAATCAATATAATAAAGAACTAATCCACTAACAAAAACCCAAACCTACTCAAGGTTAAGGTTTGGTATGGAGGAGTAAGGGAATTTCCATACATAAAACATTCAAGTTCTTCTTCGCTGTCTGTAACTCCATTGATGAATGAATATTTGTGAAATTGTATTTTCATTATCATCAATTCCTGTCGAATAAAAACTCCTTAAAAAGCTCAGCTTATCAACATCAATTATGATGACTTGATGACACTCGTCTGTAATTGAGCAAACTACTATTGCTTGAAAACTCGCCAATTTGTCAACTAGTTTTCCAACCCGTTAACGTTAACCTCCAACAGTTTATACTCGTTGATACTTAACTCATCAACCACCCTCTGCAATACATAGATATATTGACATGCATAGAAGGAACCCCCGGAGCTCAACACACATCCAACTGTCGATCATAACATAGAGATAGAATGGAGATCGAATATTATTATCAAACCAGTCTGCCATATATCCATATACATCTTCGTATGTTGTATATATATTATAGTGTTAGTAAGTCATGTGGAAAATGAGGCGAGTCTATGCCCACACTTGGTCGATTTTTGTGTGCTTTAAAGCATGCTACATTTGCTTAAGCATTAGTTGAATGCTTTGCAGCAAGGAAAAATCGACCGATAGATGACGTCATAGATCGAAAACACAGGCTGCACTAATTTTAATCTGGTTGCTCTCTATTTAATCCAATCACTGTGATAGGCCAACGTTCGTTATATCGCAGATGTGCACTTAACGTTACCATTATGATTACAAGAATTATTATCAATCAGCAAAAATTTTATTGTGATTGTGTTGTTAATGAAGCTTCAAAAAACTTGAAGTAAGGTTTTTGAAGAAGACAAAAAAGCTTGGAGATGTTTCACAAAAGGTTTCAGATTAATGGGGAAGAACATTTTTAAGAAGACCAGCAGATGATGAAATCTAAATTTTAGATAGAATCGTTCCATAAAATGGGATATCCACATTGAGTAACATACATTTATTCAATTTATTATTCAATTGATTCAATGCATTGATGACAATAAAGAATCAGTCCTCCATTAATATAAGTCTTCTAGCCGGTAAAGATACCCTCATTTATATGTAAACATTATATTTGGAGATGAGATACTCTACATGACCAATAAGAAGGGTTTTCAAATAGATTGTTCGAACTTCAGAGCCTGCTCATTCAGATACAGTATCTACAGTTCTAATTATTCAAAGAGCCATAGTATGAGTATGAGAAAAAACAAACTACTTTTGCAAACTATACTAATTTCATTCATCAAACTTCAAAATTAGAAATTTTGAAAAATTATACCTGGATTGAAAATTATGTCTTAGTTGTGCAATAATATCATAACTTCATTTCGAACAAAAATAATAATAATAATATTCGTGTAACCTGGCTGGCTCAGGTCTGGTGTCAGATCTGATTTCGAACAGAAATCTGGTCTGATTTCGAACAAAATTGACTTTATCAACGTTTATTTGGAGAGAAATATTTCAGGCTTTGACTAGTTTTCCTCCTGATTCAAGAGTTTTGTGCAAATAGAAAAAATAATAGAGTAAAATCTAGTCTACGAGTATCTTTCAAGTATTGGACTATCCCAGAAAAAACTCAGACTTGAAAAAATGTATTGTATATAAAAATGTATGTAAAAAGTATTGCGTCGGTAGACCGGTATAAGATGAAAGATACATTTTAGATTCATCAGTGCGTATAATCTAGGGGTAGCCCGACTCAAGCATATACACACACAAAGCAAGGTACAGTCTATCCAAGCAAAGAAGACATTCTGGTAAGATGGGAAAATGACTCCAGCTCGGCCAATATTGGTACAAAAACTATAAATTCGGTCTCAAATTGTAGAGCAACATGTTTTCTACAATTTGAGATCAAATTGATAATTTTTGAACCAATATTGATCGAGCTGGAGTCTTTTTCCCTACTTGCTAGGACGTCTTCTTTGCTTGGACAGTCTAGCACAATGATAATAGTGCTTTCATCAGACTTCAATCCAGCCTTTTACTTCTCAGGTGATAAGGTACCGCCAAAAGTAATCTCAAAAAAATTTAGAACCTTCATAAATCCTCCAAAAGACACCGCCCCATAGTTTCAAACCTCGAAATCTGTTTTCTCTTCTCATACAGTTATCCTCAGATCACTCACCACAACCTCATACTCTTAAGGGAGATCAAAAGTATAAAAAATCACAAAGGATATAGTGTGTCCAAGCAAAGAAGATATCCTGGAAAGATGGGAAAATAACTCCAGCCTGGTCAATATTATTTCAAGCATTATAAATGTAATCTCGAATTGAAGATCAAAATGTTTTCTACAATTTGAGACCAAATTAATAATTTTTGAACCAATATTCACCGAGCTGAAGTCATTCTCCTATCTTGCTAGAATGTCTTCTTTGCTTGGATCTCTCTATATAGTAATCTATATAAAAAATCACGAAAGATACATTGTAATCTAAGGTGAGTTCACGCTTCCGTAGTTATGAGAACCCTTTCTTTCAATAACGTTTTGTCTGTCGGTTTTTTTTGTGTAGGGATGAGTGGTATAGAGTAGTTTTTTATCCGTTACCTTTTGAAATGTTCCTCAAGTTTCAAAACAAAGTCGGCATTCAACCTCTTTCATGTACAATCCTTTTTTTCAAGAAACCCGCAGATTGAAAGGTTTGATATGGTTTATAAGCCTTGAGAAAGTCTCTTGATCCACCTGAAGTACTTATGAAAGCTCATTCGCTAATGGCCTACTTGAAAGTATTAAAATTTGACAGTTTCTTGAATTTAGAAATACTATATCCTATATAATCATCTTTAAATGTAAATTGATAAGTTTGAGAGTTGAAACTATATACAATTACAATAAACGATAATATTATAAAATAAACTATAATTATGTATTAATGTTGAACCGACTTTATGAATTAGAATAATATTTTCAATCATCAAAGAAGTTTATAATATTTTAGTCCGTAAAGTCATTGACATGATGAGAAAAGCTCTCACATCACCCAGTAGCTACTGCCACCTACCAGCAGAATTGAGAACTATGTTCAGTCGACCAATCAGCGAAGAGCAGGCTGAGCTTGGGGGAGTGGTTTCAGACTACCAGTGATACTTCAGACTTCTGGGTGGCATTCGTGCTATATGCTATTCAATATTACTAGCCCTCCATTGTTAATTAGTACTTAATAGTTGCATATTTTTAACTTTTCATTGCTTATAGATTTCATCAACTAATTTTTATTTGATAAATTGAATACTTCTGTAGACTAATTATTAGAATAAGTAATGTTAACTCACAAATTTTGATGACTTTCTTCAGGATTGGATTCCTTTCTCTCTCTTAAAGAAGATCTTGCTGTAGCTCATTTCTTGCATTAGCTTCTTTCAGTTCATTGTAGCCATCTAGAATTAATAAAAGAATTGAATAATTTAAGGAAATTTCAACAATAAACTCATTTTTGGAAAGCTACTTAGAGCCTTTCCCTTCAGGAGCTTAAACTGAAATTGATATACCCTGTTGTTCTATACTTTTGCATAAAGTGTATTTAATTTTGTATCATCATGTAGTAATCAAAGTCAGATAAATAAATAAAATTTAACATTTTTACACTAAAATAACTAAAAACACGTTTTTTGTTTAGTCATGAAGGACGTATTGTACTGCTTACTTCAATACATATTAGATGAAGAGACTTGTCTAATAGTATGGATAAGAATTCATGGTAGACAAGTTTACCAGATTAAGAAGAGCTTCTGATATTTTGATGAATTAGTAATAGTTACAACGTCACGTCCTCATTACAACCACATAGCCCGCATTTAATTTCATCAAATTTTCATCAATGCGCAGTGATGTGCAATGATTCGTCTACAATATTTATCCTGTTTTATAGTTACTCTCATTCTTGCTTTAATCAGCAAACAATAATTTATACATAATGATAATGATAATTGTCACTCATGTAACTCATAAATATGCCCTCTTCAATTCACAACCCTCCTAATGTTTCTTACTCAATTTTTATAGCTCCCTTATTCCAACATACATGTATGAACATGTCTATATATATAGTACTCTCGCTGTACTCTTCAGCCCTCTCACCTACTCACTCTTTTCCATTCTCCCACTTTTCTCGGAGGGGGAGTAATATACAGTACTATGGACTAACAAACTAACTCCAATACAATTGTCATTATTATTCTTTATCATGTGTCAATTCTGCGAGGGTGTTATGAATATCTTTCAAGAGGGGTTTGATCCCTCGAGTATGTGTTATAATCTTTCCCAAGTTGTTTCGCTTGCTTAAATCCATAGTAGACGCAGTTTATCGAATATTATCAATCTCAAGAGAAACATGTGTTATTAGAATAATTTCAATTTTCCAATATTTCACGTGAAAGTGAGATAGTTTAATAAACCTTTTTCAGGAAAATCACTTTAGGCCTATCTAAGGTAATTATTAATTGGTAGGCCCAAGTTTATAGATTTATAATTATTCTTGAATGAATGATAAATTTATGATATTAAGAGTAAATGAAAAATATGAGCTTAAACTAGACATTGTAGGCTATTGATGCTGAGAAGACATTTTTTAAAATAAATCAATTATTTTTGGTATTTTTCAAATTTCTGACTAGAGATTGCTGGATGAAGTGTTGTATCAATCTACTAAAAAACTGTATCAAAATTAGATTACTTTAACATTTTCATCCATTTTATTTCACTAATTTCATAAAACCAGTGTGTTTCCAGCTTCCTAATCTATTAAGTTTCCAGATTTTGATAATGGTGTAGCAATCGAGACCGGTATCTTTATTTTCTAATAAATCTGTGGTTTGACAATATCTTAGGATCTCATTTAATATGGATAACTGAACACAACTCTAAACAAGTTATTGAAATTGCAAATCCTAAACTCTTGTTCACTGGAACTTTCAAATTTACTTTGATGTAAGAAAACACTTCACGTTCTTTGTCGGTCTGGTTCAGAAACACTCTGTACACTGTTTAAGTTCAATAGCCTATCTATGCTATCAGAGGGAGCCACAATCGTATAAGTCAACATGTACCAAGTCCCATTTGGAAAGACCCAAAATGTCTTCCGGTGCGTGGGACATACACATTACCAGAATCTTCTCGAACCAAATCGACCTCTCTACAATGGTCGATGACCACTAAAATCCGGGAAACCAACCCCCGAAAACCTCATGACTTCCGGGACTTTTCCTCTCAAATCTTCAACGATATTTTACCAAGTCACGCAGTACAGCTATCAGTTAATTACTGTTATTATAGCTGACGCCAAAAGGTTAGGCGGTTTCGTCTCCTCCTTGTACGCTTCTACAGCTGATGTTGTCAATTAGAAAGAGACAATACAAGCTTCACCTCAACTGTTAGAGATTTACATTACGTTCAAGAGACAGACGAAATCGCCCAACTTTTTGGCGTTAGCTATAGAGACTTTATCACTGGCGGCTCGTGCCTACGGAACAGGTGAAGTGCTGTACAGTAGAAGGTACGTGCACTTCACCTGTTTGGTGGGTACGAGCCGCCAGTGGACTGTATAATCATTATACAGACTCTATAGCGTCAGCTATAGCAAAAACTGTAATCCAGCTTAAGTTACTTTGAACACAACATATTGGGGAGCAACTTTAAATTTTTTATCAGACAAAAAAGGGACCTGCAACATGAAAATTCCAAAGTCAAGAAATAAACAATATGTTTAAACATTTCTGGATACATACTGGATATTTGAATTTATTTTCTCTTAAACACTATCCATGTCCAATGTGAATTGAGATATCAATTAATCCAATGTCCCATGTCAATAAATCAATTGAGACAGCTACTTGAAATACCAATCCTCTCAATACTACAATGGCCAAATAACGATTATTATGCTTTCCAAATCATGATCACAGTAAGGATTTTGATACTGAAACCAATGGAACAAGAAAGTATTGTAATATGACAGATGACTAAGTAACGATTATGCTCTCCAAATCATCATCGCTGAAAGAATTTTGACTCTGTAACCAATAAAACGAGAAAGACATACACTTGGAGTATCGATGCTTTCAATATTTTATTCCAATATCATTCTATTCATGAGGCACATATCATTATGACGAATGCCTTTCTCAATAGCATTCTGTCAAGACACAATGAATATACAATCTGCATATAGCAGGAAGTAAACTATCAAGAACCCCTTTCAACATTCAAGTGTACTTCGTATGTCATAAAGGGTGCATTTTTTCTTCAGCCATAGAATTGCGATTATAGTAGGAACGGAACCATAAAAATCCAGGGCACAGAAGTTGATGATAAATCAGAACCGTAGTTAACCGTTGTCAAAAATCCGGAACCAGGCCCTATTTCCGGTTGCAGAAAGGGTGGTTACCGTACCCTTCACTTCCGTACACACACGCGCGACAAAGGATGACGAAAGCGATTATAATGACGTCACAGAGCGATGATAATAATAAAACAGACAGTGTCTTCAACACATTGTCGGAAGGCTTATTCGAAATTGTAGCCGGCACTTCATAAGCGTTGGGGTGTACGCGATACGTTATATTGCCAAGATTCCCATTGTTGTGTTCGACGTTCTATATCTAGACTTGACAAAAGCATTTGATCTTTAATTAACCGTACGTTTATATCTATACTGTTGTCTCCCCAGTTAATCATCTAGCATCCATCTCTCCTCCTCGCCCTTTTCTCTTCATTTCTTTTGTAAAATAGACAAAAAAGGAGGCACAGTACGCCATTGAACAATGTGTGTAAAGTAGAAAAAGGGGAGGCCCTATTGCAGAACCCAGCGGTAAGCCAAGCGTGCAACTTCTGTGGTTCCCCCTCCCTCACTCTCGTCATTGTGCTGTCTTTAATTGATTCAACTTCAATCGATGCGTGATTACTGTGTCTAGGGAGAGAAATCTGTGTGCAAGTGCGAGCATCCTCTCTCATTATATGATGTAAAGCAGGGTTGAAAAATTTAGGCCTACTGCTTGTTGCACAGAAGAGATGAACTCGTATAACCTGCAATCATCACAGGTGCTCTTGATTGTAATTCGGATTGAACAGCAAGAAGAACTTCAAACAAGTAGAAATTGTTGTTGAGATTCACAAAAAAATTTAGAGGATGGAAATTTGAGGTAGTGTGTGAAATATAAACTTATTTTATAAGGGTAGAATCGGTTAAATAAGGATGGAATGAGTTCAAAAAATGATAAAAAGGGTTGAATTAAGGAGAAAATTTGTTAAATAAGGGTAAAATGAGCTAGAATAACGTTGAAAGATGTAATGAACGTGAAAAAAATTGATGATCTAAAAAATGTGCCAAGAGAACGTTACGTTATCCACTTAAGTTGGTATAGCTTGACGTTGAAAATTGTAATATCTTGAGTGAGAAATATTTGCTTATGGTAATGTTGGAATGAGCCATGGGCAAGCGGGTATACTGTATTATAGGACAGATAATATTTAAAGTATCATCTATGAATAAATAATTGAATGCAACAGAAACTGAACAGAAATTAGACAAAAACATCGATTACACTATTAATAAGAATTGAATTTGAGAGAAGGACAAAACTGAAGCTAAGGCAATTAAAGCTGAACAGAAATTGAACAAAATCTCAACTGAAACTAAACAAGAAATGAGAAAAAAATGAACGAAACTGACTGAAAACTGGACTGACAAGCAGAATCCATTGGAAGCTGAACTAAAATTAGACGAAAACTAAACTGAAACAGAAAAGCGATTCTCATAAATGGGAATCATTTATGCCTCTCAGAAGAGGGAGCTGGGGAGCACAAGAATCATCCTATTAGACCAATCCTTTTTGCATACGGTGTAGCCTGCTCTCTTCAGCCGCTGCTCATATAATAGTATGATACTCTTTTAAATCCTTTCCGTGAGGTAAGCTAGCTCACTACCCCTTCAACTTTCATAATCATGATAAAAATATCCACGAACATCAACATCATCATCATCATCATCATCATCATCATCATCATCATCAGCAACACCATAATTATCAACAACATCATGCATATATTACACATATGAATGTAACCATAATACATCATAATACTTTCATCTCGCTATTTCGTCAGTTTTGCAAAGAATTAGAGGAAAATTAGCCTTTTTTGTGAAAAAATAGCGTTCTAAAGACTTACTAAAGCCGGAGTTGCAGCTTTTCATTATGAATAACTGTACTGAGCTCACTGGAAGATCTGCATTTAGCAAATTAAAAGTGCTATTCCAATGATGAAATAGCTGTTTTTCATATCAGCTAAAGAATAATGTAAAATGTATTTAAATCAGGAATAAAACATAATTACCCTACTGCTTTTCTGAAGAAATTTATACACAATTACCTTATGCTTTCTACAACGCAGTTTTAGAATATTTGACCAAAGTCCAAAGAAATGTGGATGAAAACTTCGATTTACTTTTCATGAGAAATCTATACATCAATTTTTTATTTTTCTCGTTTTATTCACATATTTTCGGTCGAGCTTTAATCATCCAATCAACTCATTTCTGTTCAAATTCCATAATCGTTGATATAAATCTTATTATTAAACAATTGAATTCACATGATAATTGAGAAAATATGTAATTCTCAGATAGAGACTCCTATTCAACTTCAAATAACACTATGATATTTAGAAAAATTATCAAGACATGATTCATGTTTCACTTGTGGGGAATAACATCTACTCATTAATCATTGTTGCCATATTTGAGAATTGATAATTTCAAATTATTTTAGATATTTTTGATGATGTTTTGAATCATTTACCAACCTTTCAAATTTTAAATTGATAAATCATGGTTTTTTATTCTTGAGAGCTGAAATTTTTGAGTATAGTGAAAGTGGACATTATGGATAGACATATGATAACCTACATCTTAAACCTTCATCATCATCAATCAACATCACTCATTCATCCTTTGCTCAAAATACTTGGAAACCAAGTCGCAATTGTAAAGAAAGAATAAAGAATATCCAATCTAGAATATTTTTCTGTAAAATCTCCCCATCTTTCACTCTATTCTAAAAAATTCTCCCAATTCCAATTCCACTAGTTTAATTTTACCAATATTTTCGGAATATCTTCCTGTTTAAGTTCTAAGTATGCTTTTGATGTAATAAATATTGAGTCTATATTTGATTCATGTGCAACAACCAATTGCAAGGATAGGGCGACAATGAGAGAACAAGATGAGGATTTTGAGAGAGATTAAGAAAAATAGAGAGAGATATAGAGAGAAGAAGAGAGTATTATAAAGAGAGAGAGAGAGAGAGAGAGAGAGAGAGACTACGAGTGTCAGTTTAAAGTCCCCCTTCTCGGTCTGGACGATTTCACACTGACTTGCTCTCACGTGAAGCGTCCCGTAAATAACCCACGTCATATACAGGGAGACAAACCGAAAGAGAAAGAAACAGGAAGAGAGAGAGAGAGTGAGAGAGAGAGAGAGGGGGTAAGAGTGAGGGAGCTTTCTCATCCCGTAGGAAGAGACTTTAATGAAACAGAGTATCTTTCCCTATGACTCACTGGGGTCTGTCTGTTGTAACTCTTCTTGGTCCAGTACACCGATTAGCACTGGAAGAGCGGGATGGAGAGAGAAAAGGATAAAGAAAAAGAGCAAGAATTAGAGAGAGAGAGAGAGTGAGAGAGAGAGAGAGAGAGAGAATAATGAAATGGAAAACGTGAGGAGGAATGGGAGAGAGTGATGAAATAAAATGGGAGAGAACAGAAGGATGGAAAAAATAGGAAGGTAGAAATACAGAAAATGTAAAGAGTGTAACTATTATCCATGGTGGAAGCAAAAATAATGGAACAGAAAGAAATATAGATAAAATTTCCATGCAATTTGATGTGGTCAAAATATGAATAACGTTCACAGAATGAAGAATTTATTGAAAAACTTAGTGTATTGATGGTAAAGTCTAAAATAATTTCTGAACAGACAGTGGAACGATGACAATTCGATCTATTGATTGGTATAGTCTGTCCAAGCAAAGAAGAGCCTCTGACAAGATGAGAAAATGACTCCAGCTCGGTCAATATTGGTTCAAAAATTATTGATTTGGACTCAAATTGTAGATCAGAATGTTTCCTACACTTGATACCTAATCAATAAGAATTGATAATTTTCATATAATAATTTTTGAACCAATATTGATCGAGCTGGAGTCATTTTCTCATCTTGCCAGAGGCTCTTCTTTGCTTGGACAGACTATAAACTAGGTAGTTTATAAATTAAAAAAACCCAAGAGAAGATACTCATCTGCAAATCAACCTCAATCTATTAGGAAATTCAAACTAAAATTAGTTCATACCCAGTCATTTGCAACGCAGAGATCTGAATAGTTCAGAATGAAAAGTAGCGACCATAATAAAAACAAGAATTCCCGCAATTATCTCCGTCAGAGAAACAAATTCAAAGTTTCAGAATTCCAATTTCCAACCCGTCATATTCAGGAGTTGTGAGTTCAAATAATTAAATTCGACTTAACAAAAGCGTTTTGTATGGCTTCTGGTCATTTTTTGGGAGAAGTCTCAGATTTCTACTTACAAATACTCTGTAGACAACTGATTTATGTTTAACATTATGAGAATCAATTATTGTTCTCAACAGCGAATGAAGCAGAAAACTATAGGCTACAATAGAATATTGTTTTCCAATAGATACAGTATCTCCTTAATTTATCCCCTACAACGATTAGATACAGAATTCCATCTAATCAATGTCAAACAAAAAGTTTATGTCATAAACCATTCCTAAAACACTAAATTTCAAACCAAAAGAAAAATTTGACAAATTTCGAATTTAAAATCTGTTCACAAAAAAGTTCACCAAACAAGATCACTAGATGAGAATATCCAAAATGTTCGAGAATATTGAATAAACTTGGAAAATTTAGACTAGAAAATAAATGATGGGAGATTTATAGCATTAAATTGGTTCATAATATCATAAGATGAAAAGTAATAGAAGATTCAATGCAATGTGTGTGTATTTCTGAATGGAAATGATTTGATCAAATTTTAATTTGATTTTGTTCAAAGGGAAATGGAGACATAATAGAATATTTCTTTGGCAGTGATCAAAGTAGATATGGTGGACTCATAATGTTAAGATGATGACTTTGAAGATTAATAATTAAAATAGGCAAAATCAACAATTTATAACATAGCGAGATGAAACCAAGATCAAAGTTAGCCACATAAAGCTGAACCCAAAAATTAAGGCGGTTTGCAATAACTGTTTTCAATTCTCAGCTCTGTTAAGGCAGTCAGCGAGTGGTCTGCAAGATCATTAAGGGCCTACAGAGACCTAATAAAAGCGTTTTGTTCTAGCAGACAGCTTCCAGACTATCCTGACAGAGCTGAGCATTGAAAACAGTCATTCCACAACCGCCTTTAATTTTGGGCCCTGCTATACAAATCAAACCGCAGTGAACGACCACACAGGAAATCATTCCCAATCTTCGAAAACGAGAAAAAATAATCCAACTATGGTCTGTCCAAGCAAAGAAGACATTCTGACAAGATGGGAGAATCACTACAGCTTGGTCGATATTGATTCAAAAATTATGAATTTTGTCTCAAATTGTAGAAACCATTCTGATCTACAACTTGAGACCAAATTAATAATTTTTGAACCAATATTGATCGAGCTGTAGTCATTCTTCCATCTAGCCGGAATGTCTTGTTTGGTTGAACAGACTATATAGTAGCGTTACCACAGATATCAATATTGATATCGATCTCCCAATCAGCAAACTTGATTGCGATGAGATGGGATGCCATGCCAAACCACCCACAGCCACAAGACCAGAAAAAGATTAACTTATAGGTTTTTAAATAGATTTCGGCAGCCTGCGGGACGCCAGATTGCTTTTGCATTAGGGAACAACTAATCGAATACCGTACTGCAGCTATTGGAAAAATACTGCGGGGGAGACAGCAAAACATGGATTTCAACCCCGAGGCGTACTGGGTTCGATTCCCATGGATACGCCGCGTAATTTATTGTAATGATTTTCAAATTTATTTCGGAAACCGACGAGGATTATCGAATCTGGTGTGGTAGTGGGGTGAGGGAGGAGTTCTAGAAGGGTGTTTTTAACCAAAATTTCAGTGTTATAATGTGGATGAGGGGTTTTTTCATAAGGGGTGTTCGAAACAAAAATTTTGTGCGGTAAAACGTAGGGAGGGGATTTTTCAGAAGGGGTGTTCTCGAAACAAAAATTTTGGGGTGGAATTTTTCGTTGGGTTAGCTAGCGGTGGTTTCGTTAAAATTCTGCAGTGATCGAATTTTTTCAGCACTGTATGTGGTGTGGAACAATTAACAAAAATTTGTTTTCCCTCATTTTGGTGCTTACAGATCCAATATTTGTATTGGTCTTGTAATTATAATGATTCCAAATATCTTATTACGATATCAGATAATATTTTTGGTATTTCAATGACATAGAGGAAATAATATTTTTTCACTTATCACAATAAGTGACAAATATTATCAATATCAGATAATTTTAATACTTATTTCCTCTTAGGGCTACTGTATTCGTTAGAACTTGAAAAATAACAATCAAAGTACTCTTGTTAAAAATATTTTTATTTCACACAACGTGGCCGAATGATCAATGTCCGAAACATGTTATGTGAAATAAAAATATTTTCAAAAAGGGTACTTTGGTTGTTATTTTTTTAAAGTTCTAACAGATAATTCTAATCTATCTATTCATCAAATTGAAGTGCTTACTAATTTTTCAATAAAAAATGTCATCCTATTCAGCATTATGCTAAGTATATTGAAGATATGATTTACTCACGTGTGAAGTAAGAGATATTTTCAGACAAAAATACAATCTTCCCCTCAAATCAATATCTGTAAAAGAGAGATAGAATATAAATATGTATATTATTTACGGTAGGTAATATAGCCTAATAGTGGTAAATAGAAAATCTAAAAATTAGGAATAAAAATTCTACAGTGAGTAATATTCTATTGTTATACAACTATGATAAATATAACTTCTGGTAATGATCAACGGAGTAAGAAACGAAATTTATTTTAAATCGTCATAAAATTATCACGTCGTCATAAAAATGCAACCAAACTACACGTTTACTATACTTATATCGTAAGCAATCACTGTCAAAAGTATTCTAATCACTGTAGTCAATATAATCGTGAATAGTATACTTCTGCTAGTCATCATCTAACAAGTCATCATCTATAATGAGCATAGGATACTCATTTGAATGACAATGTCCACATGATTGATCTATGCTTCTATAGACAACATTCCTGATATACAATTTTTCAGAGACTATTGTGAATATTATAGGTAGTATTGATATGCATATTATTGATATAATAATATTATGATATTATATTATGATCGTATTTATATATTAACATTTAATGATCATATTTTTATAATGATGCAGGTATATTAAGATATATTATAATCATAATAATTATTATGATATTACTGAAAAAAACTATTCTTCCTTATCTCCCTACTACCACAGTAGATCATTCTCAGATTTTTACTTCCTAAAAGGTATCCCATTGATTTCAGTTCTCTCTAATTCATACACAGTACCTTAGTACGATGGAAAATTTGCAGAACGGAAAACTCACTCCACTAAGCGTAGGAAAACTCAGAAAATCTCATCCTGCTCGCGAATTAAGACATGGATGGTCGAACCTTTTCTGACATCTTTCTCCATCACTTCTACTCCTCCTCCTCATCCTCTTCCTCCTCCTCCTCCTCCTCCTCCTCCTCCTCATCCTCCTTCCTCTCCTTCTTCTTCTTTCCTTCTTCTTCTTCTTCTTTCTTTCTTCTTCTTCTTCTTCTTCTTCTTCTTCTTCTTCTTCTTCTCCTTCTCATCATTCTTATTCATTTTCTCCACTTCTTCACCACCTCCCCCTCCTTTTCTGAGCCGATCTTGACTCCCTTAAAAGTGGAAAACCACCACAGAAGACAGACAGACTTTTCCGCTTTTCTCATTCAATTTTCCCGCACGCGCGTCCACCTGCATTCGCCACGCTTTCCCAATTTTCCACAGTGAGTCAGTTGCAGAACCACCCGGATGGCGACAGTATTTCGGTCTTCTTTCTTCGATTCATTTTATTATTCATGTTTCTGAATTCTGCTCCTATCTGTCTTAGTTAATTGTTTCCCACCTCTACCCATACCCAAACCCATATTTGGTTCCTTAACTCTACCTATTCTTGGTTCTCAAACCTTTACATCCTACTTTTTTTAGTGAAGCTCAAGATTCATATTTTAGATTCTATTTAGTAAATCATTCTTTCACTATTTTATTCCTTCGAAGTAATCCATTCAAATTTCCACTTTTTAATTTGAGGGGGAATTTTAATTCAAACCATATTCCTTGAATCATACATATTTTATTAAATCATATAGTCTTTCTGTAACTTTCAATTTTTTCACTTTCCCAAACTTACTTTCAATAGAATGAATTGAATTAGTGAACTATTATGAAAAATATTATTTATAGAAAAATGATTTTAAAATATAGAAATCTGTCTGTTCCTCCCGATCCTTCTTATCTTCCTTTTACCATATTTCATTCCTCTGCCTCCAAGTCCTCCACTAACTATCTTCATTGTCCTTTCTTTTCTCCTTCTTTGATTTATATCCTCGTTTTTGGTCCATCCCTCCTTCTTCCATTCTTATGACTTGTGGTAAGCTGACTCGAACGGCGACTTCTCTACTACAGAAGATTATACAATACATACTACATAAGATCACCTATAGTCTGTCCAAGCAAAGAAGACCCTCTGGCAAAATGGGAAAATGACTCAAGCTCGGTCAATTTTGGTTCAAAAATTATCAATTTGATCTCAAATTGTAGAAAACAATGTGTTCCACTATCTAGACCATATTTATAATTCTTAAACAAACATTGACCAAGCTGGAGTCATTTTCCCATCTTGCCAGAGGGTCTTCTTTGCTTGGACAGACTTTACCTACTCGACTTTTATTTCAGTACTTTCTGTTTCAATCTTTCTTCCTTAATCATTCTCTCTTTCTTTCTATACCTCTATCTTTTTCTTTCTCTCCCTTCTTTTCTTTTTCTCTCTCACTCTTCTTCTCTTCCACTCTCTCATTATTTCTCTTTCTCTATCTCATTATCCCTCTTCCTTTTTTTCTCATTAGATGACTACCACTCCCTCCATTCCTCTTATAATTTTCAATCCCTTACTCTTAATTCTCCCTGCTTCTTCTTCTCCCTCCCGAACAGGGGACATAAAAAGACTATTCCTTCCTTCAATTTCCCCTCTTTCCAACCACTATTCGTAAACGAAAACAGGAGAAAGAACTTATTTTCTCAGACATCCAATGTCGCATACGATTCCTTCCCATTCAGCCATGTCGTAACCTAAAGGATATTACAATATTACAGTATAGCATTCACATTATTCCTGGTTGTCTATGGTTTCATTTAGATTATCAAACATAGAAGCAGGAGGAGGTTCTGATTTGAGAGGAAAGATTATTCATCCTCGTCGAGATCCAACCGACTCATTGACAAATTCTCATTATTTATTATTAATTACCACTGGCGGCTCGTGTCCACGAAACAGGTTAGTGCCGGTATCTTCCACTTTACAGCACTTCACCTATTTCGTGGGCACGAGTCGCCAGTGTTAATTACTCATTATTAATTCTCATCATTCACAAAAAAAATGAATCGGAACAAGATTAAAAACAAAATGAACAACTTTAGTCATACAAAATTAACTATTAGTCAACTATTGGAAGGTTTTAAATAGCACAATACTTTCTTCTTAGAATCATGATGAAAAGCTAATCCAAAATATTAATGTTCCAATAGTAATTCAACACAAAAGTTCCAAGTCCAGGAATAATTTACTAGGGTCCCAATCCAGTCTGACAGTTGTATCATGCCAGTCCACTAACAGTCAGCTTCAAACTTTGTGTTCTAAACTGCCGGCCAACGGATGTTTCGGACTGCCGTCATCCTATCCACTTAAAGTTTTCAACTGTCACAGTCCGAAGCTCCGAACTGATATTGGATGGGGTCCATCAAACCTCTAAAACTTGAGTGGTAATATGAAGGAATGAAACAGTCTACTAACAAAATACTTATGAATTACCAAAACATTTCTACCCCTTGTACTAATCTTTTAGTCAATATTCACTTTTTACTTCAGATGTAAGTACCCTACACCTACAGCCTTCATAGCTTCTTTCTCGTTAACGCTATTTACTTACAAGAGTACCGCTATTCACTTTCTCATTTCACTTAGCCAACCCCGACGATTATCAGCTGATATCCTCCCCAGAAATATCCGAATACACCCCCGAGATCCTTACAGAACTCCTAGTTTATAACACACACCTGTGTTTTCATTACGTGCATCTCAACCACAAGCTTTTTTCAGGAGAAAAATCAACGTTGCGTAAAGTCTAGGCTTTTCTTCAGACCATGATTTAGGGGCGTTGAAAGCCTAAACTGTTACGCATGCGCGGTTATTTGGCAAGACAAGAAGACTATTTTGTCTGTCCAAGCAAAGAAGACATTCTGGCAAAATGAGAAATGACTCCAGCTCGTCCAATATTGGTTCAAAAATTGTAAATTTGGTCTCAAATCGTAGGAAACATTCTGATCTACAATTTGAAACCAAATTTATAATTTTTGACCCAATATTGACCAAACTGAAGTCATTCTCCCATCTTGCCAGAATGTCTTTTTGCTTGGACAGACTATACAATGCCGAGCAGAAAGTGTAAGTTCACCTTATCAGGTGATGATGTCTTGAAAGCGTTGAGATTTTTTCTTGAGGAGCTGAAAGGGCAAATTATAGAACGCCTTTTTGGATGACAATATGGAGAAGAAGTTTCGCTCGCTAGATGTGTATGGGTGCGTATAAAGAAACAGAAACTAAATTCTCTTTTCTTTATTCTATGGCGTGAGTATGCGCGTGCTAGCTCATCTCCCAGCTGTAGAAGGATCAGAAATCATTTGAGCGGAAGTTAAGATACGGGCGTGTGGCCTGGAGTGGTTTTGGCGACCTTCTGCTGCACTGACAGCTGAGGTAGTACTACTTTTGTCAAAAAGGTAACATTTGAGCTAGAAATCGTTACTCCGTAAAAATGTATGTAGCCCTACATTAACCCTATAGTTAGTTCTTTCACACTTTAAAACAGATTTTTTTTATTTTAAAATATTATAACCAAAACACTTCACAAAATCACTTGACCATGTTCGAAAACAGGACATTTTGACTTGAAATGTATACTCTAAAGTCTAAATCAATAGGTCTACTCATCTATTTTGTTTTCCATTACGAACTGCTAGTAAATATTTCACTTTGAACTATTTCACACGATACTGCAGAAAGCGCTCCACACGTGAGTAGTAGTTTATACTAATATTCAAATGTATGACTGCAGTGTCGTATAAAATAGTTCAGAGTCTAAATGTCTAAATTAATGTTGAAACTATGTGAAATTTACACACGAACTAGGCATGAGAAGTTTCAATTAATTAAATTGAGTAATTCATGTCTTGAATGATTGAATGTCTATAGTCCATTCACGATGGCTTGAGACGAGATAAACAAAAGCTCTGCATGTGTATGTGTGCGACTGGAGTGACTTCGTTTTAGCCACGACATAAACAAGTCACAGCAATACCGAAATCTCGAATTTTGTTGTAGGCAATTCAGAATAAGTATTTTTATGTAATCTTTTTTATATATACACATTAAGAAATTGCTTGTTTCGGTTGTCTCTCGACTGAATTAACCTAAAATGATCAAACAATTTATAGTAAATGTTTTTGTGTCAATGCTTTGGTTACAGTCCCGACAGCAAAATTCGGGATTTCGGCATTGCTGTGACTTGTTTATGTCTTGGCTATAACGAAGCCACTCCAGTCGCACACACACACATGCAGAGCTTTTGTTTAACTCGTCTCAAGCCATCGTGAATAAACTATAGGATAATAATTCACTCAACTAGATGTTCCCCTCTCACTCGACCCTAATAGTTGCCTACTATGACCTTTAAACTGTGGAATTTTGATACGCAGTAGTGATTCACATTCACAAATTGATACAAGAAGGAAGCTCGCTGATACGAAACATTAATAATGCTCATGAATCACCGACATATTGGAAATAAGCTGATTTTATTTCTCAATTATTGTAGATTTTTTAAAGCATTTCAACTCAGTTTAGGTATTTCTTAGTTGAATTATTAGAAAATAATGATAAAACTCTGAGCTTTAGAGAGCCAATACAGTAGTTATTTTCCCCTGATTTTCGGCAATGTCTAGTGTCAAGGAGCAATCTTCCTGTACGATTTCGTATCAATACTTTGTGTTTATTCAGAAATTCACCGTCTAAAAAGGCTTGAAGCAGGGTATAGAAAGCGGGAAAAAATAACTTGAATAGATAAATTTAAAGTTTCGTATCAGCATAGAACGTACAATATAGAACATACAACGTATTTTGTAATTTGGTTACAACATATTATATCTATTGATGTAGGTCTTCAAAAATGGGAAAACCCTCCCAACAATCATTGTAAGAATTACTACACTTTCTCTCATAACAAATTTCCGCGTTACATTCGTGATTTCAGAGATGAAAATTCCGGTTCAGCAGCTCAACTCGACTGTTGAGTCTCAAAAATCCTTTTAAACAAGATCAAGGTTTGAAGGAAATGAAATTACCAGATGCAGAAAAAATAAAAATAAAAAAGTGAAAACAGAACACGAGCGAATGGATGTTACAACGGAAGAGAGAGAAGAAAAAAGTCGACTATAGTCTGTCCAAGTAAAGAAGACATTCTGGCAAGATGGGAAATAACTCAAACTCAGTCAATATTGTTTCAAACATGATAAATGTGATCTCAAATTGTAGATCAAGATGTTTCCTACAATTTGAGACCAAATTCATAATTTTTGTACCAATATTGATCAAGCTGGAGTCATTTTCCCATCTTGCCAGAATGCCTTCTTTGCTTGGACAGACTACACTCTCTAACACAAACGAAGTCAAGCAATGGAACAAATTGCTACCCCTATAGGGAGGTAGCTCCCCCCAAGTCCCTCCCAAACTAATCCATTCATCTCATAATTTCAAACCCCCCCCCCCCATAATTCCCCCCCTACACAGCACATCTTCCAAAAACGGTTTGCAACAGAAAAATGAAAAGCGCCGTTTTGAACTTTTCTAATTTGAAAACATTCGCGCTCGAAAGTATGACTGACGAACAGCGGTAGCATTTTAAAAAGAACGCCTGTCTGTCTCTTTTAATTAATATTTCAACTTGTGTTTGGTTCCGCTTTGCTCCTTTTCCACGTTGCATACTTTCAATAATTCATATTATTATTCATTTCTCTCACAGACTTGTATCACAGAGAAGGTGTATCCTTCACAGAAGGTGAATATTCTTCAGATTTACCTTCTCTATGCTTGTATGATATATGTATTAGACCTATAGTCCGCGCAATCCAAGTTGACTGTTTTTCTCTTCACCGGGGAAATCGTTACGTTGCCAGATTGTGTAAAATTGGAACATCTTCAAATTCGCGATTAAACCCCATATCTAGACGTAGAATTTTATCCTTGATATGCCAGTAGTATTAAAAAGTTTCCTGGGTAGAAGAATTCAAAGAAAATTTGATTTTTTTGAAAAAATTTAAAAATCGCGAAAAAATTACTTTTTTTGTATATCACTTCTCTCACTATCATTCGTTGTAGTAAAAATTATTTTTTTCATATCAAAATGACAAGGAGAAGTCGAGCTTTCTAATGGTTTTTGAATTTTCCATATCCGACCAATAATTATATTTCAATTAATGAATATGTTTGTTAATGTCGAGTCTACTCGAACAGAAAACATGAAATTTTCTATGATCTAGAAACTTATCGTAATTTGGCCTCTCAAGAGTTTCAAAGACAGGAGAGCGGTGTATGCATGAATCATTGTATGTTAAATATTGGAGTTATTGAAGCTAATCGACTTGGATATTCGAGCTACGAACAGCTGCTTTATCATAAAAATAGTGAGTTTTTCAACACCGCGTGATTTTTCCGAAGCTACGCTGTCAGTTTTAACATTCAGTTGAATGAGTTTGCGTTAGGAGAAGTTTGATGCCCGGTTTTTCCAAGCACACTCAAAGTTGAGGGACCCTCAAATTTTGATGAACAGCTGACATTTTCTATGATAAGTATAGGAAATGTAGTGAAGTGTAGTAAACTTGAGGGTCCCTCAAATTTGAGTGTGCTTGGAAAAACCGGGCATCAATTTCACGCAAAATGACAACGTAGCTATTTCTCGGGTGGAGGGGGTTTTCGTCAACTTAGATTGCGCCTACTATAAGTATAAATAATAATAATTGTATAAAGGCATCTTTAAAAGGTGGATTTCTGATATACAGTAGTGATAAAAAAGTCTAAATTTGATAGAGGAAGGAAGCTCGTTGATACAATACATCTTCATGATCATGGATTACCGCCGTATTGGAAATAAACTGATCCTATCTTTCACTGAAAAAACATTGTGAGAGCATTTCAACTTTAAACTCAGTTACGATAATTTGAAGTATTCCGGAAATGACTAGGAAAAAGTGTATCAAAGAGATTGTTTTGTGGGTATAATGTGAGGCTATTATTAGAGTTTCAAGAGCTTTTACAGATCGAAATAATTGAATATCAATAAATAATCATTATTAAAAACTATGGTTGAATGCAACTATAAATCTACTCACTGCACTGGCGGATCGTCACTCGTACCCACGTGACAGGCGAAGTTCTACAGTTCTACAGTACAGTAAAAGATACGGGCACTTCACGTGTTTCGTGGGCACGAGCCGCCAGTGACTCACTGTGGAGTAGAAACAGTTTTCACGATTTGTTGCATTTTTTAAGCCAAATTTACATATTTTGAACCTACCTCAAGAACCAAAAACATCATTACAAAAACGATAGTATTCAGAGGACAAAAATTCAACAGAATACTTCAATCCCAAGGATTCAAGAAAAAGATCAAAATTTGATGAAAAGTGGAACTCAGCCAAGATTAATTAAAACGAGAGCCAGTTGCTAGAGATGAAGTATTTGCTTTCACTTGACACAAGCAGTAATGTTTCTTGTTTTGTTCGTCAAAAGTAGAAATATGAAAAGAAGACACCCAGAAATTGTTAGGGTGAGAGGAAGTCTTTTTAATTTCTCCTCTTTCCCTACTTCTACATCTTATTCTCCCTCTTCTTTTCTCTCATCTTATTTCCCATCTTCTTCTCTCTCATCTTACATCTCCTCTCATCTTTTTCTTTTATTTGTCGCTGTCATCTCTCTAATTATTTCTACAGGTTACCGAGTTACGCATCACAAAATCCAACTACAGTCTTCACTTTTCATGTACTTTTTAATTTTTCGACTTTTGTTAAACAAAGATGTCTTCATTAAGCAAATGCGACACTCACTGAACTGTTGCTACATTTTTCAAAGTAGAAAATCTTCAGTTAGAAATGTTGATGACGGAACATCGCAATTAAAAATACCTGCACTAATTGAAGTGTTTTTCGAGTCGATGTTTGTGAATGCGATCACAGAAAAGAATAAATTCACGAGAATTATGGAAAAAGATTCTTCAACAAAAACGAAGATTTCCTCCAAAATTGTTATCTAATTAAGTTATGTATTGTCTCTGACAATATTGACCTTCGGAATTAAAATTTCATTCAAATTTACCAGAATCATTGAACGAATGAGTAGAGATCGATTTTTAAGCTTCAAAATATAATAATTTTTTAATCGGTTTTCACTATTGAAATTACTACCTAATAGTTCAGGTTTGAATTCGATTAATCAATTAAGGATCGAGTATCGAGCAATGGAGGTAGTCTGTCCAAGCAAAGAAGACCCTCTGGCAAGATGAGAAAATGTCTCAAGCTCGGTCAATATTGATTTGGTCTCAATCGTAGGAAACATTTCGATCTACAATTTGAGACCAAATAATAAAATAAATATTTTGTTATCAATATTTAATTTATGGGATGATTAATTTATGGGATAGTAATCTATCGATCAACTGGATTAACTATCGAGTACAATATCTATTCAATTTTGTCGATTAGGTACCTCCCACTCTCACTCATTCTCGTCGCTCTCAAATCTCATTGGCTAGCTATTGGCTCCTCCCACATTTTACCCTCACTCCTCCCCTTCCATAGTAGGCGTGTCAAGTATTCAGGCTCAAAGAAGACTCCATTTTGTCATCCATCTTGCTGAACAGTGACGGCCATTATGTTCTCGAAAGTATCATTCTCTCACCATTCTTTGAAATTATAGCCTACCTTCACCATTATATACGATTACTAATCATAGCTATTTAATTCTTGTTCTAGATTTAAGTACACGGTAAATGAGAACTGGTTAGTTCTCATACTATTTTGTACTCCAATTCATTTGTTAAACAATTTTTATCAACTCACTGCATAGAGATCAACAAAATTGGAAGGAGAAAATTCGAATATAAAAGAAGGGAAATAAATTACAAAACCATGTTTTGTAACAGGACATGTTTTGTCAGGTTATTGTACAGAAATTAACAAAATTGAAATGTGAAAGAGAAATAAGGATATAAAATTGAAGAACAAATACGTTCTTGGGAAACAAGCATAAAAATCAATGTTTGATCAGGAGTGGTTCCCTAACCCACGTTTAAATCTACCACGTTCATTCATACTTCTAAAACATTATTACTCGTTCATACAAGTGCGTTGGTTGTAAAGTGAAAAGTACTGTGTGTGTTCAAAAAGTGGGGTCTATACTCATATGTAGAACTAATGCTTCCTAATTGATGTACCCACCACTCAAAGTTGAGAGGAGTTGCACAATATTTTCGGAATGATTATTGCTTCTCGGTTTCACTTCTTGTTTGCTTTAATCTTTTAGTCTCTCCTTCATACCCTTTTTTCCTTCCGTTCTTCAAACTCTCTTTGTTTTTCTTGTCTATTAGTTAGAGCATCAACATAATATCATCATCATTAATTCATTATTATATTTGTTTTCAGCTTCATCTTATTTTCCATTTTTCTACATAATTTTTTCTATTCTACAACTTTTCCCTTATCCTGGGATATTAATTTTTGCCTTCCACCTATTAATTCTTATTCCAAATTTAAGGTCTTCATTTTTCTTATGCTCGTGTTTCTCACTTATTTCCTCCCTCCTTTTTCTTCAATTTTGTTTCTCCAAAATAAGTTTTTCTTCTCTCACGTCTATTAGTTTCCTTCCTCGTCCTCCTAATCCTCTTTTTTCTCTTCTTTTTCCTTTCCCTCTTATTCTTCTCCATCCTTCTCTCATCATTTTGCTTCTTCTTTTTCTTCTTCTTCCTCCTCTTCTTTTCATTTTTATTTTTCTTAATCTAATTATTTTCACCCACTCCTTCTTCTTTTTTTCCTTTCTCATCCACTTTTTCCTTTCTTCTCTCCATTATCTTCTTCTCCTCCTCCTCCTCCTCCATTCCAGTTTCTTTAACCACTAACTCCTGTTTCTCCACTCCATTTCAGATTTTCCTCCTAGTTCTCTTCACACACCCCCCACACCCCTAGTTAACAGTAAACCCCTCACACTACACTCCAAACTACATATTATAAAACACACACACGTGACCACTCGCCCTCCCCTTCATATTGTAGTGGCAGGTTTCCGTTTATATGATTTATTATAACAGCAGTAATCGTCATCGCAATTGTGAGGCTATGAGAAAGTCAGTACAAGCATTAAAACGTGTAATGATCTCGTTTAACTTGGGGATCGTTAAGTTATAGCAGCCCTCAAAACATTGGCGAATGGCGAATGATTGTTATCAATATTCAGCTCTGTCAGAACAGTCGCTGAACGGTCTTCGAGGGCATAAAAAGTTGAGAGCGACCTTAGCTAAACAGTTTCTCTTTCGAAGACAGCTTTCAGACTGTCCTGAGAGAGCTTTAATTGATGAAAGACATTTGTCAACCGCCAATTTTGTTATGAGTGAACAGTGATCATAAAAGCAGCGATAAAGAAAATAAATAGAGCAGCGATTTTGAAGAATAAGAACGTAGAATACATTCTTAAAAGCTGCGTTGCTATAATTATGTCGCATTCCAGAAAGGGGTGGAGTTTGTATAGATTGAATAGTACAGAAGGGTGATTGATAATTATGAGAGTAGAATAAGTGCAGAGTTGATAAGAAGTATATCCAGACTGACTGTAGTCAGTATAATTTGAAGTGTAGATTAGGCAGGAGGTTGAAAGTTTTCAATCAGAGACAAGAGAGCTGGAAAAATATTCAATTCAGAATTGAACATTCATAAACAAAATTTAAATCTCTAATAATGTCTATTATTAATGTTAATTTTATTGTGGTCTAAATTTTTAAGTTTATTCAGAATTCTCGAACATTTTTATTTAGTGATTTTGTTTGGTGAACAGACTTCAAAATTCAAAATCTGTCGATTTTTTTGTTAAATTTAGTGTTTTAGGAATGGTTTATGACATAACCTTTTTGTTTGGTTTGTTTGTATAAATTTAAGAGGATCAGTTTTGGGCTATGAAGTCTGTTGTACTATTGAGTCATACAAGATGTATTAATGAGTGAGTATATAAGAAAGGAAAGAAATATTAATTCTCATTGAGTTAAATTTGTCATGTATCTTGTTCTAGTGTCACATTCACTCAAGTTTTGATTGTAGAACTAATTTCTGTCACAGTTTACATACCAACTGAAAGATTATATCACGTTACGTTAATGATGAAACTGAGTAACAGTGTAACACTATTCAAAATACAACCTTTATAACTGAAAATCTTATTATTGAGCGAAATCTATTTGAGTGGAAGAAATGATAAACACAGAAATCTGTGATAACTAGAGAAACCTAGCTCAACTTGCTAACTAAAGAGACTGAGTAACTCAGCTTCTCTAAATCTGTAAGAGGTTGATGGTTGATGAATAAAATGAAAAAATCAAATACCTTTTTCAAAACTTGAAAAGTATTATTTTCAGACATGTTTTGAGCTCAAGCCCATTTTCAATGTGACTCGAAACATGTCTGTGGAAAATAATACTTTTCAAGTTTAAAAAAGTATTTGATTTTTAATTTTACTCATCAATTATTTTAAATAGCCCTAAGTTTAAAGTTCAATTTTCTGTAAGAGGTACTATATCTGTGAGATGTACATAGTCATATTCTTCAAATATCTTATGCACATTATACATAGATAATGAATGAAAGATTGGATCGCAGTAACCTTTAGAATATTTGAAAATACTTCAAGTTGTGTTCATCAAATTAAACTATTTTTAATGAACTCACTTATTGAGTGAACAAATGCAAATGAATTTGAAAAAATACAAAATAGAATCTCTAGAAATAATAATCATTCAATAATGATAATCAATTATAAAATTGAAACTATCAAGTACTATCAATTATTGTATTTACAGTGGAAATGTTTTTCATTTTATCATTGTACAATGAGACAAAAACACAAGTAAGTATTCCAAAACTACCAAAACTGTCTTGAATCACGTCCTCGTTTTCAATGAACTTCTACTACCCCAATCAACAAGACCTTCCATCAAGAATGGAACTGTCAATCTTAATCAATCCCTCAGCCTCCCTCAACCGTTTCCCCAGGAAAAGACTGACTGACTGATTGCTAATGTCAGCAGATTTCCCCCTCCCCAATTCCCGTGGAAAACGCCAACGTTAACTTGTTTAACTCAGGACATCTGTCTGTCAACTTGTGACGTAGAGAACTTTCAACAAATCAGATGTAGGCTATAGTCTGGCCAAGCAAAGAAGACATTCTGGCACGATGAAAAACCAACTCCAGTTTGATCAAAATTGGTTCAAAAATTATGAATTTAGTCTCAAATTGTAGAAAAAATTCTTCTCTACAATTTTAAACCAAATTTATAGAGTTTGAACCAATATTGGCCGAGCTGAAGTCATTTTCCCATCTTGCCAGAATGTCTTCTTTGCTTGGACAGACTATACCTCGTGAAACACAAGTCGCCCGTTTTTTGTGTTTTTTTTTAACGCCACCCTTACTTTCAAAACTGACTGTAAACAAGATTAAAAACAGTAAATTTCAGATACGGACCCTCGCGGAGTGTTGCTTTTTTGCAACGTTTAACTTGGTTACTTTCTGCAAGTGTAGTCCTATCATCAAAATATTCACCGGAGTTAGGACATGTTGAGAAAATCAACAAAAGACGTATTCCATGGAGCAACGTCACTCGTAACATAATAATTGTTGATCACATTCTGTTTTTTCAGGGTTTCCAACGTAAAACCATGTTCATAGGTAAAATATGTAACTTGCAGGTAAAAATTCCAAAAGTAAATTATAGATAATATTTCTATAACACTCAGTAACATGTTTTCAAACTGTTTTGCAGCTACCGTATATACACCGATCCGAACTCATCGACTGACCCTTAGATAAGGGTCCACTTCATTGACAGTTCTGGCTGTTAAATTCTAAAACAGGAAGTGGATGGGAAACCGGCATTCCAAAATAGCTGATAAGCAGGTTGATCTATGAAAGATCAGCTGGTGACTGGTGTCAACAATCGAACTGTCAGTCCGATCTGACAGTTGATGTGGACCCCAAGAACTGTGGTAGACAACAGCAGTATATTAGACACTAGAGAGACTGTATATATAGTCTCTATATTAGACACTATTTCAGTATTTATAACAATCTATTCAAATCATGAAGCAAGTACCAAATCTCAATTCGACTGTCCAGTTTTACGTAGTAGGCAAATGTTTTGCCTGTAAATAGCCTATCCGTTACTAGGGAAGAAAAATCTAATAAAACATTTCATAAATAATTTAAATTCGTCTCTCAAGTATTTCGTCATGTTTTGCCTCCAAGTAGCCTATCATTTTATAGCGAAGAGAAATCCAATAAAACATTCATAAAACGTAGTAGTTGCTGGTAAAGAAAGCTTCACAGAGCTTGAAAATGAAATCAGAGGCTTCAGAGAATTCCAAAAAAGTATTCCACCACAGTTTTTAGTTCTCAGTTTTCTACCACAGTAAGTTTAAACCCACAGTTATACATGCAGGTTTGAACCTGAACAGTTATTTAGTGTCACGGTTATGCAGTTAAACCTTTAGGCTAGCTAGCGCTTTTTGTAGTCCAACAAACAGAGCATTCCATCGAATTTTGTGAGCCGGAAAATGAAACAAAACCCGAAGGTGAAACAAGTTAAAAATCTCTGGTCTCGTCACTCTTCTGATGATCCAAATCAGTGAGCAATGTCAGCGAATTTGTTGCCTTGAGGATTTGTTTCCACGACAACTTAACGGATGAAGGAATTTGAGAATGGAGGTTTGAGGGGGGGGGTGAGTTGAAAGAGTGGGGTGACTTGGCTTGTTTTGGGTCACTGCTTTCGGAAGCTGTTGCTAAATTAGGGGACACTTCGTTATCGGTGTTGGTTACAGGTACAGTTGGAGAAGACACGCCGTTACAATGTAAATGGTATGGTAACAACGTGTCTTCTGAGCTTACACCAACTGTAGCAACATGTGGCCGAATAATGCTTAACAGTTCACAGAGTTTTAAAGGATTGTTACGATTTGTGTAAATTTGTTAAGAGAACTACAATTCTATTATTTTAATTCACTCAAGTTTCATGATCACGTACCGTATTGAGGTCTGATTCGTTAACTGGTGATCGTTGGATTGGCTACGTTGTATGACGTCATTAACGACGATTAAATACATAGAAGAAAGCGAGAGCATAGAGTTTTTATTCAGATCGATATTCATTAATTTAGAAAATACAAGACTCATCATCATCATAATCATCTCTCTCATTACCCACGAACAAGCCTAAGATCATATTTGAGTATAGTCTTTCCAAGCAAAGAAGACCCTCTGGCTAGATGGGAAAATAACTCAAGCTCGGTCAATTTTGGTTCAAAAATTATTAATATGATCTCAAATTGTAGGGAACAATTTGATCAACTGTCAAGATCACATTTATAATTCTTGAACGCATATTGACCAAGCTGGAGTCATTTTGCCATCTTGCCAGAGGGTCTTCTTTGCTTGGTAAGACTATATCACTCTCGAAAAAAATTGAAGCTAAATCGGAAACGGGTGAGTATATGGATACGGTGGATGAAAGTAAAACAGTGAAAAGTCTAAATATGATAAAAAATGATAACCTAAAGCAAAACTTATACGGTTCAGATTATAAAGCAACATAGACAGATTGCTTTTGAAGTATGTCTCCTACTATGAACACTGGAATAGGAAATCCGAAGATTGAATTCTGTTCTGAAGTACTCTGACTCTCTCCAATGCCACTTGACAGTGTCATATATGAGAAGGAGGCAAATGTCACTATGACAGGGGAAACACAAAATTGGATTTTGAAGAGCGCTGTAGAAAGAGGTGAACGTTGAAGAAGGAAAATAAGAAGAAGAGATGGTGAAGAAAAAAGTGGAAGGATGGGGAAGGTAAACAGGGGAAAGAGGAATGAAGATGGTGGAAGTGGACAGAGAAGGAAGAGAAAGGATACAAAGACAAGGTAGAATAGAATATGAGGCGATAATGAGAAAAGAAGAAAAACAGAAGAAAAAGATAAAGGAATATTGTGGAAGTGGACAGAAGAGAAAGAGAAAGGGTACAAAGACAAGCTAAAATAGAAGATGAGGAGATGGTGAGAAAAGTAGAAAAACAGAAGAAAAAGAAAAAGGAAGATGGTGGAAGTGGACAGAAGAGAAAGAGAAAGGGTACTAAGACAATCTAAAATAGAAGATGAGGAGATGGTGAGGAAAGTAGAAAAACAGAAGAAAAAGAAAAAGGAAGATGGTGGAAGTGGACAGAAGAGAAAGAGAAAGGGTACTAAGACAAGCTAAAATAGAAGATGAGCAGATGGTGAGAAAAGTAGAAAACCAGAAGAAAAATATAAAGGAATATGGTGGAAGTTGAAAGAGACGGAAGAGAAAGGATACAAGGCGAGGTAAAATGGAAGAAAAGAATATGGCGAAAAAGGGAGGGAACGGGAGAAAGAAGAAAGGAAGATAATAGAAGTGGTAATAGAAAAACAAGAAGGATGCAAAGACAATTAAGGTAAAATTGAAGATGAAGAGCTGGTGGAAAAAGGAGAAGAATGAAAGGTTAAAGGAGGAAGGAAGATGGTGGAAGAAATAGGAGGAAAAGGTGAAATAGAATATAAAATAGAGGATGAGGAAAAAATCATGAGCTTTCAGAATAGGCAACAAAGAAGTATTAGAACAAAAATTGCCGTAAGTAGAGATGAAAGGAATGAAGGATATTTTTGGAAATGCTGCATAGAACAAATACAAAAGCAAGGGAAAAGTGTGATAGGATGAGAAGCTTTGAGAAAAGATGGGAAAAGAATGTTTTGATTTTGGAGTTGAAAGAAAGGAGAAAATGATTAAGCAGCATTCGACAAAGGAGGGAGAGCAGAATATAGAGCATAAGTAATAGCAGAATAGGAAAAATAACATAATAGAGGAAACAGGAAACATCTGAAAATACAAGCGTAGAGGAATAAATTAGTAAAAAATTACAATTGAACAGAAAAAAGAAAATTAGAGGAGAAAAATTAATAGATGATACGGAGAAGAATTAGTAGATGTAGTAGGAGGCAGGGCCCTCGCGTGGGGTGTGCGGAGTGTGCGTCCGCACAGGGCGCAACGGCCAAGGGTTTTAAAATTTTCAATTGGGCTATTAGAATAATTTTTCCACTATTTGATAGAAAACTTATTTCACCAACAACTTGAATCCACAATAAATGATTTCCTCTGCATAAATTCATTCCTCAATGATCAATTGAAAAACCATGATCAATGTATGGAACAAGCCAAGAAACGCCCCTCTTGAATTTAATTCTATGGTTGGCTGACAACCACCTTACATTCCGTCGACCAATCACAAGCCAGTTTCCGATGAAAACTCCTCCATATAATAATCCTATAATACTAAAATTTTTACCGAATTGTTGTAGTTTTTCAAACTTTTTTCTGGCAAGAAGTCAGTATTAGATTATGAATAGTTTGAGTTCTATTTCATTATATTCATCGTATAGAAAATAGAATTAATGAGTAAAATGAGAGTGGGAAATCATATTTTCATCTCATTTCATACAGCATAAAACTATTGAAGTCTAGTACTGGCCTAAGTTACACGATAAAAGTAAAACTGAGTCTAAATTCTTCAAATACCAACTTGATAGAATCTTACCAGCCTGAATATATAAACAAATATTATTTTAGGACAAGATCGTCAATAGTAAGTCAGCGTAATTTTTTGTGTATGATACACCATCCATCATTTACTTGCTAGCAGCCATTTTCTATGACAGAACTCACGAAACACTGTCAACCAATAAGAAAAGAGCAGGCGGGGCATGAAGGCGTGCCCAAGTCAAATCTGAAACATCACCCATCAACTGCTGCCATCTACTGGTTAAATTTGGAAACCTTCCCAACCGATGTCTTCGGCCATTTTGATAGAAGGCGGAGATTGGAGGCGTGTCGAAGCTAGACGTCGTGTCGAATGGACATTGTAGCTGCCATCTGCTGCCTGAATTAGGAACTATTCCGAATGTTATTCAAGAAAGTTGGATAGAGCAGTGAAAATGGCTGAAATCTTCAATTTGCTTGTTATTGTGTTTCCAATTTTCTGTAAAAACATCTTTATTTCCAGTGAAATAAAATATTTATAATGATTCCCAATATCTTTCTGTGAAAAATTTTTTATTCCCTCCCTTAGGCTCATGTGCTTTCGAGCAAACTAATAGAATAAATTAATCAAAATTTTAATATTTTAATGATAAAGTACGGTTAAATGTAACAGTTTTGCTCAATTTAGTTAGCCTTTAATTATTTTGTATTAATTCCTAGCTCTAGCTTAAGCTTCCTATTAATAGCTTTAGCTTACGACGCATCCAATACATGAAAATATGAAACAATACGTTGGGATACAATAAGCAAGTCCCTATAATTTTTTTTGCCACACCACATGCAACATTGCGATTGCTTATGAAAAAAATGTGAATATGCGAGGCAGCTTCAATCATGTTTGGCTTTGAATATATTATAATATATTGGATTGCATTCGTCTAGTAACGAGGGGGGGCCTGCCAAAATCTCGCACAGGACGCCAAAAAACCATGCGGGGGCCCTGGTAGGAGGAGAAGAAGAACGTGGAGGAGAATAAGGGGGGAAGAACAAGATCGAGAAGAAGAAGAAACAGCAGTTGAAGAAGAAAGAGACGCAGAAGAAGAAACAGCAGTTCAAGAAGCAAAAGAGGATGAAGAATAGGAAGAAGAAGTGTAGCGTGAACAAGAACAATGCATGAACAAGAAGAATAAGAAACTGATTGGATTGTGAGAGACGCTGTTATCTCGTAAGCTCCAAGTGCAGAAGAAACAATAATAATCTATGAAAGGGTAAGAAAATGAGACACTTCACGAAAGTACAGGGGGGAAATATCCTTCCCCCCCCCCTTTTGATAGATTGAGACCGCTGTGAAGCATATTAGTACTTGTCTAATCTGTGGAAGGGTGGGCGATAAGCAGATTTGCCAATAACTCTCAGCAATATGGAAACAAATTTGCAATATTTAGGTGGCAGACATCGTGGGGACTCTGGAGGAGATCTTGAAGAGATTTTGGAGGAGATCTCAAGTGGGGATTCGGGAGATTGAACACAGCTATAACTAGATTTTCTCTCTTATAGCCATATTTTTCTGTAGTAACGTCAAACTGTTTTCCACTCACTCACTCTTAATCTCTTGGAATTATTCTCTCTTAATCTCTCACTTGTCCTAACACAAAATCTCTTTTCCCTCTATCTCTAATTGTAATTTTTTCTTTCTCTGGATAACACACTCTCTCTCTTTCTCTCTCATATCTCTGAATAATTCTCTCTATCTTTCTCTTTCTCTGAATCACTTTATTGATATCTTATATCTCTTTCTTGCTCAATCTCTTATATCTCTTCCTTTCTCTGAATCACTCTCCTAATCTCTCACTTTCTCTGAATAACTTCCTCATCCCTCTCTCTCTTTGAATCAATCTCTTGATCTCTCTTTCTCTCTAGTCTCTTTAGTCTCTCTAGTCTCTTAATTTCTCATCTCTCTCTTTCTCTGAATCACTCTTCATCTCTCATATCTCTCTGTCTCTGAATAACTTCCTCATCCCTATCTCTCTCTCTGAATCAATCTCTTGATCCTACATCACTTACTTGTACTCTACCTAACACTCTCTCTTTTCCTCTGAATCATTCTCTCTTTCTCTAAATCACACTCTCTCTTTCTATGAATTATTCTCTCTCTCTCTTTCTATAAATTATTCTCTCTTTCTTTCTCTGAATCACTCTCTCTCTCTCTAAACTATTTTCTTTCTCTGAATCACACACACTTACTCTCTCTTGATATCCCATCAAACTCTCTCTCTCATTCTCTCTCTCTCCAACAGCATCACGTCTCTCGACAAAAGTCAACAGCTCAGTCGTCAAGATATTTCCAAACATGGTTTCTGCCCCATTATTGGTCTACTAACGTATGGGCAAACTGCGTGACCCCCACTTACACACTTGACGAGATTGAATGGAGATTGTTGTGCAAATCTAATCGGGTTGGAAAAATAGGTTCGTGCAAATAGAATCTGTGTGCAAAATAATAAACAATAGGTTTGTATAGATTCAGGTTTCATGCGAAATTTACTAAAAAAAATTATCTTGACTTTAAATTAGAAAAAAATCCGGTTTTTAATCTAAACAATTATTGAAGAGAGCTGACATATTGTAGTACAAGATCCACCTGATGAGTTACCTCCTAGAAAATAATGAGAAGCAACCGAGCTATGTGATGAGGGGATACTCTTCCCATGAACTATTTCATAACGCAGTCTTCATGAACAGACTTTTATTTATCTTATTGAATTTTTATTTGAGAATGCCCTCTGAAATTCATTATCTAGCATACAAAAATGAATTTGAATAAACATATTGATAGCAGTTTAATGTACACATCATGCATTATAGCAGACTGGTGAGTTAAGTGTAAGAGGGGGCTCGTGTGCCTCAACTTCGCCCACATCACTTATGTATTGTACTAAGTGGAAAATGAAGGCATTTATCTATCTAGCTATCTACTCTCAAGTCCTCTTTGCAAGGCGGCTCTCTGTTACCAATACCAAAGAGGATTGTAGTATTCAAAGAGAAATAGATTATTCTCTGATACACAGTAGAGATATAAAGTCCAAAATTGATACGAAATCCTAGAGGGAGGAAGCTCGTTGATACAAAATATTTGAAACATGGGGCTGAAAAGTGAATAAGATAACTTGAAAATGCTGAATATCTGGAAAATTTCGGTACGGTGCAGTTATTTCCAATAAGGTGGCGATCCATGAGTATTGGCTGAATTGCAAATGTTTTGTATCAACAACCTTCTGTCCTGTATCAATTTTGGATACTGTATCACTACTGCATATCAGGCCTTCAGGATAATCTTCGAATGTAGTAAATACTGTATCATTTCATGTTACCTTACTGCCCAAATACTGCATTACATGTGTTCTTACTGCCCAATTTATTTATTTAGCGTATGGCTTTTAATAGTGGGGAGACCCAAGGGTTGTTCCACTTTGCCAGATAACCTCATTTTCCACAAATGGAGGCATTGTTGACTAATAAAACTGTAGCATTTCACGAAATCACTACATCATAGCCGAAAATATTGAGTTCTTACTAAAAATTTAGAGCAATTAGGATCATAAATGGTGTAGTATCCTCTCTTTTGCAGTCCAACACGCATCTTCATAGCCATTCAAAGTGCAATCATATTCAAGTATAGTAACTATCCAGGCCAATTCCGGCAAGGAAAAGTATAGGAAGTAGTGGCAACAATTTAGTTGCAAGGGCTCTCAAATATTCTCATTGTAGACAGACATGACATGACATGCGAAAAGGGCGCATGTGCCTAACAGATAGATAATTGACCATTTAATTGTCAGATATCATTGCTCTGCACAGTGCCTAGATAGTTGCCTCTAGAACTAGATGATAGTTTGCCCAAACGAAGCAGACATTCTGGCAAGATGGGAAAACGACTCCAGCTCTGTCAATATTTGTCCAAGAATTTTAAATTTGTTCTCAAATTGTAGAAAACTTTCTGATCCACAATGTAAGACCAAATTCACAAATTTTGAACTGATATTTATCGAGCTGAAGTAATTTTCCCATCTTGCCAAAATGTCTTCCTTGCTTGGACAGACTATCAGGGGATGAATTTTGTCTAGGGGATGGATGTTTCAGGAAGTAGATTGACAGGGTGGACTTCTCTTTCCTTTTTTCGAGAAGGTCAGACTATTCGGGAAAAGGGCTTCACGCATGAGTACACCTTTTGACAGGCTGAGGGCCCTCCAGACCATCTGCAAGCTCTACGGGTGGGGGGACTCTACTTGGCGAAGTCAGAATAGAGTTTTGCCAATTCTTTTTCTTCTCCCTCTTCCACCTTCTTCGTTCTTACTTCCTTCCTTCCTTTTTCCATCCCACTTCTGCCACAGTTTAGTAGTCGCATGTCAACAAGGGGGGAGGGAGGGTCAGGGTCGATTTCCTAAACCGCCTATCGCTTTGTGACATTGACATTGATAGCCATCGAGAAGAGGTGATTACAAGATTGAGATAATCATTCTAGTTATTATTATTATTATTATTTATCGAGAACGAGGTGATTTATGAATGAGTATGATTCATTTTCCAGATTGGGGTTATAATCATCCTAGTTATTATTATTGGTTGAAGTCTTCCAGTATGGTAAGCCTTTAAACCATAACAAATAAGATTTTGGAGAATTAGTGAAACTTGAAGAGAATTATGGTCGATTTCCTAGGCAAATTGGCTGATATATGTGTTATGAAAACAAGGTAAGTAAATCTACCAGGTAGGCCAGCGTCCATAAGAGCCCAGCAGTCCACTTTTTCCTGCCGGATGACGTCATTAATTTTTTTACATTATGCTATAGACCTATATTTTATGATTCGACATATATCCAGGATTCCAATTTTCCAGCTGTTCCACAGAGAATTGAAAAATAAAAAATACCACGTAAAAAGCAAATATCAATGAAAATAATTGTGAAAATATGTAAAAATGATGAATTAAATTATTGAGTATTATTACAGTCGAATAATGATAAATAATGTTGTGATATTAGAACAATGTAATGCTATTGTTGTCATAAATTGGGGCCAAAGATTCGAGAAGCTGGCGCTCTCGTTGAGAAAGAAGTAAGCTTTGGTGGGTTCAAACTATGCGATTACGATTATAAAAATGAAAATAATCATAATTCACTACAAAACAACTAGGACAACTTGAAAATATTGTTTCCTTGTTAATTGTGATGTTCTCAACTCATCAGAATTAATTACAACAATAATATTCTTCAACACTAACGAAAATAGGTTATGTTTACATTTTCATCAGCTGTGCTTTTCATTTTGGGCGCTACAGTGCGACACTGTAGAAAATTAGTGACGTCAGATTTGTGAACCATAATTTCCAGGCAAATATCCCACCTGGTGAGATTTACTAGCCTTGTTATGAAAACACTAGAGTTGGAATGAATGAAATATACTAGTAGTTTATTATCCCTTACCTTAACCAACGATTGTACTTTTGATGAAAATTCAGATAACTCCATGAAATCTCCCATAAAAACCAGTAAGATGGTTGATTGGTGAATAGTCTACTAAATAGAAGTAGCCTACAATAGTTTGTCCTAGCAAAGAAGACCCTCTGGCAAGATGGGAAAATGACTCCAGCTTGGTCAATATTTGTTCAAGAATTATAAATGCGGTCTTAATAGTGGATCAAATATTGTTTCCTACAATTTGAAATAAAATTGATAATTTTTTAACCAAAATTGACCGAGCTTGAGTTATTTTCCCATCTTGCCAGAGGGTCTTCTTTACTTTGACAAACTATACAATAAACTACTACGAGAGTACTAGAATATGCCCAAGTCGTGATCTTTCAGACATCAATTTAAAAATTTGCTCATCTATGGGAATGACCCATAAAACTAAATGTTTTCCAATATAATTTATATTCACTCTAGAAATCAATATTTTCTAAGATTTAATCTTGGAAGCAATATTGTTGCAGAAGTAGAATTTAATGCATATTATGAATAATTATATGTTCTATGAAACAGACCTCAAATATTTGGAGAAAAACCTAAAACATTTGAAAATAGTTTGAAAACATATTCTAAGAAAGCAATCTAGATACTAGCCTAAATAGGTAACTATGACTCAAAAATTCCAATAAATTTTAGTAAACGTTGATTTGTTCATGATGCATATCTCTCTTCTTCTTATTCTTCGTTTTCATCTTCTTATTTTTCATAGTTCTTTCTTCTATCTTCATTTTTCCTCCTCTTACTTTTCTTTTAGTAATATTTCTTTTCTATTACATACAGGTTCTATGTTATATAACTTTAAAGCCTAATATACTTAAGGGTTCTATGACTGATCTAAGCTAAGTAGCCTATCATTATTAGAAAATAAATGTTCAGTAATAATCCATTATCATTCATCACAGTCATTAAAGTCACTTTATTATAGAAAATAGGACTAATTTCTCGCTCACAAGCTAACTATTGTTCACTTCATTTTTTTTTAATTATTAAATTTCATGAGGATGAACATTAATTTTAAGTAGACTAATTCATGTTTCAACTATCGTATCCATAAGAAAGTGATTATATTGATATGATTGATGATAATGCAATTCCAAACTATCTCCCCTACAAGATCAATGAAACTCTAATTATACTAGTTCCCTTAAATACTAAACCACAAATACAAATACTAAATTATTCATCCCATACAGCACTGATAACCCATGACTAATAATTCTAGTAGGCTATAGTCTGTCCAAGCAAAGAAGAAATTCTGGGAAGATGGGAAAATGACACTAGCTCGGTCAATATTGGTTCAACAATTGAAAAATTGGTCACAAATTGTTGAAAACATTTTGATCTACAATTTGAGACCAAATTTATAGTTTTTGAACCAATATTGACCGAGCTGGAGTCATTTCCACATCTTGACAGAATGTCTTCTCTGCTTGTACAGACTATACTATACGACTATATACTAGATAGGAATTAACTACAAGGAAAGGAATCAAGGAAAAGCTATTTTGGAAAAACATTTATTATAACATTGAAATAAAACAAACAATTTCAATAAATAATTATTACAGCTGCTGAACATAACCAATTTCGAATATAAATATATAATTTACTCAATATAATAACAGTAACACAGAACTCGAACTAAGACGTTACACAATACATTTAATATAAAAATTTAAGCCAACACAAGTCTTAAAGTAATTTTGATAGTGATGTATGAACACTTATCACAAAAAGTATGAAGAAGACATGGATATGAAGATGAGAAGAAAAAATGATAAAAAAGCCTTTAAACACAATATCAAATACAAAATTATTATTACTTATATGCGCAAATTCAAGTGAACTGAAGTGAAAAGAACTTGGTTTTAAAAAGTGGAGTGAAAAAAATCAGAGCTTCTCATAGTCGGTCCAAGCAAAGAAGACATTCTGTCACCATGGGAAAATGACCCCAGCTCGGTCAATATTAGTTCGAAAATTATAAATGTGGTCTCAAATTGTAGTTAAGAATGTTTGCTACCATTTGAGACCAAATCTATAATTTTTGAACCAATATTGACCGATCTGAAGTCATTTTCTCATAATTTTCTTGTCAGAAAGTTTCTTTGCTTGGACAGAATTTACTAATGGGGAGATCAAAACAACAAAAACTACTAATGTTCTAGAAAAACTAAACAAAAATTCAACAAAGAAACACAATAAAAAATCTTTGGCTACAGAAAACTCCAGTTCAACAGTACATGATAAATATTATGAGATATGAATGAGTGATAGATTTTATGAATGAATGGAACAAAAATACACAAAAACTACAAACATGAATGAACTACAGACTAGAATAATTAAACGGTTATTGCAGAGCAAAATATTACCAACCAGAATAATAGAATTTCTTTTTCCAAGATAAAATTACAACTAAACTACTAATAAAAATATCGCCTGAAAAGCATTCTTATCTACATAATAATTTTGTAACAATTTACAATATTACTTTCGATCTCTATACAATTTCGATTTTTCTTTCAACCTCATTTTACCGATTTAAATATTTCAAATCATATATACAAAGCATACAATTTACAAATTTTTAAAATTGAGATAAAACTATTTTAGTTAGATTTGAAAAATTAACTTGGAACCATATTTTAAATTGAGATATGTGAAATATTAAAAATTTACAGAAACAGATTCAGTGATTCAATTATTAATTACAACAATAGCTCCGAAGATATGAAATAAATTCACAACTTCTCAGCTAAATGATATGATAATGTAAATAGTTTTTATGTATTTAAGCGAGCTAAATCAATATAATAATATTCCTTATTCATGGAGTCCTTAATTCATTTCTTAATAGTTGACTAGTTGAATTATATAGAAATTTTGATATACGGTACAGTAGCAATACAATTATTTTGGATAATTAAGATGAAGGGCAAGGTATGAAATAAATATTTTGATTATTTAAAAATCGAAAAATCCATGAGAAAACTATACAAAATGATGGGTGAAGAATGATACTTGAAAAAATTCCAATAATTGATAAGATTATTGAAACAGTTCAATAAGAATTGGTTATTTTTGAAATCTATCCAAAAAGGTTTTAAAATTCATCACATAATCTTGACAACTGATAGGAATTACATTAAAATATTTCCAACATTAAAAATGACACTATACACACAATTCTATACACAAAGCATCAATAAAAGTCGATTAAAAACGTTGAAATAAATTTACAGTCTAATTACACTGAGCCCATAATCAACGATATGTATTTTTATCAAACACTCAGTTCGAAAATTAAAAATTTCACACACAATCTACTTTTATGGCACTATTAAAACATTACACTTAGAAGGGCGTTAAAAACTTAACGTATAATATATTTAATGTATATATAATATCTGTATAATATGCAGTCAGAAAAAAATTGGAACGAACCAATCAAATAGTACAAGCGCATTTTTATTTTATCAATGAATATTATTTAAAAAATCTATATTTTCCTTATTTTTCTATTTAGACAACCTCTTTTACACTTATTATATTTAATAATATTTTGAATATTATTGTATATATAATAGTTTCATATATTCATATCATAAATAGTAATATATACCGCTATGATTATCGACTTATATAGAATATTTTTAAATGGAGCAAACGTTTGTTTTGTTTTTAACATTATTCCATCATTAGAACAAAAACAATGATATGATAAATAATTGATTACTGCTACAATCGAGAAGCCTATATATAGATATTTAAATACAGAGAAAGCTAATTTTCCAAAAGGGATTAAGAATAAACTTCCATCCATACATTATAGGAGACCAGAGGCCTGCTTCATAAAACTTGGAAATCTTTCCATAGAGAAGAAAATTATCAATTTCCATTCATATATTGTAAGCTGAACTGAACCTAGAAGTCTTGTATTATAGGTACTTATAATTTATATGAAACAGGCCCTAAAAAGTTGTTTTTGAAAGTGGACATATTCTCAAAATTGTTTGTCAAACTATAATAAAATACCAATACTATCATATATTCTGTCCAAGCAAAGAAGACATTCTGGCAAGATGGGAAATTGACTCCAGCTCGATCAATATTGGATCAAAAACTATAAATTTGGTCTCAAATTGTAGGGCAGAATGTTTCCTACAATTTGAAACGGAATTTATGATTTTTGAACTAATATTGACCAAGCTATAGTCATTTCCCCATCTTACCAGAATGTCTTCTTTGCTTGGACAGACTATACCAATACTATCATTAGTTCATACAGCTTTTTCAGCATTTTTAGAACTGAAAGAACACGTTCTTATTAAAACATCAAGCCATCATCATTTACATTGAACTGCAACCATATCTAGCCTATCCATATCACTATCATTTCCATAATAATTGATCAGTATTGTCCTTTCAAATATTCGTATTCAAAATAGAAGATAGGAATAAAGTAACTCTACCAACAATGAAGTAAATTATAGCAGGAATATTGAAAGATTGAAAAAACCAATGGAATAATCGAATAGGAAAAGCATACGGGGATTAGAATTAATTTGAAATTATAATAGAGAAAATTTTTTAAATAGATCATTCTTTACGCATAAAAGGCTGATTCCATGCATATACAACTGTAGGGTACCTACAAGTGAGCAATTGAGACTAAAATATTAATTAATAAATAAATATCAATCTGATAACAAAACTATGTGAAAAAGAGAGAAGAGTTAAATATTAGTAGACAAAGTAATGAGGAATTAGTCGAAAATATATTAATAAATATTTTCATGAAAAACAAACAAAACATAGGAGCTCATAAGTTTTCCCACATAAGTTTTTTCACATGAGCTTGCTACATAAATATTTTGATAATGATATAAATAAGAAACATTAGATTCTCCAGCACCCAAAAATTTAGAATTTCTTTATAGGAAAAAACTGGAATATTCTATGTGAATTTTACATTTTTCAATATGTAATTTACTCTAATAAGCTGATTTGAAGATCTAGTAGACACATCGATATTTAATCCAGTAAATATCATTCTAATAATTTATAACTTTCACATTCAGATTGGCAAAATATTTACAGTATTAAGACTTCGTATATTACATTGCTTAGCTATTTAATATGAATCTCAAGTATCAAACTATGTAATTTTGCCGAAGTAAAACTCTCAGCATAGTTTATGGAACTGTTTATCTGTTATGTCGTAATTCTCACGCTAAAATATTACTGTCTACCGACTACTTACAAAAGATTCAATGTAAAAAACGTAAATAATTAGAAAACAATACAGCATTAAAAATTGGTCTCGCATTAATAAAACTTGTACTTGTATCTTTCTATCGATCGATATTGCAATATCATTAATTTATAAAGAGTTTACAGTTTGTTTGTTAATATAGTCTGTCCAAGCAAAGAAGACATTCTGGCAAGATTGGAAATGACTCCAGCTCGATCAATATTGGTTAAAAAATTATAAATCTAGTCTCAAATAGTAGAAAACTTTCCGCTCTACAATTTGACACCAAATTGAACCAATATTGACTTAGCTGGAGTCATTTACACATCTTGCCAGAATGTCTCCTTTGCTTGGACAGGCTATAACTGTTGATTCAATACAGTTTAACACTATTATCTATGATAACAATAGCTTTTTATTACGCGTAACATTAGTAAACTATTTCGAATACTTGTAATTCGTTTGCATCAAGAGCCCTGAATATACTTTACATACTATTCAGAATGTTATTTTCAAGGTTAAATTGGAAAACATTTTTTTCAAATGAAACGTTCCTTTAGGTGACTAAAATATTTCATTTGAAAATGAATTTCATTGGAAATATTGAATCAATACATAACAGTTTAATATTACTGAATTTTAAAAAGGAGTCTCAAAGAGAATTAAATTAAGGGATGGAGAAATTATGAATAATAGAAAAGGCGAACTTAAAAGATGTATTAATTATTAAAGATACTGGCGGCTAGCCAGGTGGAATGCACGTATTCTATGCTGTAAAACACTTCACCTTTTCCCACGGCACAAGCCGCCAGTGATTTAAGATAAATTCATTGAAATGTAAGAAAACAATAAACCCAAATGCTAAAAAACGGCAGGAACTATGAAAATATTAGAAAACTGAATCCAATAGATTAAGAAGATCCAAAAAAGAAGAAATTCTCAAAATATACGAGACTATCCCAATAGAACTAGGAAACTTCTTAATTTTAAAGAAGACACAAACTAATCTATAGTTTCATATTCCGAGAGAAGAACCCGGTATTGGAATAACTATATTTGAAATTGATTAGGAATATTTTTAGAGATTTTGATTCATGAGATGAATGAAGTTTAATGCTCAAATTGATAGGAATTTACATTGAAGTTTTACTCCAAACAATGCAATATCAACAAGAAATAATCGATGAAGAAATCTAAAACAATTATCACATTTAATATGCGAACCTTAACATACCACACACATATACATACACAATATTTTGATACACATAAGTAATAAATCACAGTTGTGGCTTTCCAACATATATATTCGACAATATACATATTATATTTATATACCTAGTTACACACATACATTTGTTGTTGAGTAATAGTCATTGCTTGAGGTCTTATTAATATTTTTTGTATAGTCTGTCCAAGAAAATAAGATATTCTGGCAAGATGGGAAAGTGACTCCAGCTCGGTCAATATTGGTTCAAAAATCATCAATTTGGTACCAAATTGTAGAAAAAATTCTGCTCTACAATTCGAAACCGCATTTATAATATTGTTGAACCAATATTTACCGAGCTGGAGTGATTTTACCATCTTTCCAGAATGTTTCCTTTGCTTGGACAGACTATATAAATTTTTTGTCAAAACAAAATATTGAACATCAATTTGATTCGAGGGTTACGAACAATAATTATCGATAATTATTAATAAAATATCGATAAGAAAAACTCGATTGGTGTTATCGTCTTTCAAACAAAAGATAGCTCGATACACAAGCTCGTAAATCAGTCGCAATTTTCGGAAAATTTGTGCAAATACCCGTTTGCACAATATTGAGAGAGTATTGTGCAAAATAGCGTATCAGTCTTCGGACTAGATTTGGGGGCAAGAGAGGGATACAAACGTCGAAATAACAAGAGAAGAAGTAAGAGAGTGATTGAAAAGGAGACAGGAGTAAAGACTAACGAGAGAGAAGGGAGGATGAGAAGGAGGAGGAAGAAGAGGAGGAGGAAGAAGATGAGGATGAAGAGGAGGAGGAGAAGGAGGAGGAGGGACAGAAAAGCGAAAAGGAAGAGGAAAGATTTGAGAGAATAGAGTAGGGCACTGGCGGCTCGTACCCACGAAACAGGTGAAGTGCCCGTATCTTCTACTGTACATCACTTCACCTATTTCGTGGGCACGAGCCGCCAGTGGTGTAGGGGAAGGTGGGGAAAAATTGTGTGCCAGAAGTTGAACAAGAGAAAGAGAGAGAAAGAATGGTATAGAAGCCACATTTGACAAATCGATTACTGAGAGAAGAGAGAACCAATAAAGACTCCACCATTGCAGGAGAAACTTGAATTTTTCAGGCTGATGTAAAAAATGGACTACTATTACGAATAGGAAATATGTGGAAGGATATCAATTGGATATTCAAGTAATGAAAAAACTCAATAGATGAAAGAAAAAATTTGAAAACTTCGCCAAGAGTAAAATTCAATCAACACTTGGCTGAAGAAGGAATGGACTACTGGATTACACATAGGAGGTTTTTGGAAGGATCTTAAATAGGATATTTATATGTGATGGAGATTTAATGGATGATTAAAAAATAATTGGAAAACTCCTCCTAGAGTGAAATTCAATTAACACTAAGCAGTCAAGTTCCCATTAAACACTATACAGCTATTTTTCGCGCAAGCTGAGAAGACACGCCGTCACAATACACTTTACATTGTAACGACATGTCTCTCAGCTTGCGCAATCACTGCTCGATCATTTAAACCTTACAAAAAGTATCTTATTCCCCAAGAAAAGATTCAGATTTGTACCTAGTAAATGCACAATAATATTAGGAAGCATAATCAGAAATTCAAACATCCCTCACTAGAAACATAAAAATATGAAGAGTTCTTCATAGAGAAACCCCTGAAACATTCACATGGAACAACATTGAATTCGCAGTAAATTGAGAATTTGTTGAAAAGTTTCCCTGCAGATCAGAATATTGAGTTATTTATATCTATTACTAGTTAACCTGAAGGTGATTGCGAGGTTTAACATCAATTGAGGATTATCAATCAACTTTCATTCAACGCACAAAATACTAGTTTGTATTTTGAAAGCTGCTATCCATGAAATTCATGAATTTATCAATGAAGTAAATAATTAAAATGAGATTTCTAAACCGTTCATATATTTCGTTCCCAAAAATCGGGAGATGAAGCCTGTTTTTAATTTTCCAAATCATTTAAATTTATTTCAATATGAATATGGTTGTTTTCATCAAATACATTAAAATATTGGTTGCATGGCTATCACGCTATAATGATGCAACACAATAGAGAAGATAGAAAATAATGTTCGTTTTAACGAATTTGGAAAAAAGTTCATAAGATTTCAATATTGAAGCCTCATTCCCATCTACAAACTTTTATCAATGTATTCTGCTTGTCCTTTTCTATTTGGTCTATTGCTGGCCAATTTTAATAAAAACATTCAAATTGCATTGATAAATAAATTGCTAGATCTATGTCTGACATTTACTTGTCTATCGATGTGAATGAGGTTGTAGTTTTTTATGTTTTTTTTGAGATACCAATATTGTACGACATGAAATAGCTTCTTTATAATCGTAACACTATTAAATCCTCAATCATAACGAAGCTTAGAATACCTATACTTAGTGTCATGGTTAGATTTAGGACTCTTCAATGAAGAGTCCGGGGTTATATGTATAAGAGCATGTAAATATATGTTATAGCATCATATACATAATTTACCACATATATGGTAATCAACGTGACTTATCTAGTAACAGGCACGGTAAGCAGATAAATTCGTTTCAAAGTTTCAATTATGATAGAATTTCGAAATAATAATTGATTACAATGTACCATTAAAGGAATCAAAATAATCCTCAAACATATTTGGAAGCTTTTGTACTCAGAATATGACTTTTTTCAAATTATAAAAATAAAAGTACAGAAAAATCTAACTACAACACACAATTATCAACTTTGCACAAGGCTATGAAACTCACAATTCAATTTTAAAGTAATGATAACAATAAATGCGAGAACTTAAATGAAAAGAGGTTATTCAATTGGAATTATTGTTTTTCTTGAGGTTCAAGTTGAATTTACAAGCAATAATTGTCTGTTTCTAATTAAAAAAACAGCGACATTTTTTTGTAGCTTGAGAAGAATCAAGTGTTCAATATTTCTTGGATAAATTACTGTATTTTTTATTTATTTGCATAATATACTGCATATATATGTTATTTCAAGTTAGTTCCATTACCAAATTGTGCAAAAGTTGAACAACAACAACCAAACTAAAAAATACAACTTACTACAAAATAATGGAAGAACCCAGTTAATGTTTCTTTACCTTGCGCAGAATAGATCCATCCAATTTGTACTCCACAAATAACATTCAACATGCAAGCAGGTAATCAGCAGAGAAGCAGGAGATTGCAGAAATGTGGCATCCCGGTAGAATACCAGGCAGTAGTAGTCCACCTCCTATTGTGAATATCCTGGTAGTATGCAGCAGCTAGCTTTGTATAGTTTCCTGATTAAAAATCACCAAGAAGTAATTCAATTGAATGTAGAACTGTCGATGAACTTCCTGATATCCTGGTAGATCATACATTCAAAGAAGATTACCCACCTCCTGGTAGACAAAGATTATCACCCTTACTTTGCTCAGAAGACAATTTTTCAAAAGATCTCCTGGTACAACAGGAGTTCACAGCACTCATAGTATTTCACAGTTCACAGACCTCACTCTAAATTCTATGTTTTCATTTTTCATTTTTTCACAGCACAATAATTGTCAGCTTAATCTTGATGTTATTTCAGATTTTCCCATTCTTGCTTCTTCATTTACTCTTTACATTTAATCCTGGTTTATATTTTTCATGAATTCATATTCTTCTGTTTCAAATTTCCAATAACTCCATTGATAAACTCAAGTTTTGTACTGGTTCCTTGGTCTTTTTCACCCAATTCTACCTCTTATCTACTTACTCCTGGTATAACTCACAGCACATTTCAATTTGATTTCAAACCCCCTCAATGTTGAGAGGCAGGACTTCAAATTTAGTAACTTTTCAACCAGTTTGACCAACTTAAATATCTTCTGACATAACAATTGGAGCCCGACCAGGGGTACCAGCCACAGAGGAAGGCGTCGACGGATGACCTCCTGTCTCCTGGTACTTTTGCGGTGAACTGTTTGCAGTGGTACCATTTACCTTGATCTCATTCACAGAATGTGACCTTGAGTGGTTTGCTTGTGGCGAGGATGACGTCACTGTTCCAGGACTATTCTGACTGACAATCTGGTTGACTGACCTTGACCTTGTGTGACCATTACTTGTGTTGCCTGGTACCTGTTTGCCCAGCTGAGATCGGTTGCTAGCTAGGTTCTCTCTCAAGGCCATTTGGTAGGCCACCTCGAATGCTTGGCCTAGGGTGAGTATAACTTCAGTTGCTTGATCCTGCAATAGAAAAACATGAAATTTTCAAATTGATAATAAAAAGGTGATATGCTTCAACAAATAAATCTGATTTTGAAAGGTTTCTGAAGTTCTAAAAAGAGAAAAAGGTGGCTGGCTAATGATGCTTATTCCAATGAATAGCTGATGCTATGACGAAATAGTAAATACTGCAGCTCTATACTTCAAGTTTTAGTTTAACAGAGATTGATCATGGTTTAGCAACTGAAATAGGTAACTTGATTTCTCAAAAATCTATGGTTTGACTATATATTGTCTTCCCTTAAACATTTAATTCAATTTCTGTAAGGGGATTCAATTCAAATTCAATTTATTCATCATTTTTACAGCATACGGGACTGAAAAAGTAACTTGAAATAAAACAATATAACTTGAAATAATAAGATATCATCAACAAGGGAGGTCCATACAAAGGCAAAGCCTGAACGTAGGTGCTGAGTGAAACGCTGAGAAACAAAAGAAATTAACAATAAAGTTTCATAAAGTAAGCATAGAATTAATAACGGAGATGGTGTAAAATCCATGTTGTTGATACATATTTTGAACTGAATATGAGAAATCTGGATTCTCTGATGAGTTGTATACTACTGTATGACAAAAATTTGTAATTGCAAGCAAACAAAAGTCAAAATAATGTATGATTGAACTTAAATGTAGACTAAATCAAGACGGAGGAAAAAAGGAATTTGCAAACGAGGTTGAATCCTAATACACCTCATTTATTACTTTGTAATTAATTTTGAAAACTTACCATAGTTTGAACACAGAATACGTGGCAATAGTGACTTTTACTGGCATGATCTTTGGTAATGTAAGCAAAATGAGTGAGATCTTCAGCATCCTGACAGGCACAATGAATATTCCTGATTTCGTGCTCACAGATTAGTTCCTGTAAACAAAATATTCAAATTTTTATTGGGAATTCTCCAAAATTGAACATCCGAAGTCATATTCATATACCACTATTTAAAAGTAATGGGATAACACTTGTTGGAAATCCTTCTCCTTCACATTTGCACTAGTATTAGCATAAATTAATTCATGACAATAAACACTGTTGAAATATAATCAATCAATCATTGCAACGTTTCAATTTATTAATTAGTGTAACTGAACAATATAACTGAAGGTGTAAGATATCACAATCAATTGTTCAGAATTTTAAATACACCCACCTGATTGGAAGTATGAAGAAATTTCACTCCTCTATAAGAAATGGCTAGTATAATTTCTGGAATGGATTTCTCTTCATTTCCTGGCGTTGATTTCTTTAGCTTTTGTATAGATTTTTTCGTAGATTCTGTCCCTCGCATATCCCTTACTAATGTGGAGCCCAGGTACTGGAAAAAAAATTCGAATATTCAATTAAGAAGATCAATTATAAGGTAATCAGAGATCTTCTAATGAAGAACAAACAGTACTCTCAATATCTCATGTTCTCAAATATTCTCATCATATTAACATCTTATTCTGAAAATTCAGTATAAGAATATAATGTATTCTTATACATATTAACATCTTATTCTGACAATTTTGTATAATTTAATACAATCCAATATTGACTTTCTGCTCCCCTTTACTATCAATCTTATTATTAGCTTGCAATCCCAATTGCAATCTCCTATTCCTATTCTCAAAATTATTACTTTCATTTTTTACACTTTAAAATTTCGGGAGATAGATTATAGGAAAGGCAAAGCCTATTTTCAACCTACCAAAGTATTTGAATTCATTTCTAATGTATTATGTGAATGAATCTTCAAATAAAGAAAAAACCAGCAATTTATAATAGAATAATCACAAACTATAAATTCAAAGAACAACTCAAAATATGAAAACAGTGAAATATTTAAAGAAAATACACAAAAAATGTCTACACTCACCAGCGCAATGTAGGTAATATGCCCAGTCAGCAGCGCATGAGGCCTATGTCTCCACTGCGCAGTCAGAGTAGCCGGAACTCCAACCAACAGCTCCGACGGCGCCCTAATCTCAAGGTCGGAGGCAGTGGCGTGCGAGGGCGGCACAGCGCCCGGGGGCGGCGGAGGGGCGGGACGCGATTTCTTGTGACTGTGACGCAGGGTGCCCGTGTTGCTCTGCTGCCCCCCGCCACCCCCAGCTACCGCCTGTGGCTGGGGCAATTTCACACGGATCTCTTCCTTCAGCTGTTGGATGTTGTTCTTCTGAAACAATATGGATGTTTTCATAGAAAGTAATTCAATAATAAATAAAATAGAAATGTTGATATAAAGAGTGATTCAATAAGAACAAACAATAGGAATATTGTTATAGAAAGTAATCCAAATTGAGGGAGCATAATGGGAGAACAAGTTGTTCTGAAGATGATACAGATATTTAAAAAGAACTAATAGAGTGAGAAGTATAATAATTGAGGGGAAATGAACCAAAAATGCTGTGAGGGTAATATTATTAAATGAGCCGAGATCTGGGAGAAGTACTCATAACTAATTACTCATAACTAACTATCTATAGTCTGTCCAAGCAAAGAAGACCCTCTGGCAAGACGGGTCTTAGTTCGAATTTTTGGGTCTTGGTTGAATTGCTACATAATCGGGAAAATGACTCTAGCTCCTTCAATATTGGTACAAAAATTATCAATTCGATCTCAAATTGTAGGAAACAATTTGATCTACCATAGTTGAATTGATTCAACTTCTGACTTCAACTGGAGGGGAGTCCTCTCTTCAATGGGAGAGAGAGAGTCTGCTCAGCCAATAGAAAGGAGAAATGAGCAAACGCTACACGTGCTGTTGTCAACTTTCCACTCCCATACGCACAGGTGCATTTTTACAAATTCTCCGAGCAAGGAGGAACTACTAGATTAGCTTGTTTGTGTCTAGTACAAGGATTGAGGCATTCGAGTAAACTGTCGTATCAATGGGGCAACGGCAACACTGCGCCAGCTCAATCCCCACATGTTGCATCTCCCCAGATCCCTCAGAGTCGGAAGTATTTTCAAAACGACTATAATAAGACCACATTTATAATCCTTGAAAGAATATTGCCCAAGCTGGAGTCATTTTCCTATCTTAACAGAGGGTCTTCTTTGCTTGGACAGACTACGAAGTTAGACTAACAATTAAGAAGTCAATAACTTGATAAATAACTAATAACTGAGTTAGTAGCTCTATAAACTCATACATGTTTGATGGTATAACACGTCAAATCTACAGGAATTGAACGCCATAAATCACATTCATTCACTGAGTATTTAAAAACATATTTACTTGTAAAATAGTTTTCCACATCATTTGAAAAGAGGAAATACATTTAATAAGAAAGAAGAGATAAGTTATGTGGAAAAAAGTAATTAATTGACATAATTCCGGGGAGGTTTACAATTCTTCAGGGTTCAAGTACATATTTACTGTTGTTATAAATCTTCAGAGAAGTATTAAAATAAATATTTTTTGTTAAAACAGTTTTTCACAACATTTAATTAAAAGAGAAAATAGATCGAATAAGGAAGGAGAGATATGTGAGAGAGTACAAGATAATTTCACTACGAACGCCCACCAATATATGGAACACTATCTAGGAGAGGGGAATAACTAAGGGTGGGTTGCAGCTACCCCTCTACCCCCACAACTCAACAGCATTTCAATTATTCCTGCAAATATAAACAGTTATGAATTACTAGTGCCTGCACGGATCTATGATCTAGCCAAGGCTAGCGTCAACACTATGTCCAGGCTAGCCTAATCTCATAAGCCTACTCTAGGCTGTACATACACCCCTTCGTATTAATTACACATCTCTCCGTACAGTGTACTTCATCTAGCGCATGTGTACTTCGTCTAGTGTATAGTCTGTTCAAACAAAGAAGACATTCTGGTAAGATGAGAAAATTACTTCAGCTCGGTCAATATTGGTTCAAAAATTATAAATTTGGTCTCAAATTCTGAATCAGAATGTTCCCTACAACTTAAGATCAAATTCATAATTTTTTAACTAATATTGACCGAGGTGGAGTAATTTTCCCATCTTGCCAGTATGTCTTCTTTGATTGGACAGACTATACCTACTAACTTCATGCGAGTTTACATAGGAATCAGTGCATTGAACTGAACAAGGCTGCTTTGGGGGATATTGGGAAACACTACGTTATTTTGTTATATCTATGGATGGCCGCTGGCTATTATGTACAAACATATTCGATGCATTGCATATATAGGATGGGGATGTGAATTATGATGGAGCAATATTATTCGTATTTGAAGAGTGATCGAAAATGGTAATAAACGGGATTGGTTGCTCGATGCCTCGGGGTTTATGGATTACATCCAGCTATGTTTTTGAATAATGAACGTCGATAGAGATGTACTACCTTGCAGCGACAGATTTGTTGCATGCAATTGCGTACCGTACAGAATATGATATTGGTTGAATCTATACCAATTCTGTACAATGCATAGAGAGGCATCTCTCAAACGTACTGTAGTAGGCCTTTCTTAAACCTACAATGTGAATCAAATATGATTTCGATTCAACTAATTTCTCATAAGGTGAACAATGATTCAATAAATAATTTATTGAATTCGACCGTTTCATTTGATCATGTAACATCTTAAGTCATTTTTGGGGAGAAATTTTAATGTTGGACAATCAGTTAAGTCAGTTAAGTCGTACAGTAGGCTATCTCTATATATGAAAGCGAAAAGGCACTGATTCATTCATTCATCACCAGAACTAAAAATCCACTGAACCGAATGCGTTCAAATTTGGCAGGCATGTTCAGTTGGACGTTTAGACGCGTGCTAAGAACGGATTTCAAAAACTTTTCCGGGATACGCTAAATATTTTAGTTTTTCGGAGTTTTCTTAATTTTTTCGAGAACAAATCGGTAGAAAAGGTTGATATTTGGTGGGCAGGTTCAGATAAGGTCTAGAAATGTTGTGTGGAAATATTTTTGAAATCCGTTCAAGAGTACGCCAGTAATAACTTTTTCAAAATTGTAAATGTATTGCGGGTTGCATATCTTTCGCCTTGATACGACTAATCATTACTGTAAATTCAATGGTTCAGCGAGATTGAAGATGAACTAATTTGGAAGATATTGAATCAAATTTAAAACTATGTCCGATATAACTTCCCAAGGTTACGCTCGATATTAGCGTTTTACTATATTTCGGAGTTTTTCTCACATTTTTCGAGAACCAATAGGCAGAAAAATTTGAAATTTGGTATACAGGTCCAGATTAGGTCTGGAAATGATGTGTTTAATAAATTTCAAATCTCTTCTGAACGGAATTTGCAGGAGAGCTAAGCGAGCCTGTTCTACTCACATACACGGCCTATACTGTCGGGGGTCCAGGGGGCGGAGCCCCATGGCTAGGCGGAGAAGGCGAGCGAAGCGAGCATGCTGGCTAGTCAAATATGATTTCAATTCAATTCAACTAATTTCTCATAAGGTGAACAATAATTCAATAAATAATTTATTGAATTCTACCGTTTTATTTGATCATGTAACATCTTGAGTCATTTTTGGGGGAGAAATTTTAATGTTGGAAAATCAGTTAAGCCGTACAGTAGGCTATAACTCATATTTTTATACTCAAGGCCTTTTTACACGGCGGGTTTCTGATACGCAGTAGTGTTACAAAAGTCCAAAATTGATACGCAATCGTTCAGGAAGGAAACTCATCGACACAAAATATTCGAAATGTACGGTTGCAGAGTCAGGTTAGCTATTACGAAAATACAGGAAATCAGGGAAAAATAACTATTGGCTATCTGAAACTTGGTGTTTAATAATTATTTTTTATAAATTCAATTCACTAAAAACCTCAAGTATGCTCAAATTAACTCAAAATGTTCATCATTGAGAAATCGAATCAAATTAATATTTCGGCGATCCATAAGCATTGCAAATGTCTCGTTTCAACAGGGTTCCTTCCTGTATCATTTTTTGTCTTTTGTATCAGAAAACCGCTGCGTAAAAAGGCCTTTACGGACTTTTATGAAATTCACAAACATGCACTCACTTTCTAACTAAAGCATACAAAACTACATAGAATTCTATCTATAAAGTCAATCTGTATAAAATTACTAATTATCCAACTCACCAATTGGCTGAGATCAGCATTAATGTCCTCAATATTAGGCGCCGCGCTCTGCCCCTTATTAAACCCGGCCGGCAGGTTCGGACACCTTTCCTTCGTCTGCGGCAATGACGCCAGTATCCTCTTCCTATGTCCCGGCTTATCAATCTCCAACACAGCCGTCAATTCCACCTCCCATATCCTACTGACCTTCTCCATTTCGGTATACAAATGCCTTCTAAAAGTCTCCGAATATTCCTCCAACTGTAACTTTCCCAACCAATCATCCACATCACTAGAAGTTTGATCTTCGGAATTCGTTGTTTGTGATTCGTCACTTTTCGGGTTTTCCTCATCTTTTGTCACGTGATTGTTGTTGTTGTTGAGGTTTAGGGTGGCTACTGAGACAAAAGCCTCCCGGACTTTACAGGGGAGCGAGCGAGAGGCGTCCAGAAGCGTTTTGCGGTCTTTATCACTCCCGATGCCCATATCTTTAAGGTCGGATTCTTCTAAGACACCGTTCTGTAAGAAAATTGAAAAGATAAAAGATTGAAAATGCACTTTGTTATTAGGGCTACTAATACATAATGAATCAATAATTAACCATAAATTTCGCTTGAAAATAACTTGGAAACTAGTTGTAAGAAGAAATAAACTTGAATTAAAAGACAAGATGTTATCAAACCACTGACTTATTGTAAAAAAATTATTAAAACGTTGGTATGAATAACTACCACAATATCACCTTCACAACCACTTGAAAAGTAAAAAATGAACTTGGTTTAAGGGTACTTTGATTAATTATTGATTTATTACATTAAAAGTTCTATGAAATGAGATAATGTGATATTTCTCTATAATTGAAAGTAAAAGAAACTGATTTTGGCAGAACCACTACTTGGATACTTTTTACAATAGAACCATGGTTTCAATGCAAAACCTGCATAATCATCAGCTACACTGTTGCTTGATTAGGCTACATAAGGAACTTATGTATTTATAATACATTATGTTAACAATAATTCATAGAAGCTGCATAAGTTTCTCATGTAGCCTAATCAAGCATCAATCTAGCTGAGGACATACATTATATTGAAAGTAAATTATGGTAACTACATGAGTTTCTTATGTAGCCTAATCATGTATCATTCTCGATGAGGATGGGACAGGTTTTGCAATGAAACCATGAGACTATTGTGAAAAGGATTCAAATACAAGTAGCGGTTGAATGAATAAATAGATAAATAAATTGATGCAAGTGAAATCAGGATTAAAAAATTGGACAATTGAAAGGGTGAATGAATTGAACAAAGGTATAGGCTACCAATAACAAAGGAGTTCTTGATGAATATTGTCAAGATTTTTAAAAGTAACTTAATACTGTAAGTAGATTTCCAAAGACAAAATTTATTAATGAATTGTATAGATTTTGAATAAAAAAGTAGATTTCAACTTTTAAGTAAGTAAAAAGTAGAAAGTTTTCTCCTTAAGTTATTATTCATAATTATGTTACCAACTAATTGAATAAAAGAATATATAAAATAAATGATACTCACAATGAAATCGGGATTATCGTATCCGTAATTGATAAAAAGCGATTCGTAGTCAGAGAGTCCAAGCGAGGTGAGCCATTGGTTGACTGTTGTACTTTGGCTGATGGGACTATCCACTGTGCTTTCCGACCTACTAAGACCTGAAAATAAAATAACATAATAACTTTGTGATTCTATTACTATTCATCTTATTCGTCTTGGTCGTACCAATGTGCGGTAAACTAACTTATGAAAAAAATGTTTTGACGTGGTGGAAAGTTAAAATTGCAATAATTGATTTCCATTTCAGACTATAGTAAACGAGCTTTACAACTCATTATGAATAAATGTTTACTAGAACTCTTTAGAAAACAGAACTTTCTGAACTAGAACAATAAGACTCTGTGATTACTCAGAACTCAGATATTGATAACTCTATTGTTTTCAACCATACAGTCTTTTTGCTTCAAAGAATGAAATAATTGGTGAAAGAGAGATAGAATATTTGGGACAAAACGGAAGTCTAATAGGAAAGATCAAAATGAAATTATAATTATCCAGCAGTTGGTGAGCTGCAATATCCAATAATTCTTCCATCAAACGGTACTGTATTTATAAAATTGCATTATTAGTAGAGATATTTACTTTCATGCACTGTATATAATTGAGGACTAGACTATATTTTGATTTGATTATTTGAAATTATCGACTCACCTAGCCTCGCCTGGAACTCCTTCTCTAGCTCCGTCACAAACACCGACTCCCTCACCAGACCCGTGCCGAACGAGGCCATTATCTCCGATATCTTGGCCCATTCCTCCTGCTCATCAAACGGACTCAGGATGGCCAGCGTCTTATCTACTGAGGAGGAGGAGACTGCTGCCGCCGCTGAGGAGGAGGATGTCACCGAGGAGGCGACAGCTGTCGCTGAGGAGGAGGTTGTGGAGGAGCGGTCCTCCTTAGGCTCGTAGAAGACGTTTCGGAGGCGTCCACGGAGCGTTTTCGGACGTTCCGCTTTTCCTGTCGCCACGTGGGAACTAATACTCTCGCTCACTGAGCCCTTCATCAGTCCTAGAAAAAAGCAAAACAAATATAAAAATTATATATTTTATAAAAAAATATATATTGATATTAAGATACAGTAGAACGCCAATTATCCGAATCGGTCTTAAGCGTAGTAAATTAAAAAACTAGCGTTTATACGACGTGATCGTAGCTCTTCATACTTTTTTCGAATTTTACTTACTGTTCTGTAGTTTAGATTAGTATTTTTTTGCTTTCCATATTAATTTAACATCTCTACACTGTACTTTTCAAATGTAATAAAGTTTATCACATAGTTTTTCTTTAATACAATTCCAAGTTCAATTGTCCGAATTTTTGTTCATCCGAATTGATCCCGGTCCCAATAATTAGTTCGGATTAATTCGAATTAGTTCGGATATCGGCGTTCTACTGTATAACTAAATTAATTTACCATTTATCCATTCAATAACTATATTAATAGGTGATTGCAACAAGCTAATGTCCAGACAGTATTACAAGATGAAATAGCTGACGCCAAAAGTTAGGCCTTTTCGTCTGCTCCTTTTGCGCTACAACAGCTGATGTTGTCAATAGGTTTAAATTTAGCTGATAGTGTTTAGGTTGTGGAAATTTGTCTGTTCTAATCAAATTCAACTCTGATTACAATTTTTAGAAATTATTCAATTCAAGTTAGCTTTTCTTTATTATTTACTGAAAATTAATGTGTACCCCAACAATTTTTATAACAGTTTAAAACAAGGTCATGATCATGAAAGTTGATGTACTGTATTGTCCTGAAGTAAATTGTAATTGAATAGATAATCCACGAATTGTTTGCGATTTAACAAAAAATATTATTGAACAAAGATACACAATAGCTGACGCCAAAAAGGTAGGCGGTTTCACTATCTCATTAACAATCAATTAGAGTTGTTTTACAGGCTAAATTTCAGTCATTCAGAATCAGCTATTCCTAAATCATTTTTCTTTAAATCAAAAGATACAATAAATACTTTACATCAACTGTTAGTAGGTTACATCACGTAAAAAAGAAAGACGAAAACGTAAAACTTCTTGGCGTCAGCTATAAGACCAGATCAGCTAAAACCAGAGAAAATAGAAAGAACTTTCTATTCTCTTTCTGTTCTTTCTATTCTCTTTGGCTAAAACTATATTTTCAACGTCAAGTACATGATCCTTATTTTTGTCAATGCAAGAGATGCAAGAGTTGCCGACTCTTGAATCATGACTCACATGCCTCTCCTCTCTGCACGAGAGCGCTCTCCGTCGCTCTCCGTCAATGCGGAAGTATTTCCGGTTCACTCTTTTGTCAGGACACAGAGAGTATTTCGATGCCAAATTGAGCTCTGTCACACTATGTACCGCTAACTCAATGACAATTAATTTGTAGATGCTTTGTTTGCATGGAAACGCCCCAAGAGAGAATTCGCTCGTTTTCACTCATACTAAATCTTTTTGTTGAGCTGCGAATGGCAAGAGATCTTCTACGACTATAAAGATCTTAAAGACTATAAGATCTACGACTATAAAGACTATAGAGATCTTCTGGTATGTAAATATCAAATCAATCGATCGTTCAATCATGTAATGATGTAATCATTCAATCTTCAAGATAGAGCTCTTTATTCACATTGAGATAGGTATATCTGATGCCAAATAGTTGTAAAATTACAGTATTCTAAGATGAAAAATGAGAGATTATATGAGATCAAAGAGAGATAGATAGTTTGAATAGTATAAAATAGTTAGAGAAAGGGACAGAGATATTGAGTGTGAGAGAAAGTAAGAAAGGAGTTGTGAGAGTGAGAAGCTGCTTAACGGAGAGGAGTCTACAAGAGAAATATTTCGAGGGAGGCATTAAGTGAAACAAAATGAGTAACAGTTGTTGGGTCATTCAGTTTTCCCTTGGTGGAAAATGACCATGTGTTATGCTGCGAATTGGGATCTAATCAGTTCCTATCTTTCATTCAAATGCTTCTCCCTCATATCACTGGCGGCTCGTGCCAACGAAACAGGTGAAGTGCTGTACAGTAGAATATACGGGCACTTCACTTTATTCGTGGGTACGAGCCGCCAGTGCAACATGAGCAGTTGATGTGCACAAGGAGACGATACCGCCTAATTTTTTGGCTCAGCTATTAACATACAAAATTAATATTGTTATTCATTTTAGTAGGTAGCTCATACTATATTCCAAAACATTTGTTGTTTATTCTGTAATCAGACTCAATATTTGCTCAAAGTCACGTGTCATGCTTTAATATTTACTTTACAATCAATCTTGTGAGACGAGACAGGTCAAAGTATGCATGACAAATCTCACGCAGTAGAACATCTTCCTTTGTTGACATATCACAGCAAATATATACTAGTGGTTCCATCTCTTTTCTCTTTCTAATGTAGGCTATCAAAGATTACTGGTAGCACTGGATACTTTTTTGTTTGTTCCGGATAACAATTTCCTATTTAGATTCAAGTTAGTGTCAACAATTTAAATTTCGACAATATGGGAGGTGAGTTTTGGAAATTATGAAACATGAACTGATTTTCATCTCATTTCTACTTACGAGTTGCAATGTTTTAGAAAGGATTTGATTAATGACTTGAAAATATAAACCGGTAATGTCGGAAAATACAGAGGAAATATTGAAAATTTATGGAAAAAGTTGAGTGATATATTAATAATGGATCAAGATGGATTATGAGAGCCAATAAATGATTTACTTAGAGGACATACAATTTTTATACTTTTTTCACAGAGGAGATAGATTCATTTATTTACTTCACAATATAGGAGGATGGAATTACATAATTATATACGATATGTGAACAGAAAGAAAGATATGAAAATAGACTGCAGAAATTAAGCATTTACTACTGTCTAGAATTAGCTGACACTCTGAAATTATTGTTACATTAACCTCAGAAAGTATTCTTGAATATCACAAACGACGAAATGTTCTATTCAACAGCAATAAAACAAGAAAGTTGTAAAAAGAGATGCGTTTTTATGAGAGAAGAGAAAATAAAAAGGAAGGAACTAGAGAAAAAATGAAATGGAAAGAGACAGTTTTAAAGAGAGAGGATAAGAAGACTTAAAAAACCAAAAGCAAGAGAAAGAGAGAAATAAACCTGAAGAAGAAATTGGATAAGAAGAGACAGACAATAAGGAGGGAAACGTGTGTACAAACAAAATTTGTAGGCGTAATAGATGAAAGTCAACAGATCTAAATAAAAAATAAGGCGCTTGTCCAAAAAATAAATCTAAAATTAGCACAACTGTAGAAAGAATATTATTAATTGTAAACACGATCAAGCAATAGTGGTCAACGATTTATTTGAGGTAGACTGGGTGGGTGGAAAAAATAATTAGTTCAAGCAATCTGAGAAGAACCCCGTTAAAATGTTAAGTGTATTGAAACGGCATGTCTTCTCAGTTGGCGTGAACTATAGTGTTGTATATGTAGAAAAACAAAATTACAGTGACGACATTCTCAATAGCCTGTGATTCGTTCATAGAAGAAGTGAATCATTTGACTGAAAGAACTGTTATAACGTAATTTGACGTAAGCATCGTGCTTGAATCATCGTGGGATGATCTTGACTGGGATTTCGCTAAACGCAATCTGAAAAAGTCATCAATCACTCAATAGTTTATGTGAGTCAAGAAAATCATGACTCAAGAGTGACACCTGCTGTATAATTCATTTCAATGCTTTTTGGATCATAAAGTAAAGGGATTAAGTCACAGAGTAAAATAATGAAATCATAAAGTAAAGGAATCGGAAAACCTCTTTTATTCTGAATTTCAACTTCGATCAAAAAAGTCCCAGCGATTCTATGAACAGAATTTATCATTAATTAATTTTTCAAGCCTCTCTCTATTACTTGCTGAGTATTTGTGAAGGTGATATTGTGATAATTCTCCACATTAAATGAAGGGATAAGAAATTGTTAAACCACTGATTCATTATAAATCTAGTCTCAATTTAAAATAAATCTGTGGTTTGAGAATATCTTGTCTTTTCAAAACCTGTCTTTAAAACCCTTATTGTCTTATAAACCTTGAATCTATTTCGTTATATTAAAAGACGTTAATTTTCTATTTTGTGGAGGCAAACTTCCATTCCAAACTGATAAAAATTCTTAATCTTTACCTTACAAGATTGATGGAATAGGCTGAGAATATAATTCCATCCTTTTATGTAATTTATCCGATGTTTGTAAGGAAATCTATGTTTCCTACTCTAATTAATTCATTTTCATTTTCAAATAAATCAAGCACAAACACCCGTTTGAAAGCAATATTATTGAGGAAGTACGGTAGGTGACGTAAACAGGTACATATTTCATCCTTTACAGAATACTAACAAGCGATTGACTAAGAACAAATTACCTACACTTAAATACTTTTAAACGCTCAACATTTGTATTGTTTAAATTGTGTTTCAAGTTACAATAGCAATTTTCCAATTGTTACAATACGACGAATTGATAGGTTACTGACTATCCTTTGCTCTTTCTCACTTTTATTTTTACTCTCACTATCACTCGCTCACTCTCTCTCTCTCTCTCTTTGGCATACATAATCCCTCTATTCTCTTTGTTACTTTTGTTCTATGTAATTGACCCGAGGAAGTAATGCAGTAATAGTAAATAGCAAATTGTACTTTTGTAAATAGCTGTTAGTTAGGGAGTGGTTGTAAATCGAACTCTGGAACGTACACGCAATATTACTGGTACAGAATAACTTTATTTTGTAACAAACCGGAACTCTTGTTTGAGAAAGGAATAAAAAATTATAGTTATAGTATGTCCAAGCGAAGAAGAATTTCAGGCAAGATGGGAAAATGACTCCAGCTCGGTTAATTTCAATTCAAAAATTATATACCAAAAATTTAGTCTCAAATAGTAAAAAACATTCTGCTATACAATTTGAGACCGAAAGTTGAGCTAGAGTCATTTCCCCATCTTGCCAGAATGTCTTCATTGCTTGAACTATACTTCTAATTTCAAAATCAAAGCATAAGATAGGACTTTTTTTTAGCAATAATTCGAATCACAGGAGCCTCATTATATTGGTAAGTAGGCCTATCATGAGATTGGTATACTACTGTCACTAACATTATCTACTGTATTCTAGTGTAGGTGTAGTGAATCTTAGTCTATGATAATTATGTTTTTGGTATAGTTAGTTATATCTAGATATAGTTCTTGGTGAAATCGGGCCTTAGTCAATGATACTACTGTATAATGTGACTCAATTTTTTACAATTCAATAGAATAATTTAGGATTTCAACCTAAAGAGAAGATCCTCCCACCATTCCAAGTCAATTCGATTATTCGATTATTAATGGCCAGATTCAACTTGAATTTCTTATTTAAAAAATTGCTTTAAACACACCCACTGTTGATAAGATCATTTCAATACAAAACACACAATAGATAATGGATAGACAGGCGAAACACATGGCTTTGAAAAATCAATCCTGCTAAACTTCTATCCGGATGCTAACCAATAGGACAATATTAAAATATAACTTAGCTGATGCCAAAATTTAAGGCTAAATTGATTCGCTCTCAAATACAGCTTTAGACTGTCCTTAAACCCCACTCTCACCCTTTACAGTATGATAGAGCAAAGAAAACATTCTGGTAAGATGGAAAAATAACTCGATCAGTATTGATTCATGAATTAAAAATTTGATCTCAAATAGAAGGACACATTCCGATCTACAATTTGAGACCAAATTCATAATTTTTGAACCAATATTGACCGACCTGGACTCATTTCCCAATCTTGCCAGAATGTCTTCTTTGCTTGGATAGACTTGCTTGTATATGTATTGAAATAAATCTAAATGGTGAGTTCAAGTTACATTCGGGAACGAATTTTCTTTCAAAACAACGTAGGATATGACCATATTCCACAAAATAACGACATACAAACTTTACAGATAAATGGAAAATTCCATTCAGATTTCTACTATCGTATGATTGCAGGTTTGACTCAAAGCAATAATTTGAATACAGATATTATCGTATTGATGAGTCTCATGAGATTATTAAAGGCCTACTGAATTACTTCAAACTACTTGAAAAAATGACATAATAGAGCTTCAAAAACAGATCAAGTATTAACAAGGGAAATATAAAAAAGAATGTCAAGCCAAATAAATTACATCACTCAAGCGAATCACAATTAAAAATAATCCAACACTCATTGATGAGTTATAGAGTGATTAGACAATCTAACAACGAACAATCAGAAATAACTTGAGGTAGGTTGTAATTTGTATTCTTACGGCATTATAAAACTACAAAGATTTATTTTTTGAAGATGACTAATCATACAAGCAGTCAATTCAAGTCAAAACATTCAAGAGAATCATTTGTTTCTGACGATCAGACGAGATGTAATTCAAGACGCTACAGCAATAAAATGAAATTTGAATGATGATTCGTGATAAGTCATGAATTGAAATTCCACATTGAAGTTTTAAATTGATCAAACTACAGGTATAGTTTGGTCGAGCAAAGAAGACATTCTGGCAAGACGTAAAATGACTCCAGATCAATCAATATTGATTCAAAAATTATAAATTTGGTCTCAAATTATAGATTAGAATGTTTTCTAGAATTTAAGACCAAATTTATAATTTTTGGACCTATATTGATCGAGCTGGAGTCATTTTCCCATCTTGCCAGAATGCCTTCTTTGCTTGGACAGACTATAATTTGTGATTAAATTGAACTGGAGGAATCAAAACAAAAATTAATTATTTAGGATACGCGACATTTTTAATACTCGAAAAATATTGACATTTGAAGAGAGAATTTGTTTTCAAAATATCGAAGCTGTTTACAATAACTAGAATACCAAGGTTATCTCTGTGGAGAGGAATACCACTACTATTTAGCAAACATTGATATTATGAATAAGTTATAGTATGCGATGTAGTATATAGAATGCATCATTGCAAATTTAGCTGATAAAATAATTCTAATCATTCGTCTTGCTCCATTAATTTATTATGGGCCTTGATGCTAAATAAGTGTCAATGACCCATAAAGAATGATGCACAGTACTTAGAATCGTTTCAATTTTACTAATTATTATTATCTAGCGGTATCTAACAGGACACTTTTGAAGTTTTTCTGAGATACACTTATAAAAAATCTCTCATTTTACGAATGAATTCAACCATAAATTCAAATTCAACCATAGGCTGTATATAACTCAATTCAAAATATGTAATTTAACTCGACAATTTTTACACGAATTATCAATAAAATGAGAATTTGAATACTAATAGAACTCAGGAGTAAATTGAAATTGCACCAAAGCCAATTTATTTAACCACCGTAGAATTACGTCATTTGTTGGAACAACTGAACGCTATTCAGCTCCGTAATTTGTTCTAATTTGAAGAGGGTCAAGCTCAATTAACATCTGATCAAATCCACAATCTTCAAATATTTTTCTACAAAACTAACATAAACCAAGAACCGTTTAAAAAATTAACTAATTAATCGATTCTTATATCGAACAGCAATTTTATCAACAAATACTTTATGAAAATGCATTGTAAAAATCAACATTGGGCAACTCAAGCACAAGTGTAGAGCTCATGAGAGCACCACCTTTACAAAGAATCTGTTGGACAATAAACTGAAATATTTTATATCGAGGATAAAACCAGCATATCTATCAGAATAAGAACGGTTGAACATGAAAATTATTATGAAACAGGTAAACTTATTCAGAATTTTATGTGAACAACTCACATAGAGGATCAATACAGCTACATAAATCCTTTGATCCTTGATAACTGATCAACTTGTAGACACTGGTGATTCACAATCAATATCTACCAACATTAGATGTTTATCACAATTGAAATTATTGTCTTTAGTGTGATCTAATCGATCTAAACATCTAATCGATGTTTAACCCAGAAGAATACACTGCATTGAATAAAAATCACTTTTGATTTGAATAACAGTACTTATTAAACAAAACTGAATTGAATAAATGACACTGAATTCAGTGACACTGAATTGAATAAAGAAACAGTGGATATCTTCACAGTAGAATTCACTGTACTGATAAAGATACAGTAAATAAACAACACAATAGGATATTTATACCCTGAGCCATACGATTATACAGTGGAGAAACACATCACAACACAAAATTCAACATGAACTTGAAAAAAATCAACTCCAACACACAATCAATTATTACTACCACGCCGGTATAGGAAGGGAATCAAGTAAGGCACACCATCAATGCAATGATACACGATCAACTAAATGAGAGAAGAGAAAACTTTACAAATCAGCTGACTGACTGCGAGAGACGAAGAGTGGGAGAAGGAATGAATAAGAGCTAGTAGGAGAAAGAGAGAAAAAGAGAGGGGGATCCAAATTACACATCAAGGTCATGGTCCAAGCGACGTCTATTTCAATAATAAAACAGTCAATTCCCTATGTTCACTCTTGTCTCCTGGTCGATTTTTGTACTGCGCAGCATGCTTTAAATAGCTTGAAAGCATTGTGGCATGCTGTAAAGCACACAAAATCGACCCAGTTAGGACACAAGAACTGACTGACTCACTTGCTGCTCCAAAAAGTTAGTCCAACAAGTATAGTATGTCCAAGCAAAGAAGACCCTCTGGCAAGATGAGAAAATGACTGTAGCTTAATCAATATTGATTCAAAAATTATTGATTTGGTCTCAATTGTAGGAAACATTCTGATCTACAATTTGAGACCAAATCTATATTTTTGAACCAATATTGACCGAGCTGAAGTCATTCAATCATCTTGCCAGAGGGTCTTCTTTGCTTGGACACACTAAAATAGAGGGAGAGATCTACAGTAATAAAGGAAGAATTCTATAGTAATAGGGGGATTCATCTTGTGGGCACCCGCAATATTCCTTCAGTAAATTAGTCTTTAAAATTTTCTTCTTTTTTTGAGCTTGTTGTCCAGATGACAATCATTGAGTTTGTTGGGTAAATTGTCTAATATGCCTAATTTGAAGTTCTTGTTTTGTTAGTGGGGGAATGGTTGTGGCTATAAAGTATGATTTGATAGATGTTTTCCCATTTTTACATTCCTGAACACCACAAAAGATGAAACGAATCAAAACAGAACAGTTTGTTTAACTGACTTCTGGCTTATATCACCAATGATACACGATCTTTCAATCCTATTGTTTCATTTGACGCAATAATGTATTATTTTGTGTATTTTCTTGAATGTAAATTGGAGTGTAGTTTGGATATACAATTACAATATAGGACTAACACTGATGTTATAGTGAATTGAAAAACTGGGTGCCCTTTTCTATTTTTTTATTACAGATCAACATGTTTTAAATCTTGAGAATCATTATCAAATGCATTGAAACAAAATAAATAAATTCAAGTATAATTAAATTTAACCGTGCGAAGAAGTATAAGGTGTAAGATAAGAGATTGAGAGTAGATTATTATTTTTGTACATTATTCAAGTTTTGTATTAAGCAGTAATTATTGGAATTGATATAGTAATCTATTGAAGTCTTTCTGATGTCAAATCATATAGAAATTCATACAGTGAAATCAGTGGCATATAACATAATTATTAATGTGCAACTTCAGCTAATTATTATGCTGATAAAGCAAGCATAATTATTAAGAAATGTCGATAAAGAAGGAAAAGCGAGAAGATGATGAAAGAGAAAAAGTGTCTGAGTAAGAGAAAGAAGAGGAAGATTATGCAGGAGAAGAATAAGGATAAAGAGAAGACGAAGAACAGAGGCTACGGAGAAGAGAACAAGTGGTTAGCATTGACCGCTAGTAAATTGAATTCCAGTGTATTTAACTTAACGACGGTTAGTTAAACTTCGTTTTGAATAACTAAAGAATAATAATCTGCTAAATACACTACCATAACTGGTCATCACGGAAGCCTAGTCTCAAACAATAATTTCATAGCGAATACTTCTTAATTGAACGCTCAACTATAGTCGGTCCAAGCAAAGTAGACATTCTAGCAAGATTGTAAAAATACTCCAGGTCAGCCAATATTAGTTTAAAAATTACAAATTTGGTCTCAAACTGTAGGAAAAATTCTGATCTTTAATTTCAAACTGAATTTTCAATTTCTGAACCAATATTGATCGAGCTGGAGTCATTATCCCATCTTGCCAGAATGTCTTCTTTGCTTGGAGAGACTATAGTTTATACTGGCGAATTGTTTCCTAATTAAGCAAGGACAAACATGATTTACGAGACAGTTCTTTCAGTCCTAACAGATGAGTGGTTAGGTTTCATAGTATAATAATTGGCGCGTTTGGAGAGATATTAAAGAAAATTCAATGCATGTAATTATTCATAGGTGCTAAGTTTGGATAGAAAGTAATAAAATCAAATCATATTAATAGTATCTGCTCAGACGTTGTACAACAGTACATACCTAGAGTATTGTATACCACTGGCGGCTAGTGCCCACGAAAAAGGTGAAGTGTTGTACGGTAGAAGATACAGGCACTTCACCTGTTTCGTGGGTACGAGCCACCAGTGCTGTATACACTAAAGATGTAGGCTACAATTGTACATAATAATTATAAACCATAATTTAGGCTACAGATTAACAATCTGTCACATACTGTATTTGTCAGTGTAGTCCATCAGTTCTACATTTGATTCAATCTTAATTCAAGTAATAAACATAGGCCTACATAATTAAGTGAATCTTCTTTTTTCCTTTCACTAATACTCAATAACTCTCCACTCTTTCTCTAACTATTTTCTATTATTTGAACTATTTTTCTCTCTTCTACCTCATATATTCTCTCATTTTCATCTCGAGAATACAATTATCTTACAACAATAAAGGAATTTAAACACTGAAATAAGTTCACAATAACTTTTTTAATCCTCTTGCTGCAGTTTACATTCATTCTCTCTCAGTGACCACCTTTCTCTTCTTCATCTCTCACTCATCGCTCCCTCTCTCTCACTCACTCTCTCTTTCTCTCTCTCTCACCCTCTATCTTTTCATTTTTCAGTATCTCCCTCTTCCCTAAAAACTCCTCAAAGCGAAAAGAATAAATAAAGGGATTAAAACACTGAAAAGAAAACAATAAATTCTCAAATGATTATCCTACTGCTTTTTAAAATTAATTCTCTCTCAGTATCCATCTATCTCTTTTTTCTCTCAATTTATCACTCTCTCTTTCTCTCTCACTCTCTCTCTTTCTTCTCTCTCTACTCTTTCTCCTCCGATTCTTCCACTCTCGTACATCACATCCTCTTTCTCTTCTTGTCTCTCCGTTCATCAAGTACTCTCTCTTCCCTAAAAACGCCTCAGGGTAACTCAGTATCTCCCTCATATTGTTGAGGGGAAGCTTCCCCCCTCCCCAACAACCATGCATCGCTGAACAGGGGATCCAATACGATTCAGCCCGGACAAAATCACGTGATAACGTGGAGGGGTCGAGTGAAAAACATGGAAGTTGAATGAAATTGGATTTGTTGTAAGTTGATTTATGAAACTACATACGAGCTCGAACTATATGCTTGTATACATCAGCTTTCTGTAACGATTGTATAAAAGGCTATAGGTACTAGAAATATTAGATGAGTTTTGTTCAATTTAATGGAAAGACAAGATATTGGCTATTGATAACTATAACAATATCACCTTCACATCTCGTAGATCAGTTTTCTGTAACGATTGTATGAAAGCCTGTACTGTAAATTGTAAATGAGTTTAGTTAAATTGAATGGTAAGACAAGATATTGGACATGGATAACTACCACAATATCACCTTCACAACTAATCAACAAGAGATAAGTTTTGATTGAGGAACTCAATCTATTGTCTTACAATGGATTACACTTGAGCTATAGATGAGCTATTATCTCTTTAAGCGGCGGATTATTGATACGCAGTAGTGATTCAAAAGTCCAATATTGATACGCAATTGTATGGGAAGGAAGCTCATTGACACAAAATATTTGCAACATGGGGTTGCAAAGTGAGATTAGCTCATTTGATAATGCCGAGAATCAGGGAAAAATAACTACTGGCTCGACAATACCAGAAATCAGGGAAAATAGCCAAACAGTTGGCTCTCTGGAACTCAGTGAATGAGAAGTAAGAGGAATACCAAACTTTCTTTGTTCGCGGCAGAAGAGAGAAATATTTTTAATATAATTTTTCATCATAATTGAACAAGGAAAGAAATTAAAGACCAATTAAAGAGTAGGCCATGATAAAACGTTTGTGAAAAATATAAATGGATAGAGGAAACAGAGAAAATGTTTCTGGTTGTAATAACACCTTTCACAACCATAATCAAGGATTTGACAACGCCTACAGTGACCCTATTCTCCCGCTCCTGATTGGTTTACAAGGAATGAACGTAGTTCTGAAATTCGCCGGTAGATGGCAGAAGGTGCTGGGTGACTTCTGGTTTCTCACAAGACACACCTCCTAGCTCCACCCAACAAGATACGCCTTCAAGCTCCGCCCTAATATCTCCTGATTGGTCAGAAGAGTTCAATGGAAGTAGTTCTAAATTCAACCAGTAGATGGCAGCAGTTACTGGGTGATATAATGAAAGGTAATTTGATTGAAATAGAACTCTGATTGTAAAAATGATAACAATCACTTCCATAATATCCGTTCACAAGAAGCTATTTGAGTTTTGTTTAAATTTCGATTAGAGATTTGATTTAAACTGAATAAATTACAACTGTAACAAACTTACACACTTATTCATTAATTAAATCAAGCAAACGTTTATGATTATCCATCATGCATTCAAGTTATCGATGAGAATGGATTTCTTATTATGACACTTAAATAAATTCTCCCCATGAATTTTCAATACTACACTCACGATAGTTTATTGCAGACATGTGAATTAAATGTCATGCATGACTATGATTGTACATTGAATTGTAGCCCAACTTTGAAACATAATATATTCCTCATTAAAAACTAATTATGATGCATTTGTATTTCAAATTCAGTTAATTTCCTGGATTATCAATACGATTGAAGCTTGAGTTAGATCCGTTATAAATATTATTGATTCCCAATTTTTTAGCAATCGGTAACATTAATGATCAAGTATTATTATTATTGAGAAATTTATTTCTCAATTCCATAGTTTCAAAGTAACTCAACACGAATCTGAGTTATTAATGTTATTCTCATTACAACTACAGTACTAAGTTCATCTTCAAACAACAAAAACTGAAAGAATAGTGAAATATAAAAACAGCAAATCTAATAACAGTAGGTAGCTTGTTCAAGAGGAGCATATCTCTTTCCTGAATATTTCCCTTACATCAGACGAAAAAAATTGAACTAATTATTATTTCAAAATTTCAATATTAGTGTACAAGTTTGTGCATCACACAAAAACACACAAGTTCACTCAGTGACTAAACAACTAAAATGAAGGTAAAAGAAAAATGAAAACTAAAATGATTAATACAAGTGATAGATAGCAAGCCTTGACAGGAAAATTGATAAGAAAATAATTGAGAGAAACATGTGATAGATAAATTAGATGATGAGAAAATAGATGAATTATTAAATGAAGAGAGAATAGATTATCATGATAAATGTTTTTATGAAAATTTTTGAGCACTAGGTGATCTTCGGAATAACAAACAAACGTGGTAAACAACACAGATGTAAATCCCATTAATTGATGTGTAATGATAAATTGAAAAATGTGGTCAAGTGAAACTGAAAATGATGAAATCCCAAATTCAAACCAACCAGATCTAGTTCATCTTACTGTTTGGTAGAGTACAATATCTTCGCAATTTTCCAGAGGCAAGTAACCTTTTATCTATAAAAAATGAAAAAGAATAGTGTTTGTCAGTGTGAAGAAATAGTAAGAAAATAGAAATAAGGATTTGAAGAGGATGGAAGAAGATTAATAAATTATGAGTAGAGAAGATAAAGTTTGTTACTGAAATAGAGGAGAATGCTGAAAATCTGACGATAAATAAATCATTAGCAGAGTACATAAAAATAAGTAAGAGAAAAGAAATTGAGATTTTAATGAGAATAAAATAAGATTAATAAAGTATGAATAGAGAAAAAAGTTTGTAACTGAATTAGAGAAGTATGCTCATTAAAAAAAATCGAAGATACAAAAAAAGGTTTATTTTCTCATTTCATAACAGAATAATATGAAAAAAATAAAAATATGAAAATATTTTAAAAAAGGGTACTTTGATTTTAATTATTTGAAGTTTTAAAGAATACAGCCCTAAAAGAAAATAAGTATTCGAAATAATATGAATATTTTATAGGTAGCCTAAGATGGAAATAAATATTCATATTTTATAATTCGGATGTTTTGTTCACTTGAAAAGTTTTAGTAAATAATTTCTAATTGAAAAGGACCGATATTTCTAATTCAATTGATCTATTGAATTACATTTGATATAATGTGCTAAGTTTTCAAAATATTTTTCAAATGAGAAATAAAAAAAAATCGAAAATATCAATGTACTCCTACTTTAGTCTGATGAGGTCTGTCTGTATAATCGAATAACTTATAACTACTGTAATCATAAATGTGAAGAAGTCAAGTTTTTTAGGCTGAAATAAGTGAATTGATAAGAGAGAATTGTATAACAAATATATTGATTCATCTACAACATGAAAGTTGAAAATTTCAGTTTTTTTACAGAGGGAGCACCATGTTCCATATTAAAGCAGAAGAATTTTCCTCATGGAACTGTTTTGGGTCACGCTACTGCCGTAGATTTAGAAGACCTATGTATAGTATAGTGAGTCTGTCCAAGCAAAGAAGACACTCTGGTAAGATGGAAAATTGACTCAAGCTCGGTCAATATTGTTTCAAAAATTATAAATTTAATCTCAAATTGTAGATCCTGATTTTTTTTCTACAATTTGAGATGAAATTTATAACTTTTGAACTAATATTGACTGAGCTGGATTCTTTTCTCCAGAATGTCTTCTTTGCTCGATCACACTATAGCCTACTTCCTAAATAGTCTTAAAACTTTTATTCCCAGGGATCTCATCAACTTTACGACTGTGTTTCATTCAAAAAAAACACGCATGACCGAAAGAGTAGCCAACTGACATGCTTCACAATAAATTGAGATGTACGTTGAAAAAAAACTGGGACAAAGCCTTGAAATGTCATTTCTTTTCAGGTGGAATTGTAGGACTTATGTTAAGTGATTTCAAGTTCTCGAGGTTTTTAGAGTAGTCTATTACTTATTGAATATGACTCACAAAGGAGAAGAGAATTATTGAGAAAAATGGAGAAACAAGAATTTGCTCTCAAGAGAGGAAAGAGAAGAAGGGTTTTTTTAGAATAAACTACTACTTTTGTTCAAATCTAACAGATTTCTATTGGATTTGAACTATATCATTTCAATGGAATATGACAACACTTCTCAATTTTTTAATAAATCAGAAGAAGAGCTACAAACAAAGTAGATTGCTTTTCATGTACAGTAATTAAATATCAGTTTAAAACGTTAACAGTGAAAATAATAGCGAACATTGAATTTTGTTCAACGGTTGTTTTTGTTCTTGACTTATTCCCTCAATAGATTTCATATCTTGAATAACATAAGTATAATACAATGAAATTATTATTTTTTACGAATAACTAATAACTTATTACTAAATAAAAAATTCTCCAGAAATATAGCTTATTTCAACAGCGATAAAGAAAATTAATTAATTGTTTTATCAATAAAATTATTTACAGAAGAAACTACTATTCGTATGATTTACAGTAATGGATTTGATCAATTCAATTCTGTTTGGTTCGATCAAATTCAATTTCATTAGAAATCCACGATATATTCAGAATTAATAAATGATAATATAATTGAACGAAACTATAACCACACATCAAACCCATGATTTTTAAAGCTTCTACTTAAATCAATGAGAATATTGAGTCAACCAAAGTCTAACCACACATCAAAACCATGATATTTGAAGCTTTTATTTAAATCAATGAGAATATTCATTTAACTAAACATCAAACCCATCAAATTTCAAGCTTCTATTCGAATTTGGAACATACCTATCACCTATCTAGCCAGAACTTACAACAAAAGAAACTCATTCAAAGCTCGACCATCAATTTCTAAATCTCGATGCAACATCAATTTGCAGTTACTTAATAGTTTGGTCACACGAAATCTACATCCGCTGATTGCTAGATAAGTTACCCGACAAAAAATAACATTCTTATTTTTCTTCAGAACTACCGTTTAGTATTCTGGTAATCGCTTATCGATTTCCTGTGTTGTAATGCACTTTTAAACCTACGACAAGATTGTGATAGTTTTTATTCATTTTGTAACTATTGATTTGGAATGAGAATAGAATCGATTTAATTTTCAATATCCTCTCTTTTAATACACTAGGCGAGGTCATTCCACATCATTAGTAGATTCGTTATTGGTCATTCAGTGATACTTATTCATCTAAAATGGGATATTAAGTGATTGGATATGAAATATCCTTTTCTTTCACAACAATAATTATTTTATTGTTTTCTCAAAGAAGCTGTTGAATTTCTTTTAGAATTAACTTCAATAAATATTCAACTTTTAAAAGCAATTTTCGGCTATTGAAACTACAAACAACAGTAAATAGACCGATTACTATAGGTATTCAAGTTTTACAAAATACAAATTATAATTTGTTTTGTTTTTTGAAACTTCAATAAATTTGAATTTGAATTACACCAAAACCTACAGCACGGTATATTTTGGTTGTTGAGATTATTATAGAGTATCAAAGTTTCCTTTATAACTCTAATAATAGGTTATAATACATAATAATAGGTATTCAAGTTTTACAAAATACAAATTATAATTTGTTTTGTTTTTGGAAACTTCAATAAATTTGAATTTGAATTACACCAAAACCTACAGTACGGTATATTTTGGTTGTTGAGATTATTATAGAGTATCAAAGTTTCCTTTATAACTTAATGATATAGAATTGAATCAAGACAAAATTATAACAGTGTAGCCTACTATAGAATTGGTGACAACGAAATTGACAGTGTTCGAGGAAGAAAAAAATAGAGAAGTAGGAAGTATTCTTCTAGTCTAGTCAGCTTATTCATCCGCCAGTTTCGTTTTAATCAACTATATCTAATCAGCATTAACCTTAATTTGGGAAACTCATTAATAGAAGGAACCAAACCAAATAAAGTACAACAAACACTTCATCATACTACTCAACATTCACCAAAGTCTAATAGTGCATTCATGTAGTTAAAAGATAGAGTTAACGCTCATTAAATCATATATGCCCGCTTTCATTTATTACATTGTGTATGATTACTACAAATGATTTATGAATGTTAACTTTAGTGACATCTTCAATTTCATACATAATTTAAACGACTACTGTATTTGCTAAATTTCTTGTAGTAAATTACAAAATATTGAAACCTTTTGAAATATTTATCTAGTCGATTTTTGGACATCTTCATCTTTCAACCCATTATGAATGCACCCTAAAAATAAAAACAACTTACCGGCAAACGGCGCATCACCCACAAACTCCTCCACAGCGTTGTTATCAGTTGATACACTCTTATCGGAAAGTGATACGCTGCTCGACAATGATACGCTGCCGCTTGATACGTCGTTGTGGTGTGTCGTCGAAGAGGCATGGTTCTGGCTGGGAAATACCAGGAGCAGCAGTTCTTCATCGGTCTCCGTCTCAATATCTCGCGACCTCCTCTTCATTATGTTGCTGTACTCCTGGTAACAAAGAGAAAATGGAAATGATTGAGATGCGATTTCATATTGGGAAATTCATTATGACTTTAACATCCATGTGAATGAATATCGAGGGTACCAGGAGCAGATAAAAATTTACGAAAATTTGATATCATTGCTTCTACTTTTTCATCATCCTGGTACTTCTGGTATAGTCCAGTCAAGCTGAGAGGACACAATACCCAAGTGTATTGTGAATGTGTGTATTCTAAGCATTGGGCTAACTATGACAGAAAAGAGAAAAGGATGATCAACATTTGAATTGGACTCTTTTAGCACAGTAAAAGTAGTTTCCACTACTTCAAAAGTCGCACGTGCAACAGAAATAGAAACACGTAATTGTATACACATAGAGCAACGCACACTGGTCAGCTGATTTTTTATGTGCGTTGCTCTCAGCAAGTACGTGTTATACATCTTGTTCCCCACTAGTGCCCGCGACTTGTAGAAATGGAAAATTTAATAATGTAACCTACATTCATTGAATAAAATATTTCTCTCTTACTCCTGGTATAATTATGACTAAATTAGGAATCTATGATCTTGCACTACAATCTGTTGCCAAATTGTTGGTATTGATTTCTATATCTTATGGTACGGTACTTAGTATTCTGATACCTTCTGATCAACTACAGAACTACTCATCAAGAGTATTAATAATTATTATTTATTTACCTAGTTGATTATCTGATTATTCATTTATTATAACACTTGGAAGATTGAATTCACTCCAAACAACCATTGAACACAATATTATCATATTAAATCAATTTAAATGAAACCAATGCATGAACCCACCGGCGCCCTCTCATCAACCCCCTCATACGTCCACTCCTCATCCTCCTCAGTGGCCGAGTCCCCGTCTCCACCCCACAACGAATCGTACCACACATTGTCATCCACCCAGGTGATGTCCTCATCCTCCGCCTCCGAGCGCATCCAGCTTATACGCTGCGACCAGCGATGGTTACCACCCCCACCGCCCCCACTGCTTGACCGACGGAGACATGCCAGCGCATCGAAGATCTCCGTGCACAACGACATTGCCGCGCGGAGCGAGTTCGCGTTGCTAACTTAAGTTGGCAAATAGTTTGGAAGATGCTTGTTTAGAGGGATTGCCGCACGGAGTGAGTTCGCGTTTGTAACTTAACTTGACAAATAGTTCGAGAGATGCTGATTTAGAGGATCGCCACACGTAGAGAGTTCGCGTTGTTAACTCAACTTAATAATGGTTTCGAAGATGCTAATTTAGAGGGATCAACCCCTAAAGTACCGGCTGAAGGCCTCGCCCAAGCCTAAATAATTTTCTACTTAGTGTGACAAAGAAGAAAATAATTCTGAAAATAGTTTAATTTTTCTTGGTTTTAGTTATTTGATTTGTATTATTCTCATTTTCTGCTGTAATGTTTTAGAAGTATGAATAAAGTTCTATAGAAAAGAGGGATTAACAAGCGGTTGAAGTAGGTTCCCACAAGTTTAGTATCTAATCCGATTCTCACTATGTTAACTTATACTTAAATCTATCTATCCATCTATTCAATTAAAATCTGTAATTATTCAAATTCAATTCTTAATTAGAATTCAATTCAAGTATTTGTCTGTTATTTGTGGCGAGTAAAATTGATTTGACTTCATAAAAAGTTTGGGAGATGCGCAATTACATTTAGATTTGTCATTTAGCTATGCCTAGATGATGTGTTTGAAATTAGATGGGGCAATAGATGTTTCACATCAGCTGTTAGTAGGTTACATCACATACACGAGACAGACCAAAACGCTCAACTTTTTGGCATCAGCCATCAGCTATAGAGAACCAAAGAAATTGTAGCTCATACTATCACTATAACTTCATTGTCACATCATTGAAACGGTTCAATGACAAGGAAGACAACGAAATAAGAGACAAACAAAGAATGTAGGTTTTCAGAGGAAATCCCTGTGATTCAGCTCACTAACTGACAGCACGAAACCCGTGAATCATCAACTAAATGGTGATGTTGACTACTTAGAAATCTCTTCATTTCACAGTAATCAACATGCATTTCAAACGCATCTACAATCTATCCAAGCAAAGAAGACATTCTGGCAATAACTCCAGCTAGGTTTCAAAATTATGAATTTAGTCTCAAATTATAGATCAGAATGTTTCCTACAATTTGAGACCAAATTTATGTTTTTGAACCCATATTGACCGAACTGGAGTCATTTTGCCATCATGCCAGAATGTCTTCTTTGTTTGGACAGACGTGTGAATAGCCTGCATTTTGGCATCAAACAATCATTGGCAAATTTCCAACCAAATCATGATCATTGACCTGTTTTGCAGATAGCGCGCTCTTTCGACAACTTTTCTCACTAATTGAGGAAACTCGGTGATAAGATTTCATAGCTTCCGGACACTTTTTGTCTAGTTAACAATATCTCGAACATGTCCAATGTGTCTCGAACATGTCCAATGTGATCATTACGTTTGTAGCCTAGATAAGTGAAGCATTTTAATGATTCCTGGGTACTTTTAACTTGAGATATAGCTGATGCCAAAATATGAGGCGATTTCGTCTATCTCTTGAACGTGATGTAACATACCAACAGCTAACATGAAGCATCAATTTGTATCTTTTGATTTCATCTGATTTTGATTTCAGAAACAACATCTAGCCTCAGATGAACAAGTCTAATTGACAACATCAGCTCTCTTAGCGCACAAGAAGCAGATGGAACCGCCTAACTCTTTGACGTCAGCTGTACTTGATTTTGATGATAAAAACTTTAAAAAATTCGCTCCGGTAGCTGGCGGTCGGAAAGAGTGCATTTCAAATGCAATTCTATGATGGCCCAAATCATATGACTTATAATTAGCTATTCAGGGTATAAAAGGACCCAAAAGATCCATTAAAATTAAAAATTAAAAGACCCCAAAAAAATCACCATTTTTGGCATATTATTCGCCATTTTCTCCGCCATTTTTTATTGGATTTTTTTCGTTGATAGCTCAAATTGTAGGGCATAATAAGGTCATTATACACACCAATTTTCAAAACGATCAAGTTATTGGTTGATTTGTAGTGATTTTTTTAAAATTTTCATCCCCTAATTCTACCCCTTTCCCTTGGACCAATTTGGCTGGTTAACGAACTTGACCGAGATATTAGCACTAATGATTTTTGTGCAAAATTTGGTCGCTCTCCGACAAGCCCTTCGGGAGTTATCGTGTTAACAAGAATCTGTACATATATAAATACATATATATATAGAGATATATGAATTTGAACAGACATCAAATTCGTGTTCTAGGGGCTCGGAAACGTGTAAAAAATATACCACATCATAAATTTTCGATTGTCAGGGCAAGACCAATAGTGCATTTTTTCGAATGAAATGCACTAAAACAACATATCCAATTATGTTGACCACATAAATTGTTATGTTTGAAGCACAGTCTAACAAACCATATTCTATATTTGAATGTTTATTTTCTGTGCCATCCTTTTAAATTCAAAATTCTCTGTGGGTTTTTTCTAGGTGAAAGTTGTATTAAGTGAGTATTGAAAAGAGACATATCCTGAATTTGGACATCTTTATCAAAATTGGAACAGAAGAAGTTTTGGGCTGACGCCTGTTTTTTTGTTCCTTCAACTGTATTTTTTTCTATGAAATAGATAAATAAATAAACTCAGAAAAAACTACAAAAGGGAAGCTATTATAAAAATGAACATTATTATTCAAAGTAATAATGGTTTTGTACAATTATAGAGAAGTGGGGGAAAATAATTGTATGTCACTCTCTATATTCAGTGAATGTTTGAATTATCCTACATTTTACTTCTTTCAAATCACTGTGGACTGCTTTTGGATGGGTGACCAGAATATGACCAAGGCGAGTGGAACCCACCCCTATGTTGGAAATAACATAATATAGAACCATGAATAAATATTACAATAATGTTTTTTCAACGTTATCCAAATTAATACTAATCAACAAGTACAGATTCAAGAACATATATTCAAAAGTATAAGAAACATTATTAATATATTAATGGATCTCTCAGACAAAAAATTAGATTTATGATATGATGAATATTTGACTCACAAAACCATCAACTTCAATCAATTATGATTATATTAATGTGTGTTAGACACAAGGTTACATAATATGGGTTTGATTTTTCAGACTCATGTAACCATACATCAATTACGATAATGATTGTCGGAGCGCGATTGATACTTTGTATTCCCTATCTTATAAGTCTCTTATCTTATCTCAAGTATATCTTAAAGTACACTATAGGACCGAAAGTAATTAATATCTTACAAGTCCCACACCGATACTGGAATTATATCTATTTTTGGAACAGATACGAAGCCCGACGGACATCCGCACCGAATCGCCTCAGGAGAAGAACTGCGCCTCAGAAGAGATTTCGTTGAGGATGAGGAGGAGGTGAGGTGAGGAGAAGGACGCTTATGCGGCTATTGTGACATTTAAAGGTCGGTGGTGCCGCATCTCAGCAATGGGACGCTTCTCTGGCCCGGAACACACCAAAACAACGCTACTCCAAGACAACATACTCAGGTGGAAAAAGTAGGATGAGAAGAAAGAGAAAAAGAAGAAGGAGAAGAAAATGGAGAGGAAGAAGGAGGTGGAAAGAAAAAGAAAAACAACACTCAGGTGAGGCAATTGGAAAGTAGAACAGGATGAGAAGGAGATAATAAGGAGGAGTTGAAAGATAGATAGATGGATTTCTTTATTTTCCACTTTGTACATTACATAAAGTGTTGTAGGCGAAGTTGAGGCACAAGAGCCCCTCTTCCACTTAACACAAAGAAGAAGGAGGAAAAGGAGACAAAGAAGGAGGAGAAGGAGGAAGAGGAAGAGGAACAACACCAAGACGACACTCAAACGAAAGGATGTTACGAAATTTGGGATGAAGAAAAGAAGAAAAGTTTGCCTGAAGAAATGGAGAGGAGGAGAAGGAAGACAAAGAGGGAGGATAAAAAAGAAGAGAAAGAGAGAAAGAGAAGGCAAACAAGAGATTTAGGATAAGAATGAACAAGTAAGTTGGGGAGAAGAAAGGGAAGGAAATAGAGGAACAATTTCTGAATAGAAATCTTCAACTATTTTTATAGACATGTTAGTCTTGGTGTAGGAGGTGGAGGAGGGAGCAATTCAAGAAAGAGAGAGAGAAAAAAGTGCATTGAAAACAATCAAACAAGAAAAACTTAATTGGAGAGAAACAAAAGGTCGAAATATCCACCAGAAAAACTACCAGGGCACCAGAGGTGATGTAGAGATACCAGGAAGTGAGAAGTAAGGAAAAGGTATATCAACTAGGACTGAAATGTTAAGGAAGAAAAGAAGAAATGAAGGAGAAAAAGATTGGAAACAATATAATTCAGAGAGGGTAAGAAGGACGGAGACAAAGACTAAGAACAAGATAAGAAAGAAGAGAGAGAGAGAAACTATCTAAGCAATATTAAAATAAAAGAGATATTCTTCCATAAGGAGAAGGAAGGAGAGTAGAAAATAGGACGTGAAAGGGGAGTAAGAGAAAGTTATTAAGGGTAGATGAAGTAAGAGCAGATAGAGTAACCGAAAGTTGAGTAAGGGAAGAAGAGGTAAGGAAGGTGGAGGGAAAGTGGATTAAAGAAAGATGAAGTAAGAAAAGAGGGAGCAAGGAAAAGTGGAGTAAGGAAAAGAGGAGTATGAGAAGGTAAAATAAAGGTAGGTGAAGTAAAATAAAAGGTGAGGAAAGGTGAAATACCAGGGGAATAGTGGATGCACCCCTAAAACCATGTCCCATTCCCCGGGCGCATACAAATTGCACAAGTTTGAAGGGTAGTCTCTTCTATTGCCACTGCATCGATCTGCTTTGCATCTCCGACAAACAAATGTCAACATGTGACGGGTTTGAGGTTATGTTATCGACCAAACAAACAGCAGATTTCAAGATCAACAAGGTTCAAAGAACGAATGGATGTTCAAGAAACTTTTAGCCCCAGTTGTGCAGAGGTAAAAATGTCAATCTTTAGAATAGATAAAAAATTAATTTAATCCAGCAGTAAACAAACGACGGTTCACTTGTAATACGCAAGAAAAAACTATGTTATTTTACAATAATTGAAAAAAGACTAAACAAATCATTGGTTCTGTTTTCATTTTTAAGGAAATAAATTTAACAGTTTCGTAAATAGATTGGATAAAAAATCTTTGAAAGGGGAGGAAGAACTATATGAATTCATGCAACTATGAATAAATTCATAGAATATCATATCAATTATAAAGCGGACGCTTAAAAAAGTTGTGATTGGCGAATGACTGTTATTGAGCTCAGCTCTATCAGGACAGTCGGCAGAGTGGATCTGATCAAAAGCGACCTCACCAAATCGGTCTCAGACTGTTCTATCAATATCAGTTATTCGCCAATGCATCAGGAATTTCGCAGTCTCATTTGTATCTCGTATAAGTACTTTGTAAATAAATGTTCCCTTTTTATCCTTCAGGAGGAGAATAAGAGACATGCGAGAGAGCGAGACATGTTGAGTTTAAATATAAAATATTTTAAGGGTATAGTCTGTCCAAGCAAAGAAGACATTCTAGGAGGATCAAACAATGTCTCCAGCTCGGTCAATTCAAATTAAAAAATTATAAATTTGGTATCAGATTGTAGAGCAGAATGTTTTCTACAGTTTGAGACCAAAATTATATTTTGGACCAATATTGACCGAGCTGGAGTCATTTTACCATCTTGCCAGAATTTCTTCTTTGCTTGACCAGACTATATCAATAATTTCTAAGTAAAAAGTAAATAATTAGAAGTATAAATTTCTGAATTTTTAATAATAAGATGTTTCACAATAATGTTAATGATAGTAATTAATAATTACTTTGAAATTAATAATTGATTGCAGATTCAATTCCTACCTGACTAAGCGGCCTAATCCGCTCGTGTATACTCCTCTCGGCCTGCAGTGCCGAGGGCGGGGGATGATCTGGCGTGGGGGGCTGCTGGTAGTGGGTGGGGCTGAGGGGGCAGTTGGGCCCCCCGCCCCTCCCTCCACCGTTCAACAGGCTCTCAGTGGATGACTTCAGTGTGATGTAAGCGTTCGAGATGAATGTCGGCTGTTCGTTGTTAGATGCTGTGGCTGGTGAGAGGGGATCCACCTAGGAAAAAAATCACTTGTTAGTTCAATGTTGATCATTGTTCAAAAAACAGAACTCTTAACATAAACAGAACATTGAACAAAAAACAGATCTTATTTATTTTTGATGTTGACATTCAATGAATTATGATGTTGGATTGATTCTTGATGTTCAATGAATTGATGACAGTAAAATAAAATAAATTTAATTTGAATCAGATTGCCTCATGAATAAATTGAAGGAATACGAGTGAAAGTATTAGTAATAGCATTTTATCTGAGATAAGCCAACATACCTTTCTGAAAGGAAGATCACCCCTGGATAGGATGATAGAGGGGTCGCAGTTCTCGAAACCCCTATCGTGACCGATACGCCTCAACTTGCGTCTAGGGTTGGTGGTTCGAAAGGGCACATTCTCATACAGCGATGTAATTGCTATCGGCTGGTACTTGGGGTCATCGGGCGTCTTTGCTGTTAGCTCCTGTTGGCAGAAAAATTGAAATTGGGTTTCAGAAATAAATAGCGCATTGATTTTACCTAGCAGATATAATTGATTAATAGCAATTAAAATTACCTTACCGAACATATAAATGAAAGATCTGATGTACTGTTCAAGAGAAGAACTATTGAATGGTTATAGCAAAGATGATCCTAGTATTTCTATTACTACAGACATTACTATCTCTATTATTATAGAGAAGATTTATTTTTCTATGGTTATAGTAACCATCAGAATGGAGGATAAACTTTTGAGTAATTCTCATCTTTCTCTACCAATAGAATTCAATTTCAATTTTCAATTTATTATTAGAGAATTATTAATTAGACAAAATTCATAATAAAAAATTTAAAAAACTATGTACAACAAAAATATTAAACAAAAAACGAAGGATTTATGATTGGTTGTACTGGAAAGAAAAGAGAAGGAAAAAATACCTAAGCAACTATGGTTTCCCATTTAATATGCAGAAATAAAGATACGTGAGAGAAGAAAGATACGGAGAATGTTTACTTTGTTCTCTCATCTCTCTTTCTTATCTTTCTTTCAAATTTATAATTTCTTTTGTAAGTACTTAATGGCTTGTTGTATTGAATCATGTTAGCAGGATTTTCCTTGTAGGTGATTGTTTTCTATCTGTTTGTATTTTAGCTGACAGTTTTGTTTTTGAAGGACCACAATGATAAGTTTGAATTTTGGACACAGTTACCATCAACCCACTCACAATTATAATTCGGTATTTGAGAAAGAGACGTAACCAATAAGAATATCGACACATGAATCTGTTACAAAGTTAATGTTAGCAAAAAGCTAATAGTTGAATTATAGCTAATTGTTGAACGATAAGCTAATCGTTGAATAATAAGCAATAAGCTAAATTATGTTGAAAAAAGAATGATTGAAAATTATATCAAATTCTCATGAATGAGTACTATTCTAACTCTGTTACTCTTCTAACATTTCCATTCTTTTAGATTTCTCTTCCAAACTGAATGCTCAAATAGCATGCATTTAACTTAATAAATACATGAACTTAATAAATAAATACACTTGCACTCTGAAACCAACCTTATCATCGATATTAACACTCCGTCTCAGCTTCATATCGACATACTGATCAGCTGACTTTCCCCTGCGCAGCTGCTTTCCGGCTGCCTGCAGCTCGTCCCCTCCCCCTCCGCTGCGCGCCATGAACAGGTACTCGTAGCCCCCCTGACCCCCCGCCCCGGCGTCTATCGACACCGACATGAGGGGCGCGAGGTGGGTGGGGGAGACTGATAGGTTTCGACGGGGCGGTTTCTTGGGCGGTGTTGGCTGTAAGGAAAATAAGTGAATTATAGATTCATTCATTATCTATTTGAGAAGTTGTGAAAATTATTATAGGTACAGAAGTTGGCTGGAGACTCGATTATTGCGCTCTCTATTGTTACTAATATGAACAAATCCTGGGCCCTTCATTCCATAAATTCCAAAAAATATAAAATGAAATATATATGTGTTGATTAATGAATGTTTGTAATCTATGAATTATTTCTTTTCGATAAACTGGATGAAGTATCAATAGGATTAATGTATAAAATTGATACCTTCATATTATATATTTAATTTACATATGAATTGTGATTTTTTGACAAAGTTAATGTAAATATTCTATGAATAATAAGTTATATTCCATTCAATTCTATTGGATACATTGGCAAACAAGTAAAAAAAAGAATAGTTATGGGTGACACCCAATTTTTTCGTATGTATGGCCTTCTTTTCCACAAAATCGAGTGCAATCCGTTTATGTTTATTGGCATTGTTTCATCGTAGCCAAGGTAGCCACCCCATACTTACACGCATAGGCAGTCAAAAAATGGTTTATTTTGTCTCAAATACCGGGGTAAATATAATCTGAGTTTACCAAGTATGGAAAAATCATTCGAATCAATTTTATAAATTTTTGTTAAATAGTTTATCACTGAAATCTTTGTTCAATCTCACCGATATCTTGCTGCCCCCAGTGGGCGTCATGGGTAGATAGATGTCGCGTGGCGAGGGCGAGGGCGATGGTCCCGTGCTGCTTGCCGTGCTACTGACACTCATCTGGTCGAGGTCACGATGGTTGCCTCCCGACAGGTAGCTGCCATCCATCAAAGAACGAGATAGGCCGCTGTTGTTGTTGTCCGACATACTAGAACACAAATTACAAAACATAATTATACAGAGTGAATTTCATGTTCCAACTTATACTTCCAAATACAAAAATTACAAAATATATCAAGGTATACAGGATAAGTTTTATGTTGCGGCTTTTCCATTCTCATGCAGAGAGTTAATTTCATGTTCCGGCACACCTGGATGTAATTCAAAAGACATGAGATATCAAGACCTTAACCTTAACACATATAAGCTAGTTGTGGAAGTTGAACCTGTTGTTTTCACCTTTGTATTTAATCCATTGAATAAATGAATAAGTGATTATATAACGGTTTTTTCTATCTTTTCAGGTTTTGAAAAAATTTGGCCCCCCATCTTGGATTCACCACATTGAATCCAACTTCACTTTTTTAAATGGGAAGGTGGTCATATTGTATATGATTTGGATGCAGATTTTAAAAAGAAATCGAATGCCGCGAACTGCACATTGGTAGCCTATGTCACACAGTTTAGAAGTTTTTTCAATTTTTAATCAGAAATATTTACTGGAGTCTGTCCAAGCAAAGAAGACACTCTGGCAAGATGGGGAAATGACTCCAGATCGGTCAAAATTGGTTAAAAAATTGTAAATTAAATTGTAGATCAGAACGTTTTTTAAAATTTCAGATCAAATTAATAATTTTTGAACCAATATTGAGCGAGCTGGAATCATTTCACCATAATGCCAATCTTGACGATCTTACATTTTTTAATTATGGCAAAAGGAAGAAGACGAACTAAATTTGGAAAGTCACTGATCTGGACATGTTACACGTAACGTCGATACAAAATTTCAATTGAAGACAAAATAAATGGCGAAAACCGCACATCGATATGTTGAACCGTTTTGGAGCTATTAACCGATTTTTAGTAGCCTAACTATTTGTGATTGAAAATTAGAACAACTTCCAAACAGGAACTCTGTCTCCAAAATAATGATCATTGGAAATCCAAATTGGAATCTACATCCGTCCTCATGAATTACAACAAATTCCCAATTTTCCAATCACCAATTTCCAAGTGCCCAGTTTTTATTTCAGTAAAAATATAGATTTAAAGGAATTTTCTTATAATTAGAAGCGAGTTGGATTTGCAGAGACAAGCAATGAATGTAGGTAGTTTTATTTGGGTGGGTGAGATTGTTTCCAAATGACGTGGCGGTTAGAAAATATCTGTTATTGATTCTGAGCTCTCTCAGGACAGTCTAAAGCGGTCTAAAAGAGCGAAAAAGTCAAGCTAAGATCGTTCTCAATTAGATCAACTCTCGCAGACCGCTCTCCGACTATCCTGACAGAGCTGAGAGTTAATAACAGTCATTCGCCAACCGCCAGTTTCATTGGCGCCTACTGTAGTACCCTACAGTTGGCGCTATAGTCTGTCCAAGCGAAGAAGACACTCTGGCAAGATGAGAAAATGACTCTAGATCGATCAATATTGGGTCAAAAAATAAACATTTGGTCTCAAATTGTAGATCAGAATGTTTCCTACAATTTGACACCAAATGTTTATTTTTTGAAACAGTATTGACCGAGCTGAAGTAATTTCCCCATCTTGCCAGAGGGTCTTAATTGCTTGGACAGACTATACCCTACAGTTGGCGCTTCAGTCTGTTTAAGCAAAGAAGACACTCTGGCAAGATGGCAAAACAACTCCAGATCGATCAATATTGGTTCAAAAATCATAAATTTAGTCTCAAATTGTAGATTAGAATGTTTCCTACAATTTGAGACCAAATTTACAATTTTTGAACCAATATTGACTAAGCTGGAGTCATTTTCCCATCTTGCCAGAATGTCTTCTTTGCTTGGACAGACTATACAGTTGTTTGCATATGCTTTAATGAAGGCAGGCTTCTTGTTGTTTTTCAGCACTGGTAAACTTTCTCATTTAGACAGCATACATAGTGTTGGATTGGTTCTTTTTAGCAGGGGGGATGCTTTAATCGAGGGGTGAGGGGAGAGGAAATAAAGAAGTAGGGAATTTTTTAGTTAAGGGGGAGGAGGGAATTAAGTGTTGAGCGAGAGAGGTTGATGGAGAATTGAAACAAGTCTTCAAACATTGACATTTCCTTTCATGTTGCAAGCTTGAATCTACTTTGGAAAAAGTCTGGGCTGTATCAAGGAAGAAAAATAACTATATTTTGCATTTTAATAAAACCCCGCCAAGTTAGAGTGGAAACAGATTGTAGGTTAGGAATACGTAAGGAAAAAGTTAGAAAGTTGGGTTGGGATTCAGCGAGAGGAAGAGATTGAGCGATGAGATATATATACAGTTTCCTTTATCTTAGGGCTACTTTATTACTTTTTTTTTATTTTAAATGTTAATCACAGTACACTTAATCACATTTAAAATAAAAAACATGATATACAGTACTTATTTTCTCTTTATCTTTTAGTACTACTTTAGGGCTACTGTATTTGTTAAATCTTAAAATAATTAAAATCAAAGTAGCCTTTTTTGAAAAAGGGTACTTTGATTTTAATTACTTAAAGTTTTAATAATATACAGTGTATGATATTCGTCAGATTGAATTTAAAAGAAACAGTGTTGGAAATAGTTATCTTGGTATAGTCTTCGCCAAAAAGTTCTTTATTCTGTGTTCTTCTTAATTTAAATTTTAGTTCTCTCTTCCGATCATTACAATAACCCTTAGTATTGAAGTATTGAGTATAGCATACGAGAAAAAGTACGACGGTTACTTCTGTCTCTTGTACGTGATGTAACCTACTAACAGCTGATGTAAAGCATCTATTGTCTCTTTTTAATTCAAAAACATCATCTAGGCATAGCTAAATGACAACTTCAATTCACTTGATCATTGATGTAGCGTACAAGGAAGAGATGGAACTGCCCAACTTTTTGGCGTCAGTTGTAATGCAAGGAAAAGCTTGTAAGTTGATATTTGAAAGTGATAGGACGTGAGCTAGTGAGGTTGTAAAAGACAAGAGAGAGTATAGGAAAAAGAGGAGAAAAAAGGGAATAAGAAGTAAACGAGGTACCGTACAGGGAAATTAGATTAATAAATTAAAAATAAAGTATGAAATAAGCAAGAAATATTATACATTTTATTATATTTAGTTACAATATTCAATGTAGGATGGAGGACCTACATGAAGAATTCACACGAGAGTAAAACTGAAACGTAGGTTTAAAGAAAAGAAAGGATAGGCGTTTAGAGAACACCGGTGGTTAAATTAAGTTAACTTGAGAAACAGCGCACGAAAAGAACATAGAGTAAGGTTAGAAAATAGCGCTGGAAATAAAGAGACGTTGCACTGGAAAGCGCGGGAAAGAGGTGACGGTTACTAGAAAACGCGGGTAAGAGGAGAAGGTTACTGAAAAGCGCGGGAAAGAGGAGGCGGTTCCTAGAAAGCGCGGGAAAGAGGAGCCGGTGCACTGCTAGAAAACGCGGGAAAGAGTTTGACTTTGGCGGGAGCGGGAAAAGTTTCTGTGTAGATTTTTCAATTTAGCTACGCTTGCCTGCATCGGGTTTAAGGTAAAAAGGGCGGGGGAGTGGGTTGTAGGTAAAGCAAGCTTTGTTTTAATTTCAAGTCAACGTTAATCAGAAGTTGTTAAGCTCCGGACAAGTGACGCGAAACGCAAAGACGTAACCTAACCTCAATCAGCGGCGCCATTTTGCACAGTTTCCATAATTTTTACCTCGCTTTGTTCAGCCATTTTGTTTGTAGTTACTTCTTCAACATTGTTAATTGTGCATTATTCAACAGTAGACTACTTTTTCCATCGTGGCGCCATGCTTTAATAACCAACTTAAAACCTGCTGTTGATATTCACTGAATGCTAACACTCTGATTCGAAGCGGTAACTTGCTAATTGAAATGCCCCCATGCTTACAACGAGTCAAGTCGCTGCCTGCAAAGCACACATTATACGAATAAGTTTTTCTGTGTGTATGTAGTGAAGGGTTTACGTAATCAATGTTGGGTTTTTCTAGAGTTGTAGCTGATAATGAAAATCTAACAGACTGAATTTTGTATGATGCCACTGCAAAAGTTTAGTTTCCCCCGCAAGTTCAGTGGACAATTAGCTTCAATATTCCATAAAAGTTGTTGTTAGCTTCTAATCTTCAGCACTTTTATGTATTTTGTCTAATAGATGATGGGAGTAGAATTCTTTTAATTCATTTCAACTGGAGTTTAAATTTATGAGCTACAAAGTATTAATGGAAGGCAAATACAAACTAAAAGGTTGACCAGGAAGGGAGAATATTGAACACACAGACATAATTCGAAGAACGATCTAGTTTATAAAAGTTTTCAAATTGAAGCATCATATTCTACATTCTATATGGCTTGTTTGATATATGGCTGGCACAGCCCAGCAAAATATTTCCTATTCAAAATGTAAGTTTCCAAATTTTTTTCAAAATGTGCCATAAGATTTCTATTTATATTTTGTTTTAATTATTCAAAGTGACTTCAAGTGCATTACTAAATTAAATAATAATATAATACATCCATGATAACCATAGTTTTCCTACCCATGCTAAAAATTCATCAGATCTAATTAACTCAAATAAATACTCTATAAAGACCAGGTAGACAAAGCATCCGCCATTCTGTGGTCAACTGATAGAGCCAAATTTCAATTCATTCAACTTGACAGTCGAACATAAGATTATTATTGTAGAATACTGCAATATTATGAAAATATAATCACTTCACAGAGTCTTAAATTCGAATTTGATTACCAGTTCAAGCAATTTTCAAGCCAAAGTTTCAATTTGGATTTATCAGCAGGAAGTCAGGCAAATTTGTATTTTACATTTTAGTGACGGTATATGATTATAATTGTTTCTGGAATTTGGTGCTGAATAACAAAATTCAGTTTGTATAAGATATTAACCACCAAGATTTCAGAACAAACACTTTATTCATTTACTCAACTTGATTAACAACTTTTGATCGTCTCTATTATCGAAAATACTATTATGAATTCAAATTTGGCGCTATTAGTTGACCACAGAATGGCGGATGCTGTATATGACCCCTCCTTATAAAGCCTTGACCGAATCAGATCAACTAATATATAGTTAAATAACTTTATATAAATTTTCCAATTTTTTCTTAACACTCACATAGAAATAGCCGACGATGCCGACACCCGCCGATGCCAGTGCGTGGGCGAGTGGGTGGGCGGCAGCCCTCCCCCTCCCCCTGCCATGCCGGGTGGCATCATGCGAACATTCTCGTAGGGCGAGCCGAGCGAGGGCACGGGGATGGGCGGCAGGGTGGAGTCGCAGCGCAAAAGCTCGTCATCGCTCATATCACCACCGCTGCAGCTGGATGCTTTGTGCCCTTCAAAACAGAAAAAAGTGATTAAGATTCAGATTTAAAGATTTCCATTCATAAGCAAAATTTTTTCAAGAGTTATGTGTCCATAATTAAATTGTCTTTCAATTTCATTTATTCAATATTTATTTATTTACTTATTTACAAATAATACTTAATAGTAAGGTACATAAGACGATTTATTACGTTAAATACTAGGAGAATCTAAATGGCTGCTGCTTTTTGAAAAAAACTACTGTAGACCTACAGCATAGTATTTTCAAAAAACACCCCCCCCCCTTAAATGATCCATGCTTTCGTCCATTTTCCATGCCTCATACAACATGGTTCTACTTTGTTTCCACGTTCATCAAAAACTATTTCATTCAATCATGGACTATCTAGGACTTTCTGTAGAATAATCAGCCAACAATCATTCAATCATATCATAACATTCCATTTCGACATGTCCTATTTCATATACTACACTAAGCTCTGCTAGATTTTTTTTAACGAAAATTAAATCCTTTCATAGGCTATTTAAACCAATTGAAAAGTATGTATAATAATGAATTTCACAGCATGAAATTTGACACATCCACTGTGAAGCACATCGCCGTGCAGCAAAGTTCTACTTTGTGTCCTAGTTTAACAAACAGCTATTTCATCCAATTATGTATCAATGACTTAAAAGTTATAATTTACGTCCTAGTTCAACAACAACTATTGACAACTTTTTCATTCAATCATGTAAGATGTAACTAAGGCTTTCTGTAAAAGAATCAGCGAACAATTCACTCACTGGCAATAATATTGGCGATAGCATGCGGCGCCGTGTGCGGCGGAAACTGCCTGAGTAGATCCTGCACGGTGTGCCTCTGCTGGTCGTGCAGGCTGAGGTCGGTGCCGGCGTGCAACAGCAAACGTGCCACTTCCACTTTGCCGCACAGTGCTGCCTCGTGCAACGCCGTGCCGCCTGCCGTAAGCGCATTGACGTCCATGCCGGCTGATAGTAGGGTTTCCACCACCGCCCTGGGAACAAAGAGGAGAATGCAAGGAGTTAGAATGGAACAAACTAAATATTATATAAACAATTTACATTTACAGAATGTGAAAAAAAGTAATCATCATATTTATTGAGTAATTATAAATGTAAGATTACATCAGGTAGCAAGATAAAAGTACAGAGTTTATCAAAAGTGGGAGAATTATTAGATATTGCAGCTCAGCAACTGCTGGATAATTGAAATAGAATTTATAGTTATTGAGTAGTTGTGGAGCAATGCAAATTAAAAATCAGCTGATCAGTGTTCAATGGAAACCTACCTTTAGATGCCTGGATAGATTATAGTAGGTAGATCACTATAGTAGGTAGACTATAGACCAATATAGAGACCACAGACCACTTTCTAGAGACAGACGAATTCCCCCAATATTTTGGTGTCAGCTGTACCAACATCCACATACATTTTCTCCTTATGGATGAATAATAATCAGATGGATATATTTTTTCAATATTGAACCAAAACTGTATCAACTAAGAAAAATAATACTCTTGTATTTTTATTGAAAGCCATTACCGGCAGCTGAGACTGCGGTAGATGGGATCTCCGTGTTACGGTCAAACAGTCATTGTGGCGCATAGTGTAGCATTCAATTTCCTTTTGGAGATTCGTCCACTAACTGAAATGACGACACATCCATCACTCAGCAGACGAGCAACAACTGTATCAACATTTCGAACATGCCCAGGCCCACACTCATATATGAATAGCTGCGCAAATGCATTTCCCAATATGTACATATACATAGTGCAACCTGTTTATTCAACAGGAATACCTCCTCATGGAGGGAAGTGAGATATGAATAGATATACTTGATTGGATGTGAGTTCAGTATTGAAAGATAGGGAAAACAGGGGAACATTTACATAATGTTTTGAAGTACTAAAGTTACAGTTAATGGATTAGTATATATGATGCAACATACAACTAACTACCTGTTTCTATACATCTTTTATTTTATTGAAGGAAACCTACCTTCAGTGAAGTATTAGGATTTTCCTAAGCACGTATCTCTCAGTAAAGATCAATCTAAATGGATTAAAGTGCAAAGGTACAAATGACTTCATCAATAAATGGTTCAACTATTATTTAATTTTTATGATCAATAATATCAATATTCCAGTTATAAATTTTATCTATGGACACCTTATTTGTATTAACTAGACGATATCAACAGCTATAAATATTTCTTAGACTACAAATTTTTATGATTAATAATATCAATGGTCCAGTTATATATTTCATTTATGGACACCTTTTATTGTATTAACTTCGAGGAAATCAACAGCTACAATTATTTTTCAGACAACAAATGACTTCATCAATAAATGGATAATCAATTATTTCATTTTTATCATCAATAGTAAAAAGAAAATATTTTCAAAAGAAAGCCTGTTCTTCCTTACCAATGTGTTTTTGCCAATAGATTAATTGACCGAACGTAAGTGAGGTCTAGATTCAACGATTTTGCATTTCTCTTCATGTTTGTTTGTTTGTTTGCTTGTTTGTTTGTTCCGCATTTACGACGAAACGCGGCAATAGATTCTGATGAAATTTGACAGGATTGTTCCTTTTGAAATTGCGCGTCGATATATATGTAAGGAGTAAGGTTTCTTGGAATATTGCATTTTAAGGATAATTTGAAAGGAAAAGGAATTACCTCCATGCTAAAATATTACTATATACATTTATACTTCTGAACATTGGAAAATTCACACTATAGAATAATTCATGCTGAACATACAATAACCATCTATCATTTCTCTAATGATAGAAGGCTATGAGCTGAACCAGCTGTCGAGTTTATTATTAATTGCATTCAATGACGCAAGCAATTAATGAAACTTGAAACTCAACATAACTAAGTATTCCCTTTATGAATAATACCCCATCGATGAGTGACTTCGTGAGGTCTACTGTTCACAGAACTACTAGTAAATAAATATTGAGAATAATCCCTAGAGATAGAGACATTTGGATGATGATATCTTCAAATTATTCCAGAGTAAACTGATAAATTTAGTAAAATTACAACGGAGAAACAATATTTTTGTAAAAAAATGTAATTCAAACAAAAGTTACACCAGGGAAATAGACAACAGAGAAGCCAATCAGATAAACCAGGGGGCGTCGCAATGCATACTGGAGAGGAAGGCAAGCTAACCAGATGTCATTCAGATAAATGATCGCGTTGCCAGCTAGTGAACCAGAATGCAGAACTGCGTCTTATCAGCTGATGCCATCTGAATTCAGGATATCGACGCCAGTGCTCTCAAAACACAAGCCGACTGTCAGCCAGCCAATACGTCACAATGGTTCATACATACGGTGACATGTGTCAAATCACAATGCACGGTTTCCTATACTGTACTGCATGTGAAATGGATACTGTATTTTAGAGTGGTGGTTGGAGGAGGTGATGAAGAGGAGGACTAGGAGGAGGAGGAGGAGGAGGAGGTGGAGGAGGAGAAGGAGGAGGAGGAGGAAGACAAATAGGAAAAAATGGAGGATTAGAAGGATGCGATGAAAAGAAGAAGGAGAAGAAGAAAAAGAAGGAGGAGAAGGGGGAGGAGGAGGAGGAGGAGGAGGAGGAGGAGGAAGAGGAGGAGGAAGACAAATAGGAAAACATGGAGGATTAGAAGGATGCGATGAAAAGAAGAAGAAGGAGGAAGAGGAGGAGGAAGACAAATAGGTAAAAATGGAGGAGTAGAAGGATGCGATGAAAAGAAGAAGAAGAAGGTGGAGAAGGAGGAGGAGGAGGAGGGTGAGCAGGAGGAGGAGAAAGGAGTGATGAGAGCATTAAAAGGTAAGAAATAAGAAATAAAAGAAGAGGGGATTATAATTGAGATGGATGAGAATAGGAAAAAGGAGATTTTGGAGAAGTGAAAGATTATGAGGAAGATGGTGGGGGTGAAGTAAGAGGCGGAGAAGAAGTCGGGAATGTACAATAATAAAGATAATAGAGGTTATGGAAAGAAAAAGATGATAACTATGATGTTGTGAAACATAGGGAGGAATTGGTGGGGGAAGAGGAAATATCACTAAAGGTGGGGTGCAGGAGAAAACGTAGAAAGTTCCAGAAAAGACGAAAGAGATAGATAAGGAGAACAACGTTGATATGATTTAGTGAGAGAAGGAGATAAAGAGTAGAAGAAGGTGGAGGAAGAAATGAAGAGAGGAGGATGAAGTTGAGAAAGTGAAATTTTGAAGAAAAAATAAGACGATGTGAAAGCTAGGCATTGAAGAAAAAAAATTGAGAAATTTTTAAAAATTTTGTTCATAAAAGTAACACTCAGTAACAGTGTAAGAAAAGAAGATTGGAGGAAGTAATAAACCTTCAAGAAGAACCCCGAGGATGGATGGAGTAAATACGCCATAGCCAAGAAGAGAAATGTATTTGAATAAGATTTGAAAAATTAAAAACAGAGGAAAAGGATAAAAGGTGTAAGCCTATTCAGTTTTTTCAATGTACTCTTGCTTCAATAATTTTACTTCTAGTATTCCTCCATGTGCTTCAATCACTGTAACACACTCCACATTACTTATTCAATTACCAAGTTCCTGAGACCAAAACGTCCAAAACAATCACATCCAATCATCTCAATCTACCAAATTCTAGAGCAATTGCAGAAATCTCAGCATCGGCTCGGTTTACACAGACAACAATACAATCATTAGTGTCGCTGACCATCTCTGAGAGATCTCATCACACATTATCACTGTCTCACATCATCCACCTCAAAAGCATCTCATGGACAACAACACACAATTATCAATGTCTCACATCATTCATCTCAAAAGCATCTCATGGACAGCATCACACAATTATTACTATCTCACATCATCCATCTCAAAAGCATCTCATGTGCAAAATTACACAATCATTACAATCTCCTGAAGCATCTCACAAGAACGGTTTCACTCTCCTTACAAAGCTCCCATCAACCAATAGAAACGTCCATTTCCATCAGTTCCTTACTGCTTGTCAACATACAATTTGTCCATCATACAACAGAAGTGTTTATTTACATAGGGAGTCCTCCAAGGCTCCATCATAGGTCCCGTCTTCTTCCTGCTACAATATTGTGCTTCCATGTATATTTGTCTGTTTGTGTTTGTTGTTGTCGTCCATCCGACAACCGTTTACAGTGGAAACAAACCGGACAGTGCATACAGAGAGGCAGCAGGCATCATATTCAACTCATACGTGATGCATTTCCAAGTTGCATCCCTTTCACCGAGTTGCATCTGATACGTTTTGAATGCGTAGAACACATCTCGCCACGCTGCATTCATGTGGTATTTGCATAGCACACATACACATTCTCACACATTACGTACATCGTGTTCAACATTCATACCACCCCACCCCACCACAGGTGTTAACACATATGCGCTCTCAGAGAAGCATTGTGATTTTAACAATGCTTTTGACAGCCGGTCCCCTTAATTGACACACACCGTAACCATCTTTATATTGTCCTATAGTCTGACCAGGCAAAGAAGACACTCTAGAAAAACGGGAAAATTACTCCAGCTCAGTCAATATTTGTTCGAAATATATAAATTTTGTCTAAAATTGTAGATAAGAATTTTTCCTACAACTTGAGACCAAGGTTTTAGATTTTGAACAAATATTGATCGAGTTGGAGTAATTTTCCCATCTTGCCAGATTATCTTCTTTGCTTGGACAGACTATACCAAACTGTTTAATACCGCCGTTTCCAGTCTAGCTAATCAAATACGTTGATTTGTTCAACTGTGCTGAGATTAGGGTACGCTGTTTGGCCAAGTTTGGTATTTTGAGAGAGTAGTATCTCGTGTGATTATTACTGGTTGGATAATTCATCTTCACAACTAGGTGGTTCCTAATTGATAGCAAGGATGCAATAGCGAAACGTTCTTGAAGGATTTAAGCATTGAAATATCTGTTTGAATAAATAACAGGCAGTCAATATTCCATTTTCCTAATCACTAATCGTTATATCTAACAACCAACTCGAACTAAAAGAATCAGTAGGCTACATATTCACCATTCAGAATATTCAATGATTTTTCTGAATGAGATGATATTTCATGAATGCAAGCACCACCTAAATTACATAAACTAATGAGACCCAAATTCCACCTAAATGAAACCACCTAATTGATGAAAAATGATTTGATTATTGATTAATTTTGTGGATTTAAACAACATTCTCTCTCTACTTTGATTCCTAACAATGAATGAGTGTATAAATGAATAAGTTGACCAAAACATCTCAAGAATAAGATAATTTGATAAATGTATTAATTAATTATTGATGAATTTAGTGGATGAACTACTCTCTCTCTCTCTCTCTCTCAATAAACACACTCTGTTTCTTAACAATACATCAACAATGAATAAGTGGATTAACAAATAAGATACCAAAATATTTATTAATGATCATTAATTAGAATCTCCATAGACAAAGGACTTCTGCAACTGCAAATATTGACCAATGTACTAAAAAACAATTATGGAGATTCTAATTAATAATTATCCAGCAGTTGAAGTGTTGGGATATCTAATAATTATTCCAACCAAAATATTCCATGAATGAGATATTATTTGATGAATTGACGAATAAATTAATTACTTTATTGATCAATGGACTTATTAATTGATGAATTAATGGATTAATTGATGAATGAATGGATTGATAAATTAATGGGTTAATGAATTAATTGATAGATAATTGAATGAATTATTGATTGCATGTACTTACTTGTGGCCATTGCGGCTGGCGAGGTGTAGCGGTGTGTGCGGGTGCGTGGATGACTGACAGCTGCCTCTACTCAGATACGGCTCCACTAGTTCCGGGTGCGTCCGCACCAAAAGGTCTACTGTTTCTAATCTAAAACAATACAGAAATCAACACAAATTATTAAAAATCCATCAAATTATTAAAAGTAATGTGTAAGCATAGATGAGAATAGTCTGTCCAAACAAAGAGGACTTTCTGGAAAGATGAAAAAATGGCTCCAGCTCGGTCAATATTGGTTGAAAAGTGATAAGTTTGGTCTCAAATTTTAGGAAGCATTCTGCTCTACAACTTGAGACCAAATTAATAATTTTTTAACCAATATCGACCGAACTGGATTCATTTTCACATCTTGCCAGAATGTATTGTTTGCTTGGACAGACTATACCAATCAATTTTTTCTCCAACTGTTACTAGGTACTATTTCACTAGTCTAAAGATTTCATATTATTCCTCATTTCAATTATTCATATTTTTCTTGTATTCATTTGTCATTCATTAGAAAATTCTCATCTAATTTAAGTACGCGGATATTCTTACAAAATTATGTTAATGTGTATAATTAACTTTCTTTTTGTCTCTTGAATATACTTGTTTTTGGAGATTAAACTTTAAACTTAGGGCTATTTCAAATAATTGATAAATAGAATGAAAAAATCAAATACCCTTTGTGAAAAACAATACTTTCAAAGTTTTAAAAAAAGGTATTTGTTTTATTTTTTCATTTTATTTATCAATAATTGTTTTTGGAGTTACCAATGGGATTGAGTCCTGGTACCACCGAATACGTATCTTTTTAAATTTTGAATGAATAACTTGTACTAAAACAAAAATACGAGTAGTGAAGAAAGTATAGATAAAACCACAGATATAATCTGTACAAGCAAGAAAGACCCTCTGGCAAGATGAGAAAATGACTCCAGCTCGGTCAATATTTGTTCAAAAATTATTAATTTGGTCTCAAATTGTAGATCAGAATGTTTCCTACATTTAAGACCAGAATAATACTTTTTGAACCAATATTGACCGAGCGGGAGTCATTTTCACATCTTGCCAGAGGGTCATCTCTGCTTGGACACACTATACTAGTATTCATGCATTCAGTAATACAAGAAGTATTCTAGTATCCGTGGATGGAGCTATACTATTTGAAAACTCATTTTTGATGAAAAAAGTTTTGTTTACCTCCCATACTGTGCAGCCAAATCGAGGGCGGTTTCGTGTCGGGCGTTTCTAATGGTAGGATCACAGCAGTGCTCGAGCAGTTCGTTGACAACGGCCGTGTGCCCGTACTGAGCTGCACAGTGCAGGGCCGTCTCGTTGTCCTTTGTCTGTCGATAACACACAAAATTAAAGATAACCTCATAAAAAATCGGTCTAAATAGAAAGCAAAACTGTTTTTAAAGCAATACAAATCGCATATGCATACAGTCTGGTCAAGCAAAAAAAGATTACCTAGGCGTATCTAAATTATCATTATTTTATTAACAAGTTTGGAATACAGTAGGATTGAAACACAGACTAAGTCCAAAACGTCTCTTCTTCCCAATTTTGGTTAAAATATTCAAAATAGAGGTTATGTCCACACTTAAATCTTAAATTATACACAAATTTCAACTTCTGAAGGTAAAAAAACTATGAAACCGTAATTTAGAATTTGGAAGGTTGTTACATAAATAAAAAGAAACAAAACACGGATAATATTATTTAAAATATTAATTTTCACTTCAAATTTTGAAACCTAAAATAGATAGACTTTCATGAAAGTTGATACATCAGCTTATAAATAACAAATCTTATTTATTATTATTTATTGATCTATTGGCGAAAACACATTGGTAAGAAAGAACAGGCATAGCCCTTGGTATTTCCAACACTATTTTCTTTTAAATATAGTCCAATATTTTAGGTTATAAGGCCAAATTTCTTCTTCAGTCGAAGGTTTCTCACTCAAAGAAATTATCCAAAAGTAAAAATAATTAAAAAACATCAGCTGTTAGACTGCACTAGGGGCAGACGAAACCACCTAACATTTTGGCGTCAGCTATACCCAAGTCCAGTTTCCTTATTCTCTATCTTTCATAGTCTATTCATTCTCTCCCTCTATTCGTATATTCATCACCCTCTCTGCTCTTTCAATTCTCCCTTCTCCCTCTATGGGTTATGTATGATGTAGCCCATCATTAATAAGGAATTTAGTATGCCAAAAGCTTGTGACAATTAGTATAGTAGTCTAAGCAAGAAGACATTCTGGCAATAAGAGAAAATGATCCTAGCTCGTTCAATATTGGTTTAAAAATTATAAAAATATGGTCTCAAATTGTATAGCAGAATGTTTTCTACAATTTGAGATGAAATTCATAATTTTTTATCCAATATTGGCCGAGTGCAGTCATCTTCTCATCTTGCCGGAATGTCTTCTTTGCCTGGACAGACTAAATTTCTGTGTTTCAATCCTATTTCGGAGCATCTTCTTGGCTAGCAACACTCTCACATAATCAACTGTCAGTTCGGATAGAGAAACTGTAAGTGGATGAGAAACGGCAGTCCAAAATAGCTGTTAACTCGCAGTCCAATCGTCTGACAATCAGCTGTAAACGATTGAATTATCAGATTGAACTGTTAGTGGATGTGGACCCTAATACATCTTTGTAATGCTATTTCAAAGAATTGAAAATCCAGATACCCTTTTCTATATTTATATCAATTCTTTAAAAAACCATCAGTGGTAGCCCTATTCTACAAATTGAATACCCTACTACCTAAGGAGTGATCTATTGAATCAAATATGACTCTCGCCCTTGATTACCCTCACCACCCCGTCTTGGGTCCCACAAACCCCAACACGCATAACAGAAGACTGACTTGTGATGCGGTCAATCAACCATATCAGCTGATCTAAGGCCAAACAGGCAAACAGAGGTCGCCACCATCACACACACCCTTTGGGCCAACACACCAGTCAACATGTCAAGAAACTGGCCTGGCCACATCATGTGTGGGGTCCAAGTCAACCCCCACCCCTCCTTTGACAGAATTAATCCACTAATTATCCATCTAGCAGGGATTGGAGACCAGTTTCATAACCTGCTAGTTGGTAGTATCAAAAACAGATGAACTTAGGAGTATTAAATGAAAAGATATTGTCGAACCATAAGTTTATTTGAAATCGAGATATCGGTTTCAGTTGCTAGACCATTATCAATCTCAGGTAAACATCTCTCTGGTATATACCATGGATTGATAATGATGAGGCAACCAAAACCGGTACCTCGATTTCAAATAAATCTGTGGTTTGACAATATGTTCTCTTTTCATTTAATTTGAATCACTACTACAATAATATCACCCTTACAACTACTCAACAAACTTAAGAATATACCGATTAATAAATGAATGAGAAGTAATGTACAGTAATATTGAATTGGATTGGAATAGTGTAGTAAATAATAAACAAGATAATTTTGATAAATGAAGAGAAAGCTTTGTTTAAAAATCAATAAGCTGAACTGGATTCACACTTGGAAATGGAAAAAAGCAAAAGAGAAAGAATGATATAACACAAAATGGATTGGAGGGATTTTGGCATTTCTCAACGAAAAAATATGTTTTTATTGGAGATAAAGTTACGACATAAAGTTCTTCATTTTCACAAGTATCTTGCAATATATCTTACAAGTATCTTTAAAGAATCTTGAGGTTAAGCAAATTTTCAGAAGCATTCAGTGCTATGTTCTGTAATAGTTATTTGTGTAACTAGTGCCTAATACTATAAATGGACTGATAAAACAAAATGATAGAATGGACTGATGAGATGAACTGGAAAAGTGAACTAATAGGATGGACTGTAAAAATAAACTAATGGAATGGACTGACAGAATAGACTGATAAAATGAGCTGAGAGGAAGAAATGATGAAATAAACTGACACTATGGAATGATGGAATTAACTGACAGGATAGACTGATGAAATGGACTGACAGAATGGACTGAAAAAATGAACTGATGGAATGGACTGACAGAATGGACTGATGAGATGGACTGAAAGGAATGAACTGACAGAATGGACTGATGAGATGAAATGAATAAATTAATTTAGGAAATGGACTGATGGATTGGTCTCACAAAATGGAAAAATTGACTGATTGAATGGACTGATGACAATGAACTAATGGAATGATGAACTGAACTGATGGATTGAAAGAGTGGACTGATAGACTGAATAAATGGACTGATACTCTATTCAGTGTGTAAAGATGCACTTTTTTTGCTATCTGTAGGAAAAATTTATTTATTTATTCATCCTTTGATTTATTTATTAATAGCCTACTATTATTATTAAAAGAATCTGTCACTTGTGTATGAATTAAGGAATTTGTAATGATGAAGAGTAGCTGAAAGGATGATAACTTCACGGCTTCTGTTCAATGAAACAGAAACAAATCACAAGAATAATTGAAAATCAAAAACTTGTTTCAGAGAGATTTCTTATGGACATAGCCAAAAATATCTGCTATCTTGGAACATTCTCTAGAGAACGCCTTTCTTCAACGACAAAAGACTAGTAGACACATCACACGTGTAATAACAAGAATCAAATGAAATCTACTCAAGCAAATTAACATGTGGGGATCAAGGATACATGTTGAAGATACAATTCTACTAGAGCAAATCCAGCAATTAACATGGAGAGATAAGTAACCATAATTATTACCTAGGCATAAGATGATATATAGTCTGTCCAAGCAAAGAAGACATTCTGGCAAGATGGGAAAATTACTCCATCTCGGTCAAAATTGGTTCAAAAATTATAAATTTGGTCTAAGATTGTAGAACGTTTTCTGATCTAAAATTTAAGACCAAATCTATAATTATTGAACCAATATTAACCGAGATGGAGTCATTTACCCATCTTGCCAGAATGTCTTCTTTGCTTAGACAGATACCAAAGACGAACACCTTAGAGGTAGCATCAGGGTGTCATGATACCTCCTAAATGCCCAAATGAGGGTGATAATCATTGACGTTAAGGGATAATCCCCATTTGAGGTTGCTATGAGGTAACCAAGTGTCTCAGTGAGGTCCTCACTAAGGTTGAGGAATGAGGAGCCCAGAAACCAAGTGAGGATACCTCAAGCATCTAGAAATCAGTGAATACTCCACTAACACCAAGATCTACTCACTTGCTTCACAGAACACGAATGCTCTACGAAGATCAGTTATGGTCTGTCCAAGCAAAGAAGACAATCTGGTAAGATGAGAAAATAGCTCCAGCTAGGTCGATATTCGGTCGAAAAATATAAATTTGGTCTCAAATTGTAGAGAACATTCTAATTTACAATTTGAGACTAAAATTATAGTTTTTGAACCATTATTGACCGAGCTGGAGTCATTCTCCCATCTTGTCAGAATAACTTCTTTGTTCTTATATAGTCTGGTCGAGGGAAGAAGACATTCTGGCAACATGGGAGGATGACTCTAGCTCGATCAATATTGGTTCAAAAATTATAAATTTGATCTCAAATCGTAGAAAACATTTTTATCTACAATGTAAGACCGAATTCATAATTTTCGAACCAATATTGACCGAGCTGTAGTCGTTTTCCCATCTTGCCAGAATGCCTTCTTTGCTCGACCAGACTTTACCCGTAGAGTTGACTCCTAACATCTAGATTAGCTTACCAAGATGTGGTTTTCAACAGAATTCAGAAGACTGGGCACAGCAAGAGGCAAACGACCAAATACAAACACGTGATTGGCTGATGGATTTCGGGCTCAACCAATCAGAAGCTCGGTTTTGGCTATTTGGGTGTACTAATGAGGTAGTGGCTTGATTGGATAGCTGGTCTCATTTGAAGGAATCAACCCGAATCCAAATCCAAAGTAAATTAGGATATATGACTGTATTAGAGAACAAAATGTAACCTCAGTCCTGTTATAATGATAATAATTATTATAATTATTGTTTAGTGGGTAAAGAGAGCCCTAAAACCAACGATATCAAAAAAGGTGGAATATAAAATTGGAAATTAAAGATATTGAATTGAATGGTTGCCTTTTTCAAGCCTGGGAGGGCGAAGTTAGGGCGCAGCAAGCCCTCTCTTACACTCAAACCTCGATACATTGTTACATCATAAATGGTTTGATCTGATCGTTGAGTGATGCGATCAATCAAAATTTTACCAAATCAATATCAAAGGTAATTTATTTGTTTTTTACTTATTCATTCCAGAATAAATTTTAAATAAGAATGAAACTACTTCGGTTGAAAACAAAGTTTATCAAATAATAATTGGCAAGAAAAGACAGCAAGTTACCAATTATACTCATGTAGGAGGGAAGCAAATAACGCAGACCAATTTGACTGATTAAGTTTACGGTTAAACGTACGTACACACAATAATTAAGGGGATGATGCTAGAATTGGGGAGAATCTTCAATAAGAACTAGACCCAAAAGAGAATTAGGAAGAAGGGTGGACAAGGAAAGAGGAAGAAAACAAGTAGAAAGAGAGATGCGAGTGAGTGTGACAAAAGACAACTGTTTAGATGACTAACTTTACGAGTGTAATAATGATGGTAGAGATCAAGGTTAGAATAGTTAGTCCAAGCAAAGAAGACATTCTGGCAAGATGGGAAAATGACTCCAGCTCGCCTAATATTGGTTCCAAAATTATAAATTTGGTCTCAAGTTGTAGAAAACATTCTGATCTACAATTTCAGACCAAATTTATAATTTTTGACCCAATATTGACCGAGTTGTCATTTCCCATCTTGCCAGCATGTCTTCTTTGCTTGGACAGATTAAAGTAACTGTCACAAGCTTTGGACATTCGAAAGGTTTTCGACTTAATAAAGGGCTACATTACACATAGAGTGATAGAGAGTGAAGGAAAAATTGAAAGAGTGCTCTGCTCTGCTCTGCTCTGGTGATGAAAAGAGAGACAGAATGAATAGACAGTAAAAGATAGAGAATGAATATTCAATAAAAGATGAATAACGAAACTGGACAAGGGTATAGCTGACGCCAAAACGTTAGGCGGTTTCAACTGCTCCTTATTCACTCCTACAACTGGTGTTGTCAATAATTAGAGTTGACATTTAGCTAGCTAGACCTAAGTGAAATCAAAAGAGACAGTAAGATACATTTTAATGAATATTTGGGAATATTTTCAATTTAGAAATTCTAATTTAGCTTCTATAACAACTTTTCTGGTTTTTAAATTGACAATGTTTTCACCTCATCACCTTCGCATTCTAGATCCATTACCAACGCACAAGCTAAAATGCTTATGTGGGCATCATTAACAATGAAAAAGGCTGTTGATGGATACAAATAGATATCAATAAAAAGTTGAATATGGTATTGTTTTTAGATTGAAAATTATGTGAGTGAATATTGATAAGTAGGACTTGACCTGAACATTTTGAAATATAAATTGGAATAGAGGAAGTTTTGGTCAAATTCTTTGTTCATTCCTTATTGTATATTCATGTAATTAATTAAATAAATAATTCAAGTAAATTAGCTGGTAGTAGGTCACTTTCTAATTTACTGATTCAAGAATTTGAGTATTTTATTATGAACTAATAATATTAACATCAATATTATATTCTATTATTAATGTGATATATGATTTCAATTTTTCTGAACTATTTTACCTACACGGATAGTCAGAGAGGAGTAGGTAGAGGAAGAGAGCAGACTTTATCTCGATAACTAACTTGAGAAGAGAGAAAGAAAGAAAAATATATAAGAAGAAAGTGTGAGAAAAAGAAAAAGGAAGAAGGTGTTTGGAGTGGGTGAGAGAGAATTGAACTGAATAATTGCCTTTATTAGGGCAGTGTTAGGACTCTAGGTCCTCTCAACCACACAACCCTCTCACTTGAAGAGAGTGAGAGAGAGAAATTTGAGAAAGAATACAGTCCTAGAGAGAGGAAGAGCAAAGGAACCTAGTTCGAGACTCCCAACACCCACCAATTCCAGTGAAAATCAAGGAAATACCGGGAAAGATGTATACGACACCGGTGTGGATGACAGGCAACCCCCCCCCCTTTCATTCTCACCCCCCAGAACTAACCCCACCTCAAATTACAACCCCCCAAACAACAAGACAGGGGTCAGACGACACAAATTATCTGCCATTTCCCATTACACATCTCAACTACTTGGACCAACTACCCTTAACAAATACACAGCAATTCAACTATAATACACCCTCTTGAAATTTAGTACTTTGCACTAGGCACGGAAGTTTGTTTTTCCTGTAATTCCCTTTTTCTACTATAATACTTCCCTTCTCTATGAATGTGTGAGCGTTTTAAAGCCATGCAGTTCTTCAAATTCATTTATTTCAGTGCAAGATAATAAACTGTTTATGAAAATAAGAAACAGTTGCCCATAACTTCTTAATTTTAGGTAAATAAAAATATATTACAAAATTTTCAGGTTATGTGAAATTCAAATTTTCACTCCAAGAAAGATGACCCGGAAGTTATTAATAATCAATTTTGGATTTTCAACACTGCATGATTTTTCCAAAGCTACGCTGTCACTTTAAACAATCAGTAGAATTTGGGTCAACATTTTCTAAAAGAAGCCAATATTTCACAGTTTTAAGTGTTTATTGAGTGTAATTCCGTTATTTAATTTGGTGCTTAATCCATCTTAATTCAAAATTGTATGTTTGAAAGAATTTGCATTAAAAATTGAGAAGTGAAGGAACATAACTGGACATAGTCGGACTGTATCATATTATGAATTTGAAAGATAGAATAGCACAAGAATTATCTTAGAATTTTATCTCTTAATGTCAGTGTCATTTGTAACATAGATAAATAATATAAAAATAAATAAAGATTTATTTGCTTTATCTGATCAATAAGTTGACAATTTTGTTCAAGAAGAGGGAACTGTTTCACCATTGACAAAAGGAATCCAACAATAATTTAAATGAATCAATCAACACCCATCTACCTCGAAAATCCCTCATCTTTTGGAGCAACAGCCTATTCCCCCCTCCCCTAGAAGCTTACCCCCACCTTTTTAATCAAACCATCACATCTCCAAGCCCCCCAAAATCACAACTACAACCCCCCCCACCATATCACAACTTAAATACCCCCCCTTGACACAGCTCCAACACCCCCCTGACACAACTTTAATTCCCCCTGTTACAACTTTAATCCCTTCTCCTGTCACAACGCCATTCCTCTCAAGAAACAACTCAACCCCCCCCCCTCCCCTTCACAATCATCTCGCTCCTCTCGCACGGTCTCACTCTCTCTCGCTCACACCCACTCTCTCTCTCTCTCACCCTCTTTCTCGCTCCCTCCCTCTCTTTCTCTCCCTTTCTTTCTCTCCCTCTCTTTCTCTCTCTCTCTCTCTCCCTCCTCACAACAAACCTCAAACACCCAACAAAGCATCTTCCAGGACACTCTGTAGATGACACTAGTACTCTCCACACCAACGAGCAATGAAACATTATAGCTAGTGCCAAAATCTAAGACGGTTGGCGAATGACTGTCATCAATTCTCAGCTCTCTCAGGACAGTCGGCGAGCTGTCTACGAGAGTATAACTTAACGAGAGACCCCAGCTACACTAATCCGCTCTCGAAGACAGCTTCAGACTGTCCTGACAGAGCTGAGAAACAATAACAGTCATACGCCAACCGCCTTAGATTTTCGCACCCACCAAAACCAGGAGCAAAAGTTTCCAACCGACTGCCAACAACATGATCACCGTTATAGCAGGCTCCAAAAAAGCTGGCGGTTCGCTAACGACTGTAGTAAACAATTCTCAGCTCTGTTAGGACAGTCGACGAGCGTTCTGTAAGGAGTTTTCAAGTCGGGAGCAACCTCAGCTAAACAGTTTCGCTCTTGTTGACCGGTTTCAGACTGTCCTGAGAGAGCTATCATTAATAACAACCATTACACAACCGCCAGTTACGTTGGATTCTACACTATAGGTTAGGGAAATAAATAAGCAAACCAATTACACGCTATAATCCGTCCAAGCAAAGAAGATATCCTGGCTAGATACAAAAATGACTCCAGGTCGGTCAATATTGGTTCAAAAATTATAAATTTGGTATCAAATTGTAGATCAGAATTTTTCCTTCAATTGTAGACCAAATTCATAAATTTTAAATCAATATTGACCGAGCTGTAGACATTTTCACATCTTGCCGGAATGTCTTCTTTGCTTGGACAGACTATAGCTTCCCTTCAGTTGCCCTGCTCCCTTTTCACTAGCTGTTGACCCCAGTAGTTAACAAGAATTGGGAAAATTACTATTTTTATGGCAGAGAAGTATATGTGGTGAGTGTAGTATGTGGGGTAAGTGTAGTACATGGGGTAAGTGTAATACATGAGGTAAGTGTAGTGTGTGGTGTAAGTGTAGTATGTGTGGTGAGTTGGTTGGGTTTCTAGAACGAATACATGGGAATGTTCGCGAATAAGTTTACACTACTGTTTCTAGAAAAAATTCAAGATTCAAAAGTTCAAGTATTCCTGAGATAGTGTTTTTAGGCAACGATCACACCAAATAAACTGAGTGAACAGGAGTGAAGGAGCACTGCCAAACACGGCTCCATGAATCAACCACACCTTCTTATTCTCTATCCCGTTCTCGAACCCTATCGATGCACTCTATTAGTTGGTTATTTATAAAAAATGTTTAAAGTTAGGAGTTAATTGAAAAATCATCATTCACCAGTTTCGTTAATGATAACTAGTTCTGTCATACACTGCTAATTATCAATTCAAATTTCAAATATAGCCCACTCCTCATAAATAGTATAAAATATAATGTATGTATTCTTATGCCGTATTCGGTGGGGAGTTCCAAAAGGAAGTTCCACCGGCACCATAACCTTAACTTCCGTCTATGGGAAATCATGGTATTTCTTGATAGGATACACTGAGATTTGCATTTTTAAAAGTTCTTCCGAATCAAGAGAGTCCAAAAATAGAATATAATTATTATAACATTTCAGCAGTTGCTAATTAACAAAAAGTTCTTCTAACTTTTTAAAATTTGGTTATCCCATAAAAAACTATAGTTCAATCTTAGGTTCGATTAGGTTAGTTTAGGTAAGGTTATATCAGCTTGAGTTAGATCAGGTTAGATTAGGTTAGGTTAAGTCAGTTAACTCACCGTTAGGTTGACATTGGGCACGGAAGGTCCGTGATTGAGCAATAACCTGACAATGTCGACATTGCCCGACCAGGCGGCCAGGTGGAGGGGGGAGGAGCCCTTCACATCGGCTATGTTGGTTGACGCCTCATGTGTCAGCAACAGTTGCACGATTTGTCTGCAACAAAACATAAATAGATTGCAACATGTTCCCGACTTTGTATCAAAATTTTGATACAATACATTTTTGAACTAGTTATGCGCTTGAAAAAATATTCTTCAATGGAACTAAGATACAAAACACATGGATACATCACCAAATTAGGCAGGATTGAGGAAAAATATAGACTAGAATTCTTCAAGAAATAAGAAGAAATGAACAGAACAATATAAATTGAAGAAAACCCAAAGAGTATGAGTATCAGAGAAGAGAATTGGAAGTTGAAAGGTTCATGAGACCTTAAATTATCAAGTTTATTTACAACTTATCAAGTTTTCAATAAGAGATTCAACAAAGAAAAAAGCAGTTTACATTGGGGAAAAAGTTTTTCATCATGGTCCACTGCCTACAGATTTGCAGGAATTATTGTAAAATATTCAATAGAGATTGAATTGAAGTCGTTCAAATTGAATATTGAAGCCAAATAAAAATTATTAAATCTGTTTATCCGCAGTTCAAATCTTCTCGAATTAATAGATTCAAAATTTTGAATCAATATTGAAATGTCATGTTTGTTTTCGATTGTCACAGTTGATACATGCATCATATTGGGTATTCATTATTAATGGATTAAATGGAAGAGAAGACTCATAACTCAACTTCACCCAAAATTTATTTGTAAGTCATTTATCCATCTATCTATCTAGAGTATCTTCTTGTAAGAAAATTGGATTTTGCACTCACAGATTGGTACAGACTCATAAGATCTTATCGTCACTCAAAAACAATTGGGTAATCATCCAGTGAATAATTATTTTAAGTTGAAAAATTATCATAGAATAAGTGAATTTATGTTATTGAATGAACTCACTTGTGACCATTAAGGGCGGCATGGTGTAACGCTGAGTAGCCGCTAGCATCTTGTACATTGGCTCCCGGTCCTCTCCTCAAACTGAAACAAAAATTAGAGAAATTAATTTAAAAATGAGATGATTAAATTTAGTGGTATAGCTGACGCCATAAGTTATAAATGAATAACAATATTCAATAATACTATACATTCTATAGTCTGTCCAAGCGAAGAAGACCCTCTGGCAAGTTGATAAAATGACTCCATCTAAATCAATATTGGTTCAAAAAATATTGATATGGTCTCAAATTGTAGAACAGAATGTTTCCTACGATTGAGACCAAATCAATAATTTTTGAATCAATATTGACCTAGCTGGAGTCATTTTTCCATTTTACCTGAGGGTCTTCTTTGCTTGGACAGAATATAGTTGACACAAAAAATTAGGCGGTTGCGTGGTCTCCTTATGCGCTTCAACAGCTGATGTTATCAATTTGAGTCAATTTTTAAGCTATGCTTAGCAGCTTAGGTGATGTTTTAAAATCAAAAGAGACAATAGATGCTTTACATCAGCTAGGAAACAGCCCAATTTTTTCCAATATTTTTCATAATAAATAAATATACTTTATTTAATGAGTTTCATTAAAGTTGAGATAACGTGAGATCTTTGAAACAGTTGATTATTGTATCTGATAAATAAGATGAAAAAGAGATAAGATAAAAAACTGAAGAAAAAATGAAAAGACAAACAAAGAAAGAGAATGAGGAGAGAAAGAAATTAGAAAGTTGAAAAGAACGAAAAGGAAAAGGAAGAAATAAAGAAGATAAGATAAAAGGAGAGAATATCAAAGCATTTGGACAAACAGAAGGAGAGAACAAAAAAAGGTGAGAGAATGAAAGAAGAAAGTGCGAAGACGAAAAGAAAGGAGGAGGTAAGAAGATCAGAGAATGAGAGAAGGTTACATCATTCTCTCATTTTCTGATCTTTCCTCCTCTTTCTTTTTTGTCTTCACACTTTCTTCTTCCATTCTCTTACCTCTTTTTCTCCTTAGAAAGATGAAAAAAGGAAGAAAATGAGGAGAAAAGGAAGAAGAAAGTTAAAGAGAATGAAAGAGAAAGGGGTGAGACCCGCGGTGAAAGCAAGACTGTGACATCTTCGTCTAAATACTGGAGTGAAAATCAATACAGAGGTTTATGGAGCAAACACAGGGGCATCGTATATTCTAGTCGAGCAAAGAAGACATTCTGGCAAGATTGGAAAATGACTCAAGCTCGGTCAATCTTAGTTCAAAAAATATATATTTAATCTCAAATTGTAGAGCAGAATGTTTTCTACAGTTTGATACCAAATTTATAATTTTTGAACCAATATTGACCGAGCTAAAGAGAATTCCCCATCTTGCCAGAATGTCTTCTTTGCTCGACCAGACTTCACCTCCCAAACACACTTCCTCTAATAGAACACGGCTGAGTAATATTTATTATGGTTGGGCGCAGGAGGTCAACAAACCCAAATAAGATTCTCGATGATGAAAATTGCACCCGAGAATTTATTTGGAGCAGGCTTGTCTTGGAAATGTTGTAGAGCTGCTCCCAAATGATTTTACACGACACAGTCTCAAGAAATAGAATGATTAATTCATTTATTACATGTCATGTCTTGAAACCCTATTGAATTTGTAAAGACATTACATTGTAGAGCACACTTGCACAATAATTATGAAATGGAAATTATAAAATTATTAATTATAAAATAATAAATAATTTTATTTCCTTAAAATAAACAAAAAAGCATAAAGAATACATGAAAAAAATAATACTTATATTCTAATTGCATATATTGTGAAAGAATACATATTCTAATTATACAAGATAAATAACAAATTTACAAACAAATTGAGAATTATAACAAAAATTAATTAGAATTTCCATATAATAACATGAATTAAGAATTGTTAATTAGAGACAAAAGAGAAGTAAAACTTCATCTGAATGATAAATGTTATGTTGAATAACATTATTTTTGAAAAATAGTTTCTATGAAGAGAGAAGAAGCAGGTGATACAGAAGAATAAAAAAGGTGAAAGAGAGTTTTGATAAAGGATGGAACAAGTGTTGAAAAAGAGTACTAGAATGAAGGAAGATAATATTTATATGAGCTTGATCCCCTCATTCAACCTATAGATCGAATCAATTAAAATAGAATTATAATCATATTACTGAACCTGCCCACAATGGTACAATTTACTTCAAAATAGACTCTATGTGAAATAAAGAATGAATAATACTTTATTGAGAAGTAAGGAACATGCACAACTACATAAGGTTGTTAGTATACAAGAATATTTCCCACCCTATCCAATAATAGAAAAGAGCTTCGAGAAGCTTTTTCAAGCATTATTTATTTGTATGAATAGCTAATGATTTATCAAATTAATTAAAAAAGTATTGCTTAATATTTGACAAGAATGGATTATTTAGAGAATTCTGTCAAACGTTGGATAACTTAATACTCGATGTACTTTGATTCAAGAGTTTGGGCACAAAACAACGTCTAAAAATTAAAAATATGATTATTTCTAAAAGCTAAATTTTGCTAGTAAACTAAAAACCAACAGAAGAAAATTGATGTGAATTATAATTGAACATTTCTCCAGACATATTCATGTTCCAGGATTTTCTATGAAAATAATTTTCTCTAATGAAAATATGAATGAAATATAATCTAGGCTAATGAATTACTATTACAAGTTACAAGCTGATACAATTTCATTATTTACCTAATTATTGATAATTTCCAATTTCCTATATTTCCAATTCTATTTCACTACTACTCCAATAAATATTTATACTAGAATTTGGGGAAATGCTACCAAAAAGTAGCCTATATAATTTTCTACATGACCACCATGGTAGGCCTAGGCCCTTCATAGGGCTGTTGAGCCATTGACAAAGAAACATGACAATTATTTACCTATATGAATAATATAATATGCATTTGAATTTTTCCAATACAATTCTGATAAAAGCATCTAAAGCGAACACGTCAAGTAAAATAATTATAATAATAGGTAGGCTATTTAAAGAATATTTCTAAATAATTTTGAAGTGAATATTATTTTTATTTGAAAGAATTGAATATTTATCAAATGCAGCCTGGAGCAAAATACAATTTGAAACTGCTTTTTCATACAAAGTCTATTGAACTACATAGTTAGGCTACATAAGTTAAAAGGTCAACTTAGAAGTTAGAATCAATTATTCTTAGTCAAATCCAAACGATTCATCAATATAACAATATAAGTTGACATATAACGTATTCTCTGTAAGATAACTGCTTTGAATTAAATTGGTAAAAATTGAATCGAAAGTGCATTGCAGTCTGAATTCGGACATTATTAAGAGAAAATTATTATAATAAATTAGGAATTCATTGACAAGCACAAGATAATGTCAGTCTTGCTTATCTAATTGCAAGGCCATTGCTGAAAATTTATGAAACAGTGAACATTTAAGAAATTGATAACAGATTTCACAGCTCAATAAGAATTTAGTGAAATTGAGAAATTAGTTTGAAAATTACTCAAGTAAGTTATTTCATTAGGTATTAGAAAACTCTGAGCATTCTTGCACCAAGCAAGTTCAATTTTGATCCAGAATCTGAATAATGCAAATTGGATACGATCAACTCATCTGATAATATATGCCTAGTAAGTTCATGCAAAGAAGACATTCTGGCAAGATCTGAAAATGACTCCAGCTCCAATTTATGGTTTGAACTAATAATGACCGAGCTACAGTCACTTTTCCATCTTGACAGAATGTCTTCTTTGCTTGGACAGACTATACTAAATAATAATGAACCTTGTCAGTCCAAGCTGCAGCCCAACATGATGTAGGTTTTATTACTATTTATCATTATTATTATTATTGTTACTGATAGATAATTAGACATTAAATTCAGTCGTAGTTTAATCAAGAGTAATAGTTGCTTATGGAGGTTTGAAAGATAGGCTATAGTTAATTTTATGAATGATTGAGAGAATTTATGAGACCTCATAAATAGATTCAAGAGAACATTATCGGTATGATTAATTATTGAATTCTGTAACCAATAAATCAATTTTTGCGTTCATTATAAATACTAGTATCTAAGTTATATGAAATTTAATAATTTACACTACGGTAGTCTACAATGTAGCATGTTTTCTCAATAGATGACTAAAAAGAAAACAAAACAAATTCAAGCTGGAATTCACCAGAAATGTGGAAGATAACAAAAATTATTTGATCAGTAAAGAATGAGATAGCTTTTGAATAATTATTAATCCTAGTCTAAATTCATGCCTATATAGATGCAATTTAATAATTTACACAAGACCACAATGTAGCATGTTTTCTCTAAAAGGAAATCAAAAAGTATTTCAGTTGGAATTCACATGAAATGTGGAAGATAACAATAATTATTTGATCAGTAAAGAATGTGATAGCTTGTTATCATTGTAGTTCCTATTTGCTCATGAAATAATTCATGATAAATACAATAATTAAATCGATTGAATGTTCTCGATCAATGATAGCAATAGGATAAACTTAGCTATTTTGTTCAATTAATAAGTTCATTTGTGCTACACCAAAAGATAATATTCAATAGGAATGTTAAAATAAATAGTGCCAGTGAAATATTTGTACCCAAACAATAGGCTAATATTGGGAACAACGAATTGTTGATAAACAATAACAACTAAGAAAAACATTCATTAATCAATTCATATAGAAGTTAGTATTAATCAATTCAAAACTTTGCAGTAGACACCATCCCTGAGAAATAATAAGGTTAACTTACTTATTCATGAAAAAATAAATGAGTTTACAGGAAATAACAAGTGATTACTGAGTGCCTAAACCTCGGAGGAAAACTATTAAAATCGTTTAATTGAAACTATTAAAATTGCATAGTATCAATATATTCTATTGATTACATTGAAGAGCTTTGAAATTGGGAGGATAAGATAATATTGAAAGTTTACTCGTTATAGAAAATTCTGTTTAGAATTGGCTGCACATCAAACAAAAGCTTTTTATCAGTAGCAATCAGAAGACTAGCTTATTATAATAAGACTAACTATTATAAAATAATATAGTCTGTCCAAGCAAAGAAGACCCTCTGGCAAGATGGGAGAATGACTCAAGCTCGGTCAATATTGGTTCAAAAATTATAAATTTGATCTCGAATTGTAGGAAACAATTTGATATACAATTAAAACCACATTTATAATTCTTGAAAAGATATTGACCAAGCTGGAGTCATTTTTCCATCTTGCCAGAGGCTCTTCTTTGCTTGGACAGATTATAACAGGTGACACTTATTTCGTAACATTTGACATTGACACAACAATAAGAAATGTGATTCATACTTGGATACTGGATAAATTTCTAAAAACAAATCCCAGGAAACAATGCAACAACAACTAGGCCTATCCTAATTCAAGTTACAATGGATGTACACTGTGAAGTATTATGGAATTATGGAGCATCCATCACATTTCCCACAAGTGGTTTAGAGTTAACTTATCTACTTACTAGTTGAAGATGACTGATGAATTTTAAATAAAAATATGGATTGGTCAGACAAAATAAAGTCCATTTCAGACCCAATAATAATAACAACTAATTATAATAGATAAAGTGCCTGGTAGGAAACCTAGCATAATATGGAATAAAATCGTAGGGCTATTAAAAAACTACACATGAGCCAAGAAAATTTTGATATTTCTACCAAGTTAAGCTAACTTAAAAGTTAAAATCATTTCATTGAATTATGATTTAAAGCAAGCAGGCGATTCTACCCGAAATTATTTAGAAACAGTTTATTAGTATAAAATATTTGAAGATGAACTTTTCAGCCAAATGTCAAAGATAATAGTCCACATTCCTAATAGCTATCAACTACCGAAGCTGGATTCTTTATTTATTAACTTATCAAAAATCGTTTTATCGTGAGGATAAAAAAATTTTTGGACTGATAATTGATTTGAGAAAATAATTAGTCATATAAAATTAGAATATTTTGGTCAAGAATCGGAAGATAATGTACCATAGTTGTCTAGTTGATTTTTTTCGATTGTGAAGACAAGTCTGTGCAGGTTGAGTTTGACAGATTTAGGTTAGGTTACCTGATAATGTTATCAATCGATTCCGTTATCACTCGATGTGACAGAAACTGTAACTTAATGACTGAAAATAATTTATTTAAGTTGATATCTAATTGAAAACACCAAAATACATTTACATTCAAGAATTTAATACAAATTTGAGTCATTGTAACCCCAAATATTGTACATTGATATCACAGTTCGAGTGTCATTCTGAAGATGTTTCTAACATGTTGAATTAATTTGCAGCATTATAATCAATTCTAGATGTTATTAAGGATTGATTCCTCGTTTTTAATTAAGCTAAAACTGTTTAAATTTTAAAAAATGAACAAACCTGGCTAAGGGGCCACTCCTTTTTGCTCGCTGACTGAGTATCTTTTCAACCACGGGTACGTTTCCATTTCTAGCTGCTTCCAATAGTTCCTGGTCTTTTCCCATATCACAAAACTTTATTTCAATGACACTAAGCACAATTTAATCACACAAATCATAATTGAAGCACACTATCACAAATTCATTGATCCATCACTACCCATTTCACGAGCTACACCAGCGCTGACCGCGGCCAAAATTGTAAGCCAGACCTCTAATCAGTTGTGATTGTGGATGTTGCTAAAGTTTCAATGGAACAGTAGATCGATGAATTATGTTTTTGGTGGTTAACTTGGAGAAATATCACCAAACTTGAGTGTCTGAATGCAAAAGTGAAGATTTCATAATCAACAAACATTTTTGGAGGATTCACTATCGAAAAACAAGCGTGAATACAATGTGTTTCTTGAGTTTCACAATTTCTAGGTTATGTTTTCTTATCGCGTTTATTTCAAGTGCTCAAAAGTTTAGCGAAGCAGTTAGCTTATCTATTGGAAATGATAGCTCCGTTATTCATAATTTAAACAAAGGTGAGTTCCACTTTCTTTATTTTGCTTGCAAACTTTAATAGTATCTAGTATCTCAGTTTCTGTCATAACCTCTAAAAGCAGAAATGTAAACAGTAACTTATTCCATGGTTCCATGTTTTCCCAAATTTCTTATTCAAGTGACAGTGGAAATTTTTAATTAAACACGAAACCTTATTGATTATCAATTGAATTTCAAACAATCTACAAACTTATTCTCTTGGAATCTATCTTAACAAAAATCCTTCAAGTTATTGCTGGAGTCCAAAGTTCAATAAAAAATCAACTCCAGTGTTATGTAATCAAAGGTGTTATTCATTGCAGATCATGAGCGAAGTCTTGAAAGCTCCTGCCAGCTCATTTAAAATAAATAATTACTAGACCCATGCTCATGTACACACTGTCAGCCCCAATGTAAAACCCCAAGACTTAGCGGTAAAATCCGCCCATGTTTCACATTCATAATTGGCTCTACACAGTCTTTTATCAAGTAACTTCATTGCAAAAATTACCCATCACTTGATCAAGTTTTTTACAATAAAATGATAACAATATTTCTCCATTTGAAGCTATTACTAGTATTTTACAGTGATTTCTCTAATTCAGTGTTGTAACTTGAATTTCTTTGTGTCGACAAACAATTTTTCTGCCAGAATCCATGTCAGAATTATTTATGTGATTCTGATACCGTCACACATGTTATCCCTACTGTATCAAATTGCATACTTATCTATCCCTGAGCATGTACGTTAGTACTTCTGAAATGGTAGCTTTTAGTGGTTCAATACAGTATTATTTTAGAAATGATAGCTGTAGATTCTTTGATTTTTTTCTAACAGCATTCTTCACTTTTAATTGTAGTTCTATTGTAGTTCACTTTTAATTGTATTCTATTCAGTCATTATTAGTTCCTACTTATTTTATCCAGTTATTATTTACAATATTAGTTAGTTAATTACGTGGGTCATAAATGATGATTTAGTTGAGCATATGAGTTTACTGGAAGAACCACATTGACATGTCAATGGAAAAATGAAGATTGCCTGTATGCCTAACTAATATTAACGTTGTAAAATTTAATATTAAAAATATAGTACCTATACTCAAGAGCTATCGCTTACTTGTTACTTACTTACTTGTGTAATGTTATTACACAATGTATAATGTATTATATAATACTATTATAAGTTTCTCACTTTTACAAAAGAATTAATCCATTTGTGGAAAGCAACCTCATAAAACTGGAGAATGGATTTAGTTTGTGAAAAAGCCTGCAATGTAAGGTCAGCATCCATTAATGTAGGCATAGAATAAAACTTTTAAATGGGTAACTAACTCTAGTGGCTTTGTATTAAATATCTTCACAACCATAGTCCATCCAAGCAAAGAAGACATTCTGGTAAGATGGGAAAATGACTCCAGCTCGTTTAATATTGTTTCAAAAACTATAAATTTGGTCTCAAATTGTAGATCAGAATGTTTCCTAAAATTTGAGATGAAATTTATAATTTTTCAACCAATATTGGCCGAGCTGAAGTCATTTCCCCATCTTACCAGAATGTCGTCTTTGCTTGGACAGTCTAAGTTTCTCCTGAGTCTTGGAATTTTTTCAGGAATGGGATAAAACTTTTATAATATACAGTATATGGGTGACTAATGTTACAATAAACGGAAGACCAACACTACTGATACTTAATTTTAATCGTTAATTTCAGCTTAATTAGTTAATTTTACATCTAACACCTACAATTTTTTGCGCTTTTATATATTTAGTGTTTCTGATCAGATCTTCATTGTTAACAGTGAACTCATATCAAAATTCAGGATTTTTTAAAGTGAAAAGTGTTTTTTCAAAGTTAAAATTGTAATGTAAACATTCATCATCCATCATCATTCATTCACTATCTGGCCTAAACATCATCATCCACTTACCACCTTTGCTTAAAATACTTGATATTATTCGCAATTGTAACAATAAATAATAATAATAATTATTATTATTATTATTATTATTATTATATTTTATTTATAATAATAATAATTATTATTATTTTCTTCAGTTATAGGATAAAACTTTTCTAATAAGTTTATATCAGAGATTAACGCCAGGTAATACAGTGAGACATGAATGTTTAATTTTGAATGTTTTTCCATAGTTACTCCATATTTTTAGGATTTTCATTTCTATTTTCCAGTCACCACAATTCGCATGCCACTGCAAAATGTAAAACTGAAATCTTCTGGAGAAGTTCTAGTTCAAAATATAAATGTTGTGAGCCCATTTACAAGCGCAGCACTCAATGTCACCAACATTGAGAGCGATGTCAACTTTTTTGTGACTGAAGTTCATTCACATTTGCACAATGTGACTCTTAGTTATCACCAGGAATTGATACCACATACCTATGTGGTGGGTACTAATATTGGACTGGTTAGTCTGAGAAATGGAGCCAGTAATGTTATCCTGTATCTGCAGAATTTCAACACAATTGAAGTCACTGTTATGATAACTATTATTGGATACAATAAATTTGGTGAGTGTGATAAATTGATCAATATCAACAGAAATAGTCTTAGTTTCAATGAGAACTATTCTAACAAAAATTGTCTAAGTTTCAATTACAACACTATTTTAACTAAAATTATCAATAACATTTAACTAAATTCAGTTTGATCAATTGTCCAACTAAAAGTTCCAATAACAACAGTATTTTAACAAAAATTGTCTTAGTTTCAATGAAAACTATTACAATCCACAGTTAGAATTTGAGAGATAGGCTAATGCTGATGTAGTTTAACAAATTTTCAGAGAAAGAGATTTTTAACACTAGCAGATGTAAGTTTCATTATCATAAAAATGATTGTGAAGGCTAGAATAACTTTGTTTTCCTACTATCCATAAATTTAGTTGAATTGATTGAAATAAGATTCAATGCGTTGTGCGAACAAGTTAGAACAGTCTATACAATCTAAATTAATGTATCAGTACAGTTCAGTTTGAACAAAGTTTATCCCCTATCAGTGCAGTGCCATGGCTCATTGAACGAGGCTATTAGGCTGAGGCCGCACTGCCGGTGGGTAGAGCCTGGAGGGTGGAGGGTAGTTGGTAAATCTATAGAACATACACACCATCCACAGTAATACATCGACACATCGTATGAATGGTATGACATCATTCTGTTTTTTGAGGTTATGTTGTCCATATTTAAGAATTTCAAGATGGCAGCTGAACACATACCATTCATACGATGTATTACTGTGGATGGTGTGTGTGTTCTATAGATTTACCAACTACCCTCCACCCTCCAGGCTCTACCAACCGGCAGTGCGGCCTCAGCCTTAGATCATTCAATCATTGGAATATAAAAAGAGTCATTGATAAATCAAACAATTGTGCAGAAAGCAATGACATGTACTGTATACATACATGTTACAATTAATTTCATTGTGAGTTGAAAATATATTTTTTGCAATTTTAACAAATTTAACTTAAATAAATTTATAAATATTTTTTAAATTTGTATTTTATAAATATTTTGGGAATATTTCCTTTCAAATTTTCTGGGAATATTCAATTGATTTTATTTATTTAGCGTATGCTTTTAATAGTGGGGAGACCCAAAGGGTTGTTCCACTTCGCAATATTATAACCTCATTTTTTACTATTTAAAACATGGAAAACCATGTGGATTAAAGTTCTTTTAAATAATAGTAATTTTAAAACAAAATTTTTATTTCAAAACATCATTAACAACTAAAACTAAAACACTTCACAAATTCACTAGACCATAGCCGAAAATATTAAATGTTGAATTCCCGGAAATCTATCATCACTATCTGTAGTTATCCATACTTCTTCAATTGTATTAAATTATAATTAAATATTTTTTATAAATTCAGTACAAAGTTCAATCGAGTTGCTGCTTGAAGTGTTGAGAATGAACACAATTGTTCGAAACACGTTTGCCACCCTCAAAATTCTAAGTTTTTAAGCTATTCTGTACTGTATTTGCAACCAGTTATTATTAAATTTATTGATCTAATGACCAAAATAGATAGCCTAGTGGAAAAAGAACAGGCCCTTTGAAAAAAAAACCTTTGTATTTTCAACACTTAGATTAAAATATAGTCCAAATCTTTAGCTTGAGCCCAAATTTGGAAGCCCATATTTTGGGATGCGGTTTGTACCAGTGGTAGAGAGCGTCTAATTGGTGAGATAAGAGACTTGCCTCTGCCACCACTGTTGTACTGGTGACCGGTTCCTCTGAATTCAATTTATGAGCCTTAAAATCGCTTCCTAGTGGTTCAGAACCCACCTAAAGCAGTAGGTCCACTCATCTCTCATCATCATCCTTCCCATTACCCACGCACAGGCCCAAAAGCCCATGTGGATATCACCTTCCAAAAAAAATTGTCCCTGCCAAAGGTTTTCCACTCCATGGAATGATCCGGAAGTAATAAATAAACAATTTTGAATTTTTATTATGAAATAAATGAGATATTTCAGTTTAAAATTCCAATCTCAGCCCCAATTTTCGTTATTATGTATGAAAGAAATAAGATATTTCAGCTTAAATATCACTGATTCAGCTTAGGATCCCGCGCAATTCGTCAATTCATAACTTAAAATTCCAATTTCAGCCCCCATTCCTGGCGGTTGCAACATGGTATTCCCGGTACCAACTTCGCCGTTTCTAGCGGTGACCGAAACCGATTCAATGATAATAGTCGATAGTCAACCGGCCGCCGATGCTCTTATACCGCAGTACCAGTGCATGGCTCCACTTAAGTACGATATCTATCAAATGTACATGCCCGAAAAAGACCTCACCATCGACACCTACTTTGATTCAATCAAGAAAATGATGACTGTCAACGATATCAAGACTTATGGCAGGAAGGTGAGCAATGGAAATTGATAGACAAGTTTGTTCCATAAAATTATTTAAGTTTCTAAATGAAAGAGAGGGGTTTTTTAATGTTTTACATTTCAAGATGTTAATGAACAATCAGGTATAGTCGGCGCAATCTAAGTTGACTAAAACCCCCTCCACCGGAGAAATAGCTACGTTGTCATATTGCGTGAAATTGAAACTTCTCCTAACGCAAACACATTCAACTGAATGTTACAAGTGACAGCGTAGCTTCGGAAAAATCACGCGGTGGTGTGAAACTCACTATTTTTATGATAAACCAGCTGTTCGCAGCTCGAATATCCAAGTCGATTAGCTTCAACAACTCCAATCTTTAACATACAATGATTCAAAAATATATTGGTTCAAAAATATAAATTGCAGATCAGAATGTGACCAAATAGATAATTTTTGAACCAATGTTGCTGGAGTCATTTTTCCATCTTGCCAGAATGTTTTCCTTGCTTGGACAGACTATAATTAAACTTTAAACTTAGGGCTATTTAAATTAATTGATAAATAAAATTAAAAATCAAATGCTCTTTTTTAAAGAAAACTACTTTTTTATAGAAATAATACTTCTATAGTTTTGCTCTTCATTCCCCTTTCTACCCCCAGGTTCTGCCATCTCTAATGGGGAGCATAATGCAAAGGATCTACAGCGCTTACACAGGCACAGGCTCTGTGTATGCTGTCATAGTATCGTCTGGCTTTGATCGTGAATCAGCCTATGTGCCGGCGCAAACATACGCGTGTGGATCTGCAGAAAATGGCAATAGTAAATGCGCCCTCTTGTGTGAGTAATTTATTGAATAAAGATCAATAAGATTATCAATCGAATGAAATTGGATTACTACCTAAGCTCTCTTTACAACGCGGATTTCTGATACGCAGTAGTGATACAGAGTCCAAAATTGATACAGAAAGGAAGCTCGTTGATACAAGACATTTGCAATGCTCATGGATCGCCGTCTATTGGAAATAAACTGATCCTATTTCTTGATGATAAAACATTTTGAAAGCATTTAAACTTGGTTTAGGTATTTTTAAGTAGAATTGATAAAAGAATAGTAATAAAACATCCAAAATCCACCATTTTAAGAGGCCTTAATAGTTGCATGATTTGTGATGCTTTTTATTAAATAAGATATTGTATATTTTATCCCAATTTTCATGAGGTACCTCAAATCATTTCACACTTCATTTTACAAATTGGAGAATAAAGTCATTTATAATTAGTTTTATCAGTTATTGGTGCATATTTTTATGTGCTATTCTATTAATTGGATTTTAAACAGTATTTAGGACGAATTCCTTTATTTTCTTTCAAAATTAATAATGACATGCTCGCGGCCAAGGTTATTGCATGCGCACGGTACTAAAAGTTCTGATCTGAACTACGTCACATCCTAGTCTCTCCCACCTGTTTTTTTTTTTTTTCATTTTGCCCCATATCAAGCACTTCACAAGCCTTCTATAAACTGATAGAAAAAGTTTTCGAGAAATTCCCATGTATAAGCGATACTATATTTTCTCTTCGCCAGAGCTGTATACGGTCCGCTCGGAGTATATGGAGTATACGGAGCAACCTTCTGTGTAATTACCTTGGGTCGTGGCAACCGTCCCAACGATATATATAAAGAACATGTTTTTAAAAACAAATGTGTCCAACCACTCAATTTTGAACTAAAAAATGATCATAATTATGAACTTAAAAATGAACACAATTATGAACTTATAAATGATTTTTAAACTTAACCAGTAACAATTTTCCTATGTTTCAGCGCCTTCCTCTAAGTCTAGTTTATTGATGTTGTGCTTATTCTGTGCCGGCCTGGCTTTATGTTATACTGGACACGCCTATTTCACATTGGAACTGTTCATATTTGCAACCCTGACTGGCAGCCTGCTTTTTGACGTTCTATTCACGTGGATTTTCCCCGACCAAGGTAAGTAACTTATAGTCTGGTCGAGCAAAGAAGGCATTCTGGCAAGAAATTGCTAATGTCTCCAGCTTGGTCAACATTAGTTCAAGAATGATAAATTTGGTCTCAAATTGTAGGAAACATTCTGATCTACAATTTGAGACCAAATTTATAATTGATTATGGACATCTATAAAAGGTTTGAATTTGGTCTCAAATTGAAGATTTTACCAAAAGTCTCAATTTGGTCTCATTCTCCTCTACAATTTGAGACCAAATTTATGAATTTTGAACCAACATTGATCGAGCTGGAGTTATTTTCCCATCTTGCCAGAATGTCTTCTAAGCTTTAACAGACTATATCATAGCAGGCTAGTATTCCAACAGTGATCAATGATTGACTGATTGATTGATTGATTGAATCAATAAGAGGATTTCATTATTTTTCATCCACATAAATTCATACAAATAGTATTCTAAGTTAGTGGTAGAGTTAGATGTAAATAATTATTCGTTTCAATTTGTAATTATAGTTTTATCGAATACCTAAACTATAATTAGTTGTGCTATAGCAACGGTTGAATTCAATTTGAGGACTTCTAAATCTTTAATTTTATTCCCAAAGTCTCTTCAAGCATTGTGCAATCTGGACAAATAGCAGGTAATGTCATTGTTAACAAAAAATATCTTCACTAATTCTCATACCAAAATCCAAATGATTATAATATGTTTCTTAATTTTCATAATATAAATTTGTGTACAATAAGAGATTTAAGTTTAAAAAAATAAATTTACATCATAATAAATTTGAGTTGAGTAGCCTAAATTTTCATTTTTTACAGGCTTATTGCTTGTAGAATTTAACCTGTTATTTGAAAAATATTTATAAATATTGTATTAAAATTAATAAATCTATTGTTTATTTCAGGAGTTTTCTTCTTATCAAGTTTGACTGGTACAGCTTTTGGATGCGTTTGGTGTGTGTTATGGATATTTCTAGGAGTACCAATATTTTCCGTCCTATTACCTGTATTGACTTGTGGTTATCTGTGTACTGCATCTTTATTCTATTTTTCGGGTGAGTTCAATAATAATTGATAATCCTAAATATCTTACATGATCTCTTCATGTTTTTTATTATTAACTCAATGTTTTATTCAGTTATCTTCCTATTCTTATTTATATTTTCTATTGTTTTATATGATATTATTTTGATTTATCCTTTTCAAATAAGTTATAAGTAAATATATTCATCCAAAGGATGCCAGAATACAAAAAAACAATATTATTGAATATGAATAATAAATTCATTCCAGAAAAATTATGGTTGAATATTGGATAAATGATTAATTCAATTCAATAACTCTTTATTCCCTAACTCCTCAACTATTTTTAACCTCTATTTTTTCCTAATAAACTATCATTTTAAGATTTAATATCTTCACATAAAATCTATGTATGTATAGTCTTATTGAGTAAAGAGGACATTCCTTCAAAATGGCAGCTGTTCAATGCTGCGGCTGCCAGCAGTCGAAATTAAAATAGTCACACTCCTACCATCAGTTTCTCATCACATCTCACCAGCGGTATGTTGACAGAAGTGATTTTATACTAAAATTTTCAGATTTGCGCATGTATAGTTATAGTCTGTCCAAGCAAAGAAGACCCTCTGGCAAGATAAGAAAATTACTCCAGCTTGGTCAATATTTGTTCAAGAATTATGAATGTAGTCTTAATAGTAGATCGAATTGTTTCCTACGATTTGAGATCGAATTGATCATTTTTGAACGAATATTGACCGAGCTTGAGTCATTCTCCTATTTTGTCAGAGGGTCTTCTTTGCTTGGACAGACTATATACTTGCTTCAATCGGCCATTTTGAAGGAATGTTTTCTTTACTCAACTAGAATATACGATAAATTTATTCAAGTAAGTTAATCTCTTCATGTAATCATTTTCTTGTTAACTCTCTTCATTTCAATTTTTCTCTCTTTCTAGCCGACTACATAGAAGTATTACAAGAAGTACAAGAAATTGACATCAATTACTGGCTGGCTCTACTCTGTGGTACACTGTCGATCACTGTTCTGCTACTGTTAAAACCATGTGAAGCCAGTATAATATCGTCGGCATTTGTGGGCAGTTACATGATCATTTTCCCCATCGACAACTATGTTGGATCGAATTTGAAATTTATTCTAGTCAATACCATTAGGCGAGCTACAGTGGATGGATTCAGCTCGGCAATCACTAGTCCACCATTCCAGTACAGTGGTGAGTTGACTGTTTTATTCAATTTATCAATCGATAGTTGATTTCATCGATAATTCATGTAGTTGACAGTTCAATTCATCGATCAATCGAAAATCAATTATTTTTCGATCGATGAAAAAAATTGATAATCCAGTTTATCAATTCTATCCAGTGCATAAAAATATCTCCTAATAAAATTTGTTGTAGTGTTATTCCATTAATTCATACTTATGAACCAATCTACAGTATAAATCAGTCAATGAACTGATTATAGTTGATGCCAAAAAGTTAGGCGGTTCCGTCTGCTCCTTGTGTGCTCCTACAGCTGATGTTGCAATTAGAAATGTAGCTTAGCTATGCCTAGAAAATGATTTTTTATCAAGAGAGGCAATAGACGTTTTACATCAGCTGTTAGTAGGTTACATCACGTACAAGAGACAGACGAAACCAGCCTACCTTTTGGCGTCAGCTATAATGAATAGTTCAATTTATCAATAATTTATGTAATTAACAATTCAATTTATCTTCAAATTCTGTATGTTACTTATTAATTCTGTACATTGATTTATATCTTTTTTGTTGTATTTTGAGGAAAATAAATTATTTTGAATTTGAATTTATAAATTTATAATCAATAAAAATTTATGATATAATTTTTTGATCGATGTAAGTTATTAATTCGATAATCTAGTTCTTCCATTCAATCTAGTTAATGGAAATTTCTCATGATTAATAGAATTTGTTGGAAAATTATTCACATCAACTCTTATGAACCATTCTACAAATGAGTTTACGCCAAAAAAATCAGGCTATCTTTTACAATAATTATTGGAATATTAAAAATTATTATTGTGAATGAGATTGTAAACTTAGCAGAAGCTTACCTTTGCTGTTATATGAATAATTTTCACGAGTTATCTATATCTTTATGTGTGTATAGCTTACTAAAACTTCATTGTGCAAAGTATTGTATTTTTGTGAATAAATTTTATAGATTGATTTTTTGTGAATATACCAGTGGTAAGAGAGGAATTAGTGTCTGCATCTCTCATCTCTCTCCCGCGGAAATCTCATTCAACAGAGTAACGTATGTCTGATCTCGTAGCACTACTGCCTGCTTCATAGTAGTGGGGGTTCTATCACCCTCTTATCACCCGGGGTCTTATCTATAGGGGCCACCCTCTTATAACTGTTTCAAAAACATCAGAACTTAGATCACTGCATTCTGCGCTTGGATAGGTGAACGGCAAAATGAACTCTCTCTTCTTTATTATCACTTGAACTGTAGTTCGGAACCCACATTAAATAGGAGGCCTTCTTAACATGACGGGCCATCATGCAAGATAGAAATACCCGTTTATAATTATTTATTTAAATCACCAATACCATCACAAATCATTTTGTGTAACTTCGACTTAATTTCTTATATTATGCTTTTTGAGTAGTTGTGAAGGTGATATTGTGGTAGTTATCCATATTAAATGAAAAGACTAGACGTTTTCAAACCACTGATTTATTGAAAAATCGAGATACCGGTTTCGGTTCTTACACCATTATCAATCTCTGGTAAACTCTGAACTCAGTTAACCAGAGATTGATAATGGTGTAACAACCGAAACCGGTATCTCGATTTTTTAATAAATCAGTGGTTTGACAACGTCTTGTCTTTTTATTTAATAATTTCTTATGTATGAAGTGATCTAATATTTATAATCTATAATTAAATATGTATCTTGACAGGCTCTTTTGCGCAATAAGTTATAAGAATGAAATTATCAAGCGCTTCATCATATCAAAATACACTATCAAAACTTGTACTTACTAGAAAAAATATCAACTTAAAAAAATAATAAGTTGATTTTATTTTTTAATGTCCAGAAACTGAATTAGCTGTTGATTTTGATTAGTTAGAACTTTGGTTTTTGTTTTATTATTACTGATTAGTAGAATTTCTTACCTTTCTAAAAAAAATCACACATTGAGTTTCTAATTTATTTTTCAAATAAACACCTTGTATTTTTTTTAAATTCCAGATTTCATCCTACTTATCACATGGCTAGCGCAGACAGGGTTCGGATATGCTGTACAGAGGGTGTCACTGGTGGGCAGACCCCCTTTTCCCCACAACAGAAAACGGCTCCTGACGCCATCAACCTCCGGCGAAAGATCTCCACTACTCAGACCGGGCGTACCGGTTTATGTATCCGGTTCAACCGGCGAAATATACCAGGCTCATTAATCATATATTATTCACTGAATTTTTAAATAGTTTGTTTTTTAGTCATTATCAAATAATGTAAAATCAAAAGATTTGTAGAGAGCTCTAGTTGATGACTATTCAATGTTAATGTTTCTAGTGTAATCAATGAAATATACCACTTTTAAATGGTAGTTGAAAGTTAATGTTATTAAAATGGTACTGTGATTTTGATTTAAATCTATAAGAAAGAAAGAAAGATTTTATTGCCAAAATTAAACAAATTTTACAAAAATATGAGAAAACAGAAAAGTTTCTTATACATTGACTTGAAAATTAAAATGTTTTTCACTTTATAATTGATAATAATTTACATTGGCGTTACCAGCAAAACTAAGTTAGTTTGAGCGCTGGCAACGAGTAAAAATACATTGATAATAGCCTTAGACAAAAAGGAAACATTGAAATATACCAGCCTTGTTGATATTCATATCATTCACTACATTATGAAAAAGTTAGTTTTTGTTAATGATAAATTATTAGGTCATATAAAATCAAGAAAATTGTAGATGGCTCTAGAAAATGACAACCCAACATGTATGTATCCTGTGCAATCATAGAAATATATCAACCTTGTTGATTATATTGATAGAATTATGTGTTATTATTTTCCAGAAGCTATCTAAGATTGGAATAATTGTACGGGACTCTAAAAAAATGACAAATATTTTTGTATGTAGTGCTGCTGACAAGTAATTTCATGGTTTTTAATTGTATTAAGATTATGATACCATTTTTGGAAAATATTTGTTGAGGCTTCTATAAAGAGAAAACATAAAAGACTATGTATAATTAAAATAGGTTTCTTGTATGAAAAGATAGCAATCATTGTTTATTTTTTTATAATTTTTGTTGATTTCGTATTAAAAGACTAATCGTCCTCAAATACATCGTTGTTATCACAATTTCTCATTCATAATATAACTTTATAGGAGTTTGCAAAAGTTGAAATCTTTTTATGGGTGACATAAAATATACGAGTATATTTGCAAACATTGTTGTCATATGTCTTAACTAAATTAATATTATGGCAGTATGAGTAATTATATGTACTTGACTTTATCAAGGTGACTAGAACAGGGCCAATCTGGTCAAAAAGATATCAAAGTACCTGTTTTCAGTGAAATTAATTTAATTAATAAATTATTAATGAATCTGAAATCACTCTACACTTAGGAGGTCAAATCGAACACATAACATTACTATGTACTAGAATAAAGCATTATCAAATTGAATAATCATGATTATGTATTATAAACAATCAAGAACAATTCTATTCAAATCTATTTTTAAAGAAAACTTTATTACTCGTATTTTTATAATACATATATTAAGTGATATAAATGCATTCATGTCTTCCAATTAGAAAATGTAAGGAATACATTTAATAAAATTTATGATTTATTGTAATGATACATTTGATCATATTGAGAATAATTGTCTTAATTCATTATGTGCCATACCAAGAGTAGAATGCATGAAAGTAGTCCAATAGAAACTGGCCCAGCAGATTCCTCCCTCTCACCGCCCCGCACCAATAGACGTTGCCAATTAGTCAGGTCTTATTTGAAATTATAAATTAATTTTTATTCATAATCTGCTGGTTTTTGGCAACGTTGCATCAAGTCTCATTCGACTATTTTCGTGTATTCTACTCTTGTAGCGTTAAGAAGTAAGAATGCAACTTGGCATATTCATGACACCAATAAATTATTGGTAGTTCCAACAATTGATGGTTCACCTTTCATGACATCACTATAACTTATATTTGATAAAATATCAATAACTTATTAGTAAAATAAAGCACGAGATAGCAATGTATTTTACTGTTGAATTTATCCATTAGTCAAAAATTGTTTTATTGTAATAGCTTTATTCCTGTCTTCCATTAAAAAATGTGGTTAATTCTTTTCTTGTAATAACTCTCTCTCATTATAATCAATGTTAATTTTTGATCTTATTTACCAATTGGATTCAAATAATGTATTGGTTTTCAAATTGTCTTTCATTAAAATAAGGATTCCATAAGTGCCTACTTGAATATTTTATCAAGTTGAATGAACAAATACATTTCAACTTTTGGGAAAATAAAATAAATACTTGATTGTTCAAAGTCCAATCATTTAAACCTTGGTTATCCTTCAATAAATAAGTAGCCTACATCATTATTTATGATAATTGAATAGAAAATTCAATGAAAAGCTTTGTGAAATTGTTGTAATCTTTCATATTGTTTACTGATTTATCACTATGAATCATAAAGTATCTGTGTGACTCTATAATATATTTGAGTGCATGATTATAGTGTATTATTATTATTATTCAAGTGCTGGATGAAAGAAAATTGGCTACATGGAAGATGACATTCCATAGAAATATTCTAATGAGATGAATCATTCAGTATTCTGTTTATCTGTTTAATCGCTCATAGTAAAACAAATAACAAAATAATAATAAGATTTGTCCCAGTGGTAGAGAACGTCTAATCGGTGAGATGCGTCAGCGACATGCCTCTACCACCATTGTTGTAATGGTGACCGGTTCCTCTGAATTCAATTTATGAGCCTCAAAAATCGCTTCCTGGTGGTTCGGAACCCACCTAAAGCAGTAGGTCCATTCATCTCTCATCATCATCCTTCCCATTACCCACGCACAGGCCCAAGAGCCCATGTGGGCATCACCCTCACAAAAAAATAATAAAATCGATATTTTATCAATAAGTGTAGGTCTGCAGGTCGAATCTATCATCACATCATTGCAATCTCCAATGCCGGGCACAGTCCTTGCACCTTGGTGTAACGGTTATCATAATTATTTGGATCATATTCAAAGCTGCTGCAAGGTTAGTATCTATATACACATCTGAGCTTTGTATGTAAAAAGGTAAAAATGATCTAGCCTACTATTTAATGAAGAAGTTTGTATAATTTGGCAAAAAAATCAATTTTTTACTCACCTCAACTTTTGCCAGGAAGACTGAGCAACAAGTGGTCAGCTTCTTGCCGTACCCCATTATAACACCTTATTCAGTGAGCCTAAAAGATATTATATATTTAGTATTTTCCTCTAACTATAGGTTCTTTGATTAATTTTTACTTATTCACTTGCAATTCAATATCATTATAAAAAACGACATTTTAACCTAACAGCTCAGATGCTTTTCACACTTTGAATCATGTCACAATTTTTATCAAGTTCAAACTTGATTCAAATCCTCCTTCACTACCGGTGAGCACGAATGATGGAGTAGCGGTAGAGAGCTGGATGAAAAATGATCAATTTCAGATTTGATAATATAGAAAGCCTACACTGTTGGAAAATTACGGTAATCAATTTTCATATTATTCTGATTTGTATTTCAAAGTAAAGTTATTTAATTTTGCCCAAAATGCCAAAATCTTTCAACACAGTTCTCTGCACAGTCAAGCAGGCACAGCAGTCTATTATCTAGTTCTCTACGTCAGTAACCGGCTTATCACCTTTTGATACAAACTTTTGGTGTAAATCATGGTGAATTTATTGTATTTTATTCATTTATATTATAATTTTAATCATTTTATGCTTCGATCATGACGGAAGTTGGCTTTATCTGTGTGTTGTGACCGTTTATTTTATTCATGATCGGTTTTTATCGTTGAAAACTAAAGCAAATTTGAGTGACTGATAAGGGCAGATAGTGAACGCGGGTCTCATTTTCTGGTGAGTAGATTACTATTTTTGTTATTATCAACATATAATTTGATGTCATTTCCTATTGGTTTTCGATAATGAATCATATAAATGTTTTCCAACACCTCTAAATCCAGTACTTCCATGATAATCATTGCATTCAATCTTCGATGAGAAACTGGCATTTTGATTTGAACTGCCGCCATTGCGGCCTGCTGTTTTCTGTTGTTGATTGTCGATTCTTGAATATCGAGTTATCTTTAGTTGGCTATCGATAGGTATAGCGCGAAATTTGAATAAAATTTTCAATTCAACTGGGATGCTTTCTGTAGGTAGAATATATAAAAATATTAGCATTGAATAAGAAATTAGAAAATCATGAGTATAGTGCATCCGATAATGGAATAGCTTCATGATGATCCTCCATTTAATTAGACTAACTTAATAAGTATTACAGTATTTTTCTCATGCTATTTACCATGGATAGGAATATTATTTAAATGTCCTGTTCAATCTTGTTTGAATCGATGATTCCAAATCTACCATCAAATTTTTCCCATTACGCTATCATAATATTATAATCTTGATATTCCTTAGCAAAAATATAGATCAATTTTTTATCGAATGCTATTACATAAGAATACTCAATGCTCTAGTGCAAACTCTTATAAAATCCAAGGAGTACACATAAAAATTACAATCAATATTTCCGAAAAGTAGATATATTTTATTATTATACTTCAAAGAAAGTTTCACATACATACAATAAGGTACATGTTCCTAACACTATAAATAACTTACTACATTAATTCAATTGATTTCCTCACTCGATCCATTATTGTTATCAATTTCTCATCTACTTTAGTATGAGATCACCACTTAATCAATATTTTCGTTTGTAATTTATCATCAATATTACATTATCAACAAATCAAACAAGTCGCACACGTTCGAATAATAATAATCAATCATTAATATTGTTATTCATGTATGGCTGCATGGATAGTATTATCATAATATTTCCATTAAAATTATTAACAATGGTTGAATAATATAAAACAAAAATAAACATCAATTCAAATTCATAACACAGTCAAACTATAATGCTTAGCTATCATAATCTTCTATTTCTTTTTTACATTTTTATGAAACAATCGCTTATAGATTGTATTCATCACAACATTCTATCTTACTAAGCACAAATAAATTAACAAATTTTGAAATATTCAATTTTTTAAGTATTTTTTAAGAAATATTCAAGTAAATCTCTATTTTTTCGTTCATGACTGACCAATAAATCAATGGCTTGAAATTATTTTAAAATTATAACGCTTGAATTACGGTATTTAAAAAATAAATTCATTAATATTTCTAGAAAACTTGAGTGCTTGCTTGACTATATTTTTGCAAGCTCATTGGGTTTCTTTGATTTGAAACTATTTGAACAAGAACTTGAAAAAGTTGATATTACATAACTATGAGTACTTTTCGATGTAGGTAACTTAGAAATCCAGAAAAAAACTAACAAAAATATGACCTTTGAATTTATGTCTAATTGTTTAGTGTGTGTGGTACCAAGTTAATTAGATTTCATTACCTTGTGTGGTACGTTTTATTCCCATATTACGAGACTTAAGGTTTCATGAAACAATCTCATAATATCAAAGAAAGATAATCCATTTTCGAAGCAGCTTCAAATCAATAATAAATTCTACAATAATTGAGTATAAGCTATTATTATTCATTGGGAATTATTTCATTGAACCTTCAGAATGCCCCGAGAAATAATATGGAATTAATTATACTCTTTTATGATACTGGCACAAATTTCAGTGGAAAATTATAAACATTAATAAGCGTATATTTTTACAATAAAATTATTAGATTCTTCTATCATTCTTTACACAATTCAATCTCACAATTATAACATAAATTATTTTATTGTAGAACAATCAAGAGCTCTCAAAATTATCAAACTGACTCTGCGTTTCAGATATCAAGAACTCGCTTTTGTATACACTCTTTCAATTTATTCTACAAAATAATAGACAGTTTTGATTCAATGGGATATAGAATCATAGATTAAGGAGCTGATCATAGGAAATCATTGTACAGCATATTTAATCGATTGTATAGATTCTCAAGTTTCAAAACAAAACATGATTGAAATTTAAAAAATAATTTATTATGAAAAATTGTTATTTTTCATAAAAAATGACAAGTGATATTTTGAATTCGAAGAAGAGTTCTCCATTTTAATAAGTGGAGCCCCAGGCTCTCAGATTCCAGAATCTGTAATTTGAAAAATACCAATATAAAATATTTCCACTGGAAAGTCAAAAATTCACTACTTAATTAAAATAATTAAGTATTGACAGTGAGATGTAAGGAGGTCATTGAAAGAATGAAATTAAATATTTTAATTATCAATACTAGCTCAAAAACTTTCAGAAATTCAGTGAATATATTTTCTTTTTCAATATGTTATTGCAATGTATATAGTTGAAAAACAAGGGGTTTCATTGTATTTAGATTTTTCATAAATTTCTTTCTTTCTTATCAACCCTGTTTCCGAATCTCATAAAATCCATGCAACAGAAAAATTTCCAAAAAGTTTTCTTACGAAAAAATTGTAGCCTATTACATTGCCTATTCAAGCCAACATAACTCCATTCTTTCAGCCTATAATTTTTCAAAATCTTACCATTAAAAAAATAACTCCCAAATTTCTTCACAAAGATTCATACAATATAGAAATGCAATAATTCACTAGTCGATTTGATACAGTTAATATTATTACTCACAGAAGTAGAACAGCTTATCACAAGACTTACACTTTCAAGATGGAATGTACATGATACAGGAAGATTATTGCTCTATTTTCATCATTGACTTACACAAATAATTATATAAAACACAGATTCAAACTTTCTATTAAACATTCATTGTTCATGAACTGAAGCTTCTAGTTGACTGGAATATCCTTCAATCTTTAAAATTCATTTCCCTTTTAATAAGTAGATAAATTATTTCTAGATTATTGGAAATATTTCATCAGCATCTGCACTTCTATACAATGTAGGTTTCATGTGAAACACAACATTGTATTTGGAACAAGAAAATATTACTGGTTTATTATATTCTTGAAATTTAATTTTTCGAGAAATTTCTTTCAATACAGAGAAAAACTTTCCTGTATTCATATTAAATATCATAAATCAAGTTCATTTTCTAAAATTCTAGTTTATGATTCATTATTTTGAATTATTCATTTCTTCAATAACTATCTATCAAATTTATTAAACCAATTAATCTGAATTTGATTGTTCATTCATTCATGTAGGATAAATTTTTGTAAACGAATGAAAATTTGAAAAATAAAGAGATTGAAGAATTTTCCAGTCAAAGCCAACTTACTGATTTACACGACCAACAAGCGTCACAAATCTCAATAAAATCGTTTTCTTTCATCACTATGAACACAACACTTCAATCACTATTTTTACACTAATTATTTTTTACACTTTATTGAATTGTTTCAGATACCCTAAACAGTTTTATACTTCCCGCAGTAGTTTTTCTGGCGAGTTTTTCTCTAACCTGAATTTTTTCAAAGTTGTTGAAATTGTTCCAAAGTCTCTCCCACCCATAATTCACGATCACTCAAGAAAATCTGTTGTTCAAAAAACTATTTGTTATTAGATCACTCTTCAGGTTTTCGAAAAGCAAAAGATTCCTAACTATTTCTATCGGTGTTTTCTCGTAGTTTTGATCGTTTTCTGTTGTGGTTCTCACAGGTTTCCTGGTGTGACTTATAGGTTTTAATAATTTCTACTGATTTTTTTCAGTTTTCAAATAAGTTTGAATGATTTTCACTGATTCTCTGGTGTTCTCCTATCGATTGGAATAACTTTATCCGATTTTTCTGTTTTTATCCGGTCGGTTTGGAAGATTTTCTCTGATTTTCTTGAGTTTTCACATGCAATTTCTCTGGTTTTCTAGTGTTTTCACGTGATATCTTCACCAGTTTGAAAGTCAATCACTGCGTTTCTCATGGGAGTTCTCTAGTTGTGACGTGCAGGGTTAGGAGGCGTTCCGCAGGATTCTGTTCTGGGTCCAGCGGTGAGTTTAGAGTTTATAGTTTAAATGTGACTCTGAACGGGTTCCTCGAGCAGCAGGCGGCTGGCGGGAAACCCGAACAGCTGAGATCACTGAATCCGAGGCCAGTAGCTGTGGGGGTCGGACGCCTGGCTAGGGATCTGTACGGGCACCGAGACGCCCGCTGATATAACGCCTGAAACAGATCAAAGAAAACATCGGTCAGGTTTTGTTTTTAATTCTTGTTGAATTTGAAAGTGACATTGTGGTAGTTGTCCATATCAATTGAAAAGGCAAGATATTGTATAAAGGATAATATTTTGTATGTCCAAGCAAAGAAGACTTTGGTAAGATGGGAAAACTCGGTCAATATTGGTTCAAAAATTATCAATTTGATCTCAAATCGTAGGAAAAAAATTGATCTACTATTGAGACCACATTTTTTGAAATTCTTGAACAAATATTGACCAAGCTGGAGTCATTTTTCCATCTTGCCAGAGGGTCTTCTTTGCTTGGATAGACTATACCGGAAATTGATAATGACTTAGCAACGATTTGAGACTAAAGTAGGCTACTAGAGTTTGTTGCGAACTTTCAATTGAAATTTAATTGAACTTAAATCGCTGCAGCCTACAATATTAATTCGATCAATGAAATTGATGGGGTTTATTCTGAATGTAAGAGAAATGAATGGCTTTAAGTATAAATTCAAATGAAATAAATATAACTATTGATGAATGAATCAAAGAGTAGCCCAAATATTAATAAAAAAATAATAATAAATTTGAAGATGAAATAAACACACAGATTTTGTCAATTTTCTACACTGTTTATATGGTACACGACCATGGTTTTTCACAAATGGTCACATTTTCAAGCTGACTGAAAATGTGACCTGTGTGGTCATGAAACCATGGTCGTGTACCAAATAAATAGTGTAGAAAATTGACAACATCTATGTGTTTTTATTTCATCATGGAACGTTTCTACAATATCGACCACAACTCAGTTGAATTTTTAATAAATTTGAAATTTTGTTGATTATGTAGTTTACAGAGTAGTTCAGATAGGACTCTGTTTTTCATTCAAATGGTTACATTCTTAAGCCGTGGTTTAAACTGCGCAGCTCTTTATGCAGGGCTTCAGCTGCTCGTATGAAGCCGTCACAGCTCTAGATGTATAAATACAGTAATAATTTATAAATAACATAATAATATGAATAATCATTATAATCTGCTGAGTTATAGACTTGCAGTTAGAGACATGCAGATCGAACAGTCTAGTATTATATTTACTATATTATGTACAAAGCTATAGACGTGCAGCTAGAGCTGCACACCTTGAGTCGTTACTTAGGAATTCACCGAGTTCTGCAACTCTCCAATCGATTTCTGTTCAAATTTTCAAAAGAATTAGTAAAACTAAAAATATATTTAATTTTCGTCATCTCACCTGTGCCGGTACCGTTAGCTGCACTGTTGGCAGCCGCAGCTGCGCTGTAGGGTGATGGTGCGGCGGAGTGCGCGGGGTGCGGGGCGCAGCGCGAGTTATAGGTGGACTGCAGCGTGTGCAGCGGATGCTCGTGGTGGTGGAACATGTAGGGGTAGTGATGGCCTCCATCACCGGCCCCTCCGCCACCCCCGCCGCCCCGCGCACCCTGCTGCAAACAGCTGCCCGCCGACATGCTGCTCAGGCTGCTCGACATTGAACTGTAACAGAGAGAGGAATGGTCTTTCAATTTTCAATGTATTGTTAATCAAGTGGATCTAGAGAAAAAATATTTTGCTGCACTCAAGAAACTATTCTGCACTCGCCTACGGCTCGTGCATGAATATGTTTCCCTCGATACGCCAAACTTTGGTTACAGTCCCGACAACAAAATTCGGGATTTCGGCATTGCTGTGACTTGTTTATGTCGTGGCTAAAATGAAGCCACCCCAGTCGCGCACACACACATGCAGAGCTTTTGTTTATCTCGTCTCAAGCCATCGTGAATGGACTATAATTCTTTCAGGTTCTCAGTCTGTACATGTTTTTGGGACGCCACCGATTTGTCTGTCGTATATAGGTAGTAGCACAAAAAAGAATAATCACTCTCAAAGCCGCTATGACTTGGTGATGAGAGGATCAGCCATGATTAGACAACAAAGAGGGTAGGTAGAAAAAGGTTAGAAAAGAAGAGAATGAGACAGAGAGAAAAAGGATAGAAATAGAATGAGATATGAAGGAAAAGGATAGGAATGGAATGAGATGTGAAGGAAAAGGATAGAAATAGGATGAGATAGGAAGAAAAAAGGATAGAAATAGAATGAGACATGAAGGAAAAGGATAGAAATGGAATGAGATAGGGAGGAAAATGATAGATGACTGAGACAAAATAGAAATAGAATGAGACAGGAAGGGAAAGGATAGAAATAGAATAAGATGAATTAGAATGAGATAGGAAGAAAAAGGATAGGAATAGAATGAAAAAGGAAAGAAAAGGACATGAATTGAAAGAGATTTGAAGGGAAAGGATATAAATGGAATGAGATATGAAGGAAAATGATAGGAATGAAATCGAAAAGAAAGGGAGAGGATGGAATAGAATGAGATAGGAAGGAAAAGAAAAAGGATAGGAATAGAATAAGGTAAGAAGAAGAAGAAGTATAGAAATGGAATGAGAAAGGAGGGAATAGGATAGAAACTGAATGGAATTATAGGGAAAGGATAGAAATGGAATGAGATAGGAAGAAAAAGGAGAGAAATAGAATGAGATGGAAAGAGAGTAGAACAGGAAGTCGACATGTTCGGGATTTTCCAGACGCAAAGAGGATATTTTTATTATATAAGGGGAAATGCACATCAGAAGCTGTCGCCAGGTTTTGGGGGGAAAGATGAAAAGTCGAGTTACCTCTGAATGTCATCAGGTTTTCGAGGTTGGGGGAATACTTCCGGGGGATTTACGTTTTCTGTCTAGCGTGAGATGTAGTGTTGAAAAGGGAATGACAGATTATGGGGAGAAAGGGAAGAGGAATGCTCAAAATTCTCAGTTTTGTCCCCGACATGGAAGAGATTACTGAGAGGATGCCACGCTTTTTAAGAGAGTTACAATGAATAGATGATGTACTGTACTTTGTTTGTGTTGTTTTCTTGTTGGGGGTTTTTGGTTTTGCTATTTTTCACTGTTATGTATGATTGTCACTATAAGCTTTCTTCCAGCGTGAATTGTAGTAGACTAGAATAATTTATTATTTTTTGGGAACTCTATACAAATCCTTTGATAACTTACTAGAAACTGTCGCTAACTTATACAATATTAGACTTATTTGGGACGTCAAAGTGGTTTGATATAGTAGAACCATAGACAAAGTATATACAGCTACTCTTTTGAGACTACGCATAGGTCATAGTGCCCATGTAGGCTCATTCTATTACAGAATATTGTAAATAAAAGTTTAATTTATATTATTATATTATATTATATTTATATTAAAAAAGTTTAATATAGTACTGTATTATTTATAATATTGCAATCATTAGAAACAAAAATTTAGTCTTGTACTTTAATTATCTATAAGATTGTATTATTAGTTGATAAAATATTATTTGATGTACTGCATATTGATTGTGGAATAAACGAGATTTTCATGTTTTATTTGATTGACTCTACTACTATATCCACGGTAGAACTCAATATCATATTGAGCTTCGTCTATTCAACTCGGGTGGAAATATTTATTTATTTATTCGAGAAATTATACAATAAAGGGTAAAAACCCAGACATCAAAGTCCAAAATGTCTTTTTCCCAAATTTTGATAGAAATATTTAAAATAGAGGTTATGTTCAAAAGATCTTCAAACACTTATCACAATATATTCACAAATTTTCACACTCCAAAATTGAAAACTATAATTTAGAATTTTGAATGTTGATTTAAAAGACAGAATAACACCAAAAATTTATAAGAAGATTAGAAAATATCAAACTACACTTAAAATTTTTAAGCCAAAAAATTTGGTTGAATTCCTACATTCCCACACTTGTTATATTCTAGCTTCATCTTATTTGTCTTGGAGGCACAGCCGCTTTTATGTATGATTTACTTGGGCTATAATACAAATAAATTCACTTGCTGACAATAATATTAGGAAATATGGATAGCCTTCGAGAAAGACAAAGTTGTAGTAGAAGAAAATTCGCTTCATCATCTTATATATTCATCAGTTTTTTGGTTACCAACTATAAACGATACAATAATCTACTCAATAATAAAAAATAGCATCCAACTCACCTATAGGTATCAGCAATAGTGGGCATCGGTTGTGGTATCGAGTACATGCTGTTGAAGGTGGAGTTGGTGGGCAGTCGAGGGGTGGCAAGAGGCGGCGGCGGTGCCGGCGGACTGGAGGCGGCCGAGTTGTGTCCTCCGCCACCTCCGCCTTCGCCGCCTCCACCGCTCCGCCCCCGCTGGTTGCGAAGCTTCTCCTCGCGACGCCACTTGGCTCGGCGGTTGCTGAACCACACCTGCGCCGACAGAAAAACGAAAATTGCTCTATTAAATTTCACGAGTTGAATTTCATAATTAGAGAAAAGGTCTTCAGTTTCTTTAGTACACTGGTGATGGTGTGAAAACATTGAAACAAAATTGTTTGAATTCAATAAAGTTTTCTGTGATATACACAATATTGTGCTCTTTAATTAAATAAATATCTTTACCAGAGCTCCATGATTCTTTTCCACAGTTCGTTGTTCCCAAACATAAGGTTGTGATTAAAACTAAGAATCTTGTTATAAAACATCAAGGTACATAATAAAAACTGTACTAATAATGTCATTCAGAATAAACGCGATGAAAACAACCATTTGTAAGGTGAATTGAGGCAAGGGTTAAAGGCGTTTGTAACTCAGCAATCCTCGATTCATGCTGCATTTCTCCGGCAAATGAATGCCATCATACAACACCATCACAGAATGCACGTTGAATAATTAACGAGCGTCAGAATAAAGCGTCAAGTGCCTCTTTAATGCAACGCACACGGGAATACGTATTTCGCGCCCTTTTATCCCGCGCGCGCGCGCGCTCGCTACTACTGTTCGCGCCTTTTTTGCCACGTGTACACGATAACGTTTCCCGCCTGTTTCAAGAGTTAACTCCAGTTTTGTTCAGTTCATCCATTCGGCTTTCACAAGAAGGAATAGCGAGTGAGCTGAACTTGAAGAAAAACTGTGAAAAAGAATGTAGACGGTGTTTGAAAACAAAACCCTCGTTTCCCGCCAAAAGCAGTCGAGTGGTTGCTTCGATGGATGCCTCCACAGCCATCATGATCCGATTCGACGCCTTTCCAAATGCATCGTCGACATCGCTCTCTAGAATCGCGCGCGCAATAATTTCCCAAGTGGCGACACCGTTGAATGCAGTGAAAGCGCGAAAAATTGGAGGGAAAACGAAGCCATTATAATTGAAGTGTGAGTTTTGAGCGGGAAAAGTGAGTCGTTAATCAGACGGATACGATTTGTGAAGTTTTTCACGCTTTTGTGGAAGCTAAGCTCTCGCTCAACGCCCTGGTTTTGTAAAAACTAATTAGAGGGGAGTTGTACTATGATTGGGATGCCTTCTCAAGAGCAATCTACCTCTTGCTCCCGAGGTGTTGATGTATGCTCTGCATTGTCGGATTGCAGTGAGTTTTATTCTGAGTTTCTGTATAATGTTATTGGCAGCAGCCCTCAATGTATTCATTAATAAGTTGCATCGTTTCAATGAGTGCAAATACCATTTTCATTTCATGAATACTCGATTAACACTAGAGAGGCCTATGATCCTCCAAAACCTGAAAGAAATATAGTGCGTACACCTTTCAGATAACGAAAACAGAAATTCACCTCTTGTTTGAAATTAATTTGATTTTTAGAAGTTTTCGAGTGTTGGGTTCCTTTTTGTTTTCCTTTTCCTTGAATATGTATTTTACCAAGAGCTCCTACTTTTATTCAAATCCTGTATAGTGCATAATTAAGCTGCTGGAAACCTTATTAGGTTCAACGGTATCATTTTTGTAATGTGTAGAAAGGATGTCAGCATAAAAAATGTAACTGTTGATTCAAGCTACAATGATTATAGAGCTACGATACTTATTTACATTATTTAATGTTACTTTTAAGCAATTGATTATTTTTTTAGATCAATTATCTAGTTTCTTGGACTGAAATAGTTTTTATTTTGTTTCAGGATATGCAGCTACAACAACGGGATTTCCACAGGAGTCAAATAAGGTAAATAATATTCACAGTATATCAATATTATTTTGTATTCACTATTACTGTAAACTGTTAAGTTTTTTGCAGAGTAAGATATTACCATGAATATTGTTCAATCTTTTGAATATTCATCGGAATATATCACTACTATTCCAATGTTCTTTGTTAGAATTGAATGCGTAATATGATTATGTCAACTCCTATTCACAACTATCAAACAATATTTCAATCACTTAAGTATTTAATTGCTTATTTTTATCAAAATACAGTAGTAGGAATTTCTCCTTAAAGCTAACTTTTCTCCAATCTTCTCAAGTGACCTTTTTATTTTTCAAAAATTTTCATCTGCAATCCACTCCATTTCTCATTACATTAACTACTCTGATACAAAAAATACTGGCAAAACATCAACAGAAGACACTCAACATAATCAGTAACAAACCCTCAAACAGTTTCAACATCTTTTATTCGAGATCCAGTCTTTTTGTTCTTTTCAACAACTGGGAATGAAAAGTCTTACCAATTCCACTAAATAGCCGGGGCGCTTTTCACGTTTGTATCTATCTGGATTTTGTTTTTTCTCCCTCTAACTTTCATCTCCACTATTTTCATTTCACGTTTGCTATTCTCCTTCTCTTTCGCAATTACTTCACTATTTCTATTTCACTCCATGATATCCTTTCCCTAACTCCATTCTCTTATCTTTCGCATTCACTTCACTATTTCCATTTCACTTCATGTTCGCATCTTTCTATCTTCTATCTTTATCTTTGGCAATCATTTTCACCATTTCCATTTCACTCCAGGCTAGCCTTTTTCCAATATTAACTTTCAAAATCTCACTCCCATTAGTACTTTTGTAGAATGTCCAAGCAAAGAAGACATTCCGGCAAGATGGGAAAATGACTCGAGCTCGGTGAACATTGATTCAAAAACTATAAGTTTGGTCTCAAATTTTAGATCAGAATGTTTCCTAGAATTTGAGGGCAAATTTTCAATTTTTGAACCACTATTGACCTTGCTGGAGTTACTTTTTCATCTTGCCAGAATGTCTTCTTTGCTTGAACAGGCTATACTTTTGTACCTATCTATTCACTCTCTGTACTCCCGTTTTCTTCTCTCACTCTTTTCACTCTAACTCTCTCTCTCTCTTGAAATCTTTCTCTTTCTCTTTAAAAATCACTCTTACTCGCTCTATCTATCTTAATATCTCTCTCTCTCTCCTAGCAATCATCCAAACTATTTCCAACCCTTTCCCGTTTGTGGAGTTACTTTTGTATCCACTCACTCCCCGTTTTATAAGGCTATCACCCTCTCTATCTCTCCCAATCATCTCCGCTATTCTCTGTCTCATTCATCGCTCTGATTTCCGTCCGGTTACTTATCTTGATTAAAGTCGGCTGCGTTTTAATCTCACCAACGATCTCCGACAATAATCATGAAAATAGCGGCATCATTTGCCATAGTCTGTCCAAGCGAAGAAGACATTCGGGCAAGATTAAAAAATGACCCCAGCTCGATCAATATTGGTTAAAAAATTAAAAATTTTGTCTCAAATTGTAGAGCAGAATGTTTTGTACAATTTGAGACCAAATTTATAATTTTTTAACAAATATTGACCGAATTGTAGTCAATTTCCCATCTTGTCAGGATGTCTTCTTAGCTTGGACAGTATACTCCTGCTTTGATGACTGCTGCCTCTTTTCAGCTCAATGTTGCTGTTTAACATTTTCGCCATTTTGTGTTTTCACAGAGTCTGTCCCACCAAGAAGACATTCTGGCAAGATGGGAAAATTTCAACAACTCGCTCAATAATTGTTCAAAAATAATAAATTTGATTTCAAATTGTAGGAAACATTCTAATCTACATCTTGAGACCAAGTTTATAATCCTTGAACAAATATTGACCAAACTGGAGTCATTTTCCCATCCTACCAGAATGTCTTCTTCGCTCGGATAGACTAGCTTTTCATCTGTTCTGCTTCATTATCTGGCAAATTGCTAACCTGTTTCAACGAAATGCTATATACATGGATTGAAGCCTCGTTGGTGGTGGGGGGAGGGTTTCAAAGGGTACAACGCTTTTTGGCGGTTGGGTACGTTTGGGTAAAAGGGCTGTTTGTGTGATGGTTCCCCTACCCCTTCCCTTGTACCAAATTTTGTCTCTCTCGCTATCTTTTATGTTGATATTCACTTTCTAACATACAATATCTTTCACGCATTCTACCTGATTTTTTTAGGGGAACATCTATACGTCTTTCTTCTGTCATTATACTATGAAATAATTTCAGAATTATTCAGTATGATTTTATTTCTCTAAAAACTAGTGAAGAATCCATAGTCCTAGAGTACATAATCCTAGTACTAATCCTAGAGTACATAGTAGTCTATATAATCCTATAGTCCAATTGAGACTGCTACACCAGAATCACCCCTCACCACCGCGAATAATTGATACCTGAGGTTCCGTGTTCGATTCTTGACCAGGGAACAATATCCTTTGATCACAGCGTAATCATAGATACGCCCTTTCTGATGAGCCTCCAGTTATTTTGGAGGAGACATAAACTCGTCGGTCCCTACTGCCTGGAAACAAGTTGCCTATTTTCATCATCAACCGCCTCATACCCACGCACATGCTTTGAGCACTTGTGAGCACCATCATCAGAAAATATTTTCCAGGGGATATATTTCAAAATTCTCTATTTTATGATTAATATAATAATTATTATAGTCTTTGAGTAGTTGTAAAGGTGATATTGTGGTAGTTATCCATAATGAATGAAAAGACAACTCTTTTTACCAGAGATTGATAATGGTGTAACAACCGAAACCGGTATCTCGATATTCCAATAAATCAGTGGTTTGAGAACATCTTGTCTTTTCATTAATTATTATAGTATTATAGCATTATAGTATTATAGCATTATAGTATTATAGCATTATAGTATTATAGTATTAGTATTAGTGTGACTGAATTATTGTTCCAACATGAGTTGGTTCAAATGCAACAGATTTTCCCAGACTTGTCATTTCAATAGAACCTACAATAATTAAACAGTCTCTCTTTTTCACAAATACTTATCCACTCATGCATTCTCCTTCATTTTCAAATATTTTATTTCTCTCTAATCTTCTGTCAGTCACTCTCTCTTCCTTCTTTCTCCATACCTCCTCTCTTTCAAGGCCAGGTGTTAATGGAAAGGATATCCTTATTGATATCCTTCTCCAAGAATGGACGTATACATGTCTAAACTTCGCCTTTTCACTTTGATAACCTACACTCCTAATCCATTTCGCAGAGCTCGAATTAATAATTGTATAAATTTTGCATTCATTACATCACCGTTTTTAATTGAATTTTTACTAAAATTTTCTATTTTGTAAAATTTATTGTTGAATTGGTTTTAATCGTTTATATCGTAATGTAGAATCTAAGCTGTATTATGTTATCTATTTGAATAAAGTAATATTATCCATCATCTCTCATCTTTCCCACTATTTATCTCTCTTTAGTCTCTACTTACACACAATCTCGCTCTATCTCTCTCTCTTTCTCTCTCTCTCTCTCTCTCTCACCATGTTTCTCTCAACCCGACAGTGTATAGTAGCCGTGTATTTATGTTTCACCAGTGGTAATGGTTTGCGAAGAGCGTCCTTCCATCCAGCCGCCAATGCAAAAGCCATGACTGGCCTTCTGATTCGTTTGTTTGATATAGTCTGTCCAAGCAAAGAAGACATTCTGGCATAATAGGAAAATGACTCCAGGTCGCTCAATATTAGTTCAAAAATTATAAATTTTCTCTCAGAATTGTAGAGCAGAATATTTTATACAATTTGATACCAAGTTTATAATTTTTGAACCAATATTGAACGAGCTGGAGTCATGATCTCATCTTGACAGAATGTCTTCTTTGCTTGGACAGACTATAAAGAGTGATGACAGTCAGCTCTGCTCTGCTTGCTCTACCTCCATCATAATCAACGGACGGTGGTCACTTGTGTAACGTTTGTAAAACAGTCACATGGTTCAGAGTTTGGGCTTTGAAAAGGGATGTTTTCTGGTCAAATATTTTGTGAATGAGGTGATTATGTATCAAATGTATTATCATTATTATATTATTATATATTCATGTATCCATTTATTCATTTTAGTACGAAATAATACACTGTTTATGAGAATAAGAAACAGGCAATCGGCCGAAACTTATTCAATTCCTAGATTTGGGTGAATAAAAATATAGTCAGAAGTTTTCAGGTTATGTCAAAATTTCAGTTTCAGCAAATGGTTATCACTCTGAAAATTATAATCCAGGAGTAATAAGTATGATCAAATGCAAACTGCTATTCGAAATATACGTCAGTTGAGATAAGATTGTGTTTTCACAATAAGATTGTGATTGTTGTTTTTTGCACTGGTGGCTTGTGTCCACGGAAGTGGTGAAGTGTTGTACGGTAAAAGATACGGGAACTTCACCTGTTTCGTGGGTATGAGCCGCAAGTGGATTTTTGTACTATCTATCTTAGCAACATCAATTTATTTATCTTGTATATTGCTGTTTTTGCAACTTGTACTTGGAATATCATTGATAGATATTCTAATGAATAATATTCAAGACATGAATAACAAGAAGAATTCTTAAATGTTAGCCTATAATCAGTATCATATTCATTCCATAATCGAGGAGAGGAAGATGGTGGAGAAAAAGAAGAAGAGAAAGTAGAAGATAAAGAAGAAAAGGAGAAGTGGTAGAAGAAGAAGAAGATAAAGAAGAAAAGGAGAAGTGGTAGAAGAAGAAGAAGAAGAAGAAGAAGAAGAAGAAGAAGAAAAGGGGAGAAAGTGGAAGGAAAAAGGGAGCAAGACAATAGGTTCAGAAGCGACAAGAAAAGGAGTGACTGGGTTTGAAGGGGCGGTTCGGATGAAGAAGGGAAAATATCCAAGAAAGAGGAAGAGCAGAAAGAATAAGAAGAAGAGAAAAATAAGGAAAAAAGGGAGGAAAATACATCCGAAGGGTGAGCGAGTACATCTCAGGCAGTTCTGGTTGTATATAGTGAAGGGTGGTCCACGATGGGCGCAAATAAGCGGAGGAATTTGCTTGCTTCCCTGGCTAAGCGGAGAAAAAGTGAAAAGAAGAAAAGACGGTATAAAAGGAGGAGGAGAAGGAGGAGGAGGAAGAGAAAGAACTGGAAGGAAGTAGAGGCACTTTACCAAAATCAATACACACAGGATAGCGGGAGGAGGGTGAGTAGGAGAAAGAAAAGGAGGAGTAGTTAGAGGAGGAAGAAGATTAGAAGGAGGAGGAGGAAGAAGACAAGGAGGAGGAGAAGGTTGACGAGGAGAGGGATGAGAAGGAGGAGGAGGAGGGAGGAGGTGATTGAGGAGGAGGAGGTGGTAGTGGAGAAGGGTAAGGAGGAAGATCATGAGGTGGAGGAGAAGGAGCAAGAGAAGCAGGAGGAGGTGAAGGAGGAGGATTAGGAGGAGAACAAGTAGAAGGTGGAGGAGGAGGAGGAGGAGGAGGAGAAGGAATGAGGAAGACGTCTCGATCCTTGAACATGCGTCAACAACCCTCTGATTCTACTTCCACCTTCCGGAGATGATGAGGAAGAGGAGGAGGAGGAGGTGGAGGGGGACGAAGGGGAAGAAGACGATGAAAAGGAGGAGTAGGAGGAGGAGGAAGAGGAGGAGTTTGAGGAGGAGGATAGATTCCTTCCCCTCCATGCACATTTTCCATCCATGACAGATTTTCGTCCTATACAAGGCAGAAAGACTTCCTCACCTTATTCCAGCACTCTTATTTTTATTCTACTCGAACCATCTCCGGAACTCTCTGAATTTAACTTGAATTCTGGAGCTGTGTGGTGGAAAGGGGGAGAGGGAATCACCCTTAACAACGGTTGTAGCTTCCTATCTTCCAACAAAGATTCTTACTTCCTTTTTTCCAACGCATTTTGAGTTTGAATGAGACGATATTGTAAAACCACAGATTTGTTGAAAAATCGAGATATCGGTTTCTCGATAAACGATTATATCTGAGATTGATAATGGTGTAACAACTGAAACCGGTATCGCGATTTTTATTAAATCTGTGGTTTGAAAATATCTTGTCTTCCCATAAATTAAGGATAACTTTTACACAAATTACACAGTAATTGTCACAACTACTCAACAAGCATTTGATTTCGTATTTTCATCGTCAATCTCTCATTTGATTTCTAGAAAGAGGACTGGTTTATTTGTTGAGTTCTGCTTCTTATTTCTAGTTTCAGGTTATTTGACTCATTATTATTTATCTCCTCTATTCCTTCTCAGTTTTAAAATTTTGACAAAATTTTCATCGAATTCTTCATAGCTCCATTACTTCTCTGAGGGTGGAGCCTACGTGAGCTTACAAGCTTGGTCGTGGGTACTGGGATGGGTAGTCGGGACAGACGGCTTATCGTCTCCTCCGTCTTATTTCTAGTCTCAGGTTATTTGACTTCATATTAGCCTATTATTTTTTGCCTCATTCCTTCCAAGTTTTGGTAATTTTCAATTCTTTTATCTGCAGTACTTCTTTGTATTGCATTAAAACTGAAGTAAGCGTAAATCAAACAGCCTCGAAGAAGTAGAAGTGAATAGTGAGTAGAAGTTTAACAATGAAAAACTTGATGAAATACTCAATTGTACTTCAGAGGTGTTCAGAGGTATATAAAATGTATTTAATAGGGGTGTGAGGATTTCACTTTGATTTCTGGTCTGATGTCTCCATTCAAAAATTAAATATCAACTTCTATAAATTAAATCTTTACTTCTATTCTTATAGATTCATTATCAATTTATACCGGAATGTTCACTTGCCCTTGTTTAGTTTTCCATATTCAAATGCAGATAAACTATATAATAATCGGATAATAAAACTAACATCTAGGTATGCATCACTCGTAAATTATCATTATTTTGCAAAATTCTTCTCCTACTTCGTTCTTCAGCTCTCCTTCCACAAAACTAATACACTATCTTATAGTTCGAATATTTGATATTGTTTTAATATGTACCAATCCACAGAAATCTCATCTTATTGAAAATACTATGACCACTACTAATGTAAATCTAACACCAATATTGAACTATTGTCATTGGACAAGAGTATGGTTATTATTATTTCGTATTCAGAGAACTATTATCATGCCGCTTTATGAAGCCCACAGGCCAAATCAGTTGAGTCCATTTCACAATACAATATGCATGATGCAAGTCTATTACAGAGCTATGAAGAGAGAAGAGAGTGAGTGTGTGTGAGAGAGAGAGAGAGAGATTGTCAGGTCATAGAATGTATCAAACATTGAGAGAGATAATACATTGACCAATAGGTAAGCTACTGTATAGCAAATATTGCCTGAGGTATATGTCTAGTCAAGCTTCATTGATAGTCTAATAATAATACACTACCTCTGTAGCCCATCAATGTATATGTATTGTAGTATACCTACAGTTATACGTATAGTATTATAAACCGTGCTTCACGAATATTGAAATCTGATGGAGGCTTGAATATGCATGTTTACCTGAATAATTATTATGAACTTTGATGGATATAGTTCAACACACATGTGTATAGTTTGATTGGTTTGGTGGTATGAAGTATAATACCGTAAGCATTTCACTTTATATATGTATTGTAGTCCGAGGATGTATTGATTTATCTAATGGATGACTTGTATAGTCTTGTCGATCAAAGATGACATTTTGGCACGATCGGAAAATGACTTGGTTAATATTGATTCAAAAATTATAAATTTTGTCTCAAATTGTAGAGCTGGGGTTTTTCTACAATTTGATATGCGATTTATAATTTTTGAATCAATATCGATCAATCTGAATCATTTTTCGCATCTGCCAGAATGTCTTCTTTGTTTGGACAGACTCTACCATATATGCTGTAGAGTTTATATTGTAGTCTGGTCGAGTAAAGAAGACATTCTGGCAAGATGCAAAAAATGTCTTCAGCTCGGTCAATATTGGTTCACAAATTAGAAGTTTTGTATAAAATTGCAGAGCAGAGTTTTTCCTACAATTTGATACCCGATTCATAATTTTTGAACCAATATTCACCGAGTTGAAGTAATTTTCTCATCTTGCCAGAATGTCTTCTTTACTCGACCAGACTACATAATATCAAAAGCCCCCAAGTTTATATATAGGCTAAGTGCTGTTAGTAGTCCAAAGATGTATTGAATTATTGACTGCAGAGTTTATATACATAGTATCTTATCTCCCATTCTAATCAGGGGTACGGTAATAGGAGGGGGGACCCTACTGAGAAACTAGGAACCATGTCATTCTGTCTTCCCTAGACCCCCCTCCCACGTATTGATAGGGGATAATACAGGTCCACTACAAGGGAATAGTCTAAGGATTAAGCGGTACACTATAGGTTGGGGGGGGGGGGTAAATAGTCTTGTGTAGGGGGTTGATCTGATTGGAATTAAACAGTAAGGATTTCTCGGATTGCTGACGGACTTGTGTAGTAGGTTCTGAGTGGTCCCGAGACCCCTCTCCCTTCCCTTTCCCAAAGGGCCTAGATACCCTCCAATACATTCTCAGTTCCTAACCAACCACCCCCCCCCCCGTGAATACACTGAAATCTGATCATGTTAATAGAGTACACGATATCGGAGGAGTAAAGCTCCTTCGGACCCCTCTATATCTAGAGTGGGACTAAATGGAACCAACTGTTGGAGGATTGTAATGGTATGAGGTTAGTCTGTCCCTAGGTGGGCGTTGTCCATTCTAGGCATGTTTCATGAAAATTATGAGACTCGTAATACAGGTGACTAGAAGTGTTATGTGTCACTTCGAAACTCTTCAAAACTAAAATAAAGGAGTCAAAATTATTTATTCTTCAATTTTTCAACAATGTAGTGATGCACATTTGAACTTGAACATAAAGTTATGCGCATAAAATATAATTTATCAATTATTGAAACTCAATCTGATAACATGTCTTACAGGCTCCATATTCTGCATGAAATTAACTCTCATGATAATAATATACGTAAGAACGTGAAAAGAGGAATTTACAATATCTGTTTCTTGTCTTTTAGTGAGCTTTGAATCTGAGAGCTACTGTATTTGTATGCATTAAAATATAGATAGATGATAAAAACCATACAATAATTATTATTTTAGTATCTTTCACAATAATTATACATTCTTAGGTGAGATCAGGTAAAATATCTCCAAAGTTCAAACATTCCTATCCAATGTAAGACCAAATTCATTATTAATTTTGAACTAATATTGAACGAACTAGCGATTGTCCTATCTTGCCGAACTGTCTTCTTTGCTCAACTAGACTACACTTTATGCAATCGATGTTTCACTAAATGAACATCTACATTCTAAAGTAGCCTCATATCTAATATCGCCTTGGTACATTGTAATCAATTCATGTTTTAATAGATCTAGATTCCATGTCTAATTCCAAGAGTCTGTCTAGATTCAATTCCATGTTTATGGATCATGTCTAATGGATGCAAACTCATCTAGTGAAAGACTGCCTTTTCCTATAGGCTATAACAGAAGTTCTAAAAGGCATTAGGTCAACTAAGACCTCTCAGAAATCGTTCAGAGAGTTTGAAGTGCCTTCAACATGTGTCCAATCATTAATATTCATCGTTTCCATCATCACACCTCCTAATTCACTCACAAATCCATCAACAATAAATGCCACTTCATGTTGCGTGACTCTTCACTGAAATAATGACTCTTGGAGTATAGTCTGTCCAAGCAAAGAAGACATTCTGGCAAGATGGGGAAATGACTAAAACTCAATCAATATTAGTTCAAAAATTATAAATTTGTTCTCAAATTGTAGAAAAAATTCTTCTCTACAATTTGAGACCAAGTTTATCATTTTTGACCAATATTGATCGAGCTGGAGTCGTTTCCCCATCTTGCCAAAATGTCTTCTTTGCTTGGAAAGACTGTATCACTCTAGATGCCATCATCTAATAGTTTGTCAAACAGTTGTGAAGGGAGGGGGCTGCTCTTCCACCCCATCAACAAAACGATACATCATAAATATGATTATGCACAAGGGTGTATGTCACATGCTTTTCGGTACACCCTCACTATTAGGAATGGAGCGTTGTTGGAGGGAACCGTTGAGTTAACGGTTGAAAACTCTTCAACTGTTTAAACCACGGGTACTAGAACACGGATTCTAGAAAGTATACTAGAAATTAGAGTATCAAGTATTAAAGTATCAAGATTCTAGAAATTAGAAAGTATACGAAAGAAAACACGTGTTTATACAAAAGAAATTAGCTGGTAGTCTAAGAGTGGCAGTAGTAAATTACATATAGATAATTGAAAGTTGCATTCTCTCACACCCTGTTAAAGGCAACTATTGTGAGCTCTTTATTGTTAAAAAAATTAAGATGAAAGACATCCTAAGATATTTGACCGTCATTTGACTACACATTGTAGATGACAGTTAGCGCTTATCCACATCCAAAAACAACCCACATTTCATTCCCGTTCCATGCTTAAAACGCTGAATCTCGCTTGGCAAAAAACAATGATAGTCGTCTTTTTTCAACTTCAACCCGCGTTGATAAAACAGTAGTTTTTTTGAAAGGAGCTTGATAGAAGTTGAAGAAATCAACTTAATAAAAAATAATAAAACTCTCGGCTCTAAATTAAAAACGTAGGTAAGTTTTAAATCATTATTACTTCATTTCAAAAGTGTTTTTAACTATTTCATCAACTAGTTAACTTTTCTCTCAACACGTTTCGTCAACGTTGTTGTCCCCCCCCCCCTCACATGTTGACGGAAGGAAGCTATGCATTTTTCTGCACACACGGACCCTTGTAGGGTCAACTGGATGGGTGACCCTCTCGGACATATTGTAATGACTGTCATCATTACTGGGCCCTTTCTGATGACATCCAACCCTCAACGAGTGGGTGGGGGCACCCCCCATTCGAAGGGGGGGCGAGGACCCTTCCTTCAAGTGTCTTGGAATTATTGTCTGACCCTTATAGTCCTGTTCACATCTCATAGCACAAAAGACGTATGCTTTGTTTGTACAGCAATCGGTTTTATTTGTGCTATTACTGTTGGGTAGATGGCCCCAGTTCGATTACTGTAGATTACTCTGGATTGTTTCGATCACTGTGGACTATAAAGATTACTGTTCAAAGTAACTATTACTGTAAATTATCATGATTACTGTGGACTATCACAATTACTTTGGATTATTTTATCGAAAATACTTTGGACTGTGCATCAGTAGGTTTAGATTACTGTGAATAATCAAGTAGTTTATTTTGAGAATTATTACTTACGTTTATTGCGACTTGTTGAAATTGAATTCCAAAGATTGTATTGATAATAATTGAAAAATCTAATTAAAAATCTAATACTAATACACATGGAATATATTGATAAATGTAGATCAAGATACTGAGATCAAGATTACAGTAAATTTACTACAGTACTACTGATAGATTAGAAACTTGAAGTAAGTGTATTCTATAGGTCTAGACGTGTTTGATAAATGAATTACAAAGCATACAGATCACTGAAGACAACAGACCATGTAACAAGATAAAAAGTACTATATTTAAGTATTAAGGTTACAATACTGTGAAAATGAAGACAAAATTATACATACACCCCGATTAATAGTCTATGTATGAACTATACTACAATAACTGAGAGCTTATAGTTTTGATTAATTAATATTTTGATTGCCTGTGAAATGTAAAATTTTTCGTGGACGATAGTAGTCTGTGTACAAATCTAGAGTGAGGCAGGAGATAATTCAAAGTAGATGATTATTAACAAAGTAGATCGTATTATAAAACAACTTACAAGTTAAAAATCGTTCAGGTGGAAATATAACAATTTTTAAATTAGTGTAAAATTGATGGCATTGACTTAACTGAACCTCATTTGTTGACTAAATGTTATGTTAGAATTTTTAACAATCAGAGATTTTCTGGTTTTTACTTTTGGTTTTGATTTCCAGCTAATACTCTCCCAATGTGTTGGCCTATCCCAAGGTTATTGAAGACAAGATATTATCATCCACAGTACTACTACCTTAACCTATTATTGTTATCTCTTGGGTTGACTCAGGTTCTGAGTATAGACCAAACCCTTCATTGAGGAAATGAAATACGGAAGATCTGAATACTAAAAAAAACTTTGTTGCCACATAATCCAGTCACATTGAACCTCCACAATGGAGCGATTGGAGGAGAAACTTTTTGTACTCTACAACGAAGATTTGCAAGAAAAGTTTCAAACTTCTCAGGAAATTTTGCCGGAGAAAATAATTTTCTATCAAACTTTCACAAAATACAATCCCGAAAAAGTTTCGCGGTATCTCTGCTGCATTTTCCATACTTTGCTTTCTAAGAAGCAGGATCTACATAATAGCTTGTCCTGTCTTCTTTCAAATCTTTAACTTTTATTTGAGCTTGCGTAGTCGAAATTACAATAAATGATTTTTTGAAAGATATCAATGCTTTTCCATGAATAAGTGATGATATTTGTGAATTGACCACAACTGGAAAACCTTCTCATCTAACCACTGACGAGCCGTACCAACGTAACAGGTGAAGTGCCCGTATCTTTTACTGTACAGCACCTCACCTTTTTCGTTGGTACGAGCCGCCAATGCATCTAAGCATTCCAATTCTGGAAATAAATTTGTAGCTTATATTCGCTATCTGAATGAAATTATCATGAAAACTGTAATGAAAACGAAGTGAGTTACCGACACATTGTTGATTTTTTTGTTGATCATGAATCAAGATAATCATAATTATTGAAAGATATTTACAATAATAGGGAAATTCTCTTAACTAGTCAAGTCGTGGTATTTGTTAAACCGATTCAACTGCTAATATCTAATGTAAGTTACTACAAACATTCACTTAAAAAATAACGGGATTTCACGGTTTAAGTGAAGGTACCCCTTATATAATTTGTTGTTGTTTAATGTAGTTGTTTCTAATTCAAGATCAATCGAGATGCAAAACTTTTATATTAAATCATATTCTGTTAATAGAACAATGTCTTTATTCGAAAATACAATACACTCGAATCAACTGTTCTAGTAAATTATTGTATCTCAGTTGGATATTTCAATTTTTATGAGCAGCGATTCCTATTATTCCTAATAAAGTGGCTACTCGAGAGTTATCATTTCAACAGGATAATATCATTGTAAAGTAACAGCATGTATTTAGCAGTAAAAGCAACAATTTGACGTATAAAGGGTTACAATTTTATCGACAAATTAACAAACATCAAATAGTCTTACCAGCCGGAGGCAAAAACAAATATTTGATTCACACACAGCACATTATTTCCTCTTTACTCTCTCTCTCTCACACACTCTCTCTCTTACCAACTCTCACACTCTTTCTCTCTCTTATTCCTCTCTCCCTCACTCTCACTCACTCGGCTCCTCTCTCTTATTCTCTCTCCATATATCTCTCTCTTTCTCTCTCTTTTTCGCACTCACCACAAAATTATCACATGTGACACTCTCACATTCAAAGGTCACGGCCCTGATTAAATACCCGCAAAACAAATGTTGGAAATATAACCAGATGCTGAAATAATTGAATGCCAACTAATTGTTTAACATGTTTTGATGGCTCTTTTGGTTTATTTGCGAATATTTTCCATATCATTTCAAATATCAACAAATATAATCAAATAAGATAGCCATTGTTCTGATTTATGGTACTAATTATTGTTGTAACTATTATCTACCTTTTTAGTTGTCGCAATGGACATATTCACAGGGAGAAGACCAATTAAGCACTGGTGGCTTGTGCCCACGAAATAGGTGAAGTGCTGTACAGTAAAATATACGGGCACTTCACCTGTTTCGTGGGTACGAGCCGCCAGTGCAATTGAGGATAGTTATTGTATAAGGAGTTTTCAAATGAGTTAACAAAAGATAATATATTTTTTCTCTATTCCAATTGGATATCAAAAAATAAAAATGAGGACTGAATAAACTTTTATCAACGGTCTTCCCAATAATGTTCGACAGCTCCATTTGTTATCGTAGTATTTGGCTCCCCACCATCGTTGAAAGTAGGCGTGACTAAGCTCCGCCCACCGACCAATCACAGAGCTGTATCGTGGCAGCTATTTTCCAAGCGTTGACATGAAGCCATTTTGTGTTGCGAACACTACAGTAGCCTACTTTTTAGCATTCTATTGCTTTTTATTAGATTGCTATAATAAATAACGAAGATCATTCTGTCATTCTAGGTATTATAATTATGTTACACCCACCAAAATGTAATTTGAATGAATGATGATGATGATTGATTGATTGATTATTAGCATTTTCAAAATGTTTAAAAGATAAAGTTTTCATATTCATGAAAGTTATGAACTTATAAGCTTAGTGGTCGAAATATAAAGTTCATTCATGCGAATTAAGATAAAGAAGAGACTGTGTGAAGGGTTTGCGTATTTACCTGAATTCTAGCTTCGGGTAGTCCAATTTTTTCGGCTAACCTCTCTCGTGCAAAAACGTCGGGATAGTGCGTTCGTTCGAATTCTGAAAACAAAATTTCTGGTATTATAAATATGAATGGGATAGAGGAAATTATAATGATTCGTCCTGCAAAAGAAAAGATTCTAGTAAGCCACAACTGAAGTTTTGTGGTGTCTTCTCTCCGTAAAGCTTTGTCAACATTGTCTCTTTGATCTTTGCCTACCAGCAACAAATCTGTCACTTCCAGAAGAAAAGATAAGGGAAATTAAACTAAGAAAAGTAGAAAAATAAGATGAAAACGGAAGGAAAAAGTTACAATATGCACTTTCAAAAAGCATTACAACTTCTTTACGCTTTTGTTTATAACTTTTGTTCATCGTAATTGATACAACGAAAAAAAATACAATATTGAGTCATATTTCGTTTCTTCCCTTACATTCCTTCTTATATTTATTCATTCATTTTCTTATTGTTGGAAATGTAATAAAATTATAATTATTGGATAAAAACACAGACAATAAGGTCCAAAACGTCTTTTTTCAAATTTCTTATCAACTATAATCTACTAAGATCAATCAAGCTTGATATAGTCTTTAGAACAATCAATTAACATAAATTTGATCAAAATCAAACTTCTAAATGAGTATCGAAAAAACTAGATATTGGAAAACTGTTACACCCAGATGTACTCCTACGAAAACCATTCAATTATCTAAATAGTTATTCCTATGGGAAAGGTTTTTATTGATTGACCTTAAGGTTATTTGTTGACTTACCTTTTTCAAGACTGTCTATTTGTTCGTTGGTGAATGAGGTTCGATTCCGCTGTAATTTTCGTTTGAGTCGTAACCTCAGTTGTGAGTCTTCATCTGCTGAGGAATTGTGCTCTGAGTTGCCATCCGATGTGTTCTCGTGTACTAGATCACCTGCTGCAAAAAAAAAACAATATTAGGAATTAGACTAGAAATTTAAATTTCCGAAAAAATGTAATATGACTCACGGACGGAGATAATTGAACTAACTTTTATTGTTATACTTCTTGTTCTATATCGTACTCTTTTCTTACCTGTACCGTAATCATAAATAATGTTTATCGAAAAAAAATTCTTTCTACAACCAACCCCACTAAAGCCCTCTTTATACGGCGGATTTCTGATACGCAGTAGTGATACGGAGTCTAAAATTGAAGCAGAACGGAAGCTCGTTGATACGAGACATTTGGAATTCACATGGATCGCCGTAACATTGTAATGAAACTGTATGTATCAAGGTATTTTTCAAGTTGTATTGATGAACTAAATAATACATTACTAAGTTTCAGAGAGCCAATAGTTAATTTCCCCGATTTCAACATTGTCATTTGAGCTAACCTCACTTTGCGAACCCATGTTGCAAAAGTGTGTTGTCAATGAGCTTCCTTCCCGTACGATTGTGTATCAATTTTTAACTTTTGTATCACTAATGCATATAATAAATTTGCCATGAAAAAAGAAGCCTTCAGTCTTTCGTCCACATTATTGCCCTCCCTATCACAAACTAGAACACAACCTCCATCTCCCAAAACTTTTTAGGAACTTTCTGAATCCTTCATCTCTAACACACACGCCTTTTTATTTCTGAACCCTTTTCTCTCCAATTCTTCACCTACCTACACACTATTCTGATGAAACTTTGGAACAGAGGAAATGCATTTCAAGACTAAAGTTTTCTTATCACTGAAAGGAACTTTTCTTGGGAAACATCTACAGTTAGGCTGTCAGCTTTCCCAGTGATGCTTTTATTTTTCCACAACTTTTCTACCCAACAAAATCAAGTTTTTCTCTGTTTTCTTCTTATTGTTGAAAATCCATCCTCCAGAAATATTAGATTTCATTGTTAGAATCGTGGTCCAATAAGTTCAACATTGTCCTAGGAATTTATTTTCATTATTTTTGTTCTCCATCTTTTATTTAAAATTAGATTCAGCTACCAGAAACCTTTCAAGAAACTTTATTTATCGAAAAAATGTTAAATATTTATGTAACAGTTACTAGTGACTGTACAAAAGTAGCAGTTTATGAAACGAATATTCTTGTTGATTATATTGAAAAAGAGAATTAAGGCACTCTTTGTGATGTTCAGGTAGCCAATTCTTATCATCAACTGAGGTCCGTATGCGTTATCTCAGTTGAAGCTCAGTCCAACTGAACAAAGTTTCAACTTGGTTTAGATCAAAATAAATCTGACTATTCACAGCTTGAATCCAAGCTACTTCTATGTTTAGTTAAGATGAACTAATTCAACCTCTGTAATTCGTAATCTTCATGAATACAATTCAATGAAGAATAAAATTAATAAGTTTTCTAAAAAATACTTCCTGGTGATAAATCAAGATGTGATTTACATTGGTGATCAACTTTATTTTATTTAATCACATTTATTAGGCTATCTTTATCAACTTAATTTTCTATCTCTGTCAACTCAATTTCCTATCTCGAATCTAAACCGAAACCTTTGTTATCCACATGAATCTAATCTAATCTAATGTGCCTACTAGGTGCATGTAGTATTAGGCCCACCAATGAGATGAGCGTGTAGCAACAGATTAATGCTTATCTGTATCATTACGCTTCTGTGGCTTTCTCCAGCCCATATAGTTTGTCCAACCAAAGCAGACATTCTAACAAGATGGGAAAATGACATCAGCTCGGTCAATATTCTTTCAAGAATTATCAATTTGGTCTTAAATTTAAGAAAACATTCTGTTCTATAATTTGAGAGCAAGTTTTTTATTTTTGAACCAATATTGACCGAGCTGGAGTCATTTTCCCATCTTGCCAGAATGTCTTCTCTGCTTGGACAGATTAATATACTATATGCCGCCTCTGCATTGAGAATGGAACATGATTGTATCCAATCTACTGTTAACGGCATTGCAATACAAGGCTCGTCCAATAATTGCCTTCCCTTTTGAATGTGGCGACTGTACCAGACAAGCGAATCCAATATTATGTCCGCTATATACATGTATTTGTACCTGATTTGCAATACATATAGTGACTACTACAATCTAACTGCATTGTCTCCGTTATTAATCCATGCAACGGTCTCAGGATTTGGATTATTTGCTGGAGAGTGATTGCGGCGCCCCTATGTTTGGGGATGGGAACTTCGATTTTGGTATAATATGTCCATGCGAGGAAGACATTCTGGCAAGATGAGAAAATTACTCGAGCTCATTTAATACTGGTTCAAAAATAATAAATTTGGTCTCAAATTGTAGAGCAGAATGTTTTCTACAATTTAAAAACAAATTCATAATTTTTGAACCAATATTGATCGAGCTGGAGTCATTTTCATACCTTGTCAGAATGTCTTCTTTGCTTGAACAGACTACACCTGATTTACTATTGAAACCTAGTCTATTCGCTCATAAACGGCTCAATGCATGTAGCCTATAGTAGACGCAAACGAAAGAGGCGATTGGTGATAGCTCCTTCAGGACAGTCTGAACTGGTGGTTGAGGTTAGACTGTTATTGATACACTGCCCACGAAACAGACGTATCTTCGCCCGTCTTCGCCATATTATGCCCGTATTAAATTACTGTACAGCACTTCACCTGTATCGTGGGCACGAGCCACCAGTGTTAATGTTCAACTTCTCCTGGACACTCTGAAAGCGGTATGTATAGGCGAGGATGGAATTAGAAGAGGAAAAGAAAGTAGTTCCAAGCTTGGAAGGAAAAATAAAAAATCCAGATAGACAGAAAATTGAATGTGGGAATAGAATCTTGGAATGTGGCAATAGAAAGTAGCTTAAAAGTCCAATGATATAAGGGGGTAAAATAATGCTGAAAATGGCAAAAAACTGTGAAAAGACGATAAAAGGCTAAATTGATTATATCCCTGCGATAAGGGAATTGATGATCATCCGAGGGATCCTAGAATAGGAAAGTTAATATAGTAGCAGGAAGAAGAAATTACAAGAAGAAAAAATGTTCTATTTCAGAAACTTTTCGACCATTTTAACAACAAAAATTAGCGTAGGAAGGAAAAACTAGGAAGGGGACCGAGAGAAATATTATAGAAAAGATATGAATGAGGACATGAAAAATAAAGGAAATATGAGTATGACTACCAGGAAAAGATGACGAAACTGTAGAGGAAAAGTGAAAATAGGAGAAAACAGCAGGAAAATAGCCCCTTTTTACACAACCCACACATACACACACGCCGGAGAAACGATTAGAAAAAAAGTTTTTGTGGAAATGAACATAACTTCCATCTGGGTGGTTTTCACCCTCAAAGGGGTCTGCCTGCTACGACGACTGAAATTGGCGACCATTGTGGGGGAGAAGTGGAAAAGGGGAACTATTACCCCCCTCTCCAAGAGAAAATGAGTGGGGAACAGAGAGAACAAGATTGAATGAGAGAAAAGAAATTATAGTCTGTCCAAGCAAAGAAGGCATTCTGGCAAGATGAGGAAATGACTCTAGCTTGGTCAATATTAGTTCAAAAATTATAAATTTGGTTTCAAGTTGTAGAGAAAAACCTGATCTACAATTTGAGACTAAATGTATAATTTTTGAAACAATATTCACCGAGCTGGAGTTGTTGTCCCATCTTGCCAGAGTGTCTTCTTTGCTTGGACAGACTATTATACCGAAGAGAAAATTTCGGACCTGCTCGATGATGACTATCATCTTCTCTCTCTTTTACACCCTCTTTCTTCTTCTTCTTCTTCTTCTTCTTCTTCTTCTCCTTCTCTATACCCTTCTTGTCTATCGGTGGATTCCACCCCCGTAATTGTGTTAGCAATAAATTGCATCAGACTACCTACCCCCACCCTATACACGTCAATTCCACCGGAATCCCACAGTTTTTCGGAAATCTCTCTTCCATTTTCAACTCCCCTCTCCTTCTCACCCTCACTCTTTCTCTTTTTTCTTCTCCTTCCCTCTCTTGTCCATCCTCACTCTCACTCCTTCCTACTCCCATTCTTTTTCTCTTTCTATTTCTGTTTTCTATATTGGTCTGCCATGATAATCTACCGGAATCCTCTCTCTCTTTCCCCCTTTACTCACCTCATCCTTCTCTTCCTCGTTTATCCTCATTCTCTATCTATTCTACTTCTACTTTTTTCCTCTCTATCTTTGTTATCTATAGTGGTTCTTAATGATATTCCACCAGAATACCTCACATTTTTAGAATCTCTCTTCCATTTTCTTCCTATCTCACCTCCTTCTTACTCTTTCTTTGCTCTATCCTTCTTCTTCTCTCCCTTTTTCTCGTCCATTCTCACTCTCTATAACTTTCTTCTCCTCTTTTTCTCGCTCTATCGCTGTTTTGTCTAGTGGTCAGCCATGATATTCTACCGGAATCCGTCAGTTTTTTCGAAAATATTTCTCTCCCATTTTCTACTTTTCTCACTTCCTACTTCTCGTCCTCACTCTTTTCCTTTTTCATCCCTAACATTCTCTGTTTCCTCCCAAACATTCTCTTTTTCTCACTCTCTCTTACTTCTGTTTTTTTCTCTCTGTCTGTTTCTGTTTCTCTACAGTGGTGTGCCATAAAATAGACGGCTTGAAAACAATTCGGAGCTCACTGGCAGTTTCATTCACTTATCCGGCCTAACATGTTTTTCAATGGCGTTATTATGGGCTCTGACCGACAAACTTCCACAGCTGTGTTTCGCGCGTACGTTTTGCTCGTTACAAATTAATATATCGAGTGTATCGTTGGGACTGGGAAGGTGAAAAATTTTCCCTGACATTTGGAGTGAATGGAGAGAAGACTGTAATGAATCTGTCTATTAAAGGTTTTGAGGAAATAGGTAGCTTTTGTTTGTCTTTGAGGGTAGAGCCTACACACAGATTTTACCATCTTCAATGCTTGAACTACCCATCATCATTCATAAATGTTACATATATTTAATGAAAACATTCTGTTCCGTTTTTTTTTTGTTAGTATAGGCCTACCTCTACTTGAATGAACCATAAAACCATACTTTTAATGACCACCTTATCACCTCTACCAGTACTAAAGTTCTTATTTTTCAAAAGGGCTGTTTTGATAATAAAAAATCGTGAATAAAAGAATGAATAGGCCTGCATAAATAAAGGTTTCTATCGTATAATTGCAGATCAGACTGATAGATAAATCAATTATTCAACGAGGAAATGAACAATTTTATAAATAAATAGCCTACATGAATTAATATACTTGTAGAATAAATAGATTATTGAATAAATATCAGTAATATTTAGTATCTAACTTACCCCTCTTGTGCAAGTCATCCCGGGTGACTTGTCCACCTGCCAATGCAGCCGCCGTAGCGGGATTGGGGGGCAGCGTTAGGTGTGGGGGCGCAGGGGCCGCCCCCGGGTACCATGCCCAACCAGCCGCCCCGCCGTTGAACATACGCAGCTTGTCGTAAACTGATTCGTTCTGCGCAGCCGAAACCTGTTGCTCTTTTTGCGCGGCCAAATTGCGCAGCACTCGGTTGATGGACGACACCTGGTGGCAGAAATCGGAAACAAAGTGTTAGCCATCTGTTTTGACTTGTCTATGGAAATTTTCAATTTTGTTTTTGGAAGTGGGCTATGGTATGAACGAACTATGAATGAATTTCTTTGATCAATAAATATATAATTAATAGATATGGACTATACAGTTGAATTTCGCAAAAACTTGGTTCATCTACAACATCGCAATAATTTTCTTTATTTTGTCTCAAGTAATCATAAATTGAGTACATAAGGTTGCAGTTGCAACATAACAGCCTGATATTAATAAGGCAAAATGATTATGTGTTGGGGGAGACAAGAATGCGACGTAGTTCAGAACTTCTAGTACCATACTCATGCACGAATATTTTCAGCAGAAAATATCATAAGTTGTTGATCAGAACTACATAATTTTATGGCTTCCCCCACCACTTTTTTACTCCCCTCAAATCGGAATAACTTACTTGTAATAACCTAGGTACAAACATATGCTGTATCAAAGGAAATTTTAGAGAATCTTATGCCCGGTTTTTCCAAGCACACTCAAAGTTGAGGGACCCTCAAATTTTGATGACATTTTCTATGATAAGTATAGGAAATGTAGTAAAGTGTAGTAAACTTGAGGGTCCCTCAAATTTGAGTGTGCTTGGAAAAACCGGGCATTAATGTGCAAGAAAGTATCTTGAAGATAAAAAATATAAAAAAACAACTGCTCTAGACATATTGACGATAATAATGTTTGATAAATCCATCATCCTTCTATTGTACCATTGAGTATACATTACAGTACTGTGTTAGGGGTGCACAATGATCTTTAAACAAAATCTTTGTCTTTATTAAGAGAAGAGTAAGTAAGAGCAAGAGTGTATTTGACTACCAGTAAGTCCCCTCTCTTGCCAATTGAGTGGTATGGTCCCTTTATACACATACAATGCAGTATGTAGGTACTGATTATACTTTTCATTCCAGTCCCTCATTCATTCTTCTTGTTCTTCCTCTTTCTCTTTTTCTTCTTCGTTCTTTCCCAGTAATGCAAACCCTTCTTTCTCTTTTTGTTCGGTCAAGTGTTAGAAATCAAAACAAATCGTGTACTGAATGAGTGTGCATTGTTAATGAATAGGGGGGCGTACAGAACATAAGTAATAAAGGTCCCTCTCCTCACCCACTTCTTCTTATTCTTCCATCTTCTTCTTCTTCTTCTTCTTCCTCCACTCTCTTCTTCTTCCCCTACCTTTTCTACTTATTCTCACTCTCCTATAATAATTCTTCATCTTTCACTAGTTTGTAGAGGTTTCCTTCTTTTTTCATATTTACCTCATCTGTTTCCCAATTTTTCAGCATTCTTCTAAAGTTTGTCTCATATTTTTTCGTTATTCTTTTTCTCTATTCTTCCTCTTCTTGTTCTCCTTTTCATAGCTCTTTTTCCTCTTTTTCTTTGTCTCCTATTTCTAAAACTTTTTAACACATCCTAAAGCTTTTATCTCACTTCTATAACTTATTCCTATTATTTACATTATCTATCATATTATTCTTCTTTATCATTTTCTTATTATTCTTCTGCAATGTTTTCTTTTTTCTCAATTTTTTTTTACATTCATCATTTGTTTCGTAGTTCTCCTCTTTTATCACAACCTTTTTATTTTCTCCGTCGCTTTTTTCTTTCTCTTCAACTCTCTTAATCTCTTCTTTTCATGTTTCTTCTTCCTTCATCTCTTCTTTCATGTTTCTTCTTCCTTCTACATCTCTTCTTTAATCTTTCATAGTCCTTCTTCCTTATACATCTCTTCTTTCGTGTTTCTCCTTCCTTCTTTAACTCTTCTTTCATGTTTCTTCTTCCCTCATCTCTTCTTCCATGTTTCTTCTCCCTTCATCTATTCTTTCATAATAATTCTTCCTTCATCTCTTCTTTCATGTTTTTTATTCCTTCTACATCTCTTCTTTCATGTTTCTTCTTCCTTCTCCAACTCTCATTTCATGTTTCTTCTTCTTTCATGTTTATTTTTCCTTCTTCCATGTTTCTTCTTCCTTCATCTCTTCTTTCATATTTCTTCATCCTTCTTCAACTCTTCTTAAATGTTTCATCTTGCTTCATCTCTTCTTTCATGTTTATTTCTCTTTCTTTCATTTATCTTTTTCATCTGTTCTCCATGCTTTCGTGCTATTTTCTTTCCTATTCATCTCTCCTTTCATGTATCTTCTTTATTTTCCACCTATACACCTTATCCATATCCCGACAGTTTTTCGTCACTCCACTTCTCTATCTCTCTCCCTCCTTCCATTCTCACTTTTCTTTCTCTCAATCCATCCTTCTTTTTCTGTCTGGAATCGCTCCCTCATTGATTGCAGTTTTGGATTGTTGGCCTCTTGATAAGAACAGGAATTACACTGTTATGCTTTTAGCCGCTATCGGCTGGTTGGCTAGGGAAAGGGTCAGATTGAATACTACTTAGAAAGAAAATGTCGTTCGTTTTGAATAAAGAGTACTTTCAAACAAGAGGTTCCATTCATTGATTGCGTTTTTAAGAGTGGGCATTATTCAAAACGTATGCTATTCTGTTTAAAATGCACATGAACTCTTATGACCATTATCCAAAAGCATGAAATTATTTACTATTCAAAATTCTATTTATTTATATATTCATCTATCTATCTACTGACAATCTTATATAGTGGAAGAGTGATCAAACACTTAAACCCGGTTTTTCCAAGCACACTCAAAGTTGAGGGACCCTCAAATTTTTATGAACAGCTGATATTTTCTATGATAAGTATAGGAAATGTAGTAAAATGTTAAGCATTGAACCCGGTTTTTCCAAGCACACTCGAATTTGAGGGACCCTCAAGTTTACTACACTTATGGAAAATGTCAGCTGTGCATCAAAATTTGAGGGTCCCTCAACTTCGAGTGTGCTTGGCGAAACCCGGCATAAGTATTTCTAACAAGATTTTCATTAAAATATAATCCAAATTTTCAGGTTAATTCGTAATTTCGGTTTATGAAAAGTTGATAACAAGTCAATTATAACAATTATCCCAAACTTCCATTAAAATACTAAATTATAGGATAGTACTATTAGTGACCATAGTATACCAATCATAGCATGACTGATAGTAATGGTAAATAATAGGCTAATGTAATAATAACTAAATTTATATAAATACTAACTTCTATATAATATAACTTCTATAAATTTATTCTTAATTGAAGTGATGCGAAAAAATAACCTAGTTTCGAACCTTATTATTCGTAAAAATTTGGTATGAAGACGTTTTGGACATAAGTCTGTGTTTTTAACCAATAAGTTATTATTGTCTGTAAAATAAATAAATAAATGAATAAATAACATGGCAATAGTAATGAACGTTTGGTAATAAGCAATAGTGTGTTTTGTTTTTCAACTTTATTTCGTAGGACTGATAACCAATATCTAATGTAATCAAATGTAATTTAATTCATTATTTATGTATATTTTACTTTTTTCATTATTGGACTAATAACCAAGATCTAATCTAATCAACTATAATTTTATTCATTATTTATTTATATTTTACATTATTCATTATTATTAGTATTTTTTACATTAATAATGACTGTCATCTATTCTTTTTTTTCAGGTAATTGTCTTCAATTTCATCTGTTCTGGGTGAGTTTGAATATTATTCTCTGGATTAATAAGTATATATTTTTTTCTACAACTGCGCGTAAAACAAGATTTTACGAGCTGAATTCTCCTCGTAGAGAAGCCCATTTCTGAGGAGAATCTTCATTACGCTCGCTAACCATCTGCGCATGCGCAGTAGAATTACTTTACGCTCGCTAAGCAACTGCGCATGAGCAGTAGAGTTACTTTATGCTCGCTAATCAGCTGGTCATGGTTCGCCAAAAGTAGGTCAGGTGGAGTCATAACCTAACATAACCTAACAAAAGTCGACAATGTCTGATTGTACCTGTACCGGTAATTACACAAGAGTAATTTAATAGTTCGAAGTATTTGAGGACTGAAAAAACTGTAGATTAACAGGTTCGTGCAGTTGTAGAAAAAATATCGTATGTAATTCGCGCGTAATGCTTCTTTATCGCTAATGCTTCTCCGCTACGCGTCGCGTGATAACTGATTTGCGCGAGCGATAAAGTCGCGCATTACGCTCTTAATACATAAATAGCTATTAAAACTTACAATTGAGACATTTTCATAGATGTTTTTTTTTCTATTGAAGAGGATATGCTTGAGTTTGTAGCCATTATTACTAAAATTTCTAGTATGAAATTACCCTACCTAAATAACTGTTTAAGGCTTTTTAGATGAAGATCTCAAATTATTGATGATTCTAGTGACTTGAAAACAAAGTTTTAAATTTTCATCCTTTATGATAGACTCTGAGGGTTGTGTGGTTGAGAGCACCAAGAGTCCTAACTCCGCCCTCGATAAAAGCAGTCAATCAATCAATTAATCAATCCTGTTCAAAAAACTTCATTTCTCAACTTTTTCAGGTTTGTAACTTTTTCAAAAACTGAACAATCACGCGAAAAATCGACAATCACTCCTTGGATCCCCTCTCCGCCAAAACACATGTTAAACATCAATCATATCATAGCCAACATTTATGTGTTGTAGACAACATGTTTTCTGCCGCATAATGCGTTACACATAGATCGGTACACCGACCCCCCCTCCCACCAACCCACATAAGGGGGTGTCAAATACATCTGTATCAATCACGCGCGGGGTGGCGCGTGCGCGTGCGTGAGTCAATGTGCTTTTTTCACTACATTACACCGGGGGCTTACCCTCGCAATTGAACTTTGCAATTCATGTCGCCGCCAATTATTGAACCAATAGATTTGTTTGACTGATGATATGCTAAAAATGTGATATTCAGCTAAGAGCGTTTCGAACTAATAAGAGAAAAATAATTCGGATTTACTTTCTGGTTCAATTTTCAGTCACCGTACTTCTGCTTATTGTATACTGTATTCAATTTACAATTCTTTTCCTTCTATTATTTTGCCTTTTTCTTATCTACTTTTTCTACTTTTTCTTCTTCTTCTTTTCTTCTTCTTCTTCTTTCTTCTTCTTCTTCTTCTTCTTCTATTATTATTTTTTGTCTTCTTCTCCTCCTTCTTCTTCTTCTTCTTCTTCTTCTTCTTCATCTCCTTCTTCTTTTCTTCATCTTCTTCTTCTTCTCCTTCTTCTTCTTCTTCTTCTTCTTCTTCTTCTTCTTCTTCTTCTTCTTCCTTCTTCTTCTTCTTCTTCTCTTCTTCTTCTCCTTCTTCTTCTCTTCTTCTCCTTCTTCCTCTTCTTCTCTTCTTCTTCTTCTTCTTCTTCTTCTTCTTCTTCTTCTTCTTCTTCTCTTCTTCTTCTTCTTCTCCTTCTTCTTCTCCTTCTTCTTCTTCTTCTTCTTCTTCTTCTTCTTCTTCTTCTTCTTCTTCTTCTTCTTCTTCTTCTTCTTCTTCTTCTTCTTCTTCTTCTTCTTCTTCTTCTTCATCTTCACCTAAACATCTCACTTTCTTCATCCTTTTTCGCCTTTTCTATACTTTGTTTTCTGCTGTTCACCAAGCTTCTCGTCCTACCAATCTTCGCATTCCTAACCGCTACTTTCCTTCTTTATTCCTTTCGTATTTCTCCCTCTAATTACTTATTTTTCTTTCTCTCACTAATTTCGTACAATTATTCTCGTGTTTGTACAGTTCTTTTTTTAAATTTTACCCTATTTCTTTTTCAACATCTGTTGGCAAACACCATCGAAATAGATACCATTGATCCAGATAATACATGACAGGAGGCAGCATACACACACTTTGATCAATAATAGATATCTTCCTCCCTTTCTCTTTTTTCTACTTCATCTTCGTCCTTCATAGCAATCTTCATCAGCACTCAATATACATGAAGAATACATAAGAGGCTTTTCAAAGTAGCCCACTTTTCTGTCCAAAATTCTCTACCTTTCATTTTTTCTACCACCCTTCATGCTATCCTCCAACTCCTCCTCCCCCTCCTCCTCCTCCTCCTCTTCTTCTTCTTCTTCTTTTTCTTTCTGTTCTCCTTCTCCCAGACAAAGCCATTTTTGTCGGCTGCTCTCTAGAGCTCATCTTTATTATTATCCCTTTCTTATCCCACTTCAAAAAGATGCCGAACCGCCTTTTTGAGTTTCAAACATTGTATAGATATAGTGACTTCAGTTACCTTAACGTATATGTTATATATAGAACTGATATATTATACTTGTTGCATCTCTCCATAGAGACATACAAACATCACAAAGTAGATATAGATACTGATATAGGTACTGAAGTTATCTGGGGGGATACGTGGACTGGGTAGGAATATACGTAGTCATCTAGATTACAATAAGCTATACACACTAAATACGTCATAGCTGTACTGGTCAAGAAAGATAAATATATATTCGGTTTTCATGCATAATTACGGTCTGGTAGCTACCGTTGTCCAAATACATATATTAAACTTATAGGCCTACCCGGTTTGTGAGACAACAAATTAGCTGAGAAACTGTTTAAATTTCATTGAACCTGTTTAATAAAAAACCCTAATTGAATTTTGATAGAGTATGTGTCGATAGAGCGTACGACTGTATTACAGGCTAGTTTTCGATATTTTTTTCCACAGGCTACCTTATTTCAATTAGGTTACTCAAGTTGCATGATTAGGTCGTTCTGTTTTCATTTTGAATGGAACTGTATAAAAGGGTTTCATAATAATTATTATCATTTGAATAATAATTCTGATAGAAATTTCAAAAAATTCAATTCAACTTATGACAAACCGACCTAACCATGCATCGTACAAGGCATTAGATTTTATTCTCTATCTACGAATACCTTGAGCAGTCATCATCTAGATAGTTTTTGTCTCTTGGCATTGGTCATTTGTTTCTATACTTTTTGGTCTCCTCGCAACCTATAGGTATAAAACCATTGGAAATAATATATAGACTGACATACCGTACAGTTCCCATTCATCTCTCACTCCCAGTGGTTGAAGATGTCTAAAGGGATGAATCTGAAGAGCTCAAATAAATGGATATACTAGATACGGACTTCGTTTGTAAGCTGGTGTTTGAAAACACCGCAGCCATCATCTTATCAGAAAGGGAGGCCGCACTTAAGAGGCAGTTTCGAGCTACCTGAGTTGGGGCGGTATCCCTAAAAGAGACCCGATAAGTAGACTGAGAGCTGTCTGCAGTCTGAAAGTTCCGACAAGATGGCTACTGATGACTGGAGCCTTTGGAGACTCGGTTATAGAAAGGTAATGTTTGTAGGTGCTTCGGAATTGGTTCAAAACATGAGGCTGATTTCTTGAAAGAAGGATTCTCCGAAAATAGTCACTGCTTTCCTCCCTCCGGTTTATTATTGATAAACGTATTATTAATCCGTAATTCCGGTTCCTCGATCAATCTTTCGAGGGTTGTTTTCTCCAGAAAAGCTGACGAAAATTTTAGTTTAAACATAATCAGCTGTCAGTGTATGTTCACATTTTCATTACCTTGTGTTCTAATTGAACTAAAACTAAGTTCAATTTTTTTGGAGGAATCGAACCCAATTGAAAATTCTCTCAATAGTTGCACGCATGTATCATAATATTTTGTTAGATATTATAATAGAGATATTATCTTTAAACTGATGGAAAGGAATCAATTCAATAATAGGCCTAATATTACTACAAATTTTGTGTATTTTCATATGAAAAAATTGATCAATAATTATTTAATAGATTGTCGCATCCAGAAATATTGAGCTCGTGTGCTATGTTACACCTATTTTTTTCATTATTGCCCAAAGTCGAATGATTTTATTCGCTATGCCTCCTCTTTTGCTTTGATTTAGCTAACGCCAAAATTTTAGGTGGTTTCTCCTGTATCTTGTACTTGATGTAACCTACTAATAGCTTCAATAAAACATCCATTGTCTCTTTCGATTTCGTAAACTTATCTAGGCTGAACGTTAGCAAAATGAAATTTCTAATTGACAACATCACCTTGTTGCGCAACCTGTTGAAACCACCTGACGTTTTGTCGTCAGATATTCAAAACTTATTCTTCCACACGATTAAGACACCAAAAACGCACATGTCAGTATTGAATTCATTAATATTTATTCAAATTCAGTAAAATTTGAATTCAAATCTATAGGAGCAGAAATTTTGATACAATATTAAAATCAAGGAATCCAATCCCAGCCATCGACAATATCAACTAATATACAACTTTCAATCAACTAAATTGCCAGCAATAAAGTATGACCCACACCATCAGCTATAGTCTGTCCAAGCAAAGAAGGCATTCTGGCAAGATGGTGAAATGACTCCAGCTCGATCAATATTGGTTCAAAAATATAAAATTTAGTTTCAAATTGTGGATCAGCATCTTTCCTACAATTTGTGTACAAATTCATAATTTTTGAACTAATATTGACCGAGGTGAAGTCATTTTCCCATCTTGCCAGAATGTCATCTTTGCTTGGACAGACTATACAACCTACACCACTATAATCTTATTACTTCTTCTTTTGTACTACGATCTACTTTCGTTGCTTGGACATCTATCCCATTTTACACTTCAGCCAACAATTCTGCGCCGTGTAATTGGTTTTTCGGGGATGATGGGGGTGACCTGTGGGTGGGGGGGGGCTTGATAAGGGGATGGGTTTGTTTGCAAGTGACGTAACATTGTGTGTAGTAACCAACCCTTAAACCGTACGGAGTAACAGGATAGAAATTACGCAGATTTTACTCAGACGAGCACGCGTTTGGGAGGTTGGGTGTTTTTGGGGTGGGGAGGGGTTTGAATTGGGTGTTTTGGGGGTTGGAAGGGGGTTGAATTGCGTGTTTTTGGGGGGTTGAAACGCGTTTTAGAGTTCACCAAAGTGGAAAAACTAGAGGGATGCGTTCGAGCCGACATCTGTCAAAGACAAACAGAATGCTAGCTATGCTAGGTCGGGCTATAGATAAATGGATTTGTCAGATTTTTGAGAGCTTGTGACGTCACTGGGATAAGAGGAAGAAAGAGGAGAATAGGGAGATGGGGTAGGAAGAGGAGGAGAAGGAGGAGGAGGAGGAGGAGGAGAAGAAGAAGAAGTAGGAATATGAGGAAGTGAAGGTATATGTAGATGATAGAATAAGTATGAGAGAAAATGTGTAGTAGATGAAGAAAAAGTTGTTAGTGGAGTGAGAAGAGGAGAATGAAGAGAAGAATGAGGATGGGATAAGGAGGAGAAAAAGAAATAGAAGAGAGGAAGATGAGGAGGATGAGGAGGTGAAGGTGGATGTAGGCGAAAAAAGTAGATGAAAGTATTATCTGAAGAAGAAGCAAGAAAAAGAGGTGTGAGGGAAGAAACGAAAGTAGAATGAAGAGAAAAATGAGGAGGAGGACAACAAGAAAAAGGAGTAGTAGTAGAGTGGAAAGATGAGTAATATTGGGAGAGTGGAAAGGAGTCAGAGGAGTGAGAATAGGAGAATGAAAAGGAGTAAGAGGAATAAGGACAGGGAAATGAAGAGGATTCAGATTCAATCTCTTTATGCACGTACATTACATAATACAGTAGATCGGTTTGAATCCTATGCTACGAGAATAAAAAATAAGACGAATAACACAATTTGTACAAGATAACTTAGACTATGAAAGCTATGTAAAATGATTCGGATATGGGATTTGATAAGCTAACGGTGATATAAATTTGTGCTGTATCTACATGAAATGGCGAATTTTAGACATTTCAGTCTTGGCGAGGGATGTTGAAAAACGAGGAGTCATTGAAATAAGAATAGGAGAATGAAGAGGAGTCAGAGGTGTAGATGGAAAAAATGTAGAGAAGTGAAAGGTTTAAGGAGAATAAAGAGAAGAAAGAGGAGCAAGAGGAAGGGATGAAAATATTATGTGGAGGAGAAAATAGATAGAAAAGAAGAAGGAGCAGAGGAGGATGAGTAGAAAGAGGGAGAGAAGGATGAGAAAGAGGAGGAGGAGGTGGAGGAGGAGGAGGAGATGGAGGAGGAGTTGTCTAAATGCCAGATGTGATGAGGTGGCGTTCACTGGAGCAGCAATGGAGGACTGGCGTGAGTGCATGTTTTGTTTGGGGGCGGTGGTATGGTATTTTTACAGCTGATGTATTTCAAAAAAATCCCAAATTGATTTCGTGATTTTGGGCTTTGTTTCTCGTTCTTTATAAGGTGTTGATCTGAAATTTCTAATTTTAGCGAGAGGTATTGGGGTTAACTGGTCCAAATTCAAGAGATCTCATGTAAATTTTCCAATTTTTTCAAGAATATAACAATGTTTGAAGGCATGGATCACTCCAATTTTTTATGCAAATGGAAAATCAACTGACCAGTGTGCGTTGCTCTATTCAACTACGTGTTTCTATTGCATCTTAGGAACATGTGCCCCTGCTTACTAAGCTTGTGCCCCTGCGACTTTTGTAGTAACGGAAACGACGCTTAACATAATTATATCTACATATTATATAGTCTGCCCAAGCAAAGAAGACCCTCTGGCAAGATGGGACAATGACTCCAGCTTGGTCAATATTTTTTCAAGAATTATAAATCTGGTCTTAATAGTATATCGAATTGTTTCCTACAATTTGAGATCAAATTGATAATTTTTTGAACAAAAATTAACCGAGTTTGAGTCATTTTCCCATCTTGCCAGAGGGTCTTCTTTGCTTGGACAGACTATACTAAGATTATGCAGTCTCTATATTGAAATTTATTCAATGCTCACAATTGGCAAAATCTATAAAAAATATTTGAATTGGGACATTAATTTGAACCAGAATACAGTTGAGAACCCACCCTTTTGTATAAATTTCTCCAAATCCTCTTCTCTAAAACGAACACTTCGAAATTCTGCAGCAAATTTGTTCAACAACTCAATTTTCACGAAAACCACGCTTATTATGTTAGCGTAGTGCGTCTTTGTGCATGCGTGCGTTGTGTCAGCACAGCTGATAGTGTGCTGCGCCCTATTCAGCATGTCTGCTGATGCGGAAGACCAGACCAGACCACTCTGGGGCGCCGGCTGCTGCCAATCCACCCCTGAAAAGCATCCCCCCGCCCGATGCACCCCTAGAAATCCATCCCCCAGCATTCTCATCCCTTGCAAGTATCACCAGCAGACTACTCGTGTCCTTGAAGTACATGCAAGACATGTGTTGTCTTGTTTTACCGCGGATGATGGATGCTGAGTAGGTTTTGTCATGTATTGATAGATCTGGGATGATTGTGGATCTTTGGTGAATTGATAATTTTTTTTGCTTAACAATTAAGAATCTATTATTTATATGAAAGACAATACTACTCTAAGCATTTAGTGTTATTAGATGCATTAAGCATCTAAGTATTTATTTAGCGTATGGCTTTTAATAGTGAGGAGACCCAAGGGTTGTTCCACTTCGCCAGATAACCTCATTTTCCACAAAATGAGACATGACTTGAGCAGTATTCAGAGAGTAGTAGGAGTAGGTTAGTTTATGATTCATATTGTACTGGTGATGCCCTAATGTAATCATAATTATGATAATCATTATCTATTCAATGATAAAGGAGAGAGCTGAGTGCTACAAGCTAATGCCCTAGAGTGCTCCTCTACCAATTTATGAAAAAATCCAAAACAAGGTTATAATAGATCGAAAAATGATCAATATAATGTATAATATATACATTGAATGAACAAATATAACTCTATCAACAAAAATGAATATGATAGTGAAGATACAATAGTTTCTTTTTTTGATCAAAGCAGCTTTTGATCCTCACTATTTTTTTAATGTTGAAAGTTTTCAAGTTATAGGTCTATGCGGAAAACTAAAAAATGCCAGGTTTTCTGGCTTTCAAAAGTTGTGCCCAGAGAAACGATGTGACAACTTTTCAAATACACATTACTGGGACCCTGATGAACTATTTGAAACAATAAAATCACGTAGACCACCTTTTGAAGGGAAAAATCCTCTAGGTATTGGACAATAGAGAAAATGAAATGGAAAGAATTGAAGTCGATAGAATTCACAAAGAAATAGCACAGCAGAGTTTAAACAAAGAAAAACGAAGCGGGAAGAGGGAAAATTAAGATAAACAAGAAGGAGAAGAAAAAAGAAGAAGAAGAAGAAGAAGAAAAAATAAGAAGAGGAAACGTTACAGTGAGGCGTTGAATATCTGTAGCAACTATTAATAGCGAATCAGTCTCATCAAATTTCCGCAAACAACCAACCGTTAGCGGCCCACACTTTTGCCAGAAGCAGAATTTCCTTTGATCATTCCAACAACATGTGCCGCATAAAAAGAGTAACAAATAGGGATGAGCTACCCCGAAAAAAGCCGCCCGGAAGAAATGATGGAAAACGGCGCGGCCCAAAAAGAAACTAAACTAAATGGAAACGAATGTAACAGAAGAGAAAGCTGAACAAATGTTGAGCGCACGACACAACAAACAAACAAACAACAAACAAATAAATTGAAATAGACAAGTTGGATAAATAAACAGCGACAATAATAAAAAAGGACTGACACGGGAAAAGGCGAGCCGATTTTTTTATTGCTAGAAAATTGCAAAAGAGCTCTCGTGAATGGGGGAGGTGGATTTGGAAAGAGAGTGAGAATTAGACAGAGAGGATGAAAGATAGAAAGAGAGAGTGAGAGAAAGGGAGAAAGAGAGTAAGAGGAAGAGATCGGAATGCCATAGTAAGAGAGAGAAGTGGGAGAGGGAATTTGGATGACGGAGTGGATGAAAAGAAGAAACGAAATAATGGAAACAGAATCAAACTGAGGAAATGAAAAGCTTGGCTTACTTTTGATTGGGTCTTCTGCTAGGGAGTGAGTAGTGTACCATCTGAGTATCTGTATCATGTTAGTTATGTATCTATCTATAATCTCTCTATCGTCAGCTAAACCGATACATTTCGTTTGATTCTATCTGAATGCTGATAGAAAGTTCGCACGCAGTATAAGAGGGTCCACACTCAGGGATATGGTAGTCGAAAGTTTTGTTCCAATTAATTTATATTTTCTGTTTTATGGTATTTGTTATGAATTTTTATTTCTTTTCTATTGATTCGTCTTATTTTTGATACCTATTTCCATTGAGGTCCACAGAAAATAGAATACGTACATGCATTTTTTATAGTAATCATATATTTTCATATAGGATATTAATTATTATCCGTTTCCCGAAAGTTCCTAATGTTTATCATACTAAACAGTTTTTGCTCCTAATACCATTTTCTACTACTGCGACTGGAATTCAGTTCGAAAAGCATGAATAAATTTGGAAGACGACCAACTGGTCATGTCAAAAAATATATATTATGTATTTTATATGGATAAATTAGTCATCACTATAAAACAATTCTCTGTGTTCTCTGTGTTACAGTTCACATTGTATCCGATTGTAAAATACAATATTGTATGTTACAGTTTTATGGGTAAGATACAAATCTTCTCATGATCACACAATAATCAAGTGATCAAGAAACAAGTGAACATAACCTATATTTTTTAAACTTATTCATCTAAATTTGGGAAAAACGTTTTAGACTGTATTGTCTGTGTTTTACCCTTCATTGTAATCTCTGGAAGAAATAAATGAATGAATAAAATAATAATGATTGAAAATATGATTTTTTAGATAAATAACATTAGATACATTGCAGTCACCTCTTTTCTCCTGTACCATATTGTACTTGAAGTATAATTTTCATAAGTCATGACTTCCCCTTTTTGAAACTCGAAAATTATTTTCATTATTTGAGATGAACTCCTCTCTCATTCCGACTTTAGGCTACCTTCATTAAATTCTGATTTTAAATCACTTTACCGCAAAATCATTCACTGCTAATAAAATTGTCGATTACAAGTTTGTTCCCAGATAGAAAAATCAAGTCCCCCAACCCCTAGCCGACCTAATAGCCGTACCCCAAATTACATTGAACCCGCAGTGGCTAAAAGGGCGTTTCAACCAAGAACCTCCCTGGGGACAACTTCCCAGCTCTACATGGGGTGAAGTGGCTCCCCACCCCCCAATCCTCTTTAAGGGGGTAAAACTCACCCCACCCTTCTAAAAACCAACCCCCTCAACACCAAAAACAGTCTAGAAAACTGCGGGATGCCAATCACTGGTATAGTTTCGCATATTAATTACCGCAGCTCTCAAGTGTTTGCCAATTAGAGCAGAACTGATAAAAAATTGGAGACCACTTGATAGTATGTCCAAGCAAAGAAGACACTTTGCCAAGATGGGAAAATTACTTCAGCTCAGTCGATATTCCTTCAAATATTATAAATCAGATCTCAAATTATGGAAAACATTCTGATCTACAATTTGAGACCAAATTCATGGTTGTTGAACCAATGTTGACCGAGCTAGAGTTATTTTCCCATCTTGCCAGAATGTCTTCATTGATTGTACGGACTATACTACTGCCCGCTCTAATTGGAGGGCGGTGTGGCGGTACAAGTGTTGTAATTATTAATTGGGTGTGTGGGCCAATTGCACTGTTTTTATTGGCCGTTATTGAGTTGAGTAATTGTCTTTTATTAGGGGACGATCAAAAGCCGATAGCCTGCATGGGTTCTTTCTTATAGGTATGGTCTTAAATACCTATATACCTAGTATAGTATATACTAGGCCTATATACTTGACCATAGGTCTGGATAGGCACTGGTCGAGCAAAGAATACATTCTGGCATTCAAGTCATCTAAACAAGTAAACTATTCATCAAGTACAGAAAGACCTGGCCTATGGGGAATTTGAACTATATTTTTCAAATCTCAAACCCAACCAATTTAATGAATCTATTTCTAGTCTCAGAATACAATTTTAAAGCCCTGTCTCAATCTGAGTTAATAATAATTCTTGTGAATCCACTCAAGTTTTCAAATTTATCAAATACGTTTTAGGATTTAATTTTAATTTTAAATAATTCTAGTGAATCCCCTCAATTTATCCAATTCATTCAATACGTTTTAATCTGAATTTTAAATAATTCTAGCAAATCCACTTAGGTACATGATATATCTCAGTATAGGCTCTATTGAATACGTTTAAAATCCCATATCAATGCAGTTCAATCCAATCCCATCTGATAAAGTATATAGGAAATTAGGATTAATATCTCCAATGCAATTACCGATCTGCTATCGTCCACTTGGATGACGCCATTGTCGTCCAACAATAACTCTGCGCATTGTCAAAACTGATGCTAAGTCCTTTTCGAATTATGATTGCTGTGTCAAGCCCACCCTTCCACCCCCCTGAACAATCCACCCCGTGGTGTCACCCCAGAAAAAGAGGGGGCGGAAATCTCCAGATCGGGTGTGATACGTTCGGTTGCACATATTGAATGCCCTAACGCGATGACGTATTAACATTATTCGATATAGCTAATCAGCGCATTCAGTTGCTGTTAGGACGTTGTCATGCTTGGGGTTAGACTGCTGGAGAGGGTGTTGTCTAGAAAATTATGTTTGTTGGCGACAGGATGTTTGTGAGAAAGTGAGTGATGTTGGAACACATGCAATCGGTTGTCTAATGAGAGAGGGAAAACATGTTTCTAACTTGTTTGTAACTTGTTTGTAACATGTTCGTAACAAGTCGTTTTGGTTTGTAGTGAATATCTTTGAATCCAAAATAGTTCTATCAAATTAAGATTGAGTGGGTAATTGAGTACAGCATTTGATTACACCTATTGATTCCAGAAATTTGGAATATCACGATTTGAACTCTTAGGTCGATTTTAACTCTTCATTCTGGAATTATAGATTTATTGATGTTGAGTGGTAAAATAATATCAAGTTCCCTATTCTGCACCTTTCTTTCACAGCGGTTAAGAAATGGAGAAGATTTCAAGATTCACTAATCGAGATGGCATAGGCTAAAATAAATTTCCACGGATCAACTTCAATATTAACGCTTTATCCCAAGACCACAATTATGTGTTTTTTCAAAAAAATTGCGACATTTTTTTACAAAAACTGTGACGGCAACTAAACAGCGTCGTTTATATTATTTATTCAACACTTACTATTCTACAGAGTGAAAAAATGTTACAGTGATAAAATTCCAAAGAAAAAGAAGGAATTTCTAAAGTATAAGTGTTGGGGCACCTAATCATCATTCATGAAAGTACAAATATTTTCCTTTTTGTTGTTTACACGTTGAATGATCTTTATTTTTGATTATTCGTACACTTTGCTTATTTCGAGAATCCAAATTATAACAAAATGGACCGAAAAAACTCTTATTACTGTTCGAATTCCAGCAACGACAGATCTTTCAACTCTAGAGAAAAGCAAGTTCGTTCATAAACAGGTCAAAGTTGATATTTGGGAGTTACTAATGAAAGTATGTATTATTTCGAATCAAAAGTGCACAATATATCGTAATTCGAGTCTACATCTAATAACTCTATGAATATTTATAATAACTCTATATAACTCTATGATTCACTGTAGCCTATGTGGGAGCAACAACACTTGCTTATATACCCTTTCAAAATTTCCTCCACTTGTATAGAAGTCTAAGCAAAGAAGACATTCTGGCAAGATTGAAAAATGACTACAGCTCGGTCAATATTGGTACAAAGATTATAAATTTGGTCTCAAATAGTAGATAAGAATGTTTCCAACAATTTGAAACCAAATGTATGATTTTTGAACCAATATCGACCGAGCTTGACTCATTTCCCCATCTTGCCAGAATATCTTCTTTGCTTGGACAGACCAGACCCTTCTAGCTATGCCATTCCAATGATGTAGCACTTTGTTACGTTACGCCAGCTTTGCCTATATGTTACGCACGTTATTAGCAGAGCTATTACGTTATAGACGCATAACGCTAATGGTCTATTGTGCCCGAAAGAGTTACTATGTATGGAAGGGGTGATCGAGTACATCCATCTTTGTGAGAGGGGTGAAATGAATTCGCTTTACACTCTTGAGTTTCGAGATGAGTAACAAGTGAAAATATAAATTATTTTTGGGTTTAGTGGTGTGAAAACGAGTATAGATCATAGAACAAGTGTTGTTTGAATGTTTATTACTGTCGTTATTATTATTCATGCTTCATTTTGTTTCATGCTTCAAATGTGTTTTAGGCCTATCTGGTGTTTTGTTCGAGACTTTGTTGTGAATCTATTTCAAATTCAAAATTTGGATTTTGGTGTAAAAATTGCTGGAAATCTGTGTGAAAAATATCATATAACATATCTTTAATATGTTTGTATAAATTGTAAGAGGAACAGTTTTGGGCTTTGCCTTTTGTACTCTTCTATGTATTATTACTCAGTAAAGATGATTATGATTTTTTCACTGCCCAAATCTATTAGTTTGAAAAAGTAAAATTTATAAATAAATAAATAATAACTTTACTGACTCTTTCCAACTTTATTCCATTGTGGCTTGAAATCTTCAAGTATATTTCTTATATTTTCGAAGATATTGTGTAATCAATTTTGTGTATTGATCCATTTTGTTTCTTATCCTATCAGTGTCCTGATTACTGTTTCTCATCAGACCTGGCAATGTAAGTTATAGCTTGGTAATGGGTAATGGGTGATAGTTATGAGATTGAAAGACTAAGTTTAAAACGTCTATTTTTCCAAGATTTTCAAAAAATAAGGGGGAAGATTCACACGTGAAGCTCAAATTATACACACATTTAACTACTGAAGAAGATAAACTATTGAACTATGAAACATCAATATTCAGAGTTTGTAAGGTTGTTGTGGAACTGAAAAAAGAACCAAAAAGGAATCAAAAACCAATCCAAGCATTGCATCGATGATACTCTACTTATCCTGATTAGTTCATTAATGAGATGTAAACAAGTTGGTCGATCGCATTCTTTCACTTGATTAATTAACTCTTAGCGGAGGTGTCATCCTGACTTCCAGTCAATGAAAGCGGAAAAAGCTGGAAAATCAGGGCTGGGAAAAATAGGAGAAAACCAGCTATTTATCCAGAGGAAAATGAGACGGAAGTGAGATGAGAAGGAAGTGAGAGGAAAAGGAGACGGAAGTAAGAGGGAAATGAGACGGAAGTGAGAGGAGAATGAGACGGAAGTGAGAGGAGAATGAGAGGAATGAGAGAGAGAGGAGAATGAGACGGAAGTGAGAGGAAAATGAGACGGAAGTGAGAGGAAAAGTAGACGGAAGTAAGAGGAAAAGAGTAAAAAAATGCGTGACAAAGCGGAAGCTCACGGACAAGCGTGGAGAAGAAAAATACAAAATGGCGGACAAGGAGGGGACATTTAGGGGCCATCGCACAATCAAAGTCACCGGCTTGGTTTTATTCTATCTCTGTAGCTCTTCAACTTTCTTCTTTTTTTCTACTTCCTTCCAACCTCTTGCACTTTACTTTTTCCTCTTTTTATTCTTCTTCTTCTTCTTCTTCTTCTTCTTCTTCTTCTTCTTCTTCTTCTTCTTCTTCTTCTTCTCCTCCTCCTTCTTATTTTTCTTCTTCTTCATTTACTCCTTGTCCTTCCTTTCTCTTCTCCCAGACCTATTTCATCCACCATCGAAGCTTTCAACTGTGAGGTTTGCGAAGCGGTGAAGGTTTTCTCATTCCAAGTTGTAACAATATATTAATTTATATTTGACTTGTAACAATATATTGTTACTTTGCTTAGTTGCTTTGTTTTAATCCCTTCTAAGGCTTTCTATTCTTCTCCTCTTATAATTTTCTCATTTCATTACAGCTTTCTTTTAAGTCATTTTTTTAGCTTTGCATATTACTTCTTTCGCATTCAACACTGAGTCATTGTATTAATCTATTGCATTGTAGCCTATTCATCTATTTCCTTCCCTACAATACATCCTAACACAGTTTATTTTTATCTTCTTCTGTCCACCTAATTCCACTCCAAATATTATAAATCAATATTATATATAAATTCATTTAACTTATCCTAGACGAAATATTATAGATAATATAATAAGTATGAATTAATATTGAGATATTTTTCATCACTTACCATTCTTCAACTCTTCTATTTTTTCTTTCCATTCATTAAATTCTGTCTTCTAAATTTTTTCCCTCGCAAACAACCTTTGTTCAAACACAGTATCACGTTTTTCATTTTTCCTTATCTACTCCTTACTACCCAACCCATCATTCTATAGTTTCTGTTTCCCTTCTTCTGTCCATCCAATTCCACTTCCACATGTTCTTTCTTTACTTCCTATTTTTCAACTTTTCCTTCCACTCACTACTATTCCCTCTCAACACCGGTTCTAGTATAGTTTCATCAAGCAAAGAAGACATCCTGGCAAGATGGGAAAATGTCTCCAGCTCGATCAATATTGGTTCAAAAATTATAAATAAGGTCTCAAGTTGTGGAGCAGAATGTTCCCTACAATTTTTAGACCAACTTTACAATCTTTGAACTAATATTGACCGAGCTGGAGTCATTTTCCCATCTTACCAGAATGTATTCGCTCTACCAGACTATACTATAATCAGTGTTGAAGAGAATTTGTGGGAAGTGGAAGGAAGAGTCAATGAATGGGAAGTGAATAAAAAGTTTTGAAAGAGGAATTGGATGGACGGAAGAAGAGAAAGGGAGACTAAACGAGGATTTATTGGTGAGAAAGAAATTTAATTTAATTCTGTTTAAAAAAGTTTTTTTTGGAAATTATCCTACTCAACTATGGGAAACCAATGTGCTAGAGTAGCTGGAAACGAATGAGGATAAATCTTCCCAAAATGTCTTCTTTTCTCGACCAGAGAATGTTATAGTCTGTCCAAGTAAAGAAGACATTCTGGCAAGATGGGAAAATGTCTCCAGATCGATCAATATTGGTTTAAAACTATAAATTTGGCTTCAATTTGTGGAGCAGAATGTTCTCCACAATTTGAGACCAACTTTACAATTTTTGAACCAATATTAATCGAGCTGGAGTCATTCACCATCTTGCCAGAATGTCTTCTTTGCTTGGACAGACTACTATTCCAGAAACAGCAGGACCGGAAAGCACAAAACCAGATCCGAAACCCTTCTTTGGAAAAGTCGTCCTTGCCTGGAAAATGAGGGGGAATTTCTTACTTGCCTCACTTCCGCCCCTCAGTGACGTCATCCCTCAAAGATAGTGAGTGAGTGAGGGACTACCTCACGGCGCAGCTCCCGCCCTCCTCAGAAGGTGTTGCAAGCCTATTGGACCGTACAGAGCATCTCGCTACCACGCGTATTCTCTTCTTATTCCTTTTCTCTCTTTCTCTCTCACTCTTCCAATCTTTCCCCCCTCCGCTCTCTGTCTACCCCCTTCCCCTTGTTATTCCTCTAAACCTGAGCGATATTGTTGGGAGAGAGAGCCGTAGCTCTATAGTCTGTTCAAGCAAAGAAGATACTCCGGCAAGATGGGAAAATGACTGCAGCTCAGTCAATATTCGTTCAAAAATTATGAATTTGATATCAAATTGTAGAACAGAATGTTTTCTACAATTTTAGACCAAATTTATGATTTTTGAACCAATATTGACTGAGCTGGAGTCATTTTTCCAACTTGCCAGAAGGTCTTCTTCGCTTGGATAGACTAAACCTCACCCTCTCACAGCAGCGAGACGTGGAAACTCCTCTAACTGGAAACCTATCGATTTTCTCCCAAAATGAGATTTTTCCTCCGCTATTTGCCGGAGTTGAGGGAGTTTTTCCGCGTGTGTCTTCCCCTCCTCTTTCTCCTCTTGTCCTCTCCTCTTCCTCCTCCTCCTCCTCCTCCTCCTCCTCGAAAGCCAGCCAGAATTTCCACATGTATGTATTGGATTTTGCTGCTATGTACAATTTTCCACTTTTTTGGATGCATGTATAGGAAGTATTCCTGAATATTGACGTATTTATCATATATTTATATATCTATCTGACTTGTATGTATTATAAAAATATATTCGTTACCAGAAGAAATACTGTACAATTGTATGGTTATAATAGCCACCTATTTGATCAATTTAACAAGATTATAATGTATGTTAAATGAATTCATTATAAGAAGAAATACAATTGTATGGTTATCTATGTTCATATCTATTATATATCAATGGAATGGTCGATGATTATCTATTGGTTTGAAGTTTCACTACATGATACATTAATTTGAACTTTTATTATGAATTGGTTTAGGAACAGTTTTGGGCATTATGCCTATTGTACTAACCTTTGTAACTATTGATTGATTGAATAAATGAATAAATATATGAGACACATCTCAATGGAGAACGGTTCCTTTTTTGTATCCATTTAGGGAATTTGATACGAATCATATAACTAAATACAAAGATAAATGCAGTTCTAATTTGCTACACGGTTCATTTTTCACTCTCACGAACAAAAATCTACAATCAGTTTCAACTTTTTCTTCATATTACCGTAGATATAGTAAACCTAGAGATCAAGTAGTAAATAGGCTACTTAAAGTAGTTCTATTACAATACTAGCTCAACCTAGTCTATATAAGGTATGATGAATATAATATATTATAAAGTATTCCAGTTGCATATACTCTATACAAATACAACTCCATCCAAAGCATATACTCATACATTATTATACTTATATTTGTACATAGCCTATATCTAATACATCTCGTTCGTTTCCGTATAAAAATGGACGTAGGTTTTATCACATACCAATTTGTATACATACATAGGTATTCATGTGGGGGTAATCTATCTGTTAGATATCCTATATATAGAGATGTATAATTGTATATAGCTCTAATTTGCTGCATATAACGTTTCTCACTCATATTTGAATCTACATGAATCAGGTCCACGAGAATATAGCTTTATATTTACGAGGTTGGATATATAGGTACATAGGTAGGTTGCATATACATATCCATGGAAAGCGTTTCACATGTATATAGAAGTAATTTGTTCGATTTTCGCCCCGCTTCAGTGAGTTATTTCACCTGGAAATTTTCGTTTCCTCATCGCCGAGAGATTTTATGAAATACATCAACAATCGCTGCTCCCCTGTCGATAGACTGAGGCCAATATTTTGAGGAACTGCGGGCTATTTGTTTTGAATTTCACGCTGGAACGGCGGATTTTGTGTCGATAATACGTATGGCTTTATGAGCTGATTGCAGAGGGATGGCAGTTATTAATCTATCTAGTTATTGTATGTTCTTTGTTCTTATGTGACTTACTTTTCAAATCATCTCTCACTGTACTTCGCCCACAAAACGTTTGTAAAATATTTACAAAGTGTAAATAAAGGCATTTATCCATCCATCTATCTATCTATCTATCTATCTATCTATCTATCTATCTATCTATCTACTTTGTACAAGTACATGTAGTCTTCATCTTCATTCAATATCAATTAGTTTCCTAAGGATTCGAAAAATTTTCATCAATACTTATAAATCATATTTGCTACACCACTATCAGCAGTAATTGATAATAATATTGTTGATGATTAAAAATCGAAGTCAAATGATTTTTTAGTATATTTCAGTGCTTTAATAAAAAATACCAAAGGTACTGTGATTTTAAAATTCATCCATTTACATACATTGATAAAAATTATGAATAAAAAATTGTCCTTGGTAAAAATGAAACATTGATAAGTGTGTATCATCCAAAACCGGTATTACGGTGAATCTGTGGTTATGACAAAGACAATTTCTAGTATTTTTATAACGAAATTGATGTGATAATAGCCTAATAATTCTTGTGATGCACCCAAAACCATCAGTATCTCCAAAAACTGCCTTGTTATTATAACAATACACAAGGCAAGCGTCCACATTATTTGGGGTCCACTTTCGCCGAGCACCGACTGTACACAGTGTGTATCCATCCAGCCCTCTTATCATCCCTTACAATCTATAATGCTCACCAATCCAGAAGTTTCAGTCGCCATCTTTTCAGTCCAACCCCTCACGCTTTTCGGGGGGTGAAACAAGCTCACCACCCTCTCACCAAAACCTCTCGGTACCTCTCCCTCACTCACTCACTCTTCCTCTCACCCTAAACACCCGCACCCGTGCGCCCAACCACGGGCAAAATTCCCTAGCACGCTTTCCTGTGTGCTCCTGTCACAACCAATTCACTCCCCCCCCCCCCGCAACTCACGCCCCCCAAGCAAGCTTTGGTTGCAATCTCGTTTCCATTTGCGTCCGTAAACTTGACTGGGATGTTTTTGTCAATTTGGCAGAGATAGTATTCGAGAGATTGTTGGATGACTATTTTCTGATGTTGATGTATGAGTGATGATTGATTTCTGTTTGCGATTGAGGAGGCTGCTTTACAATGGAAGAATATTGAAGACAATCTCAAATCATGTATATTAGAATATTAAGTGTCATGTTGATATTAATCATGTATATAGGAATATTTAAGCACTGGCGGCTCGTGCCCACGAAACAGGTGAAGTGCTGTACAGTAAACGATACGAGCACTCCACCTGTTTCGTGGGCATGAGCCGCCAGTGTATTTAAGTACCATTGAAACAAGTGAGTCCAGTCAACAGATAACGCAGAAAAATCATCACGATTTATATGATCTTCACAATTAAATCTAATAGACAATGGTCATTTAATGTTCATATCAGAGATAGCGTGCTTGAATTATAAGGTTGATTTGAATGTAAGTGAATATTTTACGTTTTTTATAGGAAAACGATTAACACATTAATAATTAAATTTAAAAAATTAAACAACCATTTTTATCCAATTGGAGTTCAATTTGAAATGTAATTTTCATTTACTGTACTTACAATAATTGAAGAATGAACGATATTTTGATTTGATTTAACATGATCCAATCAACGATTAACTTTTCAGTTCAATAAAATACTTTGTAAAATGTCCCAGATTAGTCAAGGTTTGTTACAGTAACCCACATTGGAACCAAGTGCCATGAAGCATGATCCTATTGAAGGTCACATACTTGGCACGAGTATGAAGAAGTATGATGGAGTTATCACTTGACATTGGTTAACGAGTTTATATTGTTTCCCCTTAATTAGAGACCAAGCAACGCGAGTGTCAAGTATTAGACACTTGAACACGTTTATAGCTGTCGGCAATTTTATTATGAAGGATTTTCACGGTGTTTTCCGCTAGTCGCCTTATTACAAGGGATGGTTTTTTCTCTGGTTATCATTCTTTTTTTTGGGGCAGATTGTTTATCCAGCAGCTTGTTTCATGGAAACTTCTAATTTATTCAAAGTCTACATTGAATGGAAAGATAAAATATTGTCAAATCACATATTTATTCAATCGAAACAACGGTGTAGTAACTGAAACCGGTATCTCGATTTTGAATAAATCTGCGGTTTGACAATATCTTGTCTTTTCATTTAATTCGGATAACTACCTCAATATCACTATCATAACTACTTAACAAGTTTTTATTCTATGATTTCAAGTCAAACTACTTCTCATGAACTTTTTAGTTATGCATTATATTACATAAAAAATTAAAATAATTGAACAAGGACTTTCTTACATCATGTGTCAGGCGAAGTTTGATAAATTTTTGGGAAAACAAATTTGAAAACAGAGGAATACTAGTAACAATCGATCACAAACAAAGAAGTAATTATAAAACTTGAATGAGAAGTTGGTTATTTACAATTATTATTTTTGCAAAATTAGTGTAAGGTAGCTCAGTTATATCATGAAAGAATCGATCTAAGTTCGACTCTTATAAAATTTAAAAGAAATGGAATTTCTAGAAAGAGAAAGTGAAACTGTAAAAAGGGAACATAATAAAGCTGGTAGAAACGTCCCAATCAACAAAAGAGCTAGAAATCATTCTTTGAAAAGCTGAGCAGTAGGATAATTGACGCGGGTCTTTCCAAGTAGCCTACTAATTGAACACCAAATGTCTTCAGTCAGCTGTGTAAGAGAGGGCCGGCTGCGCCCTAACTTTGCCCTTCTAGTTAATTCTAATTCTTATTCTGTGTTAGCTTAACGGTTATCCAGATCTCTATGTTTACCAAGTCTTTCATTTTTTCTTGAGCTTCAACCCTTAGTAATCCACCCTCTAGTGAGTCACACACATATAGTCTGTCCAAGCAGAGAAGACATTCTGGCAAGATGGGAAAATGACTCCAACTCTGTCTATATTGGTTAAAAAATTATAAATTTTGTCTCAAATTGTAGGAAACATTATGATCTACAATTTGAGTTCAAATTCATAATTTTTGAACCAATATTGACCGAACTGGAGTCATTTCCCCATCCTGCCAGAATGTCTTCTTTCCTTGGACAGACTAAAAGTTCATGAATATTCTAAAAAGACGCCCAATATCCACCCTGTACAGGAGCACTGTGTAAATACGAGACAAAGAACTGAATTTTGGTTAGGGGTAGTTTGGGGTATGTCTCATTTGGACATTTAAGGGTGGTTTTTGTAGTTAAAAAGACGCGGCGCAAAGATGGTCTGTAATTTGGACGGGAGAATTGTCGTTATTATTCCCAAATTGGGGGGTAGGTCAGTGTGGTGAACACAGTGGATACGCCTTCTCGGTCAAGATGATACATATTCAAGACTTACGTTGCATAGGGAGGAATTGAGTATCCTTAGTTCTACCTTCCTTCATTATCATGACTTGTGTTAAATTCTCTTAGAGATCAGGAGATGTGGGAAGTACAGCAGGCCTACTTCTAATTTCCGTAGTACGCATTGTTTTATCACAAGATATTCACTTTATCATCATTATTATTCAGCCTATTTTTAATTCAGATTATCTCTATATTTATTCTGGTTTGAGAACCTATTAGCTATTCTAATTACAGCCTCAATCAATTTCAAACTCTCTTTGTACTAAATAAAAATACTAGATTATGTCAAACTACAGATTTATTGAAAATCAAGATACCGGTTTCGGTTGCTACACCATTATTAATCTCTGGTAAAGTTAAGTGAATAGCAACCAAAACCGGTATCTCGATTGACAATATCTACTTTCTCAAAAATTAATAATCACCACATCATATTCTTGATGTATTAATAAAATCAGCTGTACAACTGATAATTTGAACGACTAATAGAAGATAACAAACTATGAAATAACAAACTCATTGATATGATGTAAATAAAACCTTTATTAGACAACTAAACTAATTGAGGTCTCTCATTTCAATTCTCAGCTACTCAAAAAGTCTCTTCGTACTGGTTGATGCTTTACCTTCTTTTCTTTTTTATTACAGTATAATAGTCCACTAACGGAACTATTTGGATTGGACTAATTATTCTTGTGACGAAATCAAAAAATTGAAAAAGATTTGGGCAATTACCTGTTTTAGCAAAGATTATACAGGAGATTTATAAATTGAAGCAGTTCAAATACTTCATACCAATTTCATATTAGAGAATATAGAGAGTTTTTAGAGTATAGTTTTTATGGTTAAGAGTTTTTAGAATATAGAGAATTTTTATATAGAGAATATTGCACAATGGAATAACATAGTCTGTTTCAAGTCATTACATCGAAAATTTTAATCCTTTTTTACTAGAAATTATAACTAAATTGGTATATCCAATTCCTTTTGTTCCAAGACTTAAACTTTGGTCTCCATTTTCCAGATTTTTCATGCCTACCGCAGTTGTTGAACTCAAATTCTTCCACTGAAAATTGCATCCCTCATTGTGACACATATGATACCCAGGGGATTTTATAACAGCTACCTGCATTGGCTAGGTATTGATGTCTTATCGTTTAGTGGGGACTTAATAAGGCTCGCACGCCTAAGCCTATTCACTGAATAAGTTGAGAGGCTTCGCATGTATAAACAGGCTTGACACAACATGGGTAAACCTACCCCCCTCACCCCTCCCGTACACGAACCCCCAACAGGGAAAAGCATACCTATATACACTCTCACACGCATACTCACGTAGCATATAATTAGATGCGTTCTTCCACACATTATATCACAGATAAGAGAAATTTCAAGTTGAGGTATATTTGGTTAGTTCATGTATGGTCAACTCATTAGTTTACTCATATTTCTTGTGTGGTTAGTAAATTGGTGGTCAGTGCGTTTTACAAAGGTCTAAAAGCATCCAAGAGAGATTTTAAATATTGATAAAGTTTGTATTCAAAGGACCGATTTTTTCAATGGTTTTGTTTGAGGGAAACCAGGTCCTAAAAAGGTTCCTGAAAAGACAGATATCATTCTCTTGACCTACTTGAGAAGTGAAGATTCTACCACATTATTCAGAAAAATGTACTTCTAATCTATTGGAAATACGACTCAAGAATCAAACAAAGTATTCGAAACATAACATGTTTTTTGTTATGAATAGATAGATTTTCCATTAGGCTACTTATTGATAGTGTTGATAATCGTAGAGACCTTCCTTCCCAAAACAATCGAGAAATTAAGTAAAAATTATAACATTCAAATTTCAAGCAAGCATTGCATAAATTGAGTTAAACATCACAAAAATGAAAAATTATATAGATTTGATACGAGTAATAGAATTTCTTCCCTCTATTATTATTATAACATTAATAAACTTATTAGCTATTCCATCTGAACTTAAATTCATAAATTGATAAGCATAAGATCATTACAAATGGGATGGAATCAAAGGAAATTATTTTGGCTTTACATAAACACTTCCAGATTCAGAATTTATTATTAAGGATATTACTTCCGGATTGACTTTCATAGATTGGTAAACTTAAGCAAAAACTAAAATTTTGAATATAACTGGAAATGTTGCACTTTATTTTTATTTAACTGAATTTAGATATTTGAAAAGTTTTTGTGCAATGTCCTGTTGTTAACTCCATTAATACTGTATTATGTAGTACAGGAATAAGTGAATAAATAGCTTATCATGCACAAATGATTCTTAAACATTGCAAAATACAAGAAGTGAATTAAATGGATAAATGTGGTATGTGGTACTCACACTGGGAATATTATCGTTGGTGCAAACTCCTTCCGATAAGAGGCGATCTCTTATCTCCCAGGCAAAGATGGACGGACATTCTCGCTTGTAGTCGGCGATTTTTTTGACCACGCCGTTGGTGGCCACTCGTGGTTTCGAGCCACCGATCGCTCGTGGCTTGATTGAGCCGGTCTCGTAGTACCTGCCGAACAATACAGATTGATTAATGGCAATGCTTGTTGTTCTCCACAAGTGAAAATCATTGCATTCACTGCAATCACTTACAAAATTTTGAACAAAATTAAAATTGAAATTCACTCCTCAAATTTCATCATCAAAAAATTCAAAATAATGATCGCTGGGTACGAAGGCTTCGTGAGAAGTACATGAGGAGTTAGTGAAAATTATGTATTTTTCTATTTGATCTTGCATGAAGATGAATTAGGCTACTTCGATTACTTTGAGTCAACGGGAAATTCTTTGACGCCTTTTTTTATCTTGAACGATTTCTAAGGCTAAAATCATCAAAATTTTCTTCTGTTTTGTAATATAACTGTATGATCAAACTACTGTAAGCCTATTAGAAAATTTCTAATTACCGTATTAGAAAATAGTTACAGTAATGATCAATGATTGTTGTAAGCATTGAAAAGTAATAATAGGGCATAATGTTTCGTTTCCAATATATGTTTTGGAGTGGAAAAATCTTCGGAATCAACAGAAATGCTGACATGACGTAAATATTTTTCAAAATTGTCTTTCAATTTGTCAAGGCTATGCACTTTTTCTTTTTCATTATCTTTTTCATTTAATGTGTAAAAAAATAAATATCGGAGTTCGATCCCACTATACCCTATTCACGATGACTTGAGACGTAATAAACAAACCTTTTGCGTGTGTGTGCGTGTAATGGTAGGTCTTATTCTATGCGAAACGGTCGGCCACAGTCCAACAGCTGTAGCCAATCACAGCTCAAGACAAGAGTCTAATATCCACAAGACAAGTCGGACTGTAGCCAATCACAGCTCCAGACTCAGTTGTTCGATTGCAGCCGACTGTTTCGCATAGAAGAAGACCTACCATTACACGAACACACACGCAAAATGTTTGTTTATTTCGTCTCAAGTGATCTTGAATAGACTATAGACGTCAAACCTGCAATCATACGATAGTAGAAATACGAAAAAGTCAATATAGTGAGTACTAATTAATATATAGGATAAAATATGCAGAGTAGTTTTGCCTCACCTGCCCAAAATCTTCGACACACATCCGTTGGACACCTGCAGTATGCGCGATATATCGCAGGGTCTAGCGCCAGAGTGTGCCAGCTCGACAATTTTCTGTCGGGTGCTGTCGGGCAGCGGCCGGCCGTTGACGTAGACGCCACCCAGCTGATTGATGCCCGAGTGACCAGCTGTCGAGCAGCCGAACAGCGAGCTCTGTGCAGCCATCGCAGCCTGTGCGCCGCTGCAGTGGTCATCCTCTGTGGAAGAAAGAGAGAGTAGATGGTTAGAGAAAGAGTCGGAAAGGATCAGAGAAGAAACAGTTGAATAACAGTAATTTAAAAAAATATAAACACTTTTTCAAATGCACTAAAAAAATAATATGAAATTCTAAAATTTTGAACGAAATCACCCATAATGGAGTCCTAGAATACAGATACTTTGGAGTTGAAAGGCAAAAAATTAAAAGTCCATACTTATTCTGTGTGCATCTGATAACCACATATGCTTTTGCATGAACACATCAAAATTGTCTCACTTCAAATTCTATTTATTTAATTAAAAAACTGATTAACACCGAATTCAATGTAACGTTGCTGAAATTGTAGTGTGGGAAGGTACCAATCAACTAGTGAAAACCAGAACTCTCTATGTGGCCTATAAGCCAAGATATAATCGAAAATATAAGGCGTATTACAGATTCCTCGCTAGACAGAGTAACTAGATAAAAAGTGTATAAAAATAGAACACATAAGAAAAAATTTGAAAATTGCAAAAGACTGGTTTTTGAAATGTGCGTTATTTTGTTCATTTTGTGGAAGGAAGAGAGAAAGGATTCTTAGAGAAAGTTTTGAAAAGGATGAAAGAAGAAAGTGTTAACAGTTGAAAGATAGAACACATCAGAGAAATTTTGAAAATTGCAAAACACCAATTTTTAAAATATGCGATATTATGTCTATTTTGTGTCCTTTTGACCGTGATTTCTTAGAAGATCTACACAATCGTAATCAATTTCTCTAATTCCATAATCCACAACATCTATCAATCATAAATACACGTTTATGATTGAATATCAATCAATCATCAATATTTATTTAAATTACATTCATGTGAGTGCAACAGGTTATAACCCTTGATTGTTGAAAAGCATATTTTCCGTGATGGATTCTAGCAGAAACCTTTTAATTTGAAAAAATCCAGCTGGTCTCATTGAATTTTTCAGATGATTCTACTTAGGAAATGAGTAGGTACTTTTGTAGCTACTGAGTTTTTGAAAAATTATAAAATTAGATCATTTCACTCATCAAGCCTTATAATATACAAAGGTTTTTAAGAGAGAAATTGATTGTTCAATTAAGTGCCTTTATCTAGGGCGAAGTTAGAACTATTAATCTTCTCTACCACAAAGCGAGAAGGAGAGAGAGAATAGCAGGTAAAGAGAAAGAGAGAGAGAGAGAAAGATGAAGAGAGTGAGGAGAGATTAAGAGAGAGAGAGTATGAATATGAATCGCAAGGATTGTAAAGGAGTCATAACTTCCTCTTCAACTGATCATTTCTTTATTTTGACTTTTCCATTGTTCTTATTTGTTTGCCTCTGATCGTGTAGTGTTACTGTCAAGTTATCGAAATGAACATGTCACTTTGCAATAGCTCAATAAAAAATTCAGCGTATCATAGTTCTCAAATCAACATTACAATAGCCGCGTGTGCTATAGTCCGTCCAAGCGAAGAAGACATTCTGGCGAGATGTGAAAATGACTCCAGCTCGGTCAATATTGGTTCAATATTTACAAATCTGGTCTCAAATTGTAGAGCAGAATGTTTTCTACAATTTGAGATCAAATTTTTAATTTTTGAACAAATATTGATTGAGCTGGAGTTATTTTCCCATCTTGTCAAAGAGTCTTCCCTGCTTGGACAGACTGTACAATGGCCGCGTGTGCTATTGACACGCTGTAATCGTTTCATAAAGCATCGAACGTCGTCGCAATAAAAGCGCGATAAAGAAATGGGTTCCCGACGATAATAAACAAACAACAATCAGTGGGAACTAGTGTGCTGTAATGATACTTAGGGGAGGGTGAGAGATTGGGTGATTGGTGTTGGGTGGGAGAGGAGGTGTTATTGAAGAGGAGGAGGAGGAGGAGGATGAGGAGGAGGAGGAGGAGGAGGAGGAGGAGGAGGAGGAGGAGGAGGAGGAGGAGGAGGAGGAGGAGGAGGAGGAGGAGGAGGAGGAGGTGGAAGAGGAGTTGAAGAAAAATAGGAGAGAAGAGGAGGAGATGATGAGAAACGAAAAGATTGTATAGGAGAGAAGAAATAGTTGAAGAAATGGAAGGAAAGGCTAATGTTAGTGATGGTGAGAAGATGGTAAAAGAAGGTAGAGGAGCTGAGGAAGAAAGATATTATGATAAAGGAGAGAAGAAATGGTTGAAGAGATGGAAGGAGAGAGAGGTGGTATAGATAGTGAGAAGATGATTAAGCAAAAAAACAAAAATGGAAAGAAAATGATAAAGTACAGATAAGGGAAGAGAATAGCAAGAAATAGGTGAGAACAGAATGGAATGATGGGCAAGGATGATTGTGGGGAGAATATTGTAAAAAAAGGAAAAAAGAGTGAATTAAATTAAAGGAAATGGGAAATAACAGCAAGAATTTACAGCTGTAAGTATCATAGATAATGGATAATCTAAGGATGGGAAAAAGGATGAGAATATGTGAATAGGGGTAGATCAAGAGAGTACATTTGGAAGAATAAGAAGAAGAAGAAAACATCAGAGAGAGGATATGATAGAGAACAAGTGCAAATTAAAGTAGGCTACAGAGAATGAATAAGGAAAGCATATGGAGCGAAATTTGAAGAAGAAGAAGAATTAAGAAGAAGAAGGAGGACGAAGAAGAAGAAGAAATCAGCAAGCATGGAATATGATAACGAAGGAGTGCATGTTAAAGTAGTCAAGAAGAAATTTATTAAGGGAAGCATAAGAAAAATTCTGAATTCTGATGAGAAAATTACGAAAAATGGAAAACAAGAAATAAATGAGATGAAGGTGGAGAAGAAGTACGAGTATGTAGAAGAAGAAGAAGAAGAAGAAGAAGAAGAAGAAGAAGAAGAAGAAGAAGAAGAAGAAGAAGAAGAAGAAGAAGAAGAAGAAGAAGAAGAAGAAGAAGAAGAAGTACTGTAGAAGTGTGATGAGAAGAATAATTATTGAGAAAGAGGGTTGGATGGAGTGAGTATCGATTACAAGGCATGGCACGTGTGTTCACACGCTGAATGGAGGAGAGGGAGGGGAGGGTTTATCCGAATTGGTATCCGGTTATATGGCTCGTTTCGTCTCGGATAGATCTATGTATGCCCCACACACTGAAACTAGCACACTGTACTAGCAATTGGCTTCTGAAAGTATCATGGTTATTGAAAAGATTCTAATCATCTAAACAGTGTTGTAAACACTATAGATACTTTGGAAGATTATGTACTGTTCAAATATTATGCTTTGTTTACACTTCACCAATAATAAATGTGACTACTTCAGAAATCTCTAGTAGACTCAAATTAGGAGAAACCACAATGAGGGTATACTGTATCGCGATGCTATTTTTCTGAGAGTGATGTCCACATGAGCTCTGAGGCTTGTGCGTGGATAATTAGAGGATAAAACACATAAGTCTGTGTTTTTAACCAATAAGTTATTAGTGTCTGTTGAATAAATAGATTTGTATTTGTAAATAATGACAAAAGATGACGACTACAACGGTATAATTTGTATTCAACCAAATTAATAATTGGAGAATTGTGAGAATCAATTGAATAGTGACCATCAATTCACTAGGGATGCTATCTATAATAATTTTTCCCATTACAGTACATTATTATTTCCTCGAAAAGACTGAAAAGGAAGAAGAAGACTACAGATCTCGTGTCGTTAAGTGTGAAGTCAGAATTTATAAACGTGTATGATAAGTTATCATTGATATCGTATGAATAAAGTGTAATGACGTTTAATAACGTTTATGATAAAGTGTACGTTCAAGAGTATTGCTCAATCACAGTTGCAAACGATGCAAGTCAATGGAAACCTTTTATAGTGTGAAATTCCTTATTAAAACATATTGGAACTGAACTGTTCAACAGCCAAATGCTATATTATTGTAGTGAAAACTGAACTTTAAAACTTAGGGCTATTTAAAATAATTGAAAAATAAATGAAAATCAAACACCCTTTTAAAAAACTTTAAAATTATTAAAACACAGACATGTTTCGGCACATTAGGCTATTATCAATTTGAATAAAATAATAATGAAATTATATGATATTATTTAGACTTATATTTTTAATTTTTAATCTTGTTTACTCATTTCATTATTATTTTATCCACATTGATAATGGCCTAATGTACCGAAACATGTCTGTGTTTTAATAATTTTAAGGTTTTTTAAAAAGGTGTTTGATTTTCATTTATTTTTCAATTATTGTAGTGAAAATTCTTTTTTTTATAAAAGAGTTCTCAAATTTATGGTGATATTTAAATTCCCATCCACTGCTAATCAATAGCTTACATTCTGTAACTATATCGACTTGACTGCATTTCAAAGCTATAGCTTTTATATCTATAGAATAGGCTACTTTACAAACATCTATAGGATACACCATACTGGGTGTTCATTTACCAGCTACTTAAATACGCTACTACTGTTGTAGGCCTACTGGGGTTATAGAGAGGGCATTTGTAGGCATTCGCATTGTGGAAGGCCCTCAGCTAACATAAACGACTCCTTCACTTCCGTTTTCGATCCTCTTTCTCGCACTCTCTCTCTCACTCTCTCTCTCTCTCTCTCTCTCTCTTTTCCCTGTTCGTCAATCTGACCCCAAATAACAAAACAGGGATGGAACTACATTTCATTAATCCGGGATCAAAGGGATTTTCGTGATGGAATGGGGAGGGAGGGGAATTGCCTGAGTTGATGGAGACTTTCCAACTTATCTGAATTTGTTTGGCTCTCAATTGAAGGGATGTCAATGATGGAATTGGTGTAGAAGGTTGAGTGGAGATTAGGTGAAGTACCTCACTATTGCATGTTTTTGTTAGAATTTAAATGTTTTTAGAAAACGTATTATGAATATAGTATAGGATGGGTAACGGATTTTGGGTAAATTTAAGGTAAGGAGAAACTTCAGAAAAGAAGTTGCAGGATTGTAGGAAAATGGTTACTTTGAGGGGTGAAATGTTGATGAAGAAAAGAGATAGGTAAGAAAGAAGAAAGAAAGAAATGGATGAGAGGGAGGAAGAAAAAAATAAGGATGGGATGTTATTATATTGATGAAGGAAAATATAATTATAATGATAGTTTGAAATTGAAAGCTAATTGTAAGTTAATCAAAGTCAACGTAACACCATTCTATTTAGAAACAGAGCATTTTCCAGATTTTTTCAACAAATTGAGCCTCATGTTTCACTAATAAAATATTTTCATTTTGTCAAATTATTAAAAAATGAACGAACAGTTTCTCAAGCTAATGTGTATAGTCTATTACGGTTATGATAAATAAAAATTGATACCCCATGAGAAATAAAAAAAATAAGATTTGATATTTTGGGAATGTAATCCGGTACAATAATCACCACCATTCCATCTCACTATACGTCAAATCTGTTGAAACAGTAAAAACTGTAGAAAAGTAGAATATTCTTTCACTATGTACGAGAACAAAACTTCAATGAGCTATTAAAAACTCAAATATAAAAGAATTTTTGAAACGTATTTAAACTATTCTATCTTTCAATGGGATAATTTATTGATAAATTTAACCACACAGTCTTCCGTAAACTGCTAATTTTGCCCGACGCATCACAACTTCATTCAGAGTTTTGAAAATACCTCAACAACATCCCCTCACACAACACGTGACACATTATTATTCAGCAGCCATTCCACCACAGACAGGCGCATGTCCAAAAATACCGTTCATCCCCCTTTTACAATTCCTCCTCACCCCCTCATAAAAGGGGGAATTTCACCCCCTTTTACAATTTCCCTCCTACCATACTTCTCCCTTCCCTAACAACAGGGGGAAATCCCCCCTCTTACAATTTGCCTCTCGCACCCAACAAAAAAGGGGGGAAATGCACCCCCTTCCACACGGAACGAAGAAGCGTTGCTATAGTTTGTCCAAACAAAGAAGACATTCTGGCAAGATGAAAAAATTACTCCAGCTCGGTCAATATTGATTCAAAAATTATAAATTTAGTTTCAAACTCTAGACAACATTCTGCTCTACAATTTAAGACCAGAATTATAATTTTTGAACCATTATTAACCGAGCTGTAGTCATTTTCCCATCTTGCCAGAAAGTCTTCTTTGCTTGGACAGACTATACGATTCCCCCTTCCATACCTAGCGAAGAAGCGTCGTTATCTTTTAGCGCATGCGCGTCGCACAATAAAACGCCAGTCTGGTTATAGCAATGGAAATGGTACGCGCGTTTCCATGTGGCTCCAGTTGTCATGGTTACCGGGCGTGATTTCCACGCCGGCCGCCAGGTGGCGTTGTTGTCGATCCATACGTGATTTTCCCGCGTCGCAGTTGAGGTATTCCCGCCTGATATTGTTTGGCATTGTTGTGATGGGTTTCTAGAAAGCATTGACACTCCTGTATCTTCCTTATTATTTTCCTTTAATAGTGTTTTTCTTGTTATGATGTGTTGAACTTCCTCGCTCTCAGTCTGTCTTTCCTTCTTAGTCAGTTTCAAATCTTCAGGTTTCTTGTTTGCTTGTTTTGATCCACATTCGTAGTGCATTACACCAGAAGAAAACGTGACATAGCGTCTATGCGTTTTTACAAACAATTTATTAAACCTCTTAACTAAAATCTCATGCCCCTTATACTATGACTTCTTATCCTAGATTCTGGAAGATGTCTTCTTTCTTATTGAGATGCTGATATTTATTATGGTTTCTGGTTTATATTTATATATTTATTATGTTTCTGGTTATGTAGTGAATAATACTTGATGGAATAGAAATACAATAAATTCAAAGTAATAGAGATTCAATTACTATAGAATATTTAATTCCTATAGAATGGTCAGTGGCTGATTCTCATACTTGTTTTCCTCCTGAAGATTCTAGTAGAATGAAAGACCAGTTTATGAAACATAATAACATAATACTTACAATATTGGCAGATCCAAATTAACTGCCCTTTCATTTTTGTATTTACATTATGAATCATGATACCTTTACCATATTTACAATGCATACGCAAGTATTTCACACCAAATATGCACACAACTACATTACGAACAACATTTATCCTCTTCAACACTTGTATCATTGACTATCTACTCTTATTGTACTCTAATTGTCTTTGCTTGTATGTTGTACAGTACATACAATATGTAAGTCTTTGTACAGCAAACCAAGGAAAAACTGTTTTTGCTACACTTCACGAAAATAAGCTGCTTACCAGTCCCTATGTAGACTAGGAAGTCGTCATTTACATACATAATTAATCAGCTGTTGTCCTCGAGCGGAAAGAAGTCCTTTCCATACAAGGACCATCTCTTTCCAAGCGTGGACAGCTGACGCCATCTAGCGAGAGAAAATGCAACTACAATGGACCATCACTTTCTTTGAAACTGCCAGAAATTTGTCAAAAACAAGGAACTTTGTATTGCTACTGTACAATTTAGGATGATCGTACAAAAACTATCATGAGCTTAAACATTTCTGGACTAAGAAAATCGAGTATTCTGATAGTTATTAAGTAATATTAATTTGATTAAATAAAAAAAATTGTGATGCAAACTTTCAATACTTAGCAGTTCAGCTTACTCCAGATTCAGCTCAGCCGAAGCTAGTATAGTAAGTTATCTGGTCTTAGCTGTTCTTAGATTTCATTAATCCTATTTGTTTTGTTCATTCATGAAATTAGATTGATAATATTTATTTGAAGTGTAGCGAAAAAAATTATACACAACTCGCCCAGGAAGTTTTTTACGGTATTCAGAATTATTCCCAGGCTCGGCAAGCCTCGCCCGGGAAACTATCCTCAGACCATAAACTTTTCCTTCCCAGGCTTGGGGCGTAATGTACTATAAGAATATTTTCTTTTGTTAGAAAAATTATGATTGCGTTAGAAATGTTGATTAAATAAGAATAACGACATTACCGACAACAGAAGGAGCTGTTGACGATGATTCCAATTACCATTACCGTGCACCCTTAACGATAATTTCACACTCAATACACACCTACCTCCACGCATAATAATTATGACACTGTGTCTACACCCTTAACGAAGGGCATCCCTCTACTCTCTCACCACATTTTTATCTCTTCCTTACTCTCTCTCTCTTTCTCGAATAGCATCCCTTTCCTCTTCCTCTATCTATTCTTTCTCTCTCTTTCTCTCTCTCACTCTTTTCACTTTTCTCTCTCACTCTTTTCACTTTTCTCTCTCTCTCACTCTTTTCACTTTCTCTCTCTCACTCACTATTTTCACTTTCTCTCTCTCTCTCTCACTTTTTCACTCTTCTCTCTCACTCTTTTCACTATCTCTCTTGACTCTTTCTTACTCTCACTCTCTCTTTCTTTCTCTCTTATTCTCCTAATCCCTCCTATTTTTTCTCTCTTCTCTTTCTCCCTTACGCTTACAAATGGTGTAACAACCGAAACCGGTATCTCGATTTTCTAATAAATCAGTGGTTTGACAACGTCTTGTCTTTTCATTTAATATGGATAGCTACCACAATATCACCTTCACAACTACTCACAAAGGAAAAAACAAACAGGTAAACCCCCAAATTTAGCCTCCTTAACACAAGTTACACAAATTCAACTTGAATTAATTTATAGAAAATACAATACCATGCAAAACAAAATGTAAACGGAATTACAAAATTAAATGAACTTAATAGCTTGAAAATGAACACAAACTGAGAAATATAATTTGGGAAAGCATAAAATATATCACAGAATAGAATGTAGACTACTTGAAAAATTCAAGCAAGCAAGCTTACTTGAAAAGAGCTTAAGCTGAAGAATTTTATAGAAATATTATAGGCTACAATCATAAAGAATAGAGAAAAGATTGAAATGAGAATGGAAAATGTTACTGAATGTATGAAGAATAGATGAGAAGTGAATTGTAAATGAAAGAGATAAAACTCTCCTACTAAAAGAGCATCCCTATCGTCTCTTCTCTTTCTACTTTTACTCTCCTACTCTAACGGCATCACTCTTCTCTCTTACCTCACTTTTATCTCTTCTTTCTACTCTTTTTCTCCCACTCAAAGGGCATCTCCCATCTCCTTTCATCTCGTCTCTTTTAAGTCTTCCTCTCCTACTCTCCCTTTCAAAGAGCATCCCTCTCCTCTCTTCTTTTCACTTTTTTCTCTTACTCATGTAAGTCATCACCTTCTCTCATCACCCTCTCTCTATTCCTATTCCTCTCTATTCCCACAATAATCCCCACCCCTTCACTATCACCTAACTACACTGAAGTGAGCCGTCCTTCTTCTAGCCGGCAACCACCCACCCTCTCATGTACTCTTTTTAGTTACACATTAATAACTACACGGCGAACAAAAGCGGTAATTTGCAACACGCACGTGGTCTGTTGCGTCTTGTTCAGAGTGTAATTTATGAAAGCGCGTCCTCTGTTAAGCGTCTGCTTTGATATGGTTTATTACGGCGCGTACTTTTAATAAGCGTGAAGCGCCCCTAATAATTTGAAGAGTTTGTAAGTACAGTAGTGTGTGCACACAGCGTCTTTTATACTCTGTCTAAACAAAGAAGACATTCTGGCAAGATGGGTAAATTACTCCAGCTTAGTCAATATGGGTTCAAAATTTTTAAATTTTGTCTCAAATTGTAGAAAACATTCTGATCTACAATTTGAGATTAAATTTATGATTGTTGAACCACTATTCACGGAGCTAGAGTCAGTTTACCATCTTGCCAGAATGTCTTCTTTGCTTGGACAGACTATACTAAGCTGATTACTTTGTAACGTTTGTCTCGACACCCTTGTGAAGTATTCAAAGCTGGATGAGTTCAATAATTTGAATTGGACTAGTTATGATTAACGATCAATATCAACGTATAGATTAATTAACGTGTATGAATTGAGTTCAAATTGAGGTGGGTTTTCGTTTTCCAAATGGATTACTTTACAACATTTGCGCAGATACTCTTGTGATGTACTCAAAAGATGTGAGTGAATGAGTTCATGATTTGAATTGGACTAGTCAAGTTCAATTATCAATCACGATAAATTAATGTGTATGAATTGAATTTGAATTGAGGTAGGTTTTCGTTTTCCAAATGGATTACTTTACAACATTTGCGCAGATACTCTTGTCATGTAATCAAAAGATGAGTTCTATGATTTAAATTGAACTAGTTACGATCAATGATCAATATTATCGTATAGATTAATTAATGTGTATTAATTGAGTTCAAATTGAGGTAGGTTTTCGTTTTTCAAATGGATTACTTTGCAATGTTTGTGTAGATACTCTCAAGATTTTGTTGATATTTTTTGTGTTTGAACTCTCAAAATGAAAAAAACCTCTTAAACGTTTAAATTTCCGTGGAACATTTCATGAAATACCACAATTTCCTATCGAGGATATTTATTGAGGTTATTTTGCCGGTGGAATATCCTTTTAGGACTCCCCACCAAGTATGGCATACGCTAATAATAATCAATCACGATTAAGTAATGTTCAAATTAAGGTGGGTTTTTGTTTAAGCATTTGAGTTGCACTCATACAAGTGCTAAAAGCGTCAGCTCTGTCAGGACAGTCAGTGATGTATGCTGTCTGCGAGAGTAAATTGAAACGAGAGCAACTCAAACTGTACTGATCCACTTTCACATTTATAAGAGACTATATACAGTTATCTCTATTTGAGCTCAAAATTGTATATCACATTCTTCTCTATAATTTGAGACCAATTTCATTATTTTAGCAGTGGCGGCTCGTACTCACGAAACAGATGAAGTGCCCATTTCTTTCACTGTACAGCACTTCACCTGTTTCGTGGGCACAAGCCGCCAGTGTATTTTTGAACCTATATTGATCGAGCTGTAGCCATTTTCCTGTTTTGCCAGATTGCCTTCTGGCTCTTAAATATTAAACTCTTACAACTACCCACCTTTAGCCAATAGTATTAAAAATGTACATCTGCCACAAGATTTTCATTAATCCACCCACCACCTCCTCTTGAGCATCGTCCCCTCCCCCAACATTCCCAAAAACCACTTCAACAGATCTGACATTGTATCTCTTCCAGTACTCTATCATTGTATAACATATAGTCTATCCAAACAAAGAAGACATTCTGGCAAGATGAGAAAACGACTCCACTTCGATCAATATAGGTTCAAAAATTATAAATTTGGTCTTCAATTTTAGAACAAAATATTTTCTACAATTTGAAACCAAATTTAAAATTTTGAACTAGTATCGACCGAGCTGGAGTCATTTCACCATCTTGCCAACAGAATGTCTTCTCTGCTTGACAGAGTACACCATTTCACATGAATATATATCTCCATGGAATATAATATATTGAAGCATGTCTCTCTCCAACTACAGAGAAGGTTTGTATTGTAGCAAAACTACAACATACTATGAGAGCCACATTTCTATTATTATGTACAACAACAATAGGGCTCAATATTGCTACACAATAATAGGATTACTGTTGGAGTGGGAGCAATAGAGAAAAAGAGTGAAAAGGAGGTAGAATTATATATAAAACCAGAGAGAGAAAGAGCGCTTTATAGATGGTAGAGTAGTAGCGATTCAGAAAGAAAGTGAGAAGGAGATAGAATTATCTGGAAAACCAGATAGTGATGGAAAGTTATATATAGATATAGAGTGGGAGTGAGAGAGATAGAGAGAGAAAGAGTGTGTTAGAGAGATAGAGAAAAAAAAGATCTGAGAACACCGGGTGTGTTTTGGCTTACGGCTTGCCTCCCATTATATTATTGGTGGATGAAAAAGAATGAGAATTCGACAAAAAAATATTATATAGAGAATGTTGTGAAGTGCCTTCTTTTGCAGCGAAATAAAATCGAAGCAAGGCGGCTGCTTCCTATACAAGTATGGTCTGTCCAAGCAAAGAAGACATACTGGCAAGATGGGAAACTGACTTCAGCTTGGTCAATATTGTTTCAAAAATAATAAATTTTGTCTCAAATTGTAGAGCAAGAAGGTTTCAACAATTTGAGACCAAATTTATTATTTTTGAACCAATATTGATTGAGCTGTTGTTATTTTCCCATGTTGCTAGAATGTCTTCTTCCCTTGGAGAGGCTGTACACAGGAGGACAAGTCGAAGTAGTATTTCAAGAGAGTGGAGAGAAGAAAAAATGCTAAGAAAAGGATTAGAAAGAACGGAGGAGAAGGGAGTGGAGGAGTAGGAGGAGGAGGAGGAGAGGATGATGGAACGTTGAAGATTTCTCCGGTTGTCCTTAGAAGACGAATGGAAAAGTTAGCCAAGTGGAAAATGGTTGGAGCGCTTTTGCACCGGGTGGGATATACGAACGAGAAGAAGAAGAAGAGGACGAAGAAGAAGAAAAAGAAGACGAAGAGGGAGATAGAGGAGATTCGGTAGAAAACGTGGAAAAGAATAAATCGAAATTTCAGTCAGAGCAGATTTTCATCCAGATTCTGGAGGACAAAAATAGTATGGAGACATCTTTCTTTCTCTCTCTCTCTCTCTCTTCCTCTCTCTATGTTCTTCTATAAGTTGATAGGAAGTACAGTATATAGTGGATAGGATGGGAGAACTTGTCACACAGAAAATAAAATCGTGAACCTTTCTGTACAGTTTTCCAATATATCTAAGAATATTTTTTTCGATTTACCTAAAGATACTGTTGTAGGGAAATACGTATTCTAAGTTTGGGATTGGGGCCTGGATATCAATCTCAATTCCTTAGAATATTACTTACCCTCCGAACCTTTATTTATTGATCCACTACGTACGACGAGTACAAGATACAACTTCTTTTTGTGTTGAATTACTGAAGGTTGGTTGAGAGTCTCACAAATTAGAAGTTTGGTGAAGTATTTTCTACATGATTTAACGTTTGTATCAGTCCTGGAAGTTTCGTCTGCAGCTTGTGTGATCCAGCAGCTGATGGTGTCAATCAGGGTTCTCCTTTAGCTGTGTTTAGATGACGTTTTCGAAATCACAAGAGATAATAGATTTTTTACGGATCACCGGTTAGTCGGTTACATCACGTACTGGAGAAACCAACAACTTTTTGGCGTTAGCCCGTCAGCTATTTCATTCAACACTAGTTCACTATCAATTGTACATAATATACTCGTATTATTATTTATTACACCTAGATTCTGAATAATATTCTGTGTTTTTCGGATCAACCCTTCAAAATTCAAAATTTTTCAATTATTATCATCTTTGGATCATTTCTTTGAGTGAGAAACTTTAGGCTGGAAGAGAAATTTGGACTTATAACCTAAAGTTTTTGACTATATTTAAATGAAAATCGTGTTGGATTTCGTACCTATGTTCTTTCGTACCAATGTGTTCTTGCCAATAGATTAATAAATAGATAAATATCACAAACTAAAATAGAAAATTTTGATTAGAAGCCGTTGTACCCTTGTACATGTACAACCACTTATTTTCTACAAAAGTGTACCCTCATGTACAGAGATGAATCTTATTATTTGTAACTGGTAATCTGAGGTAATCTGTAAATGAACCACTGTTACAGTGTTTTCTATTTTAAATAATTATCAAAGTACCCTTTTTCAATCATTTCTTCAATACATTACATGTTTCGACTATAAATAGTTGATATGCACACATTGAATTGAATAGAAGATTGTGGACTAGGAAAATCATTGACAAATCCCCTTACCCCCAACATAGGCGGTCAGTAGGATGAAAAATTGAATTGAAAAAAATTATTCATCCAGCACTATAAATTCATTTTCAATACTAATCCATCAAATTTGTTCTTGATTCTTTTTCTCTGTATTCATCTTCCTCCCTCTTTCAATAACTTTCTCTCTCCCTCTTCTGATCCTTTTCTGACACCCCAGATTCCCAGCTGGGCCCCCACTCCAGGTGAGATAATTCTCCAATGATTTTCTGATATCGCTCATCCTAATTCCCTTCTCTCTTTTATTCTCCCCAAATCCTGCCCCCCCCCCTCCTATCTATTGTCACATAAAAGCCGCAGCAAAACTCTGTCTATTGTGCTTTTTCTCCCCCCCCCCACTTCTCCTCTACAACCCTCCAAAAAAGCCGCAATAATCGTTTTTCCCACAATGTTGGCACAACTAACCCCACCCCATTATATTCTGTACAAGCAAAGAAGACATTCTGGCAAGATGGAAAAATGACTCCAGATCGGTCAATATTGTTTCAAAAATTATAAATTTAATCCCAAATTGTAGATCAGAATGTATCTTACAATTTGAGACCAAATTTATAATTTTTCAACCAATATTCACCGGGCTGAAGTTATTTTCCAATCTTGCCAGAATGTCTTCTGTGCTTGGACAGACTATCAAGCCTGGCCCTGGGCCTCAATTTGTATCACATTCAAAGCTGGCACAAAGTTAAGTCATCTACAAAAACTGTATTGTATGACTGTATTCAACAATAGTATATAATAAATACAATATACTATAGTACACGAGCCATAAGATTGATCCTAGGAATTTGCAGACAGCTGTGAAGTGAAGGAGACAAAAAAATAATCCACTCTTGAAGCGAAGTGACAGGACACTATTGTATCCTGGAATTGAAATTTGGAGATATCATAGTCTTGAATAATATATTTTTTTCAAAGAAATATGGAGTTTGTTGTGGATTGTAATTTTGGGATATCATAGACTTGAATAATATGTTTTTTAAAGGAATTATTTTCCGTTTTTAAACGGTGTTTGATGTGGATTGAATTTTTGTGATGTCATAAACTTACTGTACTAGGACAATATTATACTTTGTATTTCTTCAAAGGAAAATTGAGCTGTGAATTTAAATTTTGAAATGGGTATTACTATAATTGATTATGATTCTTCAAAGAAATATGCAGTTTGTTGTAAGAAATTTTGATTTGCTTGATTGATAGGAGTACAAACATGTTTACGTTTCTTGCTTTGGTCCGCTGAATGGCGTCATTTAACGGCAGTTCAATTTAATTGACGATTAAGATCAATGATCACTGATCACCCAACTTGCTAAAGTGGTAATTCAATTTCCAAAGTCTAAGAATAACTTCTATATGTTATTTATGATTGAAATGAAACTATTTATTTATTTTGAACCACTTGTAGTAAGCCTGTTTCTATTAGTATGAAGACAATAAATTATTCAGAATTATTTATCGTCACTCAGACATACTCAACTATAACCATATGAACGATTTACATAGCTTTGTGCTGACTGCACTACAAGAATACAATCAAATTTTACTCCCTGAAATGACTTCATGTGGAAATGCAATTACATTGTATTCTCCAAAATGACTCCAAATGGGAATGCAATCACATTGTAGTCTCTAAAATCAATCCATAACCAAGAAATTTTTAATCTATCTATAGTGGCCACATACTTCTTGGTAAGATTTAAACCCCTGTTTGAGACAGTCAGTAATACCTTAGACTAAGTACTAGCACTACTACATTGTAGATTGTTTTCGGTAATACGGACAGACTCCCAAAAGATCCAAACTCTTGTTTCAGACGTTCAGTAATTCCGACAGACAGAAGGTTGCGATTAAGGTTGGCATAGACTTGGCAACGTCGCAGACGTGAGCGTGCTGTGGTGGGGGCAATTGGGAGGGGCTGGGGGGTGCTTTTCACCCCCGGGAGTTGGTTCGGTTTAGGGGGGGGGGCGGAAGAGGAAGAAGATTTTGCCCCTGAGTCGCGAACCCAACTGAGCGTGTCACCACCGTGTCTTTTCTGGGGGGACGCTGAAGTTGGGGGGGGGGGGGGTTGATTTGACGATGCAAACTCATTTGCAAGTCAAGTTTAGTGTCTTCTGTCTACACGACACTCTCTATCATACTCTTCTTTATTCTCTCTTTCTCATACTAGGATAATTCTGCATAGGAATTAAGCCAAAATATTTTGTAATCTATATAAAGATATATATCTATATATCTCTTTCATCGATCGTTTTTAAACACAACACTATCCTTTTAAAAAAAGGAATGGGTTAAGTTTGAGTCGAATACATTTTTGCATAACGCTTATCATCTCACCTTGGAAGTGTTATAAGGTTCTGAAATGGTGTTTTGAGTTTGAAGAATATTAATTTTTAAACGCATCCAATAAGCAACGGAATTGCGAGTACTGTCGTTAAAGTGAAAGTTATTAACGGAGTTACTAGTTTATCATAAGTTGATCACAAAAATTGAAAACCAAGAGTACACAACAACTACTAATTGAAATAGAAAGAAATGCTGAAAAACATCCAGCGTAATATCTAGTCCTTACTGAAGATGAAGGAACAACTACAAATTGAAACATAAAGAAAGGCTGAATAACATCTAATACATGTAAAAACATCTAAAAACATGAGTAACATCTAACCTTACTGATGCTGAAATAAATCTTATTCACGGACAAAGCTAACGCCAAAAAGTTAGGCGGGATTGTGTGCTCCTTTCACGCTTCAACAGCTGATGTTACCAGTTAAAGTTGTCATTTAGCCATGCCTAGATGATGAGATCTAAATCAAAACTAACAATTATAGATGCTCTACATCAGCTGTTATATAGTAGAGAGTTTGACAGAGATTGATAATGGTGTAACAATCGGAACCGGTTTCTCGATTTTTTAAAAAATCAGTGGTTTGACAACATCTTGTCTTTTCATTTAATGTTATATAGTAGGTTACATCCCGTACAAGAGACAGACGAAACCGCCTGAAGTTTTGGCGTCAGCTATATACAGTAGACAATAAATTTGTAAGTAGAATAAAAAGGATAGAAACCTTCTCCCACCTAATGTCGGTTTGAAGAAGTTTTAAATTTATATACAGAGTGACATGGCGTGAGTCGGTGAGCGTGCGTGGTAGAAAATTTGTGCAATTGTGTACGTTTTGCCCGTGGTTGGGGGTGTTCTTGCGGGGGGTTTGTGAGGGGGGAGGAGCACGTTTTTGGGTTTAGTGAGGTAGGTGACCCGTGAGCCGTGATACAATTTCCCGCTACACCTACATTCAAGTAAGCAGTCGTCCTTTCCGACAGAACTGTTCATGCATGTATTGAAAATCACTTTCCTTTTTTTGCCTGCTGTAAATCAATGTGATCGGCAGAACTCGTTTACTCCAAAATAGATTTCAGATGGCAGGTAACTGAGGAATCGAATGAATAGTCTGTCCATGCAAAGAAGACATTCTGGAGAGATGGGAGAATTACTCCAGCTTGGACAATATTTGTTAAAAAATTTCAATATGGTCTCAAATTGTAGAACAGAATGTTTCCTACGATTCAAGTTCGAATTAATAATAAATTAAAAGACAAGATGTTGTCAAACCACTGATTTATTAGAAAATCGAGATACCTGTTTCGGTTGTTACACCATTATCAATCTCTGGTAAACTCTCTGGTAAGAGGGTCTTCTTTGCTTGGACGGACTAAACACCATGTTGAAGTAGTTTTTCATGGCTCTGTCCTAATTTCTAGCCACTACCTGTTTACCAGAGATTGATAATGGTGTAAGAACCGAAACCGGTATCTCGATTTTCTAATAAATCAGTGGTTTGGCAACATCTTATTGTCTTTTCATTTATTATGGATAGCTACCACAATATCAATTTCACAATTACTCACAAAGTCAAATTAATAACTTTTGAACCGATATTGACCGAGCTTGAGTCATTCTCCTATCTTGCCAATGAGTCTTCTCTGCTTGGACGGACTAAACACCATGTTGAAGGAGTTTTCTCATGGTTCTAGCCTAATTTCTGTTTCTAGCCACTACCTTAATAGACCTGAAGGTATTTTTTCAAAAACGATTTTCTACTTAAGTTTATTAGGTTAATTTAAGTTGCTAAGCTAACTTGAGTTTATCAACTTAAATATATTTATTATATTATATTTTCAAATGTGACTGTATTCTGACGTGGCCCATTGCAATTAAGTTTGTTCAAAGGCAATAAAAATATTCTTATTCTTACTTCCTACTCTGTACTCTGTCAGTAACAACTATTATTACTCCCTCCCTACATGAGGATGCCACCTTCCATTGCATTCACAGATACCAACTACTCATCATCATTATCGTAACTATCATCAAAAACTCACCAGTGCTATAGGCTCTCCCCCTCCCCACTCTCATTTTGCGGTTACCCCTCTGTGGGCACACAATTTTGATATTGCCCTTTCTACCCCCTCCTCACTCTTCTTTTTTCTTCTTCTTCTTCTTTTTTCTTCCTCCTCTCCTCTGTTTCTTTATTGCGGTTCTCCATCAATGCAAACCGTTGTCAATTTTCTATTCAGTGCAAGTAGCTTCCCTCTCGATATCTTTTCTCTCTCTTTCTCCCAATTATTCTCTTCACTCTCTCTTTGTTGCTCATTTTTTATTCCTTCTCTTCATGACATGTCATCACGCCTTCCACCCCTTCAAAGCGGCACTGCTGCCCTCTGATGAGATAGGGTTCAACTACCCCCTAATAACATTCTCCAGAACCATCCCCACAATTTTGGGGGTTCGCTCATCCCATTCGCTGGTTCTTTATAATATTGTCTGTTAGGGGTTTACCACCCCTCTTCATTTGTATAGTCTGGTCGAGGAAAGATGACATTCTGGGAAGATGAGAAAATGACTCGGTTAATATTGGTTCAAAAATTATAAATTTGGTTTCAAATTGTAGAGCAAAATGCTTGGTTAATGAGAAAAATGAGAATAGCTCGGTTAATATTGGTTCAAAAATTATAAATTTGGTTTCAAGTTGTAGAGCAAAATGCTTCTTACAATTTGAGACCAAATTCATAATTATCGAACCAATATTGACCGAGCAGTAGTCATTTTCCCATTTAGCAAGATTGTATTCTTTGCATGGACAGACTACTATGTATGTGAGTACATCAACTATAGGCCTGAGTAACTATATCATCCAATGTAGTTTATGAGAATATTTAAAAAAGTTTGAACTATATTTTTATAGGATACTCATAATTTAGGAATTGAAAGAGTTTTGGCGATTCTCTGTTTCTTATTCTCATAAACAGAGTATTATTATTAAATGAAGTAAATAAAATGAATAAATGGAATGACAAGGAAGTTGTGAAGGTGATATTTATCCATACTAAATGAAAAGACATGATATTGTGAAACCAAAGATTCCTTGAAAATAGACATTGATAATTTACATCCTCTGTGCCATAACATAGAAATGTAATGGAGTAATACACTACCATAATATTACAATAGCTTCAGTGAATATCCAAGTCCAAATATTGAACATAACACGTCAGCCATTTCAATTGAATCTAAGAAGAGAAACTCCATTTTTAGCCAGTCCGCCTTCAATTTCATATCGGCTTACTATTGGTCGTTCCACACTAAGCTCCTCCCTCCAACTAGCCACGCCTACACCAATCACAGTCGAGCAGAACTACTAGTCTGGTTGTTTCCAAGTTTGTTAATAGATGGCGTTCGTTCGTAACAATTTATATTACTGTGGCTAACCAATGCTATTTCCCTCCCCCGGAAGTTGCTTTTAATTTCCATTTGAACTTATTATAATTGTTCAAATTCATTAGCCTACTCAATTATCAATCAATTACTCAATTATTATTTATTAGCCTAATCACTTATTTTAAGAAAAAGATCTCTGACAAAAATAAACTTCCACATTTTCACATTGCTGGATCCACAAATAGGATAATATTTGGAAGATTCTCTTTCCGAAATATTGCATTGTAGGTCCACCAATCTGTATAAACTCTTAATTTATAAACTCTGAATTAAGTAGGATGAACTCTAAATTTTGTAACACTTCGCTCAGTGACTGCTCTCTCACAATTGTTTATCATGGATCTGCTGAACTTTGAATAAATATTTTCAATTCATTCAATTATTCAGATTAAATTGTGTGAGTACCTAGCCTACTACATTAATGTGGATAAAAATACTATAGATTTGTATGTGAGCCAAGTCTCTAGATTATTATAGATAGAACAGTATTTGAGTGGACGAAATCAATTTATCGTAAATTAATCATCCACCCATTTCAGGCCATATTCTCTGGATTAATCCAATTAACTAATCCAATTATTAGTTAAGATTAGACTAGATCCGAGGCAATGTTGATAATATGACTGTTATCGAGGAAGAGAGAGAATGAATTTAGATAGAGAATGAGAAAGATGAAAATAGAAGGAGAACAAAAAATACAGAAAAGAAGTCGAAGAAAGAAAAAGAAAAAGACAGTAAAGGAGACGAAGAAAGAGGTGGAAAAAGAAAGAAGAAGCGGTCTCGTTTAAAGTAAACGTAGACAGGTTTGTTATGTGGCATCAGCGACCACATAATAACAAATTAATCTTTATTCTGTGGTCACTGGGTGGCATAGTAGACAACATGTCATATGTTGGCCTGCTCTGAACGAAGATATTATTGAAAATGTAAAAGGACCGACCTGTCCGCCGTTATAATATCATCTAGTTGTCTTGTTCCTAACTGTCTCAACTTTTCAACCGACTTTTAAAAGTAATTTCACCGCCAATCGAATGCCACTTTTTTAATGTAAATGAGATTGAGATCCCTGGCACACTTATTGTGAGATTTGATTAAATGATATGATATTTGATTAAGTGATATGAAACTTATTTGTTAACTGATCGTATTTGTTATTCGATAACTAATTGGAGTTTAATTGATTGAGGTTCAATTGAATTGGATTTGATTGATTGTTGATTTGTTACTCAACTTATTTCTCAATTGATCAAATATAATTGAGATTAAAAAGTCAGAATAATATTTTCACAATTTTGATAGCATGTAGTCAGAAACTTGGGGGCTATAAACATAATCCATAATTGATCAACCAATGATGTACAGCAATATTTGAATCAATTGTGTGATTTGGAACTAAGTATTTTCATATGAGAAATTAAAAAAAAAATAGTAGAATAAAATTTTAGAAATTTGATCACATTGGAATCTCTAGTGATTGAGTAAACTATTAGTAGGCCTAAGTATAAGAAGTATAAGTAACTCAGGTAATATTTTTGAATAAATTGTCGGAAATTCTTGGTAAAAAAATGAAACGATCATCATGTGATTATAATTCTTCATGAAGTGGCAAAAACCGGGAATGGTGTATAAAGATCAGTAAGAAAGTAGAGGAAGTATAATTACAATAAGGGGAAGTAGAAAGAAATTATTAGAAGAGAAAAATAGAGAATAAGGAAGAAATAATAAGGGAAAACAAAAGAGTAGATACGAAAATACGCTTAGGAAAGAGGAAAGAGTTTTAAGAAATAATGTTGAGAGATAGATTTTAGAAGTTGAAGTTGAGTGAATAGAGTTGAGTTGAAAGATTTAGAAGAGTCAAAGGAGGAAGATCATGGAAGAAAGGCAATAAGAGGAGGGGAAGCAGAAGGACAATTTAGTGGAGGAGTAGGAGGAGGTGGTGATGAAGAAGGAGGAGGTGGAGGAGGAAGAAAAAGAAGAAAGATGACTCATTCGCAGTCATTTGAACCCCTAATAGTGAAGTGAAAACTTTATGAAATTGAACAAATTCCAGCGGTAATTGATGACGAATGTGCGGGGTGATCACTATAATAAAAAACTTTGAATGAATTCGGAGCAATTGTTGAAAAGATCATGCGTCCGTCGCCTACTAGGCTATGGTCTGTCCAAGCAAAGAAGACATTCTGGCAAGATGGAAAAACTACTCCAGCTCGGCCAATATTAGTCCAAAAACTATAAATTTAGTCTCAAATTGTAGATCAGAATGTTTCCTACAATTTGAGACAAAATTATAATTTTTGAACCAATATTGACCGAGCTAGAGTCATTTCCCTATCTTGCCAGAATGTGTTCTTTGTTTGGACAGACTAGGCTAAATGCACCCCTCTAAATTTTCCACCGCAAATTAAAAATTCAACCACAGGCGGGTGACTTTCAATGGCTTGCAATCAATAGGCTGGCATTATCCGTGTGTTAAGTACAGTCCGGGGCAAAAACATGCCAATCTGGGACAACTACTGGGTAATGAACAACTTCAATTTTACAGAATGGACTATATAATTACTATCATATAACTTTTACAGCCATTACTAACTAGAATAAAACTGGAGAAGTATTGATAAATAAAATGGAAAAATCAAATACCCTTTTTTTAAGCTAGTCAATGTGACTAGAATAATACTCAATAATAAATAATAATACTGGAAAAGAATATAACTTACTAGCTAGAGCCATTATTAACTTGATAAAATCTGAGGAAGATATTACTAGCGGTCTTTATGCTTTTAGCCCTGTTTACACGTCGGATTTCTGATACGGAGTAGTGATACAGAGTTCAAAATTGATACAGGAATGAAGCTTGTTGATACGAGAAATTTGGATCATGGATCACCGCCTTATTAGAAATGAGCTATTAAGATTATGATAAGGCTATTAATTATTATTAAACATTTTTAGAGTATTTAATCTAAGTTTAGGAATTTTCTAAGTTGGATAAATAAACAAAGGATAAATAATATATCACTAATTTTCAGGTATCCAATAGTTATTTTTCCTCGATTTTCGGCATTGTCGAATGAACTAACCTCACTTTGTAACCTCACGTTGCAAATATTTGTGTCAATAAGCTTCCTTCCTATAAGATTGCGTATCAATTTTAGACATTTGTACCTCTACTGCGTATCATAAATCCGCCATGTAAAGAGCCTTTACTCAGATATTGAAAAGAGTACTTTCATTTTTAATTTATTCAATGGTGGTCTGTTTGGATGAAAATTACTTCTCTTTTACTATACTGGAAAGAGGCAGTCATACATGTACATTATGACTGGACATGAACATTTATGATATTATAACCTGTCTTACGATAAACAAGCTGTACTTCAATTTTGAGGATCATTCTATTATATTGTAGGCCTACAACAGTATACAGGGCCTCTAGATTCATGTGAATCTTTGTAAATGTATTCAACAGTTTTTTTGATGAATTATAGACCTCCGATCTGAGTTCGGCCTGAGCTTGAGCCTTTTATGTTTCTTAGGATACTTTCTCCTAGAAAATATCGATTACAAATCTATCAGTGATGTGTTACACTTGACACATTCACAAAGGCGTTCTTCTGCAAAGAATTTTCAACCTTATAGTTTTTTACCAGGGAAAAATATCAGGTTACGTACAACTATGTCTAATTCATCTAATCATCTATCCATTTTGGGATAGTTTTTGCTGGTCTTTATTGTAAGACACAAAGATACTTTTGATTCATATTATATGGGGCTCATATTCTAGCTAGCAGAATAGGCTTACCTTTTTGGAAAACAACAGAATGAAGAACAACATTTCAAATTCCAGCAGACTATTATTTCATTAAAGCATTTGCCACTAAATGGGTTTCTATGAGAAATATTAGCACCAGCTTTCTCAAGTATTCAAATCAAACTACAATAAAATTTCTACAACGTATTCCTCAATTGTGAAAAAATAATCTGTTCTAAGCTATAGGAAACATTCTGCTCTAGAATTTCAGACCGAGTTTTCAAGTTTTGAGACAATTTTTAATCTTGCCAAAATGTTTTCTTCGTTCCGCCAGACTTTCTTCTTGAATCACTTAATCTACTAAGATTAATTTGAACATAATAATAACAATAATAATGATAATAATCATTACGATCAGTTTGACACTGTTATATTATTATGGATTTGATTGTCGAATATATATGATAGTTTTGAAAATATGATTTGTATTGTACATCTTCATTCATACCATGGAGAACTAGAATAAGAAGACAATGTAGGAAGATACCGGGGATAAAAGACAAAAAGACGAAAAATTTGAAGGAGAAGAAGAAGACGAAGAAGAAGAAGAGTAAGAAGAAGAAGAAGAGCAAGAAGAAGAAGAAGAAAATCACAGTGAAAACTGAATAACGAGTGTTGAAATGTGATGTTAGAAGAGCACAACGAATCCGATCAAGATAAAAATTGATGATGTTTGGGTGCAAGAGAGCCGATGATAAGAACGAAATGATGAAGAGCCCTAGGAGACATCGCAGAGGAGGAAAAAAACCTTAAACGACGAATACAGAGACAGGTTTATCGTCTTAATAATCTTTCACTTCGTATCAAATAACAGACCGGTAAAGTTGGACAAGAACAGAGCAATCCTATCTTCTATTTTTTACTCTTCCTCTCTCGTTCTTTCTCTTTGTCTCTCTTTTTTAAACCACCGTCTCTCTTACTTTCTCTTCAGATTGTCTCTTGAGAAGTAGTAAAGTATGTTACTTGCCGATTGAGTCTGTGCGTAAAATATCAAATATGTATAGCCTACAGTAAAGCAGAGCAGGTGAATAAACCAACCTGTTACCTACTCGTATTAACAATGTGCTGGGAAAAAATTTAAAATTTTGATTTTGGTTATTTATTTTTGGTGATTAAAATTGTCAAACATACAGTAAAAACTCATTCCAAGTTGGTTTTACATTGTAAATAGATGGAGATATAATATTTATAGCCTACCTTGGAAAACTCTTTCACTTTGAAGTTATTTGATAGATAGATCCATATCTCCCGTTATTAACTTCAACAACAGCACTCTGTTTAGCGTTTGTTTAGCTTGTCGGACGTGTTTCGGGATACTATCCACATCTTCAGCGTGCAAGAAGTACCTAGATACTCACTTGATAATACGGTATTTCTCCTCGACTATAAATTCTTGTAAAAGTGCAGCAAAAAAGATAACCTAGTTTCAAACTTATTATTTATCAAAATTTTGTATGAAGACGTTTTGGACGTTAGTCTGTGGTTTTAGCCAATAAGTTTATTAATTTCTGTAAATGAATAAATAAATAAATACTCAACAGGAGTACTTCATAACTTTGAAATTGTTCTCATTATGAAGAACATTATTGAATAATCATTTTTATAATTGTCTATTGACCTTTCTCGTTACTTTTCGTAAATAATTTTAATTAAAGCTTATAATTTGGTTTACCTTTGTGCGGCATCTTCCAGAATGCGTCCACACAGGAGGCGGCGTCCCTCGCCACCCCCACTCCCGCCCCCAGCAGCGTCTTGGCAGCCGCCCCGCCCCCCGCTATAAACACACAAAGCAAAACGCATATTTCAGAAAATAATCAAAAATGAGCAAATACTAGATTTATTATACAAGCTATGATAGGGGAAAGTAATCCACCACGTATCACAACTTTGAACTATTTCCAATTTATTGTTTTTTATACTATTTCAACCTCATCTGACAAATTATGTGATTAACTACATACATTGTATATTGTATAATGGCTCTTTCCATTTCTTTCCATTAGGTTGTCAAATCTAGCCAGACAGCCCAAATTCCGACAAAACTTCCAAGTTACTGCGAATAGCCTATACAAAATGTCCGGATATGTTCAACTACTGAAAAGCCTTATTCCTATACTTTCGAAGTGGTGACTGTCCGTTCATGTCCATTAAATTGTTGAACATTGAATTCGTTTTTCATGGTTAAACAGTAAGTTGATGTCGTAAATTGAAGACTTCCCTATAACTAGGATGAGATGATTTAGTGGTATTACTTCTGAATTCTCAGAGATCTGCAGTCATCAATTAAATTCATAAATTTTATAATATCTATCAATCTATGATAATGATAAACGTCGTCATGGAGCCAATAATTCTTTGTCTTTAAGAGAAAAGTTATTACCTGAGCCCACATGAAACTAAGAACAAATTCTCATTACCATAAAGAAAACATCCTGTAAAGTGACATTTAAGAGGATTTGAAATTAATGTAAAAAGATTGTAACTCTTTGAAATTAATGTAGAATGAGTGGAACCTATCTAAATGCCAGCAGGTGCAACAAAAACCCATCCATAGAACAAATTACTGCTGCTCATCTTCACATCATTTGGAAAAATAATTCTAATAATAATAAAAATTTCGTTATACTACTTTACAATCAGAACAACAAAACTATACTGGTTCTTTGAAAAGGTTTTACCCAGTTAACCTTCACAAATACATTGCATTATAGCATGCTGAAATCCACAATACTTGCGGAACGTATTCTTTTTCCTTATATTATAACCCAGATGGTGTCATTATGATTACATAACAAAATAATCAATCATGCATCTCATGAAAGCTATTAATAGTCTGCCCAAGCAATGAAGACATTCTGGTATGATGGAAGAAAGGCTTCAGTTCAATCAATATTGGTTTAAAAATTATGAATTTGGTCTCAAATCGTAGATTAGAATGTTTTCTACACTTTGATACCAAATTTATAAATTGAAAACCAATATTGACCGAACTGGAGTCAATTTCCCATCTTTCCAAGATATCTTCTGTGTTTGGACAGACTATCATTCAGTGCGGTGATTGGAAAGATTAATAACATTTCCAAACCAATATTTACCGAACTGGAGTCATTTTTCCATCTTGCCAAGATGTCTTCTGTGTTTGGACAGACTATCATTTAGAGCGGTGATTGAAAACATGAATAACATTTCCAATAAATTATTTCCAACAATATCAAACGAATTCTGAGTATTTTTCCGCGTCCGTATAAAAGACTGACATGGTAAATATAAATGTAGTCCTACATTGCGTGTTAAAAGAGTGTAATGAATGAAGGTAGATATTTTCATTGTGCTTTAGTATCAGTTAATTTCATGTAGCATATTGTGAAATTATTATAGGGGATGTCGTGTATTGTAATAAATGTGTTATAGACAGTAGGAAGATGCACTTTGGATGGAATAATGGATAAATACTGGAAGCCAGGTGGTCTATCAAAGGTTGTTTGGTGTTGAGTGTAGTTGCATTTGAATTATTAACGGTAAAATGCAGGTGTCATATCCTTGAATCATATCGCGCAGATGTATTTTGAAAGTCCAGGATAAAAATGCAGTATGCAGATGCTACCAGATGTGAATATATGATCGTAGATGCAATTCTGGATTCAGTATTTTAAGCTTCTTATCTTTCTCTTTTTGACCTACAGTAGCCTACAGGAGATTGTTTCAAATTCAGATCTGCCTATAACAAAAGTCTATTTCGTTCACGAATTGCGAATTGATCATGAAATCCTCTCATTTTGTGAGTCTTGAGTTAAATCTATAATTTATTCTGTACTCACTATAAACGAATCTAACTAAATTTAAAGAAGATGAGCAATACTTTTCAATTAAAAATTGAAGTAAGGGAATATTATGCATATAAATTTCAGTGGATATTTGATTGTTTAAGTATATTCAATTGTTTCAAGAGAAGTTATAGATAAAACCTATAACATTTCTTCAAACAATTAAACTCTTTGAAATGGCACTGTTTTTTCGACTGAAAAGCCATTAACTCGAATAAAATAGTAATAAAGTTTTGAAAACGTATGATCGTATGTCTTGCATGTTAATAAGTCTTCTATGTCAATGCAATCTCCTCTTAATTATTCGATTTCTAAATTTCCTATAGTAAAATCATAGACTAACTATACTTAAACAAAGTGTACTATACTGAACCTAAACTTAGGTCTTCTTGATCTAAGGTGAAATTCAACTAGCATGGTATCACGACATTGCAAGTATAATGTTCACAGTGCAAAAATGAGATCCGTTATTTTTTCACAGTACTCCAAATTGGTTCAAAATCTTTTGAAAGAATACAGAATGCTAGTAGCAAAGGCTCATGACATTTTCAAGTACTGTATAACAGACTTTGAACTACTCTCTTAACAGAGATACATGATGAGTCAAATCATAAAAACTCCAACACAAAAATGAAGAACATCGTCAGAGGAGTATTCTCTACTTCAGAGGAAAAATATCTCTTCTACCTCACCCATTAACGATCATAACTCCAAAAAGGAATCTTTTCAATTCGTAAGCTACACAATGGCGAAAGGAGAGCACAGCAGAGATATAGTCAGTCCAAGCAAAGAAGACATTCTGCCATGATGGGAAAATAACTCCAGCTCGGTCAGTTTTAGTTTAAAAAATATGAATTTAGTCTCAAATTGTAGAGCGGAATGTTTCCTACAATTTGAGATTAATTTTATGAATTTTTTAATCAATATTGACCGAGTTGGAGTCATTCTTTCATCTTGCCAGAATGTCTTCTTTGCTTGCACAGAGTAGATCTGTAACTGCGTGTAAAGCGAATGCCGTAGTCATCATTATAAATGAAAAGCTCGAACATAACCTCACTTTGAAAAGCCCGCGAAAGGTTGCTATTGGTCAGGACACTCCATTGCTCTTTGATGAGAGGATGATGATGTTTGAAGTGCTCTCAACACTCTGTCGCTTACTCCTTTGATATACATTTTTCCCTCCAGAAAAATCGTCCGTATAATTGGCGCCAACGTGTACAGCGTACACCAACCATCTTCCCGCGCACATTTTAACGAACAAATTAGAAGCGTTCCCGCGCAAAAGTGTGGGAGATTTAAGGCGGGAGGCAAGAGTGTACTTGCTTTGAACATTTGTCGCTGTACATCTTTGAAGTACCAACATGAGCGATGCTACAACTGAATAAAGATGCAGAACTCTATTCAACCAGGTTAGGCAGACTTTTTTCTAATGAGGAAAAATCTCTTCAGTGATGAACATGAAAGCACTGCAGTATTTGTAGGCCTCAGAGAGGTTTTCATAAATAAACTTGTGTAATCACCCTCTTTACGTTTAACCTACTTGAAGGAAAGCGAAAACTTGAGCTGTACGTTCATACATTGAATACCACAAACCCTTTGATCAGAAGATTCCTTTCACCTTCATTTCTAAACCAAATCTTGTGAACTTTTTGCCTTAATTACAACGACAAACTCAATCCATTAATTATTGTTTGTCGGCACTTTTTTGTGGTGATTATAATTGGAGGTCAAAATGTTTTTCAACACCACACGTGTGTCGGTGCACGCGTTGATGCTTGAAAAATAAAAATAATGTAATGATAGTCCAAGCAAAAAAGACATTCTGGCAAGATGGGAAACCGACTCCAGCTCAATCAATAATGTTTCAAAAATTATAAATTTAGTCTCAAATAGTAGGAAACATTCTGCTCTACAATTTGAAACCAAATTTATAATTTTTGAACCAATATTGATCGAGCTGGAGGCATTTTCCCATCTTGCCAAAATGTCTTCTTTGCTTGGAAAGACTATAGTAGGGGTAGAGTGGTTGCGGTTGTGTTTTTGATAGCCTCTTGACGATTTATAGGTTATGAACGAGATCCAATCATGTTGAATATCGAGATTTGTGTGTGATCCCTTACTGCTCATTTGGGGGAAGCTTTGAAAACGCTTTGATGTAGGCTCGCCACTTGAGGGTTGTAAGTCCGTGTGTGTGGTGGACGTATGCCCTAAGTTCATCTCAATTGCTTTTCAAGTGTATGACGATATCTTCTTACAAGATCTGTCCTGGCTTTGATCAGTGCTGGTGTGTGGTGGGTCAATTTGTAGTACAGTCTTTCCAAGCAAAGAAGACCCTCTGGCAAGATGAGAAAATGACTTCAGCTCAGTCAATATTGGTTCAAAAATATTGATTTGGTCTCAAATTGTAGATCGGAATGTTTCCTACGATTGAGACCAAATCGAAAATTTTTGTATCAATATTGTCAGTGCTGGAGTCATTTTTGATCTTGCCAGAGGGTCTTCTTCGCTTGGACAGACTATACACATGTTTGTTAGTGTAGGGAGGGTGCTGGTAAAGTATCCTTGAAATGGCTCACACTAATATTGTTAGGTTTTAGATTTTCTTTACAATGAATGTTCACTGTTATCTAGCTCTTAGCTAATGAATGTTTTAGATGTTGATGGATCTATCTACAGTTGATCAATACGAATGCTTTCCAGTGAATTAATTGTAATGACTTCTCCTGATGATTTCAAATTTTCGAAGCCCACTTTGCAATCGAACTGGACATGTACAAGTGTAATGGAATAAAGGAAATTTTTCTTCATTTGTTCAATTGTAATAATGCATTACATCTGGAGGTATGATATTAAATTACCCTGGAATTAGTTATTAGTACAACTAATTACTACTGCACAAGTTTTCTACTTTGATTGAAGAATGGATCCATCTATTAGGCTTTATGTGAATGTCCAAGTGACAAAACAATATAATTAGATTTGAAAGAGGAATAGAAATTTAATTGAAATAAAACAAGGAATTCTATTCTCACTGGCACGGTCCAAAATACTTTTTAGAAGACACACAACAAAATAGATTTATAAACTATTTATATAAAACGAAGAACTCAAATTAAAAGACTCATCATGACTTGAGTCTTGATGACTTGACACTTGAGAAAAGACTCATGCAAAGACTTTTGCACTTCTTGGAAGTAAATTGAATAGTGTCAGCACAGCTTCTAGATAACTTAATATGGAAATATTATCATTATTTCTCCCCGCTAATAACAATCTCCATCACTTTTCATACTTTTACTGACTATTTACAACATTCAAATCCCTTACAATCATTACTCCTCCAACCTCTCAGAACTAAACTTCTCAAGGACTATAGCCGTCTTGCATTAAGCTATTTATCATTTGTGACTTTGCAAAAATAACAACAAATTTCTCAAGTGTCCATTACAAATGCAAACAAATTTTCGCCATTCAGTCTAATGACTTTTGTCCGGAAGAAATTGCTCTTGTCAGCATCCTGATTGTTAAATGGTGCGCGTTATACTCTATTTTTATGTAACTTCCAACTCTAAATATACATTGTATTCTCCATATTAAACCTGTTACGCACAAGCCGGAGATTACATTTACTGGAATATATTTGTATTTATTTATTACGGACTTTATTGCAGTTTTCAAGCCAAAAATTACGACCGACTATAAATATCAATAAAATGGGCGGATTTGAATTTCGGCCAAAATCTTGTAAAGTATAGTCTGTTCAAGCGAAGAAGACATTCTGGCAAGATGGGGAAATGACTCCAGCTTGGTCAATATTGATTCAAAAGTTATACATCTAGTTTCAAATTGTAGATAAATATGTCTCCTACAATTTGAGACCAAGAGAATTTTTTTTTTTTAATATTGACCAAGCTGGAGTCTTTTTCCCATTTTGTTAGAATCGCTTCTTTGCTTGGACAATTAGCTGCAAAACGGGTTGCTTGAATTCTTCTGGTTGCTGATGAGAGTCTAAATCTGAATAATTGGATGTCTTGCTGCGTAATTGTCAAATGTTCAGAAAAGGGTTCATGAAGGGTTAAGAAACGTTGAAAAGAGTTGAAAATTGGATGGGTGTTCTTTTGTGGTGAAGGTGTTATCATCAGATGAATGCTTTTCAAGAGCTGGTTAGTATCAAATTTGAAAAAGTATTTTTATAACACTTACTTTTATGTTTTAAATAAAGATAGTTTTTGATCAATTTTGAAACTACTCATTAAAGTATAATGTAGACTAGGGTCTACTTAATCTACGGCACAACCTACTGATTCAATGAACGGATGTAAGACTGTATCATCGTACTTTAAGATTTTTAATTTATACAATGTTTTAATAACTGTTACAGTATTTGTTAGCAACCAAGTAACATTTTCTACCATTAAAATTCATAGTATAACATAATTTATTGACCTTTTACAATCTTTTGTAAACACAACCTCTAGTAATATTTGGAATTAGACATTTTAGAGCAAACTGTCTGTGTTTTCATCTAATTTAGTACACTGTACCCTCTCAAATAAATTATGAATAATGTTCCTAGGTTGGTCCCTAAACTTTAAACATTCACTAACCTACATAATTTTGATCTCGATGTATATTATATAAAAGGTTTGCATCAAAATATTTAATTATATCAAACAAGTTTCTTTATACATCGAAGTTCAAGTCATATGAATCGTACAGTGTATAGAATACATCAACTACTTACTACCTACTAAACCCCGGATCGTATTAAAATTTTCAATATTCACCAACCTACCAAATCTAACTAGCTTAGTAGCTACCAACCCCTATTCCAGCTCTATTACCAAGTACAGTACCTACTCCCAATTTAGCTACTCAGAGTGAAGAGAACTACAAAATTATTCCTATTCTATTCTCTCCACGGCTTGCACACCACAATAATCATTTACAACTGTTTCAATCAAGTATCAATAACCGTAGCCTATGTAACAATACAAGTTGTCACCACCCTTTTGCGGTGTACAGTAGTTGTGGGGTAGCAAACTCCCTAGAGCATTATAAAACCTACAATGCTTTAGGGGACAATGCACACTATAGCAGCGGGAGATCACTGTTACGTCACAATTTGTGCCTTTTCTAAAATCATCGCGGCTTTTTCTTTGTTTTCTTCGTCCTCTTCTTATCCCACTTTGTTTTCTTCTTTCTCCTCTTCGTATCCCACTTCTTTTTATTCTTCTCCACTCTGCGGGAGACCTTTAGCCACAGTTCTGTTCTTCTTTTATGATAGTGCGGGTTCTTTTAGAGAGGCGTGTCTCAGTCAGCAGCTTCTTTTTAAAAACTAGATCTGTTTACACCTATTTAACTCTTTAGTATCTTACCCTCCTTTTTTCGGCGGCTCGTCTCCCCTTCAAGTGCAATTTTCATCTTTGTCTAATCGAACATAATACATGTATCTACTCTTTTGCTTCAAGCAACTTTTTCTCATCTTAGGATACAGTCTTTCTCATTGTGCCTTCAGATAACTTCAACTTCAATCTATCTTTGAATTTCTATCTTTGTGTTACTGCAAACAATACATGAATCATCCCCTGCTTTAATATTTCAAGCAACTTTCTATTTGGCCAAATTTCATCAGCTGTAATGGCTTCTTGTTAGTTTGGTTCTATTTCGCTCTAAAATGTTTCCAGTTCATTAAAAAATCCCAAAGTTTTTGAACATTTTTATTTAGTGTTTCTGATCAGATCTTCATTGTTAACAGTGAACTCAATCAATATTCAGGATTTTGTAAAGTGAAAAGTGTTTTTTTGAAGTTAAAATTGTAATGTAAACATTCAGCAACCATCATCATTCATTGACTATGTAGCCTAAACATCATCATCCACTTATCACCTTTGCTTAAAATACTTTATATAAGTCGCAATTGTAACAACAAATAAATGATATAGTCATTGTTATTGTGTATACAGACTTATTTTAACTTCAATCAATTTCTGTCTCATCCCATATTTTCTCGTAATACATGTATCTATTGTACTGCTTTAATATTTTAAACAACTTTTCATTACCTTAGGATACAGTCATTCTCATTGTGCATTAAGACATACTCCAACTTCAAATAATTTTTCTAACTTCACAACAAACGTTTCTACCCTGTTACTCAAATTGTACGTATAGTCTGGTCGAACAAAGAATACATTCTGGCAAGATGAGAAAATGACTCCAGCTCAGCCAATATTGGTTCAAAAATTATAAATCTAGTTTCATATTGTAGATCAGAATATTTTCTACAATTTGAGAACAATATAATAATTTTTGAACTAATACTGACCGAACTGGAGTCATTTTTCCATCTTGCCACAATATCTTCTTTGCTTGGAGAGACTGTACCATTCTCTGTAACCAACCACAATAATCATGCATCGTTTAACTAACTGAACCTTGAATAACTTCAAGTCTGCAACTGTTTCTTAGGGAAGCTGAGATCGTAATCATTCCCGAAAAAGGGTTGAAACCTTTTTTGGTTGAAGACTTTTTCACAAAACACACAGCATGTGGTGGGTTGAGGTTTCATGATTGATAGGGGTAATATTGTTGATTGACAGTGATGTGGAATAATTATTTTGTGGTAGGATTTTCAATAGAGGTGGTACTTTGTGGTGTGACCTAATGATTGTGACTTCAGATGGAAGATGAGTGATGTAATAATTGTTCATGTGGGATGTTCACACATATTTTAAAGTACTTTGATAGCTTGAGTTACATAATCGTACAGTTTTGTTTCATGGGGAGACTGGTGAGTGTTTGAATCTCACTATACAATTATTAACAAACCATATAAAAAATGCAAAAATTGGTCAAACAAATAACTTAGTTGTGTTATTTTAGAAGATGAATTTGATCTGTAGTATCAAAAAATTTTTATAGTAACAATAAGTGGTATTTATTATTATGAGAGAATTCCATTTCTACAACATTAGAAATCGGTAGCATATTGAAACTTCCATTTAGTATATTTTTTAGCATAATAAGAAAGAAATAAATTACTTTAAGAATGTAAATAATAAAGTCTTAAACTATATAAAATAACAATTACATGTTATGTGTTATAAAATATACATTATAACAGGGTATCCAAGCATTGAAAGTATTGATGTTCACAATAAATCAAGAAATGGAATACAACTGTATTCGATTGTATAGTCTGTCAAGCAAAGAAGACCCTCTGGCAAGATGAGAAAATGACTCCAGCTCGGTCAATATGGGTTCAAAAAATATTGATTTGGTCTCAAATTTTAGATCAGAATGTCTCCTACGATTGAGACCAAATCAATAATTTTTCAACAAATACTGACCGAGCTGGAGTCATTTTCTCATCTTGCCAGAGGCCCTTCTTTGCTTGGACAGACTATATTTGTATACGATTATAATGATCACTATTACCAAAGATTATCTACTCTACAATACAAATTGTCTTTTGTATACATTATTGTAATAAATTGTATACTCATTTCATACATATTTTTATTGCTATTACTGTTTTCATTTAAAACAAGACCCATCCAGTTTTCTATCTCTTTTGCAGTAGTCTACCTCACAAAACATTGGTTCATTGGTTGAAAAAACCTCCCCAGACTCATCATTGACCCCATCTAATTAAACCCTTTCTTCATCAAACATGAAAAACATGCTCATTACCGACATTTCAATTATCGTCATCCCGCCTACTATTGGACAAACAATTCCACCAATCACGGTACTGCATTCAACCGGAAACATTCATATCAGAAAACTGCATGATTATTTCCAATGCTCGGCCATTTCAAAAGGATCTTTGAAAAGTCAACAACAATCACTGTAATAAATTCTGATTGGTGGTTGAATGAGTATGAGTTGTTACTAATTATGTGAGTCGCAATCGCAATGTACCTACGCTGAAATAATAATTATTATTATTATTATGTCAATAAAAAAGGACTGACGTTTCGTTTGACAAACACAGAGAATTGTCGCGGTTATCGGAACGAAACAAAATTTTTAATTATCGCAGAACAAACCAATCACAGAAATTTTAATTAACAGTCTATTATTTGCTTTCAATTGCAACGCGCATTCATGTCGATGACGATGATGATAATGAGAAAATTTCAAACGAAATCAAAACAAAGATAATAATTCACCGAGCGCTGGCTACTAATTGAAAATTATAACGTTAATTATGTAAAATGCGGTGGCAGGCGAATTCGAGCGATGTGTTTGTCACACAGAATGATATGGAGGTTTTTTTCGGGGAAAATCAGTGTGTTTGTTTGGTGTACAATACATAATGTCCAGAGGGTTTGACAAAAATCTATATTGTACGTTGGAGTATGTGTTTACATACATCAGTACTTTGCTTGTTTTTGCATGTATGTATGATTCTCTGTTTCTATTTGCAGTACGTGTATTTTAAGCTACCATTTCATATTTCTGGATTTACTTATGTAAATAATGCTGGCTTGATAAAATCATAATATGCTAGCTTGTAAGGAGAACTCATGGCATAGGCTATAGAAGAATAATATGTACGTAGGAGAAAAAAGAGTACATTTTCTCTTTTTAACACATTTAACTTTTTATGTATACTGTGGTATCTCCCACGGATTCTGATTGGAATATACAAAGTAGGGATCATAAGTAGGATGCAAAGAAGGTGGCTGCAATATCATGACAAATGGTTACCATATAAGACGGAAAGTAGTTTGAGGTGAATAAGAAGAAAGTTACCATTTAATTACTATTCCTGCCATTACTATTAATTACTATTCAATTGCCAATTATTAATATAAAATTACTAACTCTGCGAATGACATCCATTGTAAAGTGATCTTGCAATCTGAGCTACTAAAATTTTTTAATTAGTCCAAATTTTATGATGCATTGTTTTTTTTAATTGTCAAATGGATGATCGATTCATTTAAATTACTACTGATTAAAGAAGAAAATGACTATTTCACCAATGACGGAGTTAGGTGGGAAATCTACGAGTTTGACGGAGTTTGTTCAATTTAATTATGTAGTCTAAATTATTAGTCATAAATGATTAGTCAATATAAAATGATTAGTCTATATAAAATATTAGCCTATGTAATGATTAGTCAATACATAATGATTAGTCTTTGATAAAACTCGCGAACTATAACTTGCAACAGAATCTAACAAGAATGCTCCACTCATGTATACAATTCATGTTATGTGAAAACACACAAGCATAACTGGTTGACAAGACTACCATTTTATACAGGGGGTTTGTTCAAAAAGTTGCAATGGGTATTTCCAGTGTTTAAAACTACAGTATACATATATATTCGTTTACATGACATGTGTGAATGTAATGGTTTCCAAAGCAAACACATGGTAACGTTCGTTCCATTTGATTTATCGTAAAAAACAACTGTGACAAAGAAAAACCGTGCGGTGAAAATTGGGTGAAAATTCCGTATTGTCGAATTTGATGTGATTGTTGTCGAATTGGCAACGTCGCATTTCGGGCGCGGGTGCGTGTGTGTGCGCAAGTGTGAGCGTTTAAATTAGAGCGCGCTGTTGGCTGCTGTGGCCTGATTAGGGGGGATTTTTAGAGTTTGGTACTTCGGGGAAAGTTGGGGAATGCCTGGGGGACTGGAAATTTTTGTTTGATACCATTCCAAATCTAAAGCTACACAATCTGTACTTTTTTACTCAAGCCAGGTACAATGGATATTTTTCCCATGTATTTCTACCATATAAGTCTAATTTCACTTGTAGAGTACTTGTGAGGGTGATATTGTGGTAGTTATTCATATTAAATGAAAAGATTAGATATTGTCAAATCATAACTAAAATCGAGATACCGGTTCCAGTTTGGTTTACCAGAGATTTATAATGCTGTAGCAACCGAAACCAGTTATAAGAACTGTAATTTGTTTAACAATTTCTACTACTCTTAATTTATACTTTTTCAACACGTTACCAGTACAGTACTAAGCGTTATTTTTGAATCTGAAATTCTAGTAGGCTAATGAGAACTTGTACTAATTTTTTATATCTACGTCATTATTGATAAAATTATGTATGGTCTTGGAATTTATTATTACAAACTTCCTATGAATTGATAAGCTGGCAATCAATTGATCAACGTCTTGGACATTTCACAATTACTTACAATTTTAATAATAAAGCTTTATCTACATTCTTATGAATAAAAACCTTTCATAAAAGGCAATAATCCCAAAAACAAGGGGAAAAATTTGAGGAAAAATAATTTTTTTTTTCAAAAATACATGTTAGGTTATGGTTAAGGTTAAGTGATGAAAGAACTCGAACGCACTATTTATACAACATCGTACTCAAATAACTTATTTAATGGCAAACTAATCACTCAAAATCATAATCAATCTACTTATTTAATTGTAACCCAAGATACAGTATCGTAAATATTTAAACAATTATTATAATCTACTTCAACTGAATGATACTAAATTTCATTCATAATATTTCAACAACATCTCCCCTAAAAGTTGAATGAACTTTAAACATGAATGAATGGACAGCAGACCACAGGATTTCAGAATCATGCACTCTCGTATCTTGTAGAAGACACAATAGATGACAAATTTAAGGCGTCACCTTTTGTCAAATTTGTGGAAGTGAATGAGACCAGAAAAATGACAGAGGGAGAAATAAGGAGAAAAGAGAATAGTGGCAGAGAGAGGGTCAGAGAGGGTAAGCGAGAGGAAGTCAGTGAAGAGAGAATAGTGACCGAGAGAGAGAGAGAGAGAGAGAGAAAGAGAGAGTTCTAGTTGGTGACTATTAGGGAGGAATTTAGAGTAAAAACACTCATTAGTGTAAAATTGTGACATTTCATTGACTAGGCCACCCGTGTGACTTTATTGTTACAACCCTTTTCATTGTTTGCCAAACTGTTGTTACCCTTCTAGAATGTCTAAATTGGTGTGACTAGGTTCTAACACTAGGTCAATGACCTGCATGTTAGGTACTTCTTTTGGTAGTTTGTCATTTTTGAAGGTACTATAAATAGAGCTTTTGTGATACTTTGATGTTCCTATCAAAATATGAAGTACTAAACATTTAGCGGTACTGAACAAATATTTAGGTATTGACAATACCTTGTTTTTAACACTCTTAAAATTTATGAAAAGAAGGCATTTAGGTAACAACAGAAAGCTCAGTTTATGAATTTTAAAATAGTAGATTGACAGAGAAAGAATAATTGAAGTGCTAAAGCTTTTGATACACAATGATGAATTTCTTTCAAGTATGAAGTGGATTTAGGGCAAAAAATTTGGTGGTTTCGTCTGTTCCTTATGCACTCCAACATCTGATTTTTTCATCTAGCTACGCCTTATAATGTTTTTGAAATCAAGAGAGACAATAGATTCTTCACATCAGCTGTTAGTAGGTTACATCACGTACAAAACCGCCTAACTTTTTAGCGTCATCTTTACTCATTCAAATACAGTAGGCTATAATGATGGAAAGGAAAAACAAAATTTGAAATTAAGAATCATAACTTTTTTTAAGAAGAGGTACTATGCTAATCAAAAGATAAGATTTCCTCTTAGTAATTCTAGAAAATATTCTAGAACAAGATAAGAATAAGAATAAGAATGTTTTATTCCTTTAAGCATTGTTTACATTGCAATCGGAAACGTCAAATAAATACAATTAATAAATCAATAGATAGATAGATAGATAGATAGATAGATAGATAGATAGATAGAATAACTTTATTCATGTATAGCAAATACAACTTTTTAATATGTATACTAAAATAAGACTACTCCGTTACTAGCCATGAAAGTTAGGACTAAGTCATGTCTTACACTTAACCAACAAGGTCGGTTGATCAGGTCTAGGTACTACCTTAGAAAATATTATTGAAAGAGTACTGTTACCTTTCATTTATTCACCAGATATTTTTATCAATCATATAAAATTCATCTTCATTTTAACTATTCGTAGTCTGTTGTAGAATATTACACCGTATACTTTCACTGCAACGTTACTAAAGGATTCTGAGCATACATGATATTATGCATGAAATATACAATAAAATAGAATAGTTTTTATTGATCAACAATATACATGGATCTCGTCCTTGTAGAAGTTTGCTCATAATACAAACTATTATGAAGTTATGCAGATTTATGCAAAAGTTATACAAATCACTTTTGTATTATGAGTAAACTATCACAAAGACGAGATCCATGTATATTGTTGATCAATAAAAACTATTCTATTTTATTCTATAATTCATGGCACAGTTTACTTCAAATTTAGAATATTTAGCACTGTATGTTTATAAATCACTTTTCTAACTTCATATCATTTTCAAACATTCTCTACTAATACTTACTCCGGCAGACAGTATAGACCCTCAACCCACCTACAATGTAACCGAAACCAAAATCCTAATCTTTTCAAAGATTTTGCCGAAAAGAAAAGTAGCTGACCACTCTTGCAAGGGAGCAAGGAAGACAATTATATAGATACAAAATACTATCAATACATAATTATAGTACAACAGTATTGTGATGAGGGAAGGAAATATAGCGTATAGTAAGTCCAAGCAAAGAAGACCCTCTGGCAAGATGGGGAAATGACTGAAGCTCAATCAATATTGGTTCAAAAATTATCAATCTGATCTCAAATTGTAGGAAACAATTTGATCTACTATAAAGACAACATTTATAATTCTTGAACAAATATTGATCGCGCTGGAGTCATTTTCCCATCTTGCCAGATGGTCTTCTTTGCTTGGACAGAATATACCACTTTAGCAAGGGAGTAAGGAGAGGTGAATACAACAAAACTAAGATAGAAAAGAATGGGAGATACAACGAAACTGAGATTGAAAAGAATAGAAGATAGAAAACCTCTTAGAAGATAGAGGGAGACTCTTTTCAACTCCCCTGGTAGAAAAAGGTAGAGTAACGTGCCCCAACCACCATTTTGAACTAATGTATCATAGATCATTTGAAACCCTCCCAGCCGTTTATAAGCTAATAACCCCCTGCGGTTTAGGGATTAAATATAGCCACTATAATGCGCGGCATAGGCCCCACTATAAGCCTAATAGCGCTTTTCTGTGTGAAGGCTCTTCAAGTAGGAATTCATGGGGGTGACTAGGAAACATTCTTACACAGAGTCTGGACAACATTAGAGCATTATTTGTTGCATTTTCGCCCAATTTTAAGATGAAATATGTTCACAGCTATTATTATTACAGAATGACTGACTAACATTAGATGATTTTCATGCAGTTTGCCCAAAATTAATATGAAATACGAGTACGTTTATAATTAATTCCTAATTATAATTATTTACTAATGAGTCACTAGCATTAGAGTATTATTTGTTGCAGATTGGACAAAGCTAGGATAAAATTATATGACTGGCTATCATTCGGGAATAACAGGCATAATAGGCATTTATTTTCATTAAATAAACGCACAGGAGATATCAATAATATTGATGAAAATTTGGATAATTGAAAATATGGGATCAAGGGAAGAATTTTAATTTTCTAACATAAGAATGATTTCCCAGTGAAAAATGTTGTATTTCATCATTTATTCAATCAATAAAAAAATACAAAGGTTAGTACAACAGGTATAATGCCCAAAACTGATCCTAATCCAATTTATAATAAAAGTCCAAATTAAGGTTATGTCATGTAGTGAATCTTCAAACTAATTTTTACCACCGAGACAAACAATTTTGAATTTAGAAAAAGGTTACACCAAAGTTCCGAGATAAAACACCAAATAAATAATTCGATAACTTTCAACATTTCGAATTGTGTTCACTTTGAAATTTTAAGCAAAATTAAAAACACATCCAAATCCATTTTCATAGCCTAGTATAAATAGTTGGGTAATGTTACGGATACTAGAATACATGTGTTCTAGTATCCGTGAGTATTGTAACACAGTTAATGAATTGCAGTATAACTACATTATTACAATAAAGTCTTGATTCTATTTACGATTCAATTACTGTCCCTTACAATAAACAAAACGTTCAAGTATCAACTCATTATAAGTTATCTACACTAGGCCTAATTCTACCTGCACTTCACAATAGTGTTGTATTGGAAGAATGCCACAAATAAAGGAATGTTTATTCTAATGTTTGGAAGAAAGGAAGCGTGTGAAATTTCCCACACATGAATTGGGGAAATTCATGGACTAATGACGGAAATAAATAATTATATTTATTTCCGGGCTTCTTTCTACGTGAGTTTGATTTGAATGTGGGAAATTGTCATTTAATGATAGTGCAAAGCAATTTGTAGATATTTCTAGAAGCCTTTCTTTCCATTATCATAAATAATTATAGTATGGTGTTTTCAATTATATATTTCTGTTACTACTGTGTTGAATTAAATTTAGATCTATATTTTTTGTTTTCCAAATTGAACAAATTCTGAATGCGTCTCATATTACCTCATTTGAACGACAGGAGACAATGCAAAAATATTTGTATGAAATCTACTCGAATCTTCACATAGTTTACCAAACAAGGTGATGATAGATTTTTAGTTCTGCTGATGCTGAATGAATGAATGAGTGCTATTTCGCTTTTATATACTGTATTCCTATTAATTTATTTAAATAATTATGAACTTTCTTTTACTTGAATGCTTTTATGAACTTTGATTACAAATATTATGTAAAGTTAAATTTGTATGTTATAGGTGTGAAGCCTGCTGACACCCGGAGATGTGAGTGCAAAATAAATCCTGAATTATTTATTTTATTACTAAATTATCGTATTGTTTGTAGCGGAATTTCTTCTGGTTCGACAATAACTTTACACTTATTAACCCATGTTTTGATATATTTCAATCATTTATTGATTATGTCCAGGTTTATCAGTTTCCTAGTTGTTTAGCTTTACATGCGATACTATTATATTATTCCAATCCAAAATAGGATTATCTTTGTAAGAATGTCAGAAATCTTCAGATTATCTTCTGATATAAGAATATCAGAAATCAAAATTTTATTTTACTGTCTCTAATAACTTATTGGTTAAAAACACAGACTAATATTTTCCAAAAATATCATTATGATTTTTTAGTCATATTACATTTATAGCCTACAAGTATTGTAACAATGTTTAATAGTTTAATTCCATACCATTTTTAGCCTTGAATACAAATCATAGATCCCTAGATATTTCATTTTCATCAATATTGAAAGGCAACTACTTTTACACAATCTTGATGAATCTTCAGATCCTTTGAGGAATATTAAAAAATAATAAGAACATATTATTGAACGTATTACAATATAGCCAATAATTGATATTATTTGAGTTATTGAACGTATTCTAGGACCTAGGAACTCCATCCTTGAAAAATTGCTATAAGGGCTTATATTTCATATTCCATGTTCGATCGCAGAAAGCCGGTTCAGGAAAACTTACGGGTTTCTCTTCTCAGAGGACAATGTCAATATCCGATTATAAAATGGGAAAATTACTATAAGGATATAATAAAATTAGTATCTGATCCTATAGAAACGCTGTTCCGTGTGAAATGAGGACTTATTTTGTGAAAAATTCTATCTTTTGGGAAACCCTTTGGTGAGAAATATAAACACTAATATTTTTCTCAGAAGCAAGAGGTATAGTCTTCATCAACACAGATTCAAGAACAACATGAATTTTATTACTGCCGAATTGTTATAAATCATATTCTAATTACTTTTTCATTATCTCAGGGCTACTTTTATCACTGATTTTCTATTTTAAATAATAAAAAATAATTGAAAAGGGTAGGTACTGTGATATTATTTAAAATAGAAAATCTATTTATTTTGTATGCACTTCGTGGATTGATCGAGATTTCTATTGGATTTATTTGATCAAATGAGAAATGAATATGTAACAAGTATTTTATTAGGTCAAATTGGAAAATATTTCTAGTTGTATAATGCTATAGTATTTAGGCTATTCCTTTCTTTCCATTGTTTACAATTTGAACCGGTTTCCTAACATGGGAATGCAATTTGAGTAATTTCCAGTACCTAGTCAATTGAGTGAATGATATTCAGTTGAATGTTCAAGTTTTTTATTTGGCCGAATTGAAAAATTTCCCGTAGTTTGAATGCTGAGTATTTATTCCCAGTGTTTACAATATGAATAGGTTTCATTTAATGTGAATTGGATTTGAGTAATTTTGAGTAGTCAAATGAGAAAATATCCGCAGTTTGAATGCCTTAGAATTTTTCCCATCTCCCAGTGTTTACGATTTGAACCCGTTTCCTATCATGTCAATTCGACTTCAATCACCGACATATTGATACAACTATCATTTTGTCAAGATAAATAATTTGATCGCACTATATTACTCACCGATCAAATTCACGGGGCTCTCCACACTAGTGGCTTTTCAATAGCAGCAGACGCGGCAATCCAATAGTTCCGTAGCTGCGCAGTGGTAACAGCGATGCAGCAGCTGCACAACTTAACCTTAACAACACACTCGACAGTCTAACGCGAAAAACATTCACAGATCAAAAATAATGTCACGATCAACTTGAACAATAACACACATAGACGACGTTTAGTTTGTGTCAGTAGAATGGTAGTGAGTGCATTGTGGTAGGTAACTTGTTACAAACTAATCAAAATAATTTTGTAAATGTTTGTTCCGGTGTTAAACCGCGCGCAATTACACCGGTTAGAAATCGCGTTGGATGTTTTTCAAGCGCGAGTAATCGAAAAATCTCGCGATTACTATCGGACCGATAGTTTTCAGCGCGGGTGAGTTCACACGAACGACTGGGGTGCTCGGAAATAAGAAGAGCTCAGTTCACAAGAGCTCAGTTGAAGGGTAGTAACTTAGCACACGAGAGCAACCCTATAGCAGTCCCCGATGACTACCTACTGACTGCTTGGTCGGCTGCTCCTCAAATCGACTGTACTTTCATTACCCACTTCTCTCTCACTCTCTCTCACTCGCTACTTCGAAAGGGATGTTCGAAAAAGGGGCGGAAAGGGGCGGAGCCTCATAGCGTCAGTGGAAGGGATTCGGGTGATGCTGGCGTGCTCTGGTGGCAGTCGGCGGAACTACGAGTTGTTACCCCTCCGAGTTCCGTGAAAGAGGAGCTCGGTGGCGGAGCTGTAGTAGTTTGGTTGTGATCGAGGAACTGGTTTGGTGGCGAGTATGTGTGATGAGGAATGGTCGAACACATGACTGACGTGTGGAGCAAATTGAGAATCGAAACCGTAGGCTAGATGGTTCTAAGAAGGAAGAGTCCTCACAGACAGGATTATCAAAAATTCTACATTTCAAATTCAAATATTATTTAATCCATGTAAAAAATAAAAATTTACAAGTTGCAATATAAAAATGCAAGACTATCGTATCCCGTAATACCCTAGAGCGATTGAAAAATAAATGAAAATCAAATACCCTTTTAAAAACAATAAAATTATTAAAACACAGACATGTTTCGGGACATTAGCCCATTATAAATGTTTCAATAATTTTAAAGTTTTTAAAAGGGTATTTGATTTTCATTTATTTTAAATAGCCCTAGGTTTTAAACCCTAGAGCGATGTATGAATGAATTCAAAAGAGTAATGGATACTTCAATAACAAAAAATAAGAGTTACTCTCAAGAATTATTGGACTAAATTATGTATCAAATTTGGGATTGATTAGCTAAGCCTGTTTTTTCTATGACTGTATATCTGTCATTGAATGGAATAGATGAAAACAATAGGTAAAAAGTTGAATGAAGGAATGCTGATAATATTATGGAAGTAAATGTATTTGACAATATTTATAATATTATTGAATAATACACATGCATAGACGATACAGTTACAAAGAGTCCTCTATAGTTGTATTCTCACACTAAGAATCTTATAACTTGTGTGAATTTACAAAAAATTGTTTCTAGTCGATTTAAAAAAATTAATACAGCGGCAGTTTTCAGTTATTTTAGTTATACAGTAGTAACTAGCTAGAACTAAGCACAAAATTGAAAGAACATGGAATAGCACTCTAATATTTGGTACAATGATACATGAAAAAATAATTAATTATATAAAAATCTTAATAATGGATACACGTACATTAGGACTGGACCTTTCAATTGAATATTGATTCGTTTAATGATTTGATTAAAGCTTCTCATTGAAAGGAATTTTCACCGTGAGCATACATTGATACGATGATAATTTTTAGTTCTTTTTTCTCTTTTTCATTTTAATATACTATTTCAAAATACTCTATAATTTCTACTGCTCATTACTTATCCGTTATCATTTCCATCATTTTATTATTTAACATCCTTTTCATTAGATTGAACAGTAGGAAAATTTCCATCTTGGTTCTCCTCAATTCTTTCTCTTTCTTCAACTGCCTCCTATTCTTTTTTTTTCTCTCTCTCTCTCTCTCTCTCATTATGATGTACTCTCTCTCTCTCTCTCTCTCTCTCTCTCTTTACAGGCCAAGTGTTAATGGAAAGGATATACTTATCCTTTCCCAAGAATGGACATTTTTATGCCCAAACTTCGTCTTTTCATTTGGATATTGTAATGCACAACGAATAAGATTCCAAGCAAGTAGCATATTGTTTGGATAATTGTTCTACGATTTTTGCACTCACATGTAAATGTAACCTCTCTCATTGAATAGATTATAGAATAACCCGTAAAAATTGTAGTGTAAATTATCGAAATTAGTGTGTAACTTGTAAAAATAATAGAATAATTAGATTTAATAATAACTCTTGTAATCTAGAAACTAAGCATAAATATTTTGTTGCTATCTAAATGAATAAAGAAATCTAATCAAATCTAATCTATCCCATTAATGATTACGATGTACTATTATTGAAACATTGTATTATTGTACATATTTTAAAGGGTTGTGTGGTAGAGAAGACCAAGATTTCCAACTCCGCCCTTGATATAGGCATTCATCAATCAATTAATCTCTCTCACCACCTCTCTCTGTTACACTCGCGCACACACTGCCTCCAAATCAAACCTCCATTGTTACTCAGAGTACAGTGGGTAAGTTCCAAATGTTGTTTTATTTCGATTCCTGAATCGTAGGTTCTCCAGCCTTCAAGTCTGTGCTGGAGCGGTTTTGAAAAGTGCCGGAGGCGCTCAAAGATGATAAAATTTAGGGTGACCGGTTTTGGAGGGGGTAGGGAGGGGCGTGGCATGGAGAAGATGAATAGTGGGGGATTTGAGACTTGTTTTCGGCTTCTCTTTATCTCCAAAAAATAATCCCAAGCTCAACGTGAAGCAGTCAGTGTATAATGTATAGTCTTTCGAAGCAAAGAAGGTATTCTGGCAAGGTGGGGGAATGACTCCAGCTCGGTCAATATTGGTTCATAAAACGTAAATTTGGTTTCAAATTCTAGAGCAGAATGTTTCTGCAATTTGAGACTAAATTTATGATTTTTGAACCTATATTGATCGAGATGTAGTCATTCACCCATCTTGCCAGAATATCTTCTTTGTTAAATATTTGCAACTTATTGTATAAAACATTCTCATGCTCATCTACAATTTGAGGCTAAATTTTCAATTTTTGAACCAATATTGATCGAGATGCAGTCATTTTCCCATCATGCCAGAATATCTTCTTTGTTAAATATTTGCAAATTATTGTATAAAACATTCTAATCTACAATTTGAGACCAAATTTTCAATTTTTGAACCAATATTAATCGAGATGTAGTCATTTTCCCATCTTGCCAGAATATCTTCTTTGTTAAATATTTGCAATTTATTGTATAAAACATTCTGATCTACAATTTGAGACCGAATTTTCAATTTTTGAACCAATATTGATCGAGATGCAGTCATTTTCCCATCTTGCCAGAATATCTTCTTTGTTAAATATTTGCAAATTATTGTATAAAACATTCTGATCTACAATTTGAGGCTAAATTTTCATTTTTGAACCAATATTGATTCTGATCTACAATTTGAGACCAAATTTTCAATTTTTGAACCAATATTGATCGAGATGCAGTCATTTTCCCATCTTGCCAGAATGTATTTTTTGGTCGATGAGAGTATAGCGTCGCCGTCTAAACGTAGACAAGAAGCCAACGAAACCGGCGGTTGACGAATTGATGCTCAGCACTGTCAGGACAGTCAGTAATCGGTATGCATAAAGGCCGATTCATACATATAGTGATGTACTAGTGGCGTAATACCAAGAGTATACCAAGAATACCAAGCTGAGGGTGACTCCAGCTGAACTGTTTCGCTCTTATGGACAACTTTCCAACTTTACCTACAGAGCTGAGCATTAATAACAGACATTTGCAAACTGCCCAATTTCGTTGGATTCGGCTTTGACTAGCTGTCTCATAGAAATATGACGTAGAGAAAGAACATGATCGTAGAACATAGAAATAGAGATAGATATTGAGAAGGACATAGAACATAAACATAGAGAAAGAAAGGTTAGCATAAATGCTTTCCCCCATTGCTCTTTCAATGCATTGAATCCTACATCTGTCTCATTTTGCAAGTTCTCATGGTTTATTATTATCCCAACCATAATGTAACTAGTAAGCCCCATGGGCTGAAGAACTCGCGTGCGAACCCTCAAAGTCAACATGTGGCTTTAATTATTTAAAAATATGAACCACAAATCATACTAATACGATACCTAGATTTATTGAATACTGATGAATGATTCCTTTTTGTGAGGATATAGTTATATGTACGGTATATTTTGATACATAATTATCCGCAACTCTTCTGCCGCCAATGCACCAATAGAAACGTAGGCCTACTTATTCAAGACGATTTGACTGCAAGAATTCAGAGTAGACGTATTAACTGAACATCGTTCAGTAAACAATTCTAATAAATTTACAAATATGGATGTAATAACTTTCCCTTATTTTTTCTGAAACCCATACATACTATTGAAACTTTGTGCAGAGTCTATCCATTATCTAGGTATGATGAAAAGTCTTAAAATAATAGAAGGGCGGATTAGAGGAAAACTAAGGAGAATTCGGTGTTTAGCCAATGATATTTTCTGTTCAATGAACAGACGGACAACGACTTCGGCCTTGAGTCAAAAGAAAGAACTCGCAATCGCTCGTTAAATTAGTGTAATTTTTATTTATTTGTATTCTTATATTTGAATCAATGTAATATGTAAACTACATGAATAAAGTTATTGAATCTGAATCTGAATGGATATACAGTACTAACTGGAAATTTCATTATATCTGCTTGGGACGACTTTTTCTGATAATTTTATTTGAACTGTAACCTACATGGTTCTCCATGTTCCCATCTGAAGAAAATGAGGTTAAATGGCGAAGTGGAACAACCCCTGGGTCTCCCCACTATAATAATAAATATTCTACGTCCTCAAATTTAATAGTGATGACTGAATGAAATTCGATAAAAAAGTTATTAACAATAAGTAGAATGATGTTATAGAACAAGTTAATGTTCTATTGTAGAGAAGGAATAGCATGAATATTGTTAATATAACTTAGAAACAGCTCAAATGCATTAAATATGGTAAAATTTGTAGAGTACATCCATCCATCAATAATAATTTATCTATGCTTTTCAATTTATCTTGGTAATTTGCATTTTTCAATTCACCACCAATTTATTACAATATTAATATTTTCCTAATTATTTCATTCTATAGAATTACCAAGATGAATTGGATAATGTGAAATAATAATAATTTTTCATATTAATAATTAATATTAATGTATTCCTGATTATTTCATTTTATAGAATTACTAAGATAAATTGGATAATTATTATTTCACATTATTCAATTTATCTTGGTAATTCTATAAAATGAAATAATTAAGAAAATTTTAATATTGTAATGAATTGGTGGTACTGTAAATTGAAAAAATGCAAATCCTAGATAGGAACAAAGCATAAACCCCTACTCATCTCACTAAATAAAAGCCTAAATCACAAACATTCCATTACATACAGAATTTAAGCCTCTATTACTAAACAACAGTCCACTTTCATGGTTCGCTCATAGGCTGCAACCAATCTGGAATATTGTAATCGCATTACTCTTCAGAGCGAGCTATTTGAAATAGACAAATGGCAATAAGACTAATTGTAGAGAGGCAACAAATGAAAATTGAAGAGCATTGTTTGTTCGCGCATGGCTTAGATTTGCAGTTAATGGATCACTGCTCATTTATATTAATAATACACATTCGAATACAAATGTATTCGTATTTATTTGCATTTGACAGACGGATAAATCAAATAGATCACATATGCGTATAGTTTGTCCAATCAGAGAAGATATTCTGGCAAGATGGGATAATGACTCCAGCTCGGTCAATATCTGTTCAAAAATTATTAATTCGATCTTAAATTGCAGGAAACCTTCTGATCTACAATTTGAGACAAAGTTTATAATTTTTGAATCAATATTGACTAAGCTGGAGTCATTTTCCCATCTTGCCAGAATGTCTTCTCTGCTTGGACAGACCATTTCTGCCAACTAAAATATCTCGGATGGGGTTTTGCAACAGTGAATGTGAGTGAATCTGTTTATGTGTGAGTGAATATGTGTTTGTGTGTGTCGTCCATACATGAAGCACAAACCTTTGATGTTGGTTTATTGATGTTTTAGCAAACAATGCATGTTTATCTGTTGATGCACTGGGCCTCATGTGTTTATTGTTCAGCTAGGATTTGATTAACTGGTTGCATATATTGCTACAGACATGGGTTGACAAATTTCTTGATATCGTATGCTAAAATGATTGCTGAAATTGTCCGGATTGCAGTGCAATTAGATTGATTGAATCTGAGAGGAAAATATTAATGCACTTGAGTTGTATTAGATGACTTTCTGGAACATCCACAATTCTATTTCGTTGTTTTATACTATTTTTTGTTCAATTTGATTAAAAATACTCAGTTATATCATGAGTTTTGCTGAGTTCTGTTCAATCTAGTAAAACTTATGGAGGAGTAAGAGAAATTACTGGAGATGCATAACAAATCTGAGATTAAATTATGAATGATAACATGAAAGTGAACGAATGTGAGAGTGAGACTTGTGAAAATAAAATCGCTGGAAAAATAAAGCGTGAGAGGAAGAGACAGTACAGAGCCAGGATTGAGAGACAAATATACAAGGGAATGTTAGTTGAGGGGGGAAGGAAAAATATTTGAGAGGATAGGTTGAGAGTGAAGTGGAGAGGGGGAGCTTTACAGAAGTGAGTGAGAGAGAGAAGGGATAGTGAGATAGGATTTATTCACAGGAAGAAGTAGAAAGTAATTCGATTATATCCATCCATTAGGGTATAAATATCCACATAATAATAATATTAGGCTATTATTGTATTTGACACTGGCGGCTCGTACCCACGAAACAGGTGAAGTGCTGTACAGTAAAAGATACACGCACTTCATCTGTTTCGTGGACACGAGCCGCCAGTGGACTATTTGATAGGCCTTTATGTGATTGATGATTAGATCCGAAAGCTATGATTGCTAAGATGATTCATGAAGGCAATTAGTATAGGTTTGGAATCGAAAATTACGATATTTACAAGATAAATATAACTTAAAATTCTAAAAATTTCTCATTAAAAACTTGATAATTTATATAAACAATGTGAACATTATATAATATAATGTGCCAAGTTTATTTAATATGGTGTTCGAAAATAAGAAGAGATAGGTAGATTAATTGCCTTTATTAAGGGCGGATTTAGGACTCTTGGTCCCTAACCATTAAGGACACTTAACCCTAACCATAACCATGGTGGAGAGAAATAGATAGATAGATGGATGGATTGATAGTTAGATAGATAGATAGATAAATGACATTATTTTACACTTTGCAAAATTTTGTGGGCGAAGTTGAGGCAAGCAAGCCCCCTCTCCAACTTAATCCACGGAGAGAAAGAAAGACAGAGAGAGAATGTTTGAGAGAGAAATGAAGAGTGATAGAAATTAGAGAATCACCTTAGGAGACGTGTTAGCAGCAATGGGTGAATTGAGAGAGATAAAATATGAGAGTTAGATACGAAAAAGGAAAAGAGTGATGAGAGGCATAGTGATAACAAATTGAGAGAGAGAAAGAGAGAGAGAGAGAGTGAAAGTTATTGATAAGAGAGAGAGAGAGTGAGAGAGTGAAAGTCATTGATAAGAGAGAGAGTGATGAAGAACAGAGTTTTAAGAGAGAGATTGATTATATATAAAGTGTGATAAGAGAAAGGGACAGTGATAAAAGAGGAGAGTAAGATAAGAGAAAAGAGAGAGTGTGTATGTGTGATGAGAGTGAGAGAGGCTGAACAGGAAGAGAGATATAAGAGCAGTGACAAGAGAGAAGAGTGGAACGTACAACATCGACTGGACCAGATTTTGACTTTTCTACCGTCGCTCAACCACCTCCTGTCCCCCTCAATCAACAATAAGACCCCCCCAATTTCCCCCACAGACTGCACACCAGCTGTTGTCGAAGTTGACTCGTTACCCCCACCGCACCCCTCCTCCTTTTGTGGTTATTGCTATCTTCCTATTGGCTAACAGATTAGGCAGTGCTGCACTTCTCGCCAGGCGACGGCTGAATATTATCGACTGCCGCCGCCGTCGACGACTTGAACGCGCGCGCACGCACCCACGCGAGCACTCAGGCAGAGAGAGAAGAGGGTACGAGGAAGAAGACACAGTGATGAAGGTGCAGAAAGTAATAGGGTGATAAAGGGAGGGGTAGAAAAGGAAAAACTTGAATCTGATTAAATGAAAAGACATAGTATTGTCAAACCACAAATTTATGAGAAAATCGAGATACTGGTTTCGGTTGCTAAAATCTCTAGTAAACAAGATTGATGTTTGAAACAAAAATAAGATTAAAAGAATAAATATTGTCAAACCGCAGATTTATTTGAGAACCGAAATGCCGGTTTCGGTGTCAAACCATTATCAATCTCTGCTAAACGAGATTGATGTACAAAAGACAAATTAAAATACTGATTAATTAAAAACAGAAGATATTGCTAAACCACAGATTTATTGAAAAATCGAGGTACCGGTTTCGGTTGCTACACCAATATTTCACCGATTTGTTTGGTTTTTGTTCACCGGTTTTCTGGTAAAATCTTAACAGAGTGAGAATGATGTTCACTAGATATTGATAATGGTTTAGCAATCTGTGGTTAATAATACCTTGTCTTCTCATGGATAACTATAAAATATCACCTTTACAACTACTCAACAACTTGAATCTGAGTCTGAGCTATAAACAAGTCCAAGATATTGTGTGATTGTTCGGTGAGAGAGAAGGAAACAAAACGAGAAAAAGTTGGAAAGTGGAGGAGAGAGTGAAAAACAGTGGTAAAGGTTTGATTGAGAAAGTGGTGAGAAGGGGGAGAAAACTTTATACTTATTATATATATTATTACTATAATATTATTATTACTATATTGCGTGAGCGTGTATAGTCTGTCCAAGCAAAGAAGACATTCTGGCAAGATGGGAAATTGACTCCAGCTCGGTCAATATTGGTTCAAAAATTATCAATTTGGTCTCAAATTGTAGATCAGAATGTTTCCTACAATTATAGACCAAATTTATAATTTTTTTTTCTGCTGATGATGATGCCCACATAAGTATTTTATTTCACTTGTGCGTGGGTAATGGTGTGTGCGAGGGTGATTTATGAGGTGCATAAACGACCATGCCTCTGGTGGGATTCGAGCCCACGACCGGGTAGCGCTAGCGGACTGAAGGTTGTAACGCCCTCGTCCACTCGGCCAACCCGGCCGGCTGGAGTCACTTTCCCATCTTGCCAGAATGTCTTCTTTGCTTGGACGGACTATATCAATAATATTGTTAGATAAATGCGTGGGTGGACTTAACTACGAGCATCAATATTTGAAGTAGAATTAAAGAAGGTGGTCTTGTTAAATCTTTGAATGTCACCTTACTTGTTTCAAATTGATTCCGAATATGATGTAAATGATTCACTGTTGTACCGATGTAATCACTAAAATGCATCACTGGTTAAATTAATTGAAAATTATCACAATGTGGGAAGAACCCAAGGTTCATATATGTACTATAAGAGCCTTGGGAAGAACCAACAAGTGGACTGCTATTAGCCTATAGTTAGAATATTAGCTCCAAATTAATTCTCATCTTTTTGAGTGGTTGTGAAGGAGATATTGTGGTAGTTTAATTATCATCCCTTATCAGATTATACTTCATAAGATTCACCTTTAAAAAAAATTAGTAAGATTCACCTTATAAGTTTATCATCCCTTATAAAATTCACCCCTACGTCAGAACCCAGTATTTCAACCCAGATAGTGTGTAGTGGATATAATTAGAAAGCTACTTTGCCAAACTTCTTTCATCTAGTAGCAATTATAATAAACAAGTGTTAAAGTCATTCATGTAACACATTTTTAATGAATCGAGACACACCGCTACTTAATGGATGACCCTTGTACGGGGCGCGAGCGATGGATGCTAATAAAAGACAGTCAAGTGTTCATTCTCCCCTCTTCATCCATCCTCTCTTCTCTTCTTCCTCTTATCCTTCTTTTCTCCTCTTCTTCCTCTTTTCATCCTCCTTTCCACCCCACTTCCTCCTTCTTCTCTTTTCTTCTTCTTCTTCTCTCTTCTTCTCTGTTCTTCTTCTTCTTCTTTTATCTCTACTTATTATTCTTCTCCTCTCTTCTTCTTCTTCTTCTTCTTCTCTTTTCTTCTTCTTCTTCTTTTTCTTCTTCTCTCTCTTTCTTCCTCTTCTCATTCCCTTTTGAGCCCTCTTCCTCCTTCTTCCTCTCTCCTCTTCTACCTCTATCCTCCTATCCACCCCTTTTCAACCCTCTTCTGACACCAAAAAAGGCATTCCGCATTCTTGGCGTGTTCTAACACCGTTTGAAATTGGCGGGTGAGATCAAACATAAGTGCTACTCTGTGATCACGTGGCTTTTCGGTGCGCCCTTTATTTTTGGATTGGGAAAAATTCGCCATGAGAGGGAGTCAGGGTGTTGGGAATGCAGTCTCTCAGTTGACTGAGTCCCGGGAATTCGTGGGGCATCTCCAACTAGTGAAAGAGTCTGACTGCTGTATGCCGGGTACATTGTATGCAAGGGATGTACGGAAGGACGGTGTATCCGTGTATTATTTTCTCTTTGAATGAATCTTTAATTAATACACACTTTTATTGGATATTCACTATTTGATACAGGATGTTTGATGTATTGACTTTGAATAAATTTTCCAAGTTGTAATACGGATGAATTCGCTGCTGTAATAGAGAATTACCCTACACGTACTGTTATAGTAACTTTATTACTCTAACCACAGACCAGTGATAAGCTGAATGAACTTGTGCACTTTTCTATTATTTTCAGTATAAATGTCAAAAAGTATAAATCAATTTAAATAATTCTAATGCAAAAGATATCAACTATTGAAATTGAAAGCTGTTATGAAATAGCTTGTGGTTGTTTGTGAATTTTCAGTTAAAATTTTTGATTTTATTCCATGTTATTGGAATTTTAAAGTTTCAAGTGATTTTTCGACTTTCTAACAACATTACTAAATTCAAAATTGTTTTTACTTTTGAATTATTCTTGTGAGTATTCCCGGACCAGAAATTTGAAGTGCGTGACATATACATAACCTTTAGGACATCATTACCAATTGAAATTGAAAGAGAAATAGTACAGGCTAAGCCTAGTTTTTCTCTTTCAGATTATAATATCTATCATTATAGATCATTGTAATAGTTCATCATCATCATCATCATCTTACTTACAAGGATTAGGCAATTGCCTGTTCCGACTTACAAACAGCAATATTTACAAATATACTGATTATTCCTACAGCTATTGGTTTAATAAATTATTATATACTAAAACATAACATAGAACATATAGTTAGTGTATTATACATGTGAATTGATGTGTTTACTGCCATCTCTTCCGTGGTCTACCAACACATCTTTTTCCTTCTGGTTTATAATGCAAAACTTTCAAAGGAACCCTTTCTGTCGGCATTCTCTCTATATGATCCTTCCATTGGTTACATTGTAATAGTTCATAAGTTTATTAATGAATAAATGAATGAAAGAAAAATGAAAAATCAATTGAATAGACTTGATATAATTTTTCTCTTGGCAGAAATAAGAAATTCACAACAATCTCAGAAATACATAATGAATACGTTACATGGGAGATTAATAATACATGGGAGAATAATACATAATACATGGGAGATTACGTTATTGAGTTACACATTCTTCTTGAATTAGCTTTTATTTTTAGATTATTAATCATTGAAAAATTGTGAGTAAATAAATACATTGATATCGTTCCACCATTGATATTTAGAGGTCATTGGATATTTTTGTCAGACAGTATCCTAGAATTTATCATAACCCATAATTTTGGACTTTACTTTTACTAGTCTAAATTGGGAAAGATAGTGAGGGCTTCAGCCTTCTTCCCTAGAAAATTATATACGATTAAATGTGTATGTCGATTGTGGATGGATGAAATTCTCATCCCTCAAAATTATAAACCGTTCCTTATTCTTGTCAAATGATGGACTCAATCATATCGCGGCTACCTCAATGTTATTAAATGATCATCACAAATATCATCGCCTAATGGGGCGCACTTCAAACACAACTAAACGAATCTCTTCTCTTTCTTCTTTCTTCTTCTTCTTCTTTTTTTCTTCTTCTTCCTCCCACTGTTCATTCTCTCCATCATCATTTTCTTTTCATTAGCGCGTTTTATTAGGCCAGTTACACATCAAGTTGAAAAAAGTTCGATTGTGATTCAGTGGCCTATAACTAACTGACACCTTCTTGAGTTGTATTCTGTGCCTTCTGAAGATGCGGCTGTGAACAGTGGTGTACTGTATTGTATAGAGTCGGTCCAAGCAGAGAAGACATTCTGACATGATGAGAAAATGACTCCAGCTCGGTCAATATTGGTTCAAAAGTTACAAATTTGAACTCAGATTGTAGATCAATTTGTTTCCTACAATTTGAGACCGTACTTCTAATTTATAAACCAATATTGGCCGAGCTGGGGTCATTCTCCCATCTTACCAGAATGTCTTCTTTGCGTGGACAGACTGTAGAAAGTAAGGCTCATCAATCATTTGACGTGCGTTTTGATCTGTGCTGAGAGTACAGCGAGAATTGATGATTGCGGCCGGGTGATGATGCTGAGAAAGAGGGCGGCGAATAAGAAAGGTTTTGGGGTGGAGGAGGCGGAGAGGGAGGAGGAGGAGGAGTAGTACGAGGAGGAGGAGGAGGAAGGAGGAGTACGAGGAGGAGAGGAGGAGGAGGAGGAGGAGGAAGGAGGAGGAGGAAGGAAAAGGAGAAGAAGAAAAAGAAGAAGAAGAAGAAGGAGGAGGAGGAGGAGAAGAGAAGAAGAAGGAGGAGGAGGAAGAAGAGAGAAGAAGAAGAAGAAGGAGGAGGAGAAGAAGAAGAAGAAGGAGAAGGAGAGAAGAAGAAGGAGAAGAGAAGAAGAAGAAGAAGAAGAAGAGAGAGAAGAAGAAGAAGAAGAAGAAGAAGAAGAAGAAGGTCGATCGATAACAAAGAGTGAGAGGAACGTGCAATAGTTAAAAGGTAATTTTATAGAATAGCCTAATGTTTCAAAAAGGTTTAATTATCTTATTCACAAATCTACGCTTATTGTATGTGTAGGGTGCCAAATGCGAAATATGGGTAATGTAAATATGGTTTATGTGTCACGTCGTTGATTTTCTGTTGGTTTTGTCTGCTCCTTTTGAGCTCCAACAGCTGATTTTGTGAATTAGCTACGCCTAGATGATTTCTCTGAAATCGAAGTAGACAATATTTCCATAATTTTAATAAGCCAAATTAATCATTGGCTTAATGTTGGTATGTTGCTCCCTCATATTATTCTAGTTTCCAATTATTAAATGAACAATGGATGCTCTACATAAGCTGCTAGTTGGTTACATCACGTAAAAGAAAGAGGCAGATGATCACGCCTAACTCTTTGTAATCAACTATATTATCATGTGAAATAAAGAAATGAATGAAAAACATGTTTTCTCCACACTGCACAGAGAGCAGCTGTTTTCTGTGCACTAAAGAGATTCGAAAGACGCCATTTACAGGCGGTTTTGCTACTAGCTCCGAAAGTGGGCTCTTTCGGAGCTAGTGCACAGAAAGAGACTGGTAGTTACCTATCCGGCCGCTAGATGGGGCGACAAAGCACTGCTTTCTGTACTGCTTTCCGCCGTAGCCTACTTCAGTTCGAATCAGCGATCGCCGCAAACATTCTTATACAATATTTATTAATCTTATTCTTGCAGTGTGGCAAAAAGTATTGTACTCAACTCGCACAGAAAGGTGTTTACGGTATTCGGATAACATATTCCCGGGCTCGGCAAGCCTCGCCCGGGAAACTATCCTCATACTGTAAACACCTACTTTCTGTGCTTGTAGTGTAATGTACTATTATCGTTATTATTTGAAACATCTTGTACAGTGTTAGTCATATTTTTATCGCGGCATGTTCCACATTTCATTTCATTTTCATTTTTCATAGCACTGACCACCTATGAAAGGGGTATATGTATTGTCAATTATATTCAACAATTTTCAATAATTATTTCAAATTATATTCAATAATTAAGTCAACAATCTTAAAGTCAATCTTTGCATTGCATAATGCAAATAGTATTCTTCAACGGAATAAGGAGAAACCTGCAACAATTTCTCTCTCACCTCAATTCTAAATTTCTCACCTGTGAGAGCCTTAATATGTGCTGGCAATGATTTATAAAACCGAATAATAGCTATTTATGTATTAAGAGCGTAATGCGCAACGTTATCGCTGGCGCAAAACAGTTATCACGCAATGTGTAGCGGAGCATGATAATTTTGCAAGAGCGATGAAGAAGCATTACGCGCGAATTACATACAATATTTTTTCTACAACTGCACGAACCTGTTAATCTACAGTTTTTTCAGTCATCAAATACTGCGAACTATTGAATTACTCTTGTGTAATTACCGGTTCAGGTACAATTAGACATTGTCGACTTTTGTTAGGTTATGTTATAACTCCAACTGACCTACTTTTGGCAATGGTATGATCAGCTGATCTTGAAGCGTAAAGTAACTCTACTGCTCATGCGCAGTTGCTTAGTGAGCATAAAGTAATTCTACTGCGCATGCGCAGATGGTTAGCGAGCGTAATGAACATTCTCCTCAGAAATAGGCTTCTTTACAAGGAGAATTCAGCTTGTAAAATCTTGTTTTATGCGCAGTTGTAGAAAAAATACTATATGAAATACTATGGATATTGAGTTTCTTTGATTTGGAATTGAACCGAGGAAACATACTTTATACTAATAAAGGAATCTTGCTGTCAACTTAAACCTTGCTAAAGTGCGTTTGTTAACACGGCAGCTTACCAAAGGAACATCACTGATTAAACCATGCAAAAGTGCGTTCCACGACTAACACTATAGTTGACGGTTATCCACAATAGTTTAGTTCAGCTTTGCACACGATAGTTCAATGACGTCATAGTGCATGACTAGCGGTGCGTAAAGTAGTTTTTTGCAGCAGTTGGGGGTGGCAAGGAGTAAGAGTGGTAGGGGGGTGGAAGGAGGGGGGAGTCTGTCACTCGCCACTCGCATCTTATAAATCGAGACGCACTCGGCCGAGTAATCCTCGGGCTGGCCGCGTGTGCACTTTATAACACCCCTCTTATAAACCTCCTTTCCCCCCCCCGTACCACATCATACCGTACGGGAAATCAGGGACTACCCCAATAATCGATTTCAGAGACATGTGGGGGACTGTGTGTTGGTGTGCGAGTGAATTTGTATGCGAGAGTTTTTCAGAGCGATTCACCCAGAACTATCCCAGCGCTAAAACAACGGATTCAAGATGAGATTGTAGGAATACCACTCAATATGATATGTGAAATGTCATGTGAAACATCCAGGCTCGGCTGCAAAACTGCATAGAGTCTAATGGAGGTCATCTGGAAAATGTTACATTTTAAAAAATGATTTTCAACCCATTGTAAACTAAATGGCTACATTTCTCCTTTCTGTTATAATAATAAAATTAAAAAAAAAAAACACTTCCTTGAACAACCTTCTACGTATTGAAATCGTTCCACTTCATTGGCGAACCCTGTATTATGTAATCTACATAATCTCTCTCTCTCTCTCTCTCTCTCTCTCTCATTTTCGTAATTTTCCACAGTTTATACTTAGTTATTAAAGCAAGCTATGTAATTACTATAATTTTTGATTTGCATGATACAGGATTTGAGTCGATGTATCTGAATCTGAAATCTGAATCTTTTACACCATCCCATCTAAGCTCTTATCCTCTCTCTTTCTCTTAAATCACCCTCTCATCTACCATCTCTCTCTTTCTCTCAATCACTCCTACCTATCTCTGTCTTTCACACTCCCTCAAATCTCTTACTCTATCTTTCTCTCATATCACACTCTCATCTACCATCTCTCACTTTCCCTCAAACCCTCCGATCCTTTATCTTTCTCTGTCTCTCTTTGTTGCTTGCCTGCTTACCAGCCGCCCGGTAGCTGCTTATCCGGTGAGACGACGCATAAAGGCACGCAAAGAATGCTCGTATCGTTTCACGCGTTCCTGATCAACAATTACGATGAAATATAAGAGAGCCTACCCCCGCTGAAACCGTCTTTTGACGCCGTTGACGCCTTTCGGCGCAGGCTTTATCCTGTGCGAATCTGTGTAACGACATCACCCTCCGACCTGACGCCCACGTGGACGTCTAATAGGCGAGTGTAACTACTAGGCGCGGAATAGGAGAAAGAGAAGCGAAAAAAGAGGAGGAGGAGGAGGTGGAGTAGGAGGAGGAGGAGAAGAAAAAAGCAAGCTAGGATAGATAGATATTTTTTTTAAATTGTTACATTAATTTGTCTATTGTAACATTAAGTTTACAAATACTACAATTTTACAAAATAACAAAGATAATAATTAATATAATAAATAATAATAAATTTTGGACAAAGATTGACATCACTGCGAAACTAAGAGGAAAATAAGCCTTATATCGAGTTTATGTACATAAAATAGACAAATGAATAGTAGATTTTAAAACAGAAGGTTCAGAAAAATAAAAATTGATCATAAATAATACAGAGTAGAAAAAATAAAAATTCATAACTTGAAAGAGAAGAATAAATAAATATAAGAGTGGAAAGAATGTAATTATGCATGGAAGTCAATACTTGGGAGGAATAATCTGAAACATTAGTGAGCACAATCCAAAGAGAAATAAATATATAGAATTATGATTTAAGATGTTGAAAAAAAGAAAAGAAAAGAAGGAAGATAAGTAGGGAGGAGAATAAGATAGACAGAATGTGAGGAAGATAGGAAGAAAATGAGAAGGAGAGAATGTACAATTGAATGTGTATTGAATGTTCCAATTGATTTTATTCCCTATTGAGTAATTCTCTTTATGTCATTGGAAAGACAATTAAATTCTCCATGGGCGTGACTTCTTACTTTTTCGATTTCAAGTTTATTTCAATAATTAGAGTTTAATACTTTTATAGTTAACTAATTATACAATAATTAATAAAATTAACTGAGAATAAAAAAGTAAAAAGTCGCGCCCCTGGAGAATTTTGCTCTCTTTCTAATGACATAAAGAACGTGAAATTCTGTTCATGAATAACGGCGCTGTCCAGAGGTTTCTAATAACCTTGGGCGATATCTGCACCAAGAGATTGATAAAAATTGCATTTTTCTAATGAGACATAATTTAGCCGTTAGGTATACCAATTGAGATTATGTAGCGATTCGAACGAGTAGCGATTCGACCAATACCCAAATGAGTAGTGTTTCCCCCAATGGGTTTTCACGCTCCTGTGAGCATTACAAACGAGTAGTCTTTCAACCGATTTCTACCTGACTCTAGACACCCTTCATTATCAGAGAAAGCTCAGATATAGGCAGAAGTTGAATAAACTCAAAATAAATAAATGTGTAACTAAGAATAGAAATTATGAATGAATGAGACAATGAGTCTCAAAAGTTCCCATAATAACAACAAAAGATCGGAATTGCCTTCCTTCCTTTAGAGACCCTTCTCTTATTGGCTAATCAACAGGGTATTCCCAGTTTCTAGAAAAACCCGGAAATCACTATGAAATTGTCATCGCAATGTATCAGGAGTCATGGAACATATTTTATAGTGGTCAGTTGTAAAAGTTCCACTGAGCGTGCAACATGGAACTATTCTCCACGAAAAGAGGGAAACCGTGTTTGATTAATAAGTAATTTAAAAAGTGGGGAAGTGAAATGGGTATGCCTAGGGGCCAGCACCACAAAAATATTGAAAAGGAAAAAATATTTTTTAGAACTTGACAACTTGCATTCCAGCAAACTAATATTAATAAATGGCCAAACTGTGTTTGTTGAATGTAATGTATCTGTTTGATAATAATAATACAAGTTGAAGCTATTTAAACCCCTCTTGAACAAAATCACTGTCTTTGGAGATAGAACTGCGATTTGCTGTTCACCTGCCTAGTTAAAGAATTGAATTCAGATGAATTTTATTTCTTTAAGCTTACATGCGGATTTAAGCTTACAATTATTTACTATCACTTATTATACAGCATACCGTACTTAATAAATGAGAAATTAATACAGTAAGTTTACAAATAATGAAACTAGTAAGGTTAAAGGACCAGTAGTGGCCTTGTTTACGGAATTTTTCTATAGTTTATGCTGAATTACGAGACCATATTATCAGCTATCTCATCCAAAACTCAAAAATAATGTAGCCCAGATCCTTCCTAATTGACCTATTCCTTAAAATGGCGAATGTGTCAATTCACAAATGAATTATTAAATTTTTCGTGAAACTCAATTTTGATTCTAAAGTGGTCACTGATTCAATAGTGGCCAGGCACTGATTCTATAGTGGCCACATGATGTTTTATGCTCATTGACAAGTAAATTTCTCAAGCTTCTTGTTGCAATTATTCAAGTAAGCTAATTTTTCATTCCAGACATTGATTATAACGCCAGAAATAATAGTAGGTTATATAAAAATGAGTTGAATTAGAAATGCATTGTTGTTGGTTACAAGCCACTAGAAAAGTGAGGTTAAACCAGAAAATAGATATTGTAAAGTTATTTTTCCTCTGTAACCTATTTGAAACAGTATAAGGAGAACATAAATACAAATTACACCAACTTTTACAACAATATCTACAACTTCTACAACAATTTTCATTGGGTTGCCACTACTAGATTATTCACGGTTTCTTGCTCTAGTAGTGGCCAGTCTGCTTTTACGCCGAAATATTATCTGTATCCAGCTAGAAACCTTCTAAACATCTTCTAGACATTCTAGGGAATGATTATAACACCAGCCTAGTTGGCCTACCCGTAAATCCGGTACTGATGACACCTTTACCAAAGAATGAGCAGAAATTCTGGAATTTGAACTTCTTAAATTTCCAAGTAGACCTCAGATTTGATTGTGGAAATCTATCCCTAATAATCTAATAGTATCGAAAAAGTACCAGGGTCAAAAAGTTTGAAACGCGAGTAGGCTACTCTTGCCTATTTCAGAAATAATCTGCTCGTGTAGAAAATATAATTTTCATACTGTAGTTTGAGCATATAGCGGGAATCATGATATATTCCTATGTATGCTACAATATTAATCATTTGAAAATAATAGGCAAGTGAAGATGAACCCTACTGTGTGATTTGATGAACAAAGCAAATAAGTTTGAATAGAATTTGCAGGCGAGCAATAGTCAAATCAATTTAATAATGGTTAGAATAAAGTGCGTTGTGGAAAATAATAATTGAGGATATAAAATCTATCTTTGATAACTTCGGGGATTCCCTTCGGAGAGAATAGAACTAAGCTGATTCCCATTTAGTAATTGAAGTGTACTATTTTTAGCGTGTGAATGACAGTAGAGTGATTTGTAAGCTAAGTCATTGTTACAGATATATCTATAGTCAATGCTCGAAGATCTATTATTTTCTTCCCGAACGTTTCTATTATGTGGGCCTGTCATGTCAATGCAGATATTCTTCTTTTTGTTATTTGTTATTTGGACGAATCACTACTCTTTCAGGTGTACGGTCCCAAACTACCTGACCAAATTGGCGGAAACTTTACTCGTTTGAAAAGTTAACTGTCCTAAACACTACGATACCGGTAATTGACCGTCGTCAACCACCGACCATAAATAAGATTAAATAGGATTACATTACTATTACATCGATATTATTACATTTTCTAAACCCAAAATTATGAAAAAAGAATAGAACTGTATTAAGGACGATAGTCTTATGCCAAGTTTTTCCAAGCACACTCAAAGTTGGGGGACCCTCAAATTTTGATGAACAGCTGACATTTTCTATGATAAGTATAGGAAATGTAGTAAACTGTAGTAAACTTGAGGGTCTCTCAAATTTGAATGTGCTTGGAAAACCGGACATTAGTGTAGAATTGTTAAGAGCCACCATACAACCATTGAGTATTGACACAAGGATACATCCATTCTCAATGATACAACATATGAAAGGTTTCAGTAAGATATCAGAAGGTAGGAGTGATACATTGTAGTTCACTTTTTTATGTATCAAGCAACAAGCAATATCCATCACAATATTTCCTCTGTCCTCCTCCTTGGTCTTCTCCTCCTTCTCTTCGTCTCACTTCTGAATCTATCGCCATCTTTCTTCTTTATTCCTTTTTCTATTCATTTCTCCTCCTACTCTTTCATCCTTCCTCTCATACTCCTCCTCACCCTCCTCCTTCTTCTCCTTCTTGTCTTCGTCTTACTTCATGATCTATCGTCAACTTTTCTCTTTATTCCTTTTTCTTTTCATTCCTCCTATTTCTTTTCATTCCTCCTATTTTCTCACCACAATCTCTACTCTTAATCCTCCTTCTTTTCCTCTTCTTCTTCTCCTCCTCCTCCTCCTCCACCTCCTCTTACTCTTACTACTCCTCCACAACCTCCTCCTTCTCCTTAATCACCTCTCCTTCTCCACCCCACTCACCACCTACCACTTCATCCTAATCTTTTACTTTTTTCTGTTACTTTTCGGCTGCTCGCTACACCTTCTCTCGGCTAATCCTTCTCTCGTGAGTATTTTCGGTTAGATGATCTCGAATAGAGTGATGCTCTGCTCTCTGACTAGAAGCCGCGCGGCTACAACATCAAAGCCAGAAATGCCGATGCCGCCGTCTAAGCCAAGCTGCGGTACTCTTCTTTTCTTCTTTGCTACTTTTCATATTTTTCTACTTCTTTTTCTTATTGTTCTTCTTGTTCTTGTTCTTTTTTTTCGTTTTCGTTTTTTTTTCGTTTTCTTTTTCTTGTTCTTGTTCTTGTTCTTGTTCTTGTTCTTGTTCTTGTTCTTGTTCTTGTTCTTGTTCTTGTTCTTGTTCTTGTTCTTGTTCTTGTTCTTGTTCTTGTTCTTGTTCTTGTTCTTGTTCTTGTTCTTGTTCTTGTTCTTGTTCTTGTTCTTGTTCTTGTTCTTGTTCTTGTTCTTGTTCTTGTTCTTGTTCTTGTTCTTGTTCTTGTTCTTGTTCTTGTTCTTGTTCTTGTTCTTGTTCTTGTTCTTGTTCTTGTTCTTGTTCTTGTTCTTGTTCTTGTTCTTGTTCTTGTTCTTGTTCTTGTTCTTGTTCTTGTTCTTGTTCTTGTTCTTGTTCTTGTTCTTGTTCTTGTTCTTGTTCTTGTTCTTGTTCTTGTTCTTGTTCTTGTTCTTGTTCTTGTTCTTGTTCTTGTTCTTGTTCTTGTTCTTGTTCTTGTTCTTGTTCTTCTTGTTCTTGTTCTTGTTCTTGTTCTTGTTCTTGTTCTTGTTCTTGTTCTTGTTCTTGTTCTTGTTCTTGTTCTTGTTCTTGTTCTTGTTCTTGTTCTTGTTCTTGTTCCTCCTTCTCTTCCTCCTCCTCTTCCTCCTTCCTCAACTTCCTCCTCCTCAACTTCCTCCTCCTCAACTTCCTCCTCCTCCTCCTCCTCCTCCTCCTCCTCCCTCCTCCTCCTCCCCTTTCTCCTCCTCAACTTCCTCCTCCTCTTCCTCTTTCTCCTCCTCCTCCTCCTCCTTTGCGTCTATTTTCTTGCTTATTATTGAGTAACCATAGGTATATTTATTTGAATAAAGTATAGAGACTGTTATAAAACTGTTGTACAATCATAGTGTTGACGAAGAATGTGTCACTTTTGATTGGTCGGCTTTGTCAAATCCGCCATACTTTTGCCAAGTTCTATAATATTGAAAAGACATGTGAATCATCTCATATGTTGAAGTGGAAAATTTTCAACCCAAAATTTGACAAAAACGCTTCGGCGCTCAAAATAAATGAATCAATAAAAATCTTCCAAAATTTGTAAGTAACAGAAATTTCAAGCCAGAACGAATACACTAGTTTAATTGCTATGATTATAGCTGTATTCAACATCAATAAAATCTTGAAAAGGAAACCTCACCAACTATTTTCAAATATCAAATATGAGAAGAAAACGTTACCTCAAATTTCTAAATATCCCCCGAAGAAAAGATACTCACTCTCCAATCTAATCAAGTTCCAGTACTACTATTTCTTCCGGTGTATTCTCAAATAGTAGAGTAAGATTATTAAATCAACTGACTTTCAGAACATCATTGAATTTTTATTCATCAATGGAAATAACCCTAAATAGTACGAATTAATCATCGAAAAATATTGTTTATTCTTTATTTTAACACTGACTCCCTGCTTTTATTAGTTATTTTACAGAACTGTTCAGTTTTTTGTTTACCGCACAAGAACTTTATTTGGTTCCACTTATATCAACATAATTTTTTCACAACTCTCACTATTATGTAATTATATATGGAAAAATTGGTTTTTCACAACTCGAAATATGAGAACAAAAGCTTATAAACTTCACAAAATAACTTTAAATTTTTTTAGAAACAAATAAAAAGCATCGTACACTTCTTGAAAGCCTTCCGTACACTTTGAACTTGCATCGTATACTGGAGCCAACATACGGATTTCTTCATTTGAAAAGAAGTATTTTCTAGTAAAAATAAACGTTTTGAGAAAGTCAGAAGCCACCTACTGGCTCGTTAACGTCTCTCAAACTGCGCTGAAGAGTTGAAAAATCCGTCTACCACTTTTCTGACTTCCAACTATACTTTGTCCAAGCAGAGGAGACATTCAGACAAGATGGGGAAATGACTCCAGTTCCATCAATATTGATTCAAAAATTATAAATTTGTTTTCAAATTGTAGAGCAGAATGTTTCCTACAGTTTGTGATCAAATTGAAAATTTTTGAACAAATATTGACCGAGCTGGAGTCATTTTCCCATCTTGCCAGAATGTCTTCCTTGTTAGGGCTGACTACCCGCTGGGAAGTTAATGGACCAATCATGTATGTCGACATATTCACCGACTTGTCTCATGTCAGTGGTGTATGCCAACATGACAATTCGGTGAAAAGGGTGCCCCGTATCGTGCCGCTGTATTTATTCTGGAAAACGAGTAATCTCGAAAACAAATTAGTTATTGGAAATTGAACTAGTTGCTGCAGTCAACCGGTTGGGAGTCTGGTCACGACGGATTCCAAAAGTGTTGATTGCTAGGATTTAAATATGTGGATTTTAGATTGTGATTTGCTGGGTAAGAGATTTTCTAAACCCTTTTTAAAAATACTCATCTATTTTGTTTTTCATCACGAACTGCTAGTGAATTGCACTTGAACTATTTTCCACGACACTGCAGTCAATATTCAAATATAGTTCAATATATAGAAAATAGTTCAATCGAAACGTTTTTAAAAAGTTTATAATACTTAATAGAAACTATACAAAAAATATTCTAAAGCCCAAAATCTCATGCTTAGTTTTCTATGACATATAATTAGCCTATATCATGACAAACTTCTACCTAGTATTTGCCCATTTCTGCAAAGAAATTTGTTCTATTGCTCAATTTTAGGGAAAAATTTTATGAACAGTTTGAGTCGACAGCTAATTGTTCAATAAAGTTGTAGTGTCTGATACTGAATAGATCAATAAATGGTAGATACTGTACAAAAATACTGTACAATACTGTAGATACTATACAATAGATACTGTACAAAAATAAATGGATCAAATTGGTACAGTATTATCTACATTCAATACAGTTACAGTTCCCGATGTATTATCTTGTAAGGATGTTTGAAGTTTTTTTGTAAATAAACTTAATTTGGTTGTTTCTTACATGGATTGTAATGTATTTCCATTCTGTAAAGTTTGGGTCAAGCCCCAAACATTCACCACGAGTCATAAAAAACATAGAAAAAAAACATGAAGCATTTGTTGTTGATGAAAACAATTGATAAGAGTCGTTGTCGATGTTGTGGAATCCTATCATGAAGAATAACGTGTAAAACTGAAAGATATTGTTATTCTATAATCTACATGCCTCGAGACTACTTTTGGCCACGAAACCATAATCCTGTACCAAAAATAAACGGTAGAAATAACAATATTAGGGGTTTCTATTTACTTAAAAATATTATTCACCTATGAAAATCAAAACATGAATTTCATAGGTTATTTTCATTTTCAGAGGTAGTCGTTTCATTGAAATTTCCAGTTATCCCGATCAGAAAGCGAAGAATTTTACTCTTACAAAATAGAAAAATGTATTTGAAAAATAAATAAAAATCAAACACCCTTTTTTTGAAAACTTTAAAATTATAAAACACACATACATGTTTCGGGAGCTAAGCCCATTCTCAATGTGGATAAAAATAGTTAAAAATGATAACTATTTTTATCCACATTGAGAATGGGCTTAGCTCCCGAAACATGTATGTGTGTTTTATAATTTTAAAGTTTTCAAAAAAAGTGTGTTTGATTTTTATTTATTTTTCAATTATTTTAAACAGCCCTAAGTTTTAAAGTTCTTTATTCATAGAAAAATGTAATATTTTACAGAATAAAAAATGCAATTGCATTTATTGATATGATACACAAAAGTTTGAATGCTATGAAATAATGTTCCATTTTTCCAACTGTATCACTTTGCATCAGTTGATGTTGTCTGCAAGATAAGAAAATTACTCCAGCTTGGTCATTATTTATTTGTTTGAGAATTATAAATATGTTCTTAATAGTAGATCAAATTATTTCCTACAATTGGAGATCAAATTGATAATTTTTGAACCAATATTGACCGAGCTTTAGTCATTCTCCCATCTCGACAGAGGGTCTTCTTTGCTTGGACAGTCTATATATCTCTTTCTATCTCTCTTCGCATTTTTCTTCTAAATCTCACTCGCCTGTATCAGTTACAATTTCTTTTCAACGCTTACAACAATGGCAAATCTCTCTAGAATGCGTCTCTCTGGCGGGCACCCTTGATGGTGTACAATTGTGTGATGTTTCACAGTCCATATTGTGAAAAGCCACCGACAAACCCATATCATGTCCTTCTAAGTAGAAACCGTGAATTCCCGCGCGGACCAACGCTTTCAAAATCTTCAGAATCACCGATCGGGGATTATCCTGAGTGCAAGGTAAGGTTTGGATAGCAAGGAACGATAAGAATAAGAAGGAAGAAAAGAAGAAGAAGAAGAAGAAGAAGAAGAAGAAGAAGAAGAAGAAGAAGAAGAAGAAGAAGAAGAAGAAGATGATGATGATGATGATGATGATGATGATGATGATGATGATGATGATGATGATGATGATGATGATGATGATGATGATGATGATGATGATGATGATGATGATGATGATGAGAAATAAGTAGATAATGGTGGAGTATGGTGAGAGAATAACTAAAAGAAAGAAGATAGAAAAATCAGAATAACTGAAGGGAAAGGAGGTAGATCAGAAGAATTTTGAAGAGTAGTAGAAGAGGAGAAGGAGGAGTAGGAGCTCAACGTAAAGGGTAAGAAGGGTAGAAGGAAGGAGAATGTGGAGAAAAAGGATTTGATGCATAAACATTCAGTATTAGCATAAGGAGGACAAAAATATACGGAAAGAGGTGGGGAAAGATGATTTTGAAGTCGAAAAAAATTGAGGAGTTGAGATGAGGAGAATAAAAAGAAAATTAACAAGAGCTGAGAAGAACATGTGGGTTGAAATGAAAAAGGTGGTGAAGAAGATAAAAAATTAAATCAAGAAGGATAAGAAGATGAAGAAGGGGAAGAAGAAAATGAAGGATGAAATAGAGAAGGAGTAGAAGATGTAAGATGAAACGAAGAAGGAGAAGAAGGTTAAGGATAAAATGAAGGAGGAGAGGAATAAGATGATGGAATAGCCGAGGAGGTGAAAAAAAGATGGAGAATGAAATGTAGAATGGAAAACCTAAAAAAATTGAGAAGAAGGTGAACAGTAAAATGAAGAAGAAGAAGAAGAAGAAGAAGAAGAAGAAGAAGAAGAAGAAGAAGCACAGAAGACTGTCAAGAAAAGCGATGATAAAGAGAAGATAACCAGTAGCCGTTCTTGGCTATTATTCATAACCAGGGAAGATTCTTTTCAAAACACTCTCAGACACTTATAGTTAGTCCAAGAAGATATTCTGGCAAGATGGGAAAATTACTCCAGCTCGTCCATATATTAATTCAAAAATGAGAAATTTGATCTCAAATTGTAGATCAGATTGTTTTCTACAATTCGAGACCCAATGTATAATTTTTGAACCAATATTAACGGAGCTTGAGTCATTTTTCCATCTTGCCAGAATGTCTTCTTCGCTTGGTCAGACTATACAATAGGACTTTCAAGACCTCCGGGGGGTCACAAACCCCCCCCCCCCGTCATCCCACCGACCCCAAAACACGGGTAGCAATTTGACAAATACACCAAACAGTGATGTTGTCTCTATTGTTGCAGCAGCGGTCACCCATCCAGCGAGAGGCGGCGGCGACGTCTTATATCTGTGCCGACCCAAGGAGATAGTAGGTCCACTTTGCCAGAAGTAGATTCTGGCTAAAATGTTTTCAAACTACCGAATGGCTTCCGAACTATTTTCCCTACTTTTTGCGAGTTTTTTTCAAGTTACAAAATGCAAGTATCCTGCAAATTGTGCTACAAACGCGAAATTTATTTCCTATTTATTATTTATTTATTTACTTATAGTGTCCTAGATACTAGATATTTGCAACTTGGAGTTGCTAATTGACGTTAGCTCATTTGTCAATGCCGAAAGTCGGGGAAATTAACTTTTGACTCTCCGAAACTCAGTATTCAATCATCATCCTTCATCAATTCAACTAAAAAAAGACCCAAACTAAGCTTAAATCCTCTCAAATTGTTCAATCACCAAGAAATAGAATCAGCTTATTGGCGGCTCGTGCCCACGGAACAGGTGAAGTGCCCGTATCTTTTACTGTACAGCACTTCACCTGTTCCGTAGGCACGAGCCGCCAGTTGGCTCTTATTTCTAATATGGCGGCAATACATGACCATTGCAGATATATCGTATCAACGAGGATCATTATCCAGTATCAATTTTGGACTACTCTGTATCACTACTGCGTATCAGAATTCTGCCAAGTAAAGAGGGCTTTAAACATTTCCATATTTACTGTTAATACAGTATCTCAGGATTAGAGCCAGTATCTACATACAAAATCATGGTCGTCACCTTACTGGAGTAATATTCAAAAAGTAACCATTTTTATGTAAAACAAAAATTCAATTTGTGCTCTTACGATTTGATGCAATTCATGACTTGAAAATATGTTCTGTGAGTTTCATATTATTACCTGAATTAGTACCGTTTGACTGCCCCACTCTGTATTTTACAGTGTCTCAGAATTAGTATTAAACTTGTTGACAGACAGTAGAAATATTGAAGCCCCCCATTACCTAAGCTCAAGCCTGAGGCTCATCACCCTTAAAAAGATCTACTGTATTAATAATCATGACATTCCCATATCGATCAATATTTACTAATCTATATAGGACAGTATTATGAATTCCAATCATGATCATTATTTGAGTTTGTCCCTACCTGCTCTCAGAGTAGCACCGTTTTAAGCAGCAATGTTTGTGAGCTCTCATCTCAGTTTCGAATCCTCCCAAAGACCCTTGTCAAACTTATCCCTGCCGCCTTCTATACTATAGTCTGTCCAAGCAAAGAAGACATTCTGGCAAGATGGGAGAATGACTCCAGCTCGATCAATGTTGCTTCGAAAATTATATATTTGGTCTCAAATTGTACATTAGAATGTTTCCTACAATTTGAGACTAATTTCATAACTTCTGAACTAAAATTAACCGAGCTAGAGTCATTTTCCCACCTTGCCTGAATGTCTTCTGTGATTGGACAGACTACCTGTTTTCATCCTTTTTTTCATTACATTTTGAAGAAATCTGTTTTCATATCGATTGAGAGTGTGTCGGTCGCCGCTCCTTTTGTGTCACGTCTCTCTCTGTTTGTGTGAGGTCTTTCTAGATCTTAATCCAGACTTTGACAACGGTTGAATGGTGGGAGAGGGGGGTGACCGGTCACTATGGGATATTATATGGATGAGTATCATAGTATAGGTGTTCTATAATCTTGGACCTGAGCACCCACTCCACGAGTTGAGTTTCTATGTTTTTAAGAATAGATTATATTTTTTGATATTATTAATGTAGAATCTATCTATTGTTTAATCAAATTCATCCACGCATCTACTTGGTGAAGTCTACTCAACTCGTGAATTGGAAACATAGAAAATATTAGTGTTGACTAAAAGACTTGGCATATATCTGTTGTATCGATACATCCAATAACTCAATTACTATTGTAATCAACTATTAGTAATTGTCTTGTTATTGTTTTACCCTTTATCTGCCTAATTTCCCTGGGAAACCATAGTTGGTTACGTATTTATCCTCCTCTTATTTCTTTCCAGCACATCCAACCATGAAGCTAACCTATGTTGAGTAATGTAATTAAGCTTTTTATGTATCAAATCCATATTAAAAGAGTTTGGTTGGAATGTATTCTATCAATATTGAACGTATGTTGTTTTCGAAATGTTTGTTTCATTTCATATATGTAACATATATTGTATCATCTTGCAAAAGGAGGAGAATAATAGGCCTAGTAAAGAAAAAATGTTATTTGAGGGTGACAGGGCCCTCGCGTGGAGTGTGCGACTGCACAGGGCGCCACGGCCAAGGGGGCTGATGCAAAACGGGAATTTTAAAAATTTTAATTGGGCTATTAGAATAACTATCCATTGATTAATAAAAAACTTATTTTACCAACAACTTGAATCCACAAGAAATTATTTCCTCTGCTCTCTGCATGTATTCATTCTTCATAATGAATTGATCAATTATTGAAAAATAATAATCAATGTTTGAAGGAAGCCAACAAACACCCCTCTTAAATTTAATTCTATAGGTGGCTGACAACCATCTTACATACGACCAATCACAAGCCAGTTCCCGATAAAAACCATCCATCATTTTCTTGCTAGCAGCCATTTTCTAAGACAGAACTCACGAAACAGTGCCAACCAATAAGAAAAGAGCAGGCGGGGCATGAAGGCGTGTCCAAGTCAAACAACATCACCCGTCAACTGCTTCCATCTACTGGTTGAATTTGGATACTTTTCTAACCGATGTTTTCGGCCATTTTGATCGTAGGCGGAGCTTGGAGGCGTGTCCAATGGAAGTCGAAGCAAGTCACCCTATTGCTACTGCCATCTGCTGGCTGAATTAGGAACTATTTCGGATGTTATTCAAAAACGTTGGGTAGAGCAGTGAAAATGGCTGAAATCTTCAATTCGCTTGTTATTGAGTTTCCAATTTCTTGTTAGAACTTCTTTATTTCCAGTGAAATGAAATATTTATGATGATTCCCAATATTTTTCTGTGGACTGCCAAAAAATCTCGCACAGGGCGCCAAAAAGCCACGCGAGGGCCCTGGAGGGTGATGCCCAAATGTGCTTCAAGTATGTGCGTCGTCAATGAGAGAGGTGATGATGAGAGATGAAGACAGGGTTTCAGGCAGTCGGGGCCGACGGCTTTACGTCTCCTCCTAAAGAGGTGACTGTGATACACACCGTAGTGATAGACATGGGCTGTGTCTATGATACACGCTGTATTAACTGTAGAAACAATAAACCAAGAAAAACTAGGAATAAGAATATGCCGAAAAAAGAAAATTGCAAAAGAAAGGAGTGAGAAATAATGGAGAAATATGAAAAAACGGAGAAATAAATAATTATATGAAAGGAAATTAAAAATAGGGAAGAATGAGAAAGAATTTCATAAAAAATTATAAAGAAATTGCGGAGAAAATCGAAAAAATTTAGAACTATAAATATAGAAAGAAATTATAATTAGGTAAAAAGAAGTTAAAGATAACTTGATGAAGAGAAATACGAGCCAGACTGATGAGGAGAATAGGAATAACAGCATAAATAATGAGAAAATGTTTACCAATATCATGTACAAGAAAACAAGATGAATTTTAAGAGACTCTGACATAACCTATTAAAATATCGTGCGCTCTGTTTATGAAATAAATCGTGATATTAATATATTTCCATCTTATCCCTTGCTACCGACCGCGTCTATCCTTTCAGGAATGAAATATTCTGATGGTTTGTGATGTGCTGTATAGTATGCCCAAGCAAAGAAGACATTCTGGCAAGATGTGGAAATGACTCCAGCTTAGTTAATATTGGTTCAAGAATTATAAATTTGAACTCAAATTGTAGGAAATATTCTGCTCTTCAATTTTAGACCAAATTTATAATTTGTTTTGAACTTATATTGACCGAGCTAAAGTCATTTTCACATCCTGCCAGAATGTATTCTATGCTTGGACAAACTATAATAGGATTCGTTCAACGTATTTCGGTGTAGCGGGTCGAGTCTTTCGTTTTAAACAAACCTACAAGATTATGAAAGACATTGATAGGGCTGAAATGCCTCTTTATTAGTATGTCATAATATTTTTGGAACATATATTTTTTATAATAATTTCATCTAGCATATAGTTAGTTATAGTATTTAGTTCTTTTTTGATATCGTTATAGTACTGTATAATTATTAGCTCTTCCATGATATGCGCACGTTAAGTGAGTGATTATAATCCTGTAATAAAATTAATGTGTTTCTAATTATAACTGTTTAAATCACATAATATAGCTACCTTGGACAATAAAACGATTGATTTGATCGTCTCTGATTGTATTATTGAATAATAAGTGATTTGTTGAATAAGAATTTGAAATAAATTTATAATTTTGGCTGCATTGTCTTTTTTCAGGTGGGAATGGCCTCCTCAATACTAATATCTTTCTGAAACGGTGAGTTTAATCATGTTATAATCTATTTTTAAAATCATTCATATGAATTATTTATTTATTCCATCCAAGGCAAGGTAAAATCATGAGTTGTTAGCCTACAAGTACAAATTACATATTTTTTTATAGAATTTCTATAATATTCACATGTATGTATACTACACCTTTATCTTGAATAATTATCAAGTCTTCAGCTCATGGAAGTTGTGGAATAATTAGTTATATTTACTGTATATCTATTTCCGTGAGGAACATAATAATAATTAGGATACTGCATTTAATTGCAATCAAGAAATTAGTCGGTAATGTTTTCAGTAGTGTTTTGTTGCTATCTACAAGAATAAAAAAGTAATCTCATCTCTTCCTTTATCACTAATCCACCTCTCTACATAAGACTTTCTCTCTTAATAACACACATTCTCTCTTATACACATTATTATTTATTTATTTCATTGAAAAATACAATTGAAGGAACGAAAAAACAGGCTATAGTCAGAAACTTCTTCTGTTCCAATTTTTATAAAAAATGACCAAATTCAGGTTATGTCCCTTTTCAATACTCACTTAATACAATTATTATTCAAAACAAAGGGGTACACATAAACTCGAGAATTATAAACGTACTGTACTTGTTTTTAATGTTTTCAGTAGTGTTTCTTGTAATTTACATGAATAAAGAAATCTAATCTTAGCTCATCCTCTCTCTTACACACACTCTCTCTCTCTCTCCCTTGCTCTTTCCCCCTCTCTCACACCCCATCACCCTCTTTTCCATCTCATCTCGCGTGTAGTAGAGTAGGCTCATTGAGGCCGATGATTCGATGATTTTCGAACAGGTGCAACAATGCATTTTAATTTTGCCGCTGCGGCGCGGCTGAATCGCCTAATTAGGCGTACAGGCCCGCGTCATTAGGGTCATCATTGAAAGCCTACCTTCTGCAGTCCATCCAAGCAAAGAAGACATCCTAGCAAGATTAGAAAACGACTTCAGCTCGATCAATATTGGTTCCGAAACCATAAATTTGGTCTAAAATTGTAGATCAGAATGTTTCCTACAATTTGAGACTAAATTTATAATTTTTGAACCAATATTGATCGAGCTGGAGTAATTTCCTCATCTTGCCAGAATGTCTTCTTTGCTTGGACAGACTGTACCTTTCATTGAAAGTTCGGCTACCGTCACAAGAATCACTAAATGAATCACAGTCACACGTGTGAATCACAAACTGACCGCTAACTATTCATTTTTTGTTGCTATTGTAACTACTCGTGTGATTTTTCCATTGGAAATGTACCGTCACTTTCTATTGAACATATCTCACCCATATTGTCACTCTGGGTGCGTATTCATTGAATTTTTCTTTGAGGAAATACAATTTTATACTGTGGTTTGACTGAGTTTCTCTCTTTATAGTGTAGGCAAATTGGTGCGATCAAGACCAGTAAGATGAAATACACTGGTGGCTCGTGCCCACGAAACAGCTGAAGTGCTGTACAGTAATGATACGGGCACTTAAACTTTTTTTTTTTTTACTTCAACTGTTTCGTGGGTACGAGCCGCCAATGTGAAATAGAAAGAAACACGAAAATAGTATGCACTATAGTAGTTATGGAGCAAAATACTAAGTAGTATGGAGCAACGCAAATGAATAATCAGCTGATTAATCTCCCTCGCTCTACAACTGATCAATTAGGCTAACTATACAACTCCGTGTTATTGGTTCTACCTACAGAGACTGTGTAATCATAGTGTGGCCATTGGGGTGTCATCACAGTCATTTTGTTGAGATCGAATTTTTCCCGCCAGCAGATATATTTTTGCCAAGCTTTTGAATTATGATGTGGATTACAAGAAACCTTGAACTATTTCACTTGCTTTTCCAACTTTTTGTAATAGAAATATCATAAGAAAAGACTTTTCTAGCATTTAAAATAGTTTCTACACTTTCAATTTTGATTTAAAAGCTTTTAAATGTGAAAACTAAAACTGGCAGAGGCAATTCTGGGTGAGAAGTGAGTATCTCAGAGAAGCTTACAGTTTCAATGTAAATCTTATGAAAGTTGGCAAAACTATGGCGGAGTTGACCCCTTGACCGAGCTGACCAATGAAAGATGACACAGTCAATAGCCAAACTATGATTATACAGTCTCTATAGTTTTATCTTACTGTTCTTGGTCGCTCGAATGTGTGATAACTCATGGAATAGCCTCTTAAAATCATCATCATCTTGACTTTATGAATCGGTTATGGACACTGGGGGCTCGTACCCACGAAACAGGTGAAGTGCTCGTATCTTTAACTGTACAGCACTTCACCTGTTTCGTGGGCACGAGCCGCCAGTGGTTATGAATCTATTGCGGTCTTGGTCTCTCCGACTTAATATGATGACTATATACAATATTCATAGTATATATTCATGAGCTGCTTCTTTCAAGTTTGAAGTACAGATGATTATGACTATGCCGCGTTTACACGTTGCAAATCAACTATCGCAAGTCATAAACTCTCAAATTAATTTAATTAATTTCTGAATTGTGAGAATGATTTCGATAAATTCGAACGCTAAGTTTTACGAGTTATGGAGACGTCAATGAAAATTCGATTCCTATGCGATTGGGAATTGTATACGGTATGAGAAAATCTAATTTCCCTTATGGGAACAAAATTAGGTAAGGGAACGTCAACCAGTTTGCGTTTATTGTTCTATCTCTTTATACGAACTTGTTCAAAATCTATTTTAAACCATAAACAAAGAATACAACAAGTAGCCTATTGTTATTGTGCTTGCTCATTGAATTATTATTATCAATGTTTCCTTTATAATAGTTCAGGTGAAACTTTCCGTGAACATTTTCCATAGGCTCCTTTATTGGAATTCAATAAAATTGCATGACTAATAACTGTTGAAATACATTATAAACAATAAACGTGCAAAAGTTTCCAAGTTTAGAATGAAAGCTTCTCAGGTAAATTTCAAATCAAATTGTTATCCACTCTTTCTGGCATTGGGGTGACGCTATAAAGGTCTAGGCCATAAATATTTAAAATACTTGTAAAGTTTGCGAAGGCTGAGAAGATACTCTGTTACAACGTTAACTGTATTGTAATAGCGTGTCTTCTCAGCTTACGCGAATATTATTAATGCTGCCCAATCTTACCTTCTTGTAACCAGACCTTGCCAATCAAACAATAAACCTTGTTACCTGCTTGGTGCTATTTTTATTCGCGGTCATATTGTTACTATTGTACTTCAATTGTTATACTGTTACAAGTCATGATAGTTTAATGAGGTAGGCTTTCATTCAGGTAGATGTCTTTCACGTAAGTTCTCATGATATCAGAAAATTCTATCAACACAATTCCTATTTACATTTCCTACTAACATATTTCAACTGCTATTCTATTGGCTTAAATAATTTTACTAAATTATGAGAGGACAGTTCAGGAACGATATTGTTGAGAATTTAAGACTCATGTTTTGTGATCAAATCAAATCAATCAAGCTTTAATCATCAAATACATTTTGAATACTGTATTGTTACTTCACATTATGTCATAATATCCATAAAACTACACTTTAAAAGAATAAAACAACATATACAAATCAATACAGTCAATGCAAAATACAATAAAGTCACTACTGGAACATTTTTAGGAAACTGCTCTATAAATTTGAAACCAAATTTATAATTTTTGTACCAATATTGTACCGAGCGGCAGTCATTTTCTCATCTTGCTAACAATGTATTCTTTGCTTGAACAGACTATAGGAGAAATACGCTCGTTCATGCAATATTCTTAAAAACTGAAGGAATTTGAAATGTGAAAATCCGAATTCGGCTACCAATCAAAAAGAAGAGAATAAAGGAGAAGGGAAATAAAAAAGAAGGATGGATCTAACAAGAGCGGTGTCTGGTAATTATTAAGAGAAGTTTTATAAAAACAATTTCGGCTTGTCAACAGGATCGAGATCTTCTGTATACGGGGAGCCGACACCAGTGTTATATCTATATATTATTCGAATATATCTTTGTTGGAGCGGATTAAATAAATAGAAATGATAACGGAAAAAATGAAAAGAAACAGAAAAAGCGACTAATCCTGGTCCCATGTCAGATGATGGGAGGTAGCATTGAAGACAGAAAGGACCAACTTTACTTTTTATTTCGTTTCTTGATTCTCATTTGTCTCTGATTTCTTTTTATTTCTACATTTTCACTCATTCTTATTATCTTTTAAATCTTTTCTCACTTTTAGCCAACAAGAATGTTATTCGGTGTGGGCCTAATTGCCTTTGATTACAATCAATATTCGTAGCACTCTAGAGTAGTAGTAGCACTCTTGAGAATCTTTTTTTTACTGAAAACATTGAGCTGCATATTATTTAAATGCTCTTATCATAGACAAAAGAAGATCTCGAATTACATGAAATTAGGTAGTCTATATGACATAATAGAGTTTTTGTATTGGTTGAAAATTTCATGATACGGGCAACTATTTTCTAAAAATACAAAAAAATGAAAGCTCTGTGTTATAGTGTGATGATACGTGGTTTTGCAGTTACAGAGTATGTTGGTAAGTGTGATATGAGCTCATTCAAAAGGATGAGGAGGGGATGAGGATGAGAATGAAATAGAAGAAAGACGAAGAAACGATGACGATAAAGATTAAGAGGGGGAAGACTGAAAACGAGAAAGAGACACAAAGTAACAACAAGAGATTATTAAAATATATTTTCCTACTGTGGGCGGTATCATAGAAAAAGGCTGGCCTCTGACTGTACAAGGCTGTACCACTTATTGAAAAGAAAAAGAAGAAGTTGATAAAACCACAAGAACAGCAACAGAAACAAAAATAACAAGACTGGATGGACACCGATGTATGATCCGGATTTGGATCTAGCCAAGGCCTTTGATCTACGCCGCTACATTTTACATTATTCAGAATCGTAATGGCTGCTGCGTGGACATCTAACTGCTAAGTACATGTTTTTGGAAAGGTTAGTAGCTGAAAAGTAGTCGGGGATATTCGATTTTTGTCTGAAGTTAGTTTTAAAAGGTGTAACCCCAAGGTTCATATATAGAACCTCTACTAACCTTGATGTAACTCTACTCCGAGATTCACTCTACTCTACTCTAAACCGTCTTTACTCGGTGCATTTCTGATACGCAGTAGTGATACAGAGTCCAAAATTGATACAGGAAGAAAGCTCGTTGATACGAGACATTTGAAACAATTATGGATCGCAGCAATTTTGGAAATGATCTGATTCCATTTCTCAATGATTAAACATTTTTAGAGCATTTAAATGTGACTTGCTCAAACTTAGAATTATATCAAACTGTAAACAACTTTATAATACAATGTAATTATATTTTCTCACTACATTTCATTCACTCTCCAAAGAACTACATTCCATTTGAATCCAATTATTCTCTTTCACATCAAATAATTTCTGCTCTTTTCATCCTTTCAATCAATCTAGAGATATTATCAAGAGAAGATTTTAAGATAATTGGATAAAAAATTATTGATTTATTGAAAGGAAAGATTTGAAGAGAATTGAATAGAAGATGATTCATTGAAAGGATGAAAAGAGCAGAAATTATTTGATTCAAAATATTATGTGAAAGTAAATAGTATTTACTTACAAAACTGTTTCGTATAAATTGAATTGATAGTATTCTATATTACTATAATGTATAATTCCTATTATATGGATTCCTTTATTTCTATCACAGTAGTCATTATATCTTTATTGTTAACAGTGAACTTAATCAAAATTCAGGATTTTTTAAAGTGAAAATTTTTTTTCAAAGTTAAAATTGTAATGTAAACATTCATCATCCATCATCATTCATTCACTATGTAGCCTAAACATCATCATCCACTTATCACCTTTGCTTAAAATACTTGATATAAGTCGCAATTGTAACAATAAATAATAATAATTACTAAAGTCTGGAGTCTACCAAATTACATGAGTCTGGAGATTACCAAATTACTGGAGTCTTAGTATTTACTCAAGTTTTAGCACTACGCTAGTATTCTTTTTCCACCTTGCAATGAACAATTTTCTACTTGACTACTCTCTTTTACCCTGTAACTCAAATTCAGCTTCCTGTACTCTCTACATCACAATACCTCCTACCTTTCATAAGTTCTTGGCATTTCAACAACCTGTGGGGTCCGAATTTCTTCTAGTGGTTGACTGATAATAAGTCGTCGTCTCTCTTTAATTGGCATCCACTACGCTCAATAGATAAAGCAAAAGTTGCACTAATCCTTCCTCTCCTCTTTTCATCTTCTTCTCCTTCTCCCCTTCTTCCTCCTTTTACGTTTCTGCGAAGTGGACAAACCCCTTTCTAGTCTCTCCAAGCAAAGAAGATATCTTGGCAAGTTGGGAAAATAACTCCAGCTCGATCAATATTAGTTCAAAAATTCTTTACCTGGTCTCAAATTGTAGAGCACAAAGTTTTATACAATTTAAGACCAAATGTATGATTTTCTAACTAATATTGACCGAGCTGGAGTCATTTTCCCATCTTGCCAGAATATCTTGTTTCATCAACCAGACTATACATCATTATGACGAAGTATTCATCCCCATTGAGGTGTCCACAGTCCATTGTGTGTTATGTGTGTATTCGAGCACTCCATGTCCAACTCATTGAGCAGTGCATTTCTACTCTATCGGGTCCATTGAGGTTGTAAAATTTGTTGGTCTTCGACTCTCCCATTCATAAAACTCGTAAAACTCAATGAGTTGTTAGTTACTTTTACTTTTAAAAAGGTTATAGTTTCGATAAACATAATTTATTTTCCATTCATAAAGGTTGCAAAATACAATGGGTTGTTCGTTTCTCTTACTTTTTAAAAGCTGGTAGTTTCGATACTCAACAAAAATTATTTCTCAATCTGATAGAATTTCAAGTGGATGATTCTCGATCAACGAAACCCGTATAATATCGAGTTTGCATGGAATCTTATTGAATAAATCCAATGGATATTTAAAGGCTCCACTTATTTTCAATAAATTTTCAAATATGCAACAATTTTTTCAGTTCCGTTCTCCAGATTGTTTGATCCCCAAGATATAATGAAGATCCAATACCCCCAGTGAATTTATTTATTCATTCATTTATTGTCTTTTATTACAGTAAGGCGAAGTTAGGACTCGCAGGTCCTCTCTCATCTGATCAATCTGAGGATTGTAAATCTTATAATCAGAATTCAATAATCCCTTAGTTCAGATTAGTTAATATCCAATATTCAGTAGAATATACTGAAACATCACTAGATAGATCTTTTCCAAGAATTTCCTAGAATAGGATATTCTCGTTAAAAAAATCATCTCATGTACTATGAGTGAATGTGGGAGTCCACAACCACATCCGGTCTCTTAATTCATTCATCAATGGATGCTGGACACAAAAGTTGTAAAGTAGTAAAACTTTGAATGAAACGGATGATTCCTGACCTAAACCAATGTCCAGCATAGCAATTTATGAATGGCGAAAACGTCGACCACAAGAAATAGTTGTAGTATTATAACAAAAGGCCTTTAGAATGAATGAATGACAGACATTTGTGAGTGTTTTCATAGTGTTGGTTGGCTTTTACTAGTTTTGGAAGCCTCTCGATTCGTAATCTGGAGGAAAGGGTTGTGAATGAAGGAGTTCAATGACCTTATAAGGGTTATTGACCGTTGTTAAGTTAAGGTGCGTTTTCCTTTGTGCGAAACGGTCCGACGATCGGCCGCAATATGGCTGCCAAACCTAAATCGCAAAGGCCAGCCAAAATGATAACCGAATATACTAGTACAAAATCAAAATTACTCTATTTTGGAAGTATTTCCAACATAATTTAATTTATTTTGGTATAATCATCCCTTATAACTTCCCTCCTGGTCTCTTTTGCCATTTTATGAATCTTCTACAAGATTTTGAGGTTAGAATCCCCTGCGGCTGGTCGGTGACTGCTTCTCGAGGAGTACGGTCGTGATCGGATCCGGCTGGTTGTCAGTCGTCGACGGTCAACCGCATGTAGGAAGACGCTCCTATGATTTAACACAGAAGAAGTCCGCCATCTTATTCTTTGCCGACCGTCGGACCATCCCGCATAGAGGAAAACGTACCTTTAGAGAGTTTTTGCTGATTCCTAGTGTGTGATTGTAAGTTAATTCAGTCGTGATTGTTAGTTGAGTCAATCGTGATTGTTAGTTGAGTCAATCGTGATTGTTAGTTGAGTCAATTGTGATTGTTAGTTGAGTCAATCGTGATTGTTAGTTCAGTCAAAACGTGTTTTTTATCACTCAATATTTTTTTTACAGTGTAGATCTTTTTGGTGAGTATGATATTCTGATTAAAACTAGAATATAGTGGATCAAGTGAATTATAGAAATTGGCTTGGAAGGTACTACAGTATCAGAATGTATCTACAGTATAAGGTACTAGTACTATTAGGTACTTTTAATCTACCTATCAGTAAACGAGATTGTGTCACTTTTACATAGATCCTTGAGCTTAGGCTGAGGCCGCACTGCCGGTGGGTAGTGGAGGGTAGTTGGTAAATCTATAGAACATACACACCATCCACAGTAATACATTGTATGAATGGTATGTGTTCAGCCGCCATTCTTAAATATGGACAACATAACCTCAAAAAACAGAATGACGTCATACCATTCATATAATGTAGGGTAGGGCTCTATAAAAAGGGGGTAGACGCACGGTCCGCCATTCTGTGGTCAACTTTTAGCGCCAGGTTTGAATTCATTCAATTCGACAGTCAAACATATGATTAATGATAAAAATCATGGTAGAAAAAATAATACTTCTTCACAGAGCATTGAATTTCCAGTCTGGCAATTTTTAAGTTAAAATTTTAACCTTGATTCATCTTCCTGAATCTGGTAAATATGTATTATTTTAATTTCAGTTTTATGATAAAAATGGTTATATTTTTTGCAATTTGATGCTAAGCAATATGAACCATTTTATATGACAAATTAACCTCCAAGAATTCAAAACAATAACTTAATTCATTTGCTCAACTTGATAAACAGCTGTTGATTGTCTCTATCATCAAAAATATTCATATGAATTCAAACCTGGCGCTAAAAGTTGACCACAGAATGGCGGACCGTGCGTCTACCCCATTCACGGTCTACCCCATTCTACCCCCACGCACGGTCCGCCATTCTATGGTCAACTTTTAGCGCCAGGTATGAATTCATATAAATATTTTTTATTATAGAGACGATCAACAGATGTTTATCAAGTTGAGCAAATGAATTAAGCTGTTGTTTTGAAATCTTGGAGGTTAATTTGTCATATAAAATGGTTCATATTGATTAGTATCAAATTGCAAAAAATATAACTATTTTTATCATAAAACTGAAATTAAAAAATACAAATTTGTCAGATGCAGGAAGATGAATCCAGGTTGAAATTTTGTCTTGAAAATTGCCAGACTGGAAATTCAATGCTCTGTGAAGTGAGTATTATTTTTTTCAACATCATTTTTATCATTAATCATATGTTTGACTGTTGAATCGAGTTAATTCAAATTTGGCGCTCAAAGTTGACCACAGAATGGCGGACCGTGCGTCTACCCCCTTTTTATAGAGCCCTTATATAATGTATTACTGTGGATGGTGTGTATGTTCTATAGATTTACCAACTACCCTCCACCCTCCAGGCTCTACCCACCGGCAGTGCGGCCTCAGCCTGAGATCTAAATACGTTTTTTGCATTGTAATTTGGCAGCTCTTCGTTAATGATTAAAAAAAATTGCAATTAGCAAAAAATAGAATTGAGCAATGAAAGGGTAGTACTGAAATTTGAATTCAGGAGGGCAAAAGCTGAATAGAATTAATAATGGAATAAAACGTTGATAATTCTAAATTTTGGTACACGGCCACATAGGTCACATTTTCAAGTTGTGTGGCCATGAAACCATCTTGTGCCAAAATAAACAGTAGAATTGACAACATCAGTGTGTGTTTATTCTATTATGGGACGTTTTTACAACATTGACAATGTTTGTTTGTCCATGACTTAAAAGTCATAGTATCCTAGTCATAGTAATAGTAATCCTATGAAGGGCCTAGGCCTACCAGCTGGTTGCCAGTTTCATATTTACTCCACTATACAGTCCGTCCAAGCAAAGAAGACATCCCGACAAGACGGGGAAACGGCTCCAGCCCGGCCAATACCGGCCCAAGAGCAATTAATTCTCAAACAGAACCCACAGTCCCCGAACCAACACCGGCCGAGCCGAAGCCACCCCAAACACGCCAGAACGGCTCAGTTGAATTTTGAATAATTCATAATAGCCTATTCGAATTCAAAGATAACGGATTCCTAGTTTCCTTACAATTTATTATGTTCTCTATATTTTACAAGATTGCTACTATCACAACTTCTTATTGTAAAGATTATCTTATTGTATTTTTTTCTAGATATGTGTTTCAAAAAGTCAATCGATCATGATAGCCTATTGATGTATAGGAACAACCACTATTATACGGTTCACCAATTCCTTTTTAAAATCTTACAGTATTGTAATCAACAATAAATCCTACAATAATATTAGGATAATATTAATATTCAACTCTACATAAATGCCTTCCAATTATTCATTTTCTTCCTAAAGTTTTGTAAAAATTCAACTAGAACAAGTTTTTACTAATTGGTCACCGAGTACACCGAGTGTTCTTAATCGTAACAATCTATACAGTGTTCCTCTTCCAGCTCTCGTATACGAAGTCCTATACAGGTTCTCTTTCTCTAATACAACATACTCCATCTATCAAATCGATGGTGATAACAAACCAGCATATTTGTCGCTGACAAAACAACAGCATATCAAAATTAATTGGGTGTGAAAAAATATAATGTTAACAAGAAATTTATCAACGCCGGTTAAGCGACGCGGAGGGTGCTCCGTAATGGATGGGCCGCCACAATCGACCATCTTATTTGAAATTTCGATCTTATAACCGTTAATCATCATTTCCTGCAAACATAACCTATAAACTCAACTTGTTCTCGAATTCTTTCCATAGGCGATTCGATTATTAATATCGATAAGCGTTGACTTGGTATAGTCTGTCCAAGCAAAGATGACATTCGGGCAAGATGGGGAAATGACTCCTACTCGGTCAATATTGGTTTAAAAATTATAAATTTGGTCTCAAATTGTAGGAAACATTCTTATCTACAATTTGAGAGACAATTTACAATTTTTGAACCAATATTGACCGAGTTGGAGTAGTTTTCCCATCTTGCCAGAATGTCTTCTTTGCTTGGACACACTATATGATGGATGGTGTGTGTTGTTTGAAGCGCGTGTTTCGGGATAATATTATTGGAGCAAGATTTTTTATGATAGGGCGATGTCAACAGAGTTGTAGGATGACTCGTGGACCTGTTTATCGTGGCATCGAGTTTTCATGGTGATCCACGACAACAGGTATGATGAAAGCTATACTGTTCATCTGTGTATGCAACTTGCTTTCAACTTTTATATAAAGGGAAACGTACTCCACATATTCTATGCTCCGTATAGATATAGGCCTAGATATACTCCGTATGGTTGAGCAATGAAGACATTCTGGCAAGGTGGGAAAATAACTTCAACACGACACGATCATTGTTATTTTAAAAATTATAAATTTGGTCTCAAATTGTAGAAAACTTTGTGCTTTGTGCCAGATTAATCATTAATAGACGAATATTGACTGAGCTGGAAGCTAGAGTCATTTTTCTATCTTACCAGAATGCCTTCTTTGCTTGGATAGACTGTATGTGTGAGGGAGGCTACATTGTTCCACTGAGAATGCAGCTTGCTTTCAACTTGAAAAAAAAAATTTTTCTTTTCTAGATATATATAGGGAATTCTATTGGTAAATAATTGGAAATTGGGCGGTTCTTCTAGTCCAGAAGGGAGGTTAGATCGATAAAAAGATCCAAACGTGAAGAATAAGAATAAGTATCTTTATTAGCCATTAAACACTTAACAAACATGTTATGTCATGGTGAATACAGTTATTATTTATTGAGGATAATAGAATTTGAGCTATGATAATAATCAGGCTTTTAGGAATAGTTATGAATGATATTGGAACAATGAACAAGTATTATAGATTGTTTCGTTCCCATTATCCTTCTCTTTTAGTTATTGAATAATGCATTCATATATTTACTCTTTTATTTATTGAGTAATACCAGACCACCCTGGTCCAGGCAATGGGCAATTCAGCACATCAATGAAAAAGGTGCAAATATCATGAACCGTAATTACAATATTGGAATTTTATTCAAACTTGAGACAATAGTTCTTGATTCTAGCTTTTGTTGTATAATTTTCAGAGTTTTCACTGGCGGCTCGTACCCACGAAACAGGTGAAGTGCCCATATCATTTACTGTACAGGTACAGCACTTCACCTGTTTCGTGGGCACGAGCCGCCAGTAGTTTTCAAAGCTGTTGATAAAATTAAATGACTACCAGAGATTGATAATGGTGTAGCAACTGAGACCGTATCTCGATAACCTTATGAAGCTGTGGTTTGACAATAAATTGTACAGTATTTTTATTTAATTTAAAATGAAATGAGCTCCATTCACTACTACAGCATACTAATGAGCTTCATAAGGGGCTACTAGCTCCTTCACATCTTATTGAGTCAAATGACGAATGCTCCGCTTACTAAATTCTCAGAACTCAGTAGGGCTATGAAACCTAACAACTTGTCACCTGGTTCGTTGATTGCCAAACCCTTGAAATAGTTATTAGCTAAAGTAGCATTTTAATAAGACCACCACCCAGGAAGTTTCCTTTTCTGAAAGTGTTACGCTTTTCTTCAACACACAATAGACATGGATAAGCCATCTCGTTATCAGCTAATACTGCTGTAATTAGTAGAAGTTTCCAATAGCTGGTCCACTTCAGAACACGACATTTTTCGTTTGGTTTCATAATAGATTTAACCAGGCATAGGAAAACTCTCAACTGGAAATTTAGCCTTTTGTTGAGAGGAATTCGAGGGGATTTTAAACTTGAAGAAAAATCTTGAAAGAGCAATATTGAGTATTGAGATATTTTGTAATTTTTAATTATTTATCTAGATCTACTGTATCAATTAAATTGAGTCTTTTTGAGGGGATTTTAAACTTGAGGAAAAGGCTGTGAAAGAGTAATTTAGTAATGAGATATTCTGTAATTTTAATTATTTATCTATTGTATAAATTTCATTTAATGGCAAACACGCAATCATAGGAAAAAAACAGGCATTTCTAATTGGACAAACATTTTCAATTAAAATTAGTCTAATTTTCGTGATAGAGCTTCTATCATTTTCCAACTATATATTATATCCAGCTAATATATAAATTTCATTGAATGACAAACATGCAATCATAGGGAGAGAAAAAACAGGCCATTTCTATTTAGGAGCTCTATAGCCTTCTATACAGTATAGAACCCCTTTCTATTTTTTAATCCCAATTTCAATAAAAAATTAGTTTAATTTTCGTGATGGAACTTCTTAAATTTTCCAGCTAGTACTAGAAGATTGAATTTTAAATTTGAGAAATTGAGGCTGTGATAGAGTAGTTTTTATCCATGTTCCATGATTTTCGTAACACCTAGGCTGAGGCCACACTGCCGGTGGGTAGAGCCTGGAGGGTGGAGGGTAGTTGGTATATCTATAGAACATACACACCATCCACAGTAATACATTGTATGAATGGTATTACGTCATTCTGTTTTTTGAGGTTATGTTGTCCATATTTAAGAATTTCAAGATGGCGGCTGAACACATACCATTCATACGATGTATTACTGTGGATGTGTATGTTCTATAGATTTACCAACTACCCTCCACCCTCCAGGCTCTACCCACCGGCAGTACGGCCTCAGCCCTCAGCTGAATGAAATTAACTGAGCCATAACTATTGAGAATAGATTAAGGGTATGTTAGAATAATTTTGGATCAGTATTTTAGGTAATTTAACAGTTTGTAAGTTATTTGGAATGTTTCTGGAGAAATAAAACACTCGAAAAAACAAGAATTCACATCTATAGAATGAAAGTTCATTCATGAGATTGTTACTATTAAATTTATGCAATTAATTAAAATGAAAGCATTGGAGGCTCATGCCCACGAAATAGGTGAAGTGCTGTGCAGTAAAAGATACGAACACTTCACCTGTTTCGTGGGCACGAGCCGCCAGAGAATGAAAGTAGAATTTTTATATCATCGAATCGAGTGAGATCTAATTTTTATGAGATAAAATAGAATTTGAAGGACTTTATTCAGACTCGAGTCTGAATAAACTCCCAATTATTATTGCAATTACGGTTTATGATAATTGCACCTACATTGGGTTTTCAATGATGTACTGAATTGCCTCTTGCCTGTATCACAGCGTTCAGGGTTTCCTATTTAATGAATAAATAATTTAATTATTCAATAAATAAAAGCGAATGGTAATAGGATTAAGACTATCCATAATACCTGTTCATTGTACCAATATGAATATCATTATTAACTTTCCCTAAAAGCCTGATCATTATCATTGTAAATGGTAGGTTTGATTCAATTACTACCGGTTCTGGTGTTCAAAAATAGTTTCATATCTTTTCAATTCAGGTAAAATCATAGACAATAGATAATAATCCATGTGAGTAAATTGTCTTTGGTAACATACACCAATTATGTGAAACTATTTACAGTTTTTCATTTTGTATATATTTTAATTTCTCACACTCAGCCATATTATTGAGAACTATTTACCGCGTCTAATAATTCTTTTGTTGGAGAATATTGAAAAGGTTTGTCACGAATGACAAAAGGTCTAACTAAAACTTAGCATAATGAATGTTATCTAGTAATGTTATATTACAATAATGGAATAGGATGCCTTTTGTGTTCTGGTTCTGGTAACTCAAATAATTTAGGTAATATCCAAGTTCTCCCAAGAACCACACTTATTTTAATTGAATGGCGCCTAAATAATAACGTCAATACTAAGGATTCTCTAATTTATTGTTTGGTAGTCATTTCAAATCAATGTTCTCCCTTTATTCCGGATTCTCAATAATTGTGAAACTATTCTTGAAGTCTTGAACTGTTCATAGACTGTCAATGACGGAAATTTATTTCAAAATATTATAACTCTTTTTCTACCGCCAAATGACGAACCATCGTCACAAGTTATATTTTCAAAGGGTTCTATGTTTTTTACAGTACGGTACGGTAAGTAACTTATCGCTAGTTTAGATTTAAGTTATCGGTAAATATTTAAAATGCCGTTGAAAGTATCATCCAAGTATGGGTTTTATCAAAATCGTTAGTTTTGGCCATTATCTTTTGTAAAAATTGCAAAAATCTCTCTCAAAAAGAGATACTCGTAAGTCTCAATACGTAGTTTTAAAATTGAAGACTCAATTGCCTCACGTAGTCGCGCTTCATTTCTATGACGTCTACCATGAGCAGCAGAGAGTATCGAATAAAAATTTATTCTGTTCATGGATCTAGGTTCCATGTTCTTCCTAGTTCCATGATTCTGTTTGACCATGATTTCTTACTCCTGAGTTGTGCCATCTGTCATGGACTCTGCACCAAAGTTTCACTCATTCATTAAGAATAGCCAGGCACATCAGATCAAGAAACAATAATTCAACTTGCGTCCTAAACATTTTTAATGCTCTTTATACTTTCAGACTAATCAAAGTCTGAGTCTGATAAGGTTTATGCTTTATGGTGTTCGATCCTTGTTGAAGACACCTATTTTGACCGCAAACAATAACTTCCATGTTCTATTTTTCGGAGGAGAGTGCAGCCGTCAGTCAGAACTGCCTCAAAACCAGTCATCTCTCATCATTACCCCTCTCTTTACCAACGCACATGCTTAGAGCACAAAGGGGCTCTAGTTATCACCCTCAGAAAAAACGTTTTACTAAAAATTCATAATCTTATTACCATGAACTAACTACTCCTAGTAGTTAGAGTAGTAGGCTATTTTCTATGTTATTACTTATTAGGCTTTACTAGTCTTTATTTGTATTTTATCCTTTCTTAGAGTGGCAGGATTTGATGAGTCAGCAAAAATAGCATGAGCTAAAGGCAAAGTATGTAAAATTAAAAGATGGAATAAATTTAAAACGTTAGGTTGAACAAGACAAGCGTTTTATAGGGAAGAGAAGAGGCGACGAGGTAAAATGTGGATAATGTCGCCTCCGCCATACCAGAGGAGGAAAATTTATTCATGGTATTTATTTCACAGAAAAGGTAATTTTATGGTATTTATTTTACAAAAGAGGGAAGTTTATTTATTATTCAATGGAGGCGGAAAATTAATTTATCTATTTACGGTATTGCAATCCTTTGTGGAAATTTTAATGATGGTATTCATTTCGCAGAAGAGCGAAATTTATGGTTATTATTTTGAAAAAAGGAAGTATATTTTTTTTTTAAAAAGGAGGGAAATTCATTAGTTTATTTCACTCCTCTGTGATCATACCCATGTCATATCTCACCCATGTCCCAAGACTGGATTTGTATTTTCTATGGTCTCAGATATAGAGACTGTATTGAGTCTCAATTTTTTACTCAAAACCTTTTACTCGATTTTTTACTTTAAACCCTTTTGAAACAAGAACAAAGTTTTTACAATTTTTTACTCAAAACTTTTTACTCAATTTTTTACTTTAAACCCTTTTGAAACAAGAACAAAGTTTCTGCTGGAATCATTCAGTACAGCTCCCGCCATCTATTAGTCAATTCCGGCTTTATTTAGCTCTACTCCGTACTTCCCGCGCTACCTTGCGGCAGAACGCTCGAACTAGCACCGTCATGGCTCTCCGGTACCGTTATTTATGCGAGAGTTTCCAATATTCAACACAATTGTTCGTGATTGTTTCCCACGCTAATCGCTCAACAATGGTGACAGTCGCCAGGGTTGGCTTTTGAATTTGACTGGCTCTGACATTGTTGTTGTAGGAGGTTGAGGGAGTTGTTGGGAAGAGTTTCAAGTTGTGTTGAAAATGCGTTTAGGAATTGATGTTTTGTGGGTTGGTGGCGGTATATATAGGAGAATTTTTTAATTCTTCGTTTGGAAGTGTGTGTCAGGTGATGGCACAACTGAACATTGATCGCTTCATCACATTTAGTAGGCAGATCTGCTCAGTTAGGTGTTGTCACAGGATTTCTTTCATGCCCGCATGCGCTCCTGATGCATTGTCTCCACACGTGTTGTGTGAAGGCAAGCCGCTCAGTAGAGTACATAACGGCGAATAGAATCACTGCGATTTCCTAATACTAGGGCAACAGACAGATTCCGGTATCAAATTACTTTAGTCACTTCCATGAAACGGCACTGCCTGGTGCAGTATGCCATTTTTTTCACCATTTCAATTCCAAATTTTTTGGAATTCCCGAATTCCTATTTTTGGGATTGTCTTAAGACTTAAGGCTACTGTAGGCTACTTCTTAATTTGTACTTGTAATTTTTTATAAAAATTTCTGGTCAATCTTTACAATCTACCTATCTCATCTATAGGTATCACGTATCACACCTATAAATTTATTTCATATTTTTTCACAATTACAATTCCAAATTTATCTTCTTTTTTATTGGGTTGTCAGAAGACGTAGGGTACTGTACTTTTTCTTAATTGTAGCCTACTAGTAATTTTTCATAATTTCTGGTCAATCTTTTTCATCGATTGCATTTTTCTTGGGTAGCCTATCTCACCAACATAAATTGCAATATATATTTTTTCTTATAAATTTTTCATTTCCCAAGTCACAAGCAGGGTACTCGTGGAAATCACTCTATGCAAAAATCAGCAACAAATTGCAAAGAGAAATGGTATACTTTTCCAACCTATTATATTCTCCCATCATCATATAGGATATATGATTGAGATAATGCTTCTAATTACATCAACCGTATTAGTAGGTACTAAAAAAAATAAAAGAATACACAGTACACTGAGATTTAACGTTCCTACTCACATAGAATTCAAAGTAGATGAGAATCCCAAAAATTGAGATTTAATGTTAAAATTGCATGGAATTCGTCAATAAATGAGAAGACTAGCTTGAAGAGTGGAAGAAATCATAAAAAACTTGATTCAAGAATGAGGATGAGGATTAAAATATTTTTATTTGTAGTAATACAGATTGAAGTTGATCAACAATAAACGCAACTTGAGCCGTTTGAGGCGCTCTATGGATGATTTCAAAAATTCACAAAATTGCTAATAGTGGCATACTTCATTGTCAAAATCGATTCCATCAATTATTTGACTGTATCTGCTCCGTAGGTCTTGCAAATGTTCTTGTGTCTTGGCCATGCCTTCACCTGACATTCCCTATAAATAAATAAAAAATACATTTTAAAAATAATTCTAGGCTCACTGAAAATAAATAGATTTTCAGTCTCATTCAACACAGGTAACAGTTATTAAATCAACTGAAAATCGAATGCAATAAACAATTATAATACCCTTTAAATTCTTTTTTCTATTTCAACACAACATGTTAAATATTTATTTGAACTTGAATATGACTACAGATCATGAAACATGTAGTGTAAAATTAAAAATTATCTAGAGAGTACTGTGATTGCCATTTTTAATTAATAACATTAACATACACTAATAAGTTGTCCTAGTCAAAAAGGAAATATATTTAAAAATTGTAATATGAATAAAAAACTACCCCTATGCGGTGAAGGCATAAGGGAAGAAAAATAATAAAAAACGAATATCTATGTTATTAATCAATAACTTCTTCCCATCATAAGAATAATATTTGCTAGAATTACTGTATTTTCTGTTCATTGAGTGTTTGGAGTGAATTAATTTTTTTAGGTGTTGGAGTTCTAATAAATTTAATAAATAACTTACCCAACTTGTATTTATGAATGAATACGGTAATTTAATGATAAATTATGGACACCGTAATAATTAAGAATTAATAATTGATAAACTAATTACGGTAATAGAAAAACAGTTTGTGAACTAATTTTATCAATGAATGAAAAAATTTTAGTCTTTAGAGTATGATTTTGAAAAGCGACAGACCTGCCACAGTAGTACTCCAGCTTACACTTGGAGCAGAATCTTTTTGCCCTTTCTCCACAATTTCCACATTTTGCGGGGTCAGCATCAACTTGATCCAAGGTCTCATAAGCAGCCGCCATATCTTTGGCCAGATCCACAGCTGAGCCATCTTTCAGCATTGTATCGAACACTTCTAGCTGATTTTTGGCCAGTTTTTTGAAGTATTTTTTTGGTTTATCGGCCAGTGAGCTACGGTAATCGGTGACTACCTGATAACAGAAATTTTAGTATATTTACATATAGCATATATTGTATTTATTATAGTCTGTCCAAGCAAAGACGATATTCTGGCAAGATGGGAAAATGACTCCAGCTCGGTTAATATTGATTCAAAAATTAAAAATTTGGGCTCAAATTGTAGGAAATATATTTGAGACCAAATTTATAATTCCAAGCTGAATATTCATAGAAAAGTGAAAAGTAGAGTGCCAGGAGAATTAATTCTCTTTCCAATGACATAAATAGAACATGAATTTCTTACCATTTAATAAGGGCTCTATCGCTATTTAATAATGTGCTACAAGAGATTGATAGAAATTAAATTGTTCTTATTCTTATATGACATGATTCTGCTGATTGGCAAATAGACGACTGCTACTGTCCACTCTTCAAAAATTATTTATTTATTTACCTCAAGGATGAAGGGTTTTTTGGACTCGTTCCCGTGGGTAGCTGAAGGGTCCATGAGTTCCAAGCGACTGAGGAAATATTTCAGCTCAACTAGAGGTGAAATTTGGTCGAGAACTGGCTCGGTTAGATGAGACTGCAGCTGAGAAGAATGAAAAATTATTAATTAATGAATCAATTTTTCTTCTTTTCAATGAAAAATATAACATGAAAAGAGTAATAAATTGATGTAGCTCATATCCATATGAACACGTGGATAAATAACAAATACGGTAGTTGTAAAGTAGGACTATGTGAAGTAAGTTAGATAAATATGGGCAGCTAGAGAAAAATGTATAATTTGGAACGATTGGATGGAGCAAGCGAAAATGCTATTATTAAATTTATTGGGTCCATCATGTGTCAATGTCATGTTCAAGTGATTTTACACAAACATTTTCAGATCTGCGCATCTGTAGTTACACTCACTTCATCAATTGAGCATTTTAAAAGAATCTCTTCTCTGCTCGACAAGACTATAAATGCGTGAAACATAAATATTTACCTTATCTGTGGTTTTAGTTTTTGACATCAGATGTGATGTAAACTCTATGTTCGAAACTTGACAAATGCTTTTCTTTATTGTGGATGATGCCCACATAAGTATTCAATTTTACTAGTGCGTGGGTAATGGAGTGTGCGAGGGTGATTTCTAAAGCTCTAAATTTAGTTTTTTCATCTTTAAATCTACTTCAACCGTGATATTTACCTTCAACAAGTGACTGCGACGACAGGCGTCAATCTTGTAATGCGTTTGACACCTTTCATCAAGCAGCAGATGTCTGAGAGCCAGCCATACCTGGCCCTCATACAGAGTTAGCACGTGTCTGTCAGAGGCCGGCACCTCAAGAAAAAAAACTAAATAAATTATTTTTATTCTATTTTTGGCATTATAACCCATAGTAAAACATACAATTGAAATATTGTACCGCAATAAAAGAATTTACCCTAATATTGTGGAGTACATAGTGATTGTCTATTGATTGGATTAAAAAAAAATATTTCGTGAATGTCATTAAAACTTGTCTCAGAGACAAAACATTAATTTCCAGTTCTCTTTTAAACTATAACAAGTCTCAAAACGTCATTTAATCCAACTGTGACTCGTCAAGCAACTCTGAGAGCAGCATACATTTGTCTGCACACACTATCACAAATAAATAAAATAATAAAAAAGTTTTTAGTTTCAACTACCTATGTATGATGCTGATTAATAGAAACCACAATTAGATACTGCTTGCTGAATTGATGGTAGCCTACAATTTTTTTGTAGGCAGGAGCAAAGAGTAGGCTATATAATCAACCTCAAAACATTTAAATCAAATACCGGTAGGTAAAAAATTAAAATCAAACTCAGGTAGGTAATTCATTTTCTGGTTTCTAACTATTGAATAAGAATGTGAAATATTGAAATATTGTAAATTAGTGTAAATAAAGTTCATTCATAGTGGTTGCTTGAAATAAAAGAATGAGAAACTTTTTAGTTCCTACTACAGTACCTATACCTATGTATGAGACTAATCAATAAAAACCAAAATAATAATGGCTTTTAAATTGCTTTTTAATTGATGGTCCAAAATACAAAGAACTTTTAATATGTACCGTTCATAAATATAGCAGTGGCGAGCAATAATTAAATAAGTAAAAGAGTTTTATTATAAACCTTTCCAGTCTCTCATTGTACAAGAAAATCATGAAAATCATGTACAATAGAATAAAAAAAATCATTGTACAATAGTGCTATATACTACAGTGCTAACCTCCCTCCACTTATAGAAAAGAAAAGAAAAATTAATAAGAAAATAAAATAAGAAAAAGAGTGTTCATTATAAACCTTTCCAGTCTCTATAGACTACAGTGCTCACCTCCCTCCACTTATAGAAAATAAAATAGAAGAGCTTTAAATAGGTACCGTACGCGTACTGTACTTAAATATAGGAAAGTAGCAATAGCCAATGATTGAAAAATTGGAAAAGATTGTTAATATTCTTGAATAATGCTCACCTCTCTCCACTTGCTGTCAATGTATTTGAGAAGACGGCCCTTCTCGTCCGTTCTGGTCCAGGGAGGAACCGTCGCCAGTTGACACAGTAAAAGTGGAACATCGTGCTTATCGTAGATACGTGTGGTTACGTTCAGGGGAAGGCTGCAAAATTATTACATTCGATTGAAATAAGATTGAAATGTATTTCTTCTAAAAAAAACAAACATTTTAAAAACACTTGAGATGTAAGAAAGTGGTTTCTTGATCCATGACGAGCTGCTGTGTGTAAATATTCACTGAGTGTTTCTTTTCCATTCGCATTTGAAAATGACTAAAAATAGTCGAAACATGTAATGCATTAAAAAATAATTGAAAAGGGTACTGTGATTACTATTTAAAATAGAAAACATATTCACTGAGATATATCACTGACAATGCAGTCAAATGCAGTCTTTTGACATTATTGTGGGTGATATATCTCAGTGAATAATTGAGATGTATATATAAGATACAATACTTTTATAGAATAGTATTCCCCACCTAGAAACGAATATGTATGTGAGGAGGGTCTTGTACAATAAAGTATATTAATCATCTTGCATTACTCTTGAGAAAAATGTCTTTAGAAATTCTTAACACTTATTTGAATGATTATATAATCACACTAGAGTAGGCCTACTATATATCATGATATTAAAGCAATTTATAATCCCTTTAAAATCCCTATATACCCTTTTCAATAATTTTTTAATGCATTACATGTTTAAAAGTTAATAAATTATGATACATGCGAATCCGTTGGTATGATATTTCAATAGAACCTTCCATATTATGATATCCAACAGTTTAGGAGTAGAGAGTAGGAGGAAATATTTTATTAATTTTAGAAGAAAATCATCAACGCTAAAAATACCATATATTCTAGTGAATTATTCACTGGTCTCAAGTATAATATATGCTTGCTTGTACATGATTGCTTATTTCAACTTAATCTGAATAATTAATTTACGGTATTACTTAATTAGGCTACTCGTTCTCTCTTTGATGTTTACTCTTAGTAGTTGGGAAAGCACACTTGAAATCATTTTAGAAACCTACTGGTGGAAAATTATTGATTAATTTGATTCTCATTGACGGTACTCATGAAATTTTAATCCCGATTTGTATTGAAATTCAATAAATAAATTCAACTCAAATATCCTCCTAATAAAAAGCTTTCTGGCAAATTGCTTGAGATTCCAAGTTACTATTTCAATTAAATTTAATGTTATAATGATATCTTATATGTTATAGTGTAATATCTTGTGAACATAATAAAGGAGGCTAAACCATGCATTCCACATTTGGAAACCGGTTTTTACATATTTGAATGATTAATTAACTTTGCCTCAACCCAAATCATTATTAACCTTTGCCTTTGCCTTTAGTCTTTGTATTAAGTCTAGTATTAAGTCTTTGCCTTTGTAAAAAGTTAGTGAATAAATAATTGAACTCACTCAGCCAAAGTTTCAATCAAGAATCTGATCACCGAAACACTTTTTGTACCAATATCGAATGCAATGTTCTTCTCTTTGTTTTTCAGATTATCCAGCAGAGGAAGATCATCCACATCATCGCTTCTGAAATCAACATCATGCAGAAAAATAAGGTACCTATAATAGAATATTTTACCACAGTATAATTAACATTATATTGCTGGCAGGTCAATATAATAGCCTACATATAGGCCTATAAACAAGTAAGTTATGCGTCTATATAATTTATTTTGATATTGTATACGGTAGGCCTACCATATATCATGTTCATTTCCATCAATAATTATTCTTATAATCTTATTGGAACGCTTATCTATAAACTGTAGTAGGCTATAGTCTGTGTCCAAGCAAAGAAGACATTCTGGCAAGATGGGAAAATTAATCCAGCTCAATCAATATTGGTTCAAAAATTATAAATTTGGTCTCTAATTGTAGAGCAAAATATTTTCAACAATTCGAGAACAAATTTATAATTTTTGAATCATTATATTGATCGAACTGGAATCATTTTCCCATCTTGCCGGAATGTCTTCTCTGCTTGGACAGACTATATCAATCTATTTTAATTGACTTGAAGAAATATAAGAGAGTCAAAACCCTATAGAATTCTTGCTTTAGTAATCTTTTTTTGTTACTGATTGTAATTTTAAAGTAATATTTGATAGGCAAGTCAATTTTAATATTATTGTTGAGGTTTTACCTATCATTTGTGGTGAGTCGAATGATGTTTGCCACACAATAGTCCACGAGTTCCGCTGCGAAATCCCCCAATTCAGCTGCAGCATCTTGGTGGTAGAGTATGATTTGTAATAGGCCCAGAGCGGTGCTTTCGTGGAACATCTTCGACATAATGAAAAATATTCAATTAAAACTATTTGATAATTTTGTTCTAACAAAAATTTAACAGGGTATGAGAATGATACTGTGATTTTATTCTGTTTGAGAAAAAAATATACTGGCTTTCACATTGCTGTATTAATAATTTATTTATTCTATATATGTTTACTGGTGTATTGCAGCTGAGCTATAAATGAATAAACATTCGAGAAACGGTGATAATATAATATTATCAGGACGTGATTTTCAATATGACTTCCAATATAAATAAATAACTTGAATAATGAGTGGGCTACTGTAACTCAATTTGAAAATTGAAATGGATTTTGTTCATTTTTCAACATATTTAGAAACAATAACTCACAAGATATAAGTTGATAATTAAGTGCCAATAACATAATTTATCACAATTTATCAATGCAGTAAGTTTGAGCTTATACATGAAAATGTTCAACCTTAAAACTGCAATTTTCTTTGAATAAATAAATTTTTGTGGAGTAACTTATTATATTAATATTTTTGAAAATGTATGAATAGAGGAATGAGACCATACTTACAATAACATACACAAAAAATGAACACTCCTGTTTAATGTCAAGTTTCAGCAGCTCTTTGAATACTTTTTCTCTCCAAATAGACATTGAGATCGCTTCTTCTGCTAAGTTGATTATCTGAAAAACAAACATTATCTCAACATATAATTTTTGTAATAGTATTAGCTTTACTCTTAAAATTTTTTCAATAATAACATTGAATGTAATGAATTTATGGTTTCTCAATAACATAAGTTCAAGTCTCCTGACCACCAATGCACCCTATCAAATTCATATAATTGTATTTTTATATCATCAACTATTTTTATATATAACAATAATCATGCATCCTGCATTCCTTGAAATGATTTTATTCAATTACCTATCAATCTTGTATCACAATCATACAAATATTATTCACAACATGGGCTATAGCAGCCTATACATACTCATTTAATATTCTACTTCTATTTTCCTCTCAATTTCTTTGTAACTAATAAGTCTCAAATTAATCAAATTTGCCTTCATGACTCTGACTTCAAATTTGAGATTTTTTAGAAATTCAGCCTTTATATGGTGAATTGACTTACTTTTTTGTGAAAAGCTGTGAGCTCTTTTACACTCTCAACCATTGATTCATTAACTTCTAGAATGCTTTGCTGTTGCAACTGGAGTAATCTTTTGTGCTTGCCAAACCATCTGAAAAATTTATTATGATACATAATTATAAAAAATATTCCATTTAAATCAATTCAATGAGGTAGCCTACCGTAGGTAATCTACAAGTACGATATTCATCAATGCCTTTGTCATTTTTTCAATAATTAGAGAATGAGTAAAATTTCAGAGTATTAGTGCATAGAATTTTGCGGGGGCCAAAAATTATTACCATCTTATATATTTTTTATTTGAAGAAGGTGTAGTTGCAGTGTAAGTTTCTATGAGTTTATGCCTCAAAAATCACTACTCATTAGCAATAGAAAATCATAGCATTATTTAATATATTCTTCAATATTAATAAATTTTATTCAACCGTAGGCCTAAAGCTATGGTTTACAACTTTATTCCTTAAATTTGATAAGTGGAAACACTAATTTTTCTTATTAATAGATATTAATTAGAATCTCCATATATTGATAATTATCTTTATGAATGGTAAGCTATTTCAAATGACTCAAGTTAATTGCATTTGTTTCATAATAAATGGCTCTCATCATTTGAAATGTTATAAATCAATTTATTGTCTGATTATGTTATCGTATATGATTTTTTTGCTTTCACTTAGTACTGGTATCTGAGTGAATGAAATATATTGCATGTAAAAAACTAATAAGTAGACCTACATACCCCATGGAGCCAATTTCTTCAAGTTTTGATGTTTTAAAGCTACTGATGTAATAATCAACTTCAGAGGGATGTAAAATATGACCCATTCTTAAGATTAAAAGGATGATCTTTTTTTTATAACCTGATGAAGTATTGTATTCGGACTATCAACTTTCTAAATATTGTTTATTTTGGTTGTCAAGAGCGTCGATGGCTCGGTAGTTGTGGGGGGAACTCACTACCCGTGGGGGAGGCACCCCACTCAACCACAAAGCTGCGCAACTCCATAAATTTTCTCTCTAGGAGAACTTTTCACATGTCACCTCTATCTCTATGTATCTAGTTGCTCTATGTCGCAGCTGCTGGATTGCCGGATTCTAACCTCAATCTCAATTTCTCCGATCGCTTGAGCTCGATGATTTTTGAGTAGAGTGTAGAGTTGTGTGATTTACTGTTTAATGTCTTGATTCCAATCATTATTGCATTTATTAATATTAAATTCAAGTAAAATAACAATGATGCATATTTTTACAAGATTATCATCTTCCATGAGGTGTTCTTGTAAGGACAATCGTCTCATCAATCTTACTAGTATGTAGTCCAATGTTCAAAAGTGTACAAATCTTTACCAAATATTTTGTTGAGTTTGAAATATTTGTATTTCTCCGAAAAGTCTATGACTTTTATACAATTCAGAATCTATTGAACTGTAGTTGATCGTAGAACTGTTGGTCTTTATTTGCAAAGCTGCTAACTTAGCCTACAAGCCAACTTACTCATTCTACATTCATTTATTTCTTAGTTTCTTGGTTATTTCTTGGTTTGGGCCAAGATACTTCAGTTATTAATTCATTCATTAAGCTACATTACATTTTAAAATATTATAATGTAATTACTAAATGAATAAAAATTGTAGCATCTTAGCCCGAGCCTTAAATATTATATTCAATCCATTTATAATATCATTTTTTGTAATGCTATACTGTTTTCAATATCATTATTCTGCTCGTTACCAAATCTATTATTCCTTAATTTTTAGAATCGTTTGGTACCGGCTCACCTGCAGTTGATCCAAAACAGAAACGACAAAGACGAAATGAGATATTTGATATGGAAAAGAAGCGCCAAAGAGAAAAAGTTGGCCGTATTGAGAAGATATCAGTCAGCTACAAAGGCCCACCAGAAAACATAGAGCTTGTCATGAACCGAGGCATTTCAACTCCATATAATGTAGCACAACGTAAGTACAAATAATTTATCAGAGTGTATCACTTTGTATTGAATATTAATTTGGGTACAAATCGGCTATAAGCAATGACAATGAAGAACTAACCGAAATTGAGTTAAGTTAATCTATCTTAGATAATTCCTGATTTATCGATTATAACTTACTGTAATTATATTGAGTTATTTGAATTTGATTAGTAATTGTTATTATGGTTAGTTATATATTACCGTTGCTTATAACCGACTTGTACCCTAATTTGTTCGAGAAAAATAATCGTTGCTCGTGTTCGTGACTAAAATTCACAATCACTGATCAATCACCATCCCTGAGATTCTCAATTAATTAGAATTAGAAGTAGCCTAACATAATACTGTAGTTAGTTTTCTTAAGCAAAAGTAATAAATTTACTTGCATTTTTGTAATAATCCCACTGTAAGCCATGGTCCTCATTTTTCCATTTTATCTGGAGGTCAGACATTCTCCCAGAACTCCTTCATGGAGTAGCATGTATTTTTGTGTAGATAGCTCTTCAAGGACCTCCTTAAGATAACCGGATCCCTGTACCTCTGTAACGTTTATTATACTAGTCAAGGCTTGTGTTGTTCTCTGCCTTTCAATGTAAATGTTCTATCTCTGCCTAGTATTTGCTGATGAATGCTGAAGTTCCTTTTAAAATATTCAGGATATTTCAATATTGTGGTTGTTGACTCCATTATGTTAACATCAGTTGACAATTTAACACTTAATGTTCGATGTATTCAATTAAGTTATAATTTTTTTATGGTAAGAATAAATTTTCCGCTACTGTACAATTCCCTCAGAATATGATAGCCTACCATTTAGTAACGCACTGTTATATATAATACAGTACACAGTTATTCATCCTGTATATTTGACCAATTTGTCAATTTACCTATTGAATCGTAATATTCCCAGACAATGTAATGATGATAAATGAATTAAATTTACAGACATTTCGGAGGCAATAGTGAACAAAATGGCTCTGGCTCTAATCGACGACACAACTCTTTGGGACGTGCATCGCCCCCTGGAGAACGACTGCACCCTGCAGGTGGTGCACTTCGAGGACCACGACCCCTTTCACGTAAACAAAGCGTTCTGGAGGACGTGCTCGTTTCTGCTGGGCGCTGTGGCTGATAACGCCTTCAAGGATCACATTCCCGTTGCGCTGCACAGCTTTCCGCCGCCTAATGGTTAGTTATCTTTTGATGTTTTTTTGAAGCTGTTTATATCAAATCAAATTTATTTGCCATAATAAATACAGTAGAAGATATTATAATTGAGAACACAAAGTAAAGAAAGAAAATCATTGCATTTGCATAGAATGTAACTTTGTTTACATCGATTTTATACGGAGTTCGCCAATGAAGCGGGACGATTTCAGTAACAGATTGCTCAAGAAATTGTATTTTCGTAATTTTATTATTATAAATAGAAAGGAGAAATGTAGCCATTTAGTATACAATGGGTTAAAATCCTTTTTAATATAACATCTTCCAAGTGTCCTCCATTGAAATCTATGCACTTTTGCAGCTGGGCCTGGAAGTTTCTCATGAATGGTATTCCTTCAATCTCATCTTGAATCCGTTGTTTTAGAGCTGGGATAGTTCTGGGTGGATCGCTCTGAAAAACTCTCGTTTTTAAGTATCCCCATAGGAAAAAGTCACAGGTTGACAAATCTAGAGAGCGAGGGGGCTAAGGGATTTCCCCGTTTTGAGAAATGACGCGGCCTGGAAACAAAGCATTCAAGGCAATTCTTGCAGTATGGCTTGTCGCCCCAGTTTGGCTAATTTAAAACAAGAGTTTCCCAGATCGTTCCACCCAGAACTATCCCAGCTCTAAAACAACGGATTTGTCAGAAGATAATATTTTTTCCTAGCAAATAAATTGGTTCCAGATTACCTTACTCAACATATTAATGGAAGATATGATACATTGTTGAAAGAAGATCTATTGAATGGATAATAAATGGTTGAATAGAGGATACCTCTATGTTCCTTACTCTTATTATCTTAGTATGTTTCTTCAATAGTATGTTTACCATCTCTTTTCTCTTTCACCTTCCTTTCACTTCTTTATCTTTTTTTATATTACTTCCACCTATTTATATTATTTTTTTCTATTATTCAAATTATTATTTCTTTTGTAAGTTCTTAATGACTTGATGTATTAATTCTAACATTCTCATGATTGCTCACTATTGATTATTTATTACTTACGTGCAAGAGGCTGATAGACTGACTATATTTTAGGACTCCACAATTTTGCTTCATTCTATTTTGCTTATTTATCTGTTAATGTATTTTTTTCGTAGGCCTACTAACTATTGTATCCAAGTGTACATCATAGTCAATAGATACGTGCCATCTTAATATAATGAATTATTTAGGAATAAGAATTTGTATTGTTAGATCTAGTTATGTCTTGTCTTATCTTATATCTGATTATATACATATCTATATTCTTATGTCTTTTATTGGTGGGGAGACCCTTACGGGTAGTTCCACCTCGCCAATGTGTACTTGGCCAGAACCGGTCACCCATCCAAGTGCAGTCCACAGTGTTCGTGACTTAACATCACGTTCACCGATAGATCACCCTCACCGAGAGACCAATTGCCAGTACATATTTGATTGAACTTTGTATGACAATTGTCCATGCTTTTCTTGTAATGGCCTATGACATGTATATAACAAATAAAAAATAAATAAATTCATGTTAGCAACTCTCACCTGCGCTCACGAGTTTCCTTGCAGGTGATTGGTTTCTTGTGTTTTGACTGAGCTTTTTGTTTAGGTATGTTTTTGTTAACAATAGAAGTTTTATCAATTTTCAAGTTATCAAGTTTAAATAAAGATTTGTTATCAATTTTCTGTTTGTTTAGTAAAAAGTGGCAGCTTCGTGTACGACGTACAACTGGGCCTGGACAGTTGGGTGCCACTAAAAGATGACCTGCGAACGTTGTCGGCCGAATTCGTGTCGCTGGCCAAAAAAGACTTGCCGCTCGAGAGACTCGAAGTCAGTTCCGAAGTGGCGCAGGACATGTTCGCCGATAACGCCTTCAAAGTTGAACAGATACCTGATATAGCGTCGACAAATCCAGGTCAGAAATTAGGTTTAATTCGATTTAAAATTTTATTCATTCATGTAAATGTCATTAGCCATTGTTAGTGAATTTATTAAAGGAGTAATAATAGTTGATAATAATAAGAACCAGATGAAGCGAAATTATTGGAAAACTGTGAAGATAAGTAATGTATTTATTTAGATAGATCGTGAAAAAAGAACTCTTTTCACTCTATTAATCGCGTACTGGCAATTGGTCTCTCGGTGAGGGTGATCTATCGATGAACGTGATGTTAAGTCACGAATCCTGTGGACTGCACTTGGATGGGTGGCCGGTTCTGGCCAAGTTCACATTGGCGAGGTGGAACTACCCGTAAGGGTCTCCCCACCATCAAAAGCCATAAGAATTTTTTTTTAACTCTATTCAGACAATGCCAACAAACAAACAAACAAACAGCTCGGTCAATATTAGTTTAAATATTATAAATTTTGAACTCAAATTGTAGGGTAGAATGTTTCCTATAATTTAAATTTATAATTTTTAACTATTTCACGTGTGGAGTGCTTTCGGATTTTACTCCATTTTCAACACAGTGTTGAATCCAGAGTAAAATCCGAAAGCGCTCCACACGTGAGTTGTAGTTTATATTTAAACTAATATTTAAATTTATGACTGCATTGTCGTGTAAAAAAGTTCAGAGTGAAATATTTACTAGCAGCTCGTAATGGAAAACATAATAGGTGAAAAATAAATAAAAATCAAACACCCTTTTTTGAAAACTTTAAAATTATAAAAACACAAAACTTTTTAAAGTTTTCAAAAAAGGGTGTTTGATTTTTATTTATTTTTCAATTATTTTAAACAGCCCTAAGTTTTAAAGTTCATTATTCACATAATAGGTGAATATTATAAATTTTACATTACTGTCCAAACTTTGCCAAACGTAATTTAAATAAAGTCCAGTTCAGCTCTCTAACTTTGGCTGAACTACCCATGTTTTTTAATAAATTGAAAATTTGAAATTTATAATCTTATTTATATTTTTCAATATTGTTTTCAGGTAACACTGTGACAGTATACAGAGCGGGCGATCACATAGACATAAGCCGTGGTCCAATGATTGCCGGTACTGGGTTCATTGGTCGGGCCACCATTACAGCTGTACATCAGATTGAAACTGAACTAGGACAATTCTACCGATTCCAGGGGGTCGCGCTGCCCAAAGGCATCATGGTTAGTTGAAAATGTTTTAATTGTAAATTACCTTTGTTTGATACTCAGGCACCAGGGTTAATGAATTATCACATTATAACTGATACTAAAACTCTTTTGAAGTAGAAACTTTTTTACTCACAGTGATCTAAAAGTTCACTACTGAAAAACTCTTTGAAGTATAGTTTGTCCAAGCAAAGAAGACCCTCTGGCAGATGGGAGAATGACTCATGCTCGGTCAATATTTGTTCAAAAATTGTCAATTTGATCTCAAATTGTAGGAAACAATTCGATCTACTATTAAGAGCACATTTATATTTCTTGAACAAATATTGACTAAGCTGGAGTCATTTTCCCATCTTGCCAGAATGTCTTCTTTGCTTGGAAAGACTATACTAGAACACTTTTGAGGTAGAAACATTTTTACTTACATTGCGTTGTGATGTAAAAGTTCACTTCTGAAAAATACTTTGAAGTAGAAATGTTTTCTCTTACATTGCTTAGTGATGTTCATTAAACTTCAAAAGTGTTTTTTAATATCAGTTAGAACTCGTAAGTGGGAAAAAGAATGGTTTCGCAATGGAACAGACTGTTCAAGCAAAGAAGACATTCCGGCAAGATGGGAAAAAAGACTCCAGCTCGGTCAATGTTGGTTCAAAAATTATAAATTTGGTGTCAAATTGTAGAACAGAATGTTTTCTTTAATTTGAGACCAAATTTGTAATTTTTGAACGAAAATTGACCGAGATGGAGTTATTTTCTCATCTTGCCGGAAAGTCTTCTTTGCTTCGACAGACTATACCTCATTACAGCTAGTTGTAGCTGATGCCGAAAAGTTGGGCGGTTTTGTTAACTCATTGTGCGCTCGAACAGCTGATGTTGTAAATGAGAGTTGTCATTTAGCTTTGCCTGTACTTATGCATATTTGCTGTATATGCTTAGCAGCCTATTCAAATCACTTGAAACGAATGAACAACTTTTTGCGTGTGTGTGCGTTTAAAGGTAGGTCTTCCTTTACCCAACGGTCGGCCGCAGTCGAACATCACAGTAGCCAATCACAGCTCTTGTTGTTTGAGCTCAAGGAAAAGACAAGAGCTGTAATTGACTACAGCTTTTAGACTGCAGACCGACCGACGGATAAAGGAAGACCTATAGTCGTGTGAAGGTATAGTCTGTCCAAGCAAAGAAGACATTCTGGGAAACTGACTCCAGCTCGGTCAATTTTGGTTCAAATATTACAAATTTGGTCTCAAATTGTAGAATAAAATGGTTCCTACACCATTACATGCACACACACGCAAAAAAATTGTTAATTCCGTCTCAAGTGAACGTGAATAGGGTAGGCCTATAGATCACTTTTTGAAATCGAGAGAGACAATAGAAAGCATCTTAAATTAAACAAACATTAATTTATTTACTCTTTCTTCGTTTAAAAATTAAGAGTGGGCAGTAGTAGGCGGCCATTCACCGAGCAGAAGAATCATGTCCCATAAGAACAATGTATTTTTTTAAATCTCTTGGAGCACATAGCGCAGTTATTTAAGGACATACGTTTTGTTTCATATGTTGATGGAAAGAGAATTAAATTCCTCAGACGCTCTACTTCCCACTATTAAAAAATAACTTGATTTCAATCATATAAGTATTTTTAATAAAGTATAACTTGATGCAATACATTTTAATTTATTGGAATTTTGTTATCAATTTGACATTTATTTTTTAACAAGATTGAAATACAGTAGGATTGAAACACAGACAAAGTCCAAAACGTCTCTTCTTCCCAATTAAAATATTCAAAATAGAGGTTATGTCTACACTTGAAGCATAAATTATACACAAATTTCATTTTCTGAAGGTAAAAAAAACTATGAAACCGTAATTTAGAATTTGGAAGGTTGTTACATAAATAAAAAGAACGAAAACACTTGAATTATACACAAATTTCATTGGATGAATCATTGAATTGACGTGAGAAATATTAATATGGTATCTTAATTTTTCAGTTGAATCATTTCGGTTATGGTATTCTTGAAGATAGAGCACGCAAATTGGTGAGTACTGAACTATTAAATTCAGTTATTTTTTCTATGCACCGGGTATTGGAGAAGGAGATCGATAATGATGATGACTGGGTATTGGCTACTCCGTGAGGGTAGCTCCAACTTAGTGATCGTGAAGTCACGAACATTATGGACTGCTCTTGCAGTCAGTACTTGGCCGAGTACATATTAGTGAGGTGGAACCCACCTGTAATGATCTTCCTTTTTAAGATATTCTTCCTTTAAGATAGATCTTTCTTTGATGGTTATGATTCTAAACGTCAGAGTCTAAACCCTTGGCATAGCTTGCTTCAATAGAAGACTTTGCTCTAATAATATGGCAACGTCGCACCGTAGGTACAATCTATAGACTGTCCAAGCAGAGAAGACCATCTGGCAAGATGGGAAAATGACTCCAGCTTGGTCAATATTTGTTCAAGAATTATAATTGAGGTCTTAATAGTAGATCAAATGGTTTCATACAATTTTGAGATCAAATTGATAATTTTTGAATCAATATTGACCGAGCTTGAATTATTCTCCCATCTTGCCAGAGGGTCCTTTTTGCTTGGACAGACCATTACATTGAATAAATTGATTAAAGGTATAGTGCTTTAGATTGTATTATTACCATGTGAAAATGTTATTGAATATAATCGCGTTGTACAAGTGTGCGAAATTTGGGCGAAATATATTTTTGATAATTTCGATTAAAACCATGGTGCTTAGTACTTGGATAGAGGAACAATTAAATGTCATCAGTTGTCACTTAGTTTTTCTCTTTTAAGAAAAATTTTCATGAAATATGATCATGAAACTTTTCTTGTAGAATTTCTATTGTGCTTTCCTCACTGGTTTGTGATAGAAAATAATGAAAATATACAATCATGTCTAAAGATATATAAGATTTGTAGCAAGTCAAATGTGAGATGCACCCAAAAAATGCATCCGTTGAAACAGCTGATTAAAAAAGTATTTCAATGCTTTTAAATGAACCGATTTCCCCACTCTACATACAGTTGCCACAGTGGACATATATTGAAGGTGGCTATGCCCTCAGTGGATGGGGAAATCGGCAGTCCAAAATAGTTGTAAATCGGCAGGAAGATCGCTGAACGATGGAACTGTCAGTACGCTCTGACATGGATGTGAAACCCTTAGGGTAAGAACATGCCAAATGAGGCGAGGCTTAAGTTAGGCTGCGGGTGCTACATAGTATATACATATTTAAATAAGGCGAGGCTTGAGGTTAGGCTGCGGGTGCTACATAGTATATACATATTTAAATAAGGCGAGGCTTGAGGTTAGGCTGCGGGTGCTACATAGTATATACATATTTAAATAAGGCGAGGCTTAAGTTAGGCTGCGGGTGCTACATAGTATATACATATTTTAATATACATAGTCTGTCCAAGCAAAGATGACCCTCTGGGAAGATGGGAGAATGATCCAAGCTCGGTCAATATTGGTTCAAAAATTATCAATTTGATCTCAAATTGTAGGAAACATTTTGATCTTCTATTAAGACGACATTTATAATTATTCTTGAACAAATATTGACCAAGCTGGCTTCGTTTTCCCATTTTGCCAGTGGTCTTCTGTGCTTGGACAGACTATAGTTCTGCATCTAGATCATATAACATATTATATGCTTTCTAAGTGAAGTCATAGTATAAACCTCAAGCCTAAGCCTATCCTCAAATCTCACCTTTTTGACATATTCAAAAGCCGCGTATCGACAGTCCGAGTCATGTGCCACTAATGGCTCGCGGTACAGTCTTTTGACGCAAAAAAGACCCTCTGGCAAGACGGGAAAATGACTGTAGCTCGTTCAATATTTGTTAAAAAGTCTGAACAATCTGTTCTGCAATTTGAGACCACATTTATAATTCTTGAATCAATATTGATCGAGCTAGAGTCATTTTCCCATCTTGCCAGAGGGTCTTTTTTGCGTCAACAGACTGTACCGCGAGGCATGCGTGGCACATACGATACGCGGCTTTACCCTAAAGCAGTGGCCACACCAACGTCTGCTAGAGGTAGCGAGCTCGCTACCGCGGTGGTAGTTCAGGCCACACCAAAAAACGTCCGCTAGCGGTAGTTTGGTTTTGTTTTTGTTTTGATGAGTTATAATCATCACTAATATACATTGTAATACATTACAATACGTTGTAATACATTACAATGCATTGTAATATTCATTACTACGAAGGAATGAACCTATTAAACTTCTATCATTATAGTTCTATGGCATAAATCAGTCATTAAATAATTTTTAAACTCAAAGGATTTGAAAAATTTGAAATTTAATAAGCCATTGAATATAATATTATTGAAGTATGTGCTTGAAGTAATATGTCAATAATAATACTTGAGATATGTGTCACCCAAGATGAAAGTACATGCTATCAAATTATATTATAATTATATGAACTACGACAAGTCAATATTTTTAATTGCAAAAAACCTGTTGATGAATAGTATATAGTAGAGAACTTCTTGTATTACTTTGCAATACAGTCCAAACAAACGGAAATATATCATCGGTATCTGGACACGCAAGATGAATATATTAAGTTAACAATACCATTTTTATTACAAAAATGATAACCTGCAATGTTGATAATGATAATTCACAATGAGTCAGGTATAACCCCCCATTCTTTATCAGCGTGAAATACGAAAACAGAATAGTATACACATACAAGAGAATAGTATAACTACAAAGTATAAAAGAAGAAGCATGTTATACTAAATTTGACTGAAGTCTGTAGTAATTTAAAGTAAAAAATTTACTGAAGAACGTGGAAGTACTTTCTGCGCATGCGCTACCGATGGAGAAGTTTTAAAACTCGCCTTCCATGTTATTCAATTGTGCAGGCCAGACCGAGCTCGCTACCTCGGCGGTAGTACCACCAGCAGACGTTTCAAAAGTTCGCCTGGCTCAGCGAAGTAAAACTACCGCCGAGGTACTACCTCCGCGGTAGCGAGCTCGGTGTGGCCTGCTCAATTGAATAACATGAAAAGCGAGTTTTTTTAGCTCGCTACCGCCGTGGTAGCGAGCTTGGTGTGGCCTGCCCTTAAGGCTAGCTAAGCGGAAAACTATTACTAAAAATCTTGAGAATAAAGACTAAACACTGATTTATTCTCTTGTAATTTATTATTCAGTTCTAGAAATTATTTTGAATTTTGAGTAATAAATAAATTTGTTTTCTAATTACAGAACAGTGGACGTCTACCAAACCAAACGGACGAGTTCTTCACTCCTCCTGGATCCAATTCAGAGATGGCCAATTGATTTTAGATTATTTAGTATAAGTTAATTTTGCAGCAAAAATTATAAAATTAACTGATAATAGCAGGGAATGTAATTATTTATCGTAGTATCCCTTACTCTATCTATAATTCTTATGTAGAAGGTTTAAGTCAAATTAATCATTATAAATTTATTAATAGTAATTCATTTGAAATTCATGGACTCTATAGTTTGGTGAATATGAAACTGGCAACCAACTTGTAGGCCTAGGACCTTCATAGGGCTGTTGTGCCATTGACAAACAAACAATTCATTTGAAAGAATACATTACTTTTAATGGATAAAACACAGACAATTGACCAGATTTTAATTAATCAATTGTGTTTGAAACTAATGCCTTATGATGAATATGATTTGATATATTTTATCAATTATTTTATTAAAGTAAATTTTTGATTGAAAATAACTGGGTCTTGTAAAACAATAGAGATGTACCTTACTCAAGAATATTTGAGTAATTATAAATAAAGAAGACACCAACGTAAGTGGTGGTTAAACAATGTATTTTATCAATGATCAGCTCACTCAGGATAGTCTGGAAGTGCTCAGCAAGAGCCTAATGGCTCATTTGAGGTCGCTCTCGTTTTTATCAAATTATAATGCTATTGCAAACTGTCCTGAATAGAACACTAGACGTTGATAAACGTAAGGTTAATCGCCAACGGCCATTTCAGTTCTGTATTCTGTCCAAGCAAAGAAGACCCTCTGGCAAGATGGGAGAATGACTCCAGCTTGGTCAATATTAGTTAAAGAATTATAAATGTGAACTTGATAGTAGATCATATTGTCTCCTACAATTGGAAATCGAATTGATAAATTTTGAACCAATAATGACCGAGTTTGAGCCGTTCATCCATTTTGACAAAATAATGTTCTTCTTTGCTTGGACCAATTACAGTAAATGAACTGATTAAAGGTACAGTACTTTGAATTGTATTATTACCATTTGAAAATGTTATTGAATATAATCAAGATCTACAAGTATGCGAAATTTGGGCAAAATATATTTTTGATAATTTCGATTAAAATTAGTGTCATCAGTTGTTTTTCTCTTTTAAGAAAAATGGTGCTTCTTTGGAAAAAAATCGTCCAAACTTGACGAAACTCGCAGGGATGATAGTACTTGGATAGAGGAACAATTAAATGTCATCAGTTGCCCGAAATTCGCACCCGTTCAGGAGATATACATTTTTAAAGTGTACAATTATGCTATTTTTTGGTCAAAAAATAAAAGTTGCCCAATTTCAACCAAAATCGCAGGAATGATAGTCCTTGATAAGAGGAACAAGAATATGTAATCAGTTTCCCGAAATTCGCACCCGTTCAGAAGATATTCAATTTTTAAGTAATTTATTGGAATGTGTCAAAACAGCATGTGAAATAAGCAATATTCAATTGCTCATAACTCCTGAACGGGAGCGAATTTTTCAAAAAACGATGCATATTCTTGTTCCTCTCTTCAAGTTCTACAAGTATGCCAAATTTGAGCGAAATCTATTTTTTGAAAAATTTCGCTAAAAACCATGGACTATACATCGTGCTTCTTTTTGGCGAAAAATAAAAATCGTCCAAACTTGACCAAACTCGCAGGGATGATAGACCATGGATAGAGGAACAATTAAATGTCATCAGTTGCCCGAAATTCGCACCCGTTCAGGAGATATACATTTTTAAAGTGTACAATTATGCTATTTTTTGGTCAAAAAATAAAAGTTGCCCAATTTCAACCAAAATCGCAGGAATGATAGTCCTTGATAAGAGGAACAAGAATATGTAATCAGTTTCCCGAAATTCGCACCCGTTCAGAAGATATTCAATTTTTAAGTAATTTATTGGAATGTGTCAAAACAGCATGTGAAATAAGCAATATTCAATTGCTCATAACTCCTGAACGGGAGCGAATTTTTCAAAAAACGATGCATATTCTTGTTCCTCTCTTCAAGTTCTACAAGTATGCCAAATTTGAGCGAAATCTATTTTTTGAAAAATTTCGCTAAAAACCATGGACTATACATCGTGCTTCTTTTTGGCGAAAAAATAAAAATCGTCCAAACTTGACCAAACTCGCAGGGATGATAGACCATGGATAGAGGAACAATTAAATGTCATCAGTTGCCCGAAATTCGCACCCGTTCAGGAGATATACATTTTTAAAGTGTACAATTATGCTATTTTTTGGTCAAAAAATAAAAGTTGCCCAATTTCAACCAAAATCGCAGGAATGATAGTCCTTGATAAGAGGAACAAGAATATGTAATCAGTTTCCCGAAATTCGCACCCGTTCAGAAGATATTCAATTTTTAAGTAATTTATTGGAATGTGTCAAAACAGCATGTGAAATAAGCAATATTCAATTGCTCATAACTCCTGAACGGGAGCGAATTTTTCAAAAAACGATGCATATTCTTGTTCCTCTCTTCAAGTTCTACAAGTATGCCAAATTTGAGCGAAATCTATTTTTTGAAAAATTTCGCTAAAAACCATGGACTATACATCGTGCTTCTTTTTGGCGAAAAAATAAAAATCGTCCAAACTTGACCAAACTCGCAGGGATGATAGACCATGGATAGAGGAACAATTAAATGTCATCAGTTGCCCGAAATTCGCACCCGTTCAGGAGATATACATTTTTAAAGTGTACAATTATGCTATTTTTTGGTCAAAAAATAAAAGTTGCCCAATTTCAACCAAAATCGCAGGAATGATAGTCCTTGATAAGAGGAACAAGAATATGTAATCAGTTTCCCGAAATTCGCACCCGTTCAGAAGATATTCAATTTTTAAGTAATTTATTGGAATGTGTCAAAACAGCATGTGAAATAAGCAATATTCAATTGCTCATAACTCCTGAACGGGAGCGAATTTTTCAAAAAACGATGCATATTCTTGTTCCTCTCTTCAAGTTCTACAAGTATGCCAAATTTGAGCGAAATCTATTTTTTGAAAAATTTCGCTAAAAACCATGGACTATACATCGTGCTTCTTTTTGGCGAAAAAATAAAAATCGTCCAAACTTGACCAAACTCGCAGGGATGATAGACCATGGATAGAGGAACAATTAAATGTCATCAGTTGCCCGAAATTCGCACCCGTTCAGGAGATATACATTTTTAAAGTGTACAATTATGCTATTTTTTGGTCAAAAAATAAAAGTTGCCCAATTTCAACCAAAATCGCAGGAATGATAGTCCTTGATAAGAGGAACAAGAATATGTAATCAGTTTCCCGAAATTCGCACCCGTTCAGAAGATATTCAATTTTTAAGTAATTTATTGGAATGTGTCAAAACAGCATGTGAAATAAGCAATATTCAATTGCTCATAACTCCTGAACGGGAGCGAATTTTTCAAAAAACGATGCATATTCTTGTTCCTCTCTTCAAGTTCTACAAGTATGCCAAATTTGAGCGAAATCTATTTTTTGAAAAATTTCGCTAAAAACCATGGACTATACATCGTGCTTCTTTTTGGCGAAAAAAATAAAAATCGTCCAAACTTGACCAAACTCGCAGGGATGATAGACCATGGATAGAGGAACAATTAAATGTCATCAGTTGCCCGAAATTCGCACCCGTTCAGGAGATATACATTTTTAAAGTGTACAATTATGCTATTTTTTGGTCAAAAAATAAAAGTTGCCCAATTTCAACCAAAATCGCAGGAATGATAGTCCTTGATAAGAGGAACAAGAATATGTAATCAGTTTCCCGAAATTCGCACCCGTTCAGAAGATATTCAATTTTTAAGTAATTTATTGGAATGTGTCAAAACAGCATGTGAAATAAGCAATATTCAATTGCTCATAACTCCTGAACGGGAGCGAATTTTTCGAAAAACGATGCATATTCTTGTTCCTCTCTTCAAGTTCTACAAGTATGCCAAATTTGAGCGAAATCTATTTTTTGAAAAATTTCGCTAAAAACCATGGACTATACATCGTGCTTCTTTTTGGCGAAAAAATAAAAATCGTCCAAACTTGACCAAACTCGCAGGGATGATAGACCATGGATAGAGGAACAATTAAATGTCATCAGTTGCCCATTCGCACCCGTTCAGGAGCGAAATCTATTCTTTGAAATATAGCACAGTGATAACAATAGTGTTCTTGCGGTCTGTTTTTAAAACTATAGAGCTTATTAGAGATAGTTCATAGTTTCAATACTAGATGGCGTAGGCTGTGTTGATCGCTGGTCTTTGGTATGGAGCGATCCATTACAAGTCATATTTTTACTGCCAGACGACATTATTTTGCTAAAGTTATAGATTTTGATGTGGTATTACAGGCAATTTCGAACTTATTGCCTTTTTCAATATTAATATTAGGTTTCAAAACGCTCTACAATTTTGGACCTGTTTCATAATTTTTCAACCAAAATTGAGCGAGCTGTAGAAATGAATTTTCCCATATTGCCAGAGTTTCTTCTATACCTGGAATTAACCCATCTATAGGACAGGAAATTTCTAATAAAGCTCAGCTTACAGTTTGTAATATTTCACTTTAATAATAAACGACAAAAGATCATACAATAATAATCACTTGAATTATAATCCAAAATTAAATCAATCACCTAACATTGTTTAACCCGCATGATAGTCAATAACAAATTCATCCTCAAAGATCTTAAGACGATAATATCACTTTATCAAAACTTTACACATAAGTTACGTTTTCCATGGTGATTATGATTATTCAAACATTTTGTCATTCATTATAATTTAAGAATAAATTAAGAGTTATATAAATCTAGATTATTGTATTACAGAGTACTGGAAGCAATCAAATCCTATAAACAATTCGGATACAACAGACTGCTTTTGTAACATAACAATCGATCATTATAATTATTATTGTACACAGTAAATTAAAAATTTCAAGCTTCTAAAATTTATCAAGATTTTTACTAATTTTACATAACAATTGGGTTTAAAATTGAGTTTGGGAAACAAATAATGACGTTTCAAAAGCTCAATTTTAAATATAATTGTCCCATAAATTTGAATATTGTGATTGGGATTTGTAATCCCAAACTATTCCACAATACAGCATGACCAAATTTTCAAATAATAGTTACATAACATGATTGTTGTATTAATTCCAATAACAAAAGAATATTGTACTGCAAAGCATATAGATTGTATAATATGTTTAAAACAGTATTTTCTAGAGAATATTATTTCAAAACAGTCACAAATTTTACAACAACACATTATCTAGATTATAGTCTCAATGTTCAATTTTCACTTCACTCATACACACTTTTTGGTGGTAATAAATTTATTCAGTTGTAAATTTTACAACAAATTTGATTAATATTTATAGGGAATTATGAGGATTATTGCGTTTTATTTATAACTAGTCAAAAACAGTTCAAATCGTTGCATGTCTCATGCGAATTTCTATGTTGAAAACAGAAAAATTGACCAAATTTGAAGACCTTAAAATTACAATGTTTTCCTTTGAAAACAAAATTATACCATAGTCTGTCCAAGCAAAGAAGACATTCTGACATGATGGGAAAATTACTTCAGCTCGGTCAATATTAGTTCAAAAATCATAAAGTGGGTCTCAAATTGTACATCGGAATGTTCCCTTCAATCTGAGGCCAAATTTAGAATTTTCAATCCAATATTAACCGAGCTGGAGTCATTTTCCCATCTTGCCAGAATTATGTCTTCTTTGCTTGGACAGACTATACGAGTATTTTACAATCTCTTTTATAATTTGATCAGACAAATAATTTTAAGTAAATCTAGTTTAATTAGTAAGGAAGAAGGTTATATTTTACAGGGGGTTCTTTTGTAAATATCTATCGACTACTCATCATTGACAAACCAACAATGATTTAGAAGTTTATGATGAAAGTTTTACAGTTCTCATTTATTCATATTTTCATATCGATACGATATTCGGTGTAAAATTCGAAAATTTTATTACATTACAACATTTATTTATTCAGATACATTTCCAATACTTGGTTATCGCAGGTTCAGTTCATTCGTGATTAGAGCAATTATTTGATGGTCAATAAATTACTGTGTTCTTGCTTTTGTGAAATGTTTTTTTAAGATGAATTAAATGGAACAAACAAGATCGGTAGGTTCGGTAGGAATATAGGTAGATCAATGACGTGGAAAATTTCGTGATGCATTCGAATTCACAGTAAATTGAATTTACTGATTCTAGACTTCTGAAGAGGAGGAAGCAAATCATATAATCACCTGAGATTGTTTTGAAATTATGAGAGTTTCAACAATTTAATATTTCATTATAAATTTTTTGCATCGTTAATATCGGATCAATATCAAATTTGTCATTTTCAAAAGAAAACGAACACTTTCTGTAAGCTTACTGAATAATTTGTTTCATGAATTAATAAAAACAATTTAATACAGGATCACAGATGAGATGAAAATTGATCACTTTACCATTACATAACTCCACCATCAAAACAACCAAAAACTGAATCTTTCACCTCTCCTTCACCATTTTATAAGAAAAATTAACATTTTTTTTCAACTAGATTATACTTTTTTTAATGATTGATAATTTTTAAACAAACAGGAAGCCTTGAATTAAATATTCCTCTCCGAAACAGATGAGATATAAATTGAATATTGAGGCAGCATTCCATCAATGAAACTAATAATGGTTCGAACACGGTCGTGAATGATCAAATTTTGAAAGAAAATCCTTCCAAAAAACAAATCTAGGGAGGTGGGCGAGATTTTGTCATGTGGTCATCACTTTAAATTTTACTTTGGAAGCCTAAAAAAAATATCCTTTATTAAGTCTAGGATAGTGTGAGTTTTTGAAGGTGAAATTTTTTTAATATTTTTGTGACAATTAATAGAGAGATACTTCCTAAGAAATAAAAATTTCGTTAATTTTCGAAGATGACGTAACGCTTCTTCCAGACTTCATCATAAGCTCTTTCCAATTCACCCTTATGACTACGGTATTAATAGCTGAGGCTAAAAATTAATGGGGCTGATGATTGACTGTTATCAATTCTCAGCTCTGTCAGGACAGTCTGAAGCTGTCTTCGAGAGAGAATAAGTAAAGCTGAGGCCAATCTCGCAGACAGCTCACTGACTGTCCTGACAGAGCTGAGAATTGATAACAATCATTCGCCAACCGCCTCCATTTTTGGCACCAGCTCCAACAGACCAACACTGATTAAATTTATTGACATTTCATCACAATATTGATAGTTACTTCAAAAGAACATGATGATCAATACATGTAGCTAATTTAGTTGAGTCAAATGAAATACATTGTTCATATTCAACTCCTTACATTCGATATAATGTTGATATCCATGAGAAATACGTGTTTCAGGCAGAGAATCACATGACAAATAATTTCCACCCAAGGTAGGTTTCCATTAATGCAAAGCACGTGCACAAGATGCAATAGAAACACGAAGTTGTCTAGAGCAACGCACACTGGTCAGCTAATTTTTCATTTGCATTGCTCTATAAGCAACCACGTGTTTCTATTGCAACGCATTGGCGAAGGAGCAACACAAATAAAAAAATCAGCTGACCAGTGTGCGTTGCTCTAGACAACTCTGTGTTTCTATTGCATCTTGTGCTCGACATGTGTCCGTGTTTTGTAGCAATGAAAACCTACCTTTATCAGGACAATTGAAAATTTAGGATAATTATTTGCATATTGATCACTCGTCACATAATATGATGTACTAATACTCTGAATTTTCGGGTCAAGTGTCTCATTCAGTCAAATGTAATACAATGTTCATATTGAACATGCAATATTTGATATTGTGTTGTAATTGGCAATATTCATGTTAATACGTTTCTTATTCAGTGAACCACATGCTACATAATTTCCATAATGATAATGGTCAATAATTATGGTTGTAAGAGTCTCATTCAGTGAATCACATTTCGAATAATTCCAAATTATGTGATATAACTGTCAATATTCATTATATGAAATAAAATTTCCATCTAATTTTGGGATAAGTGTCTTATTCAGTTATTTTTGGATAAGTGTCTAATTCAGTTAAGTCTTCAGAAATACAATGTTCATTTATTGAATATGCGACACTTTATAAGAGTACAATTGATATTATTCACGGATTTACATGTCTCATCCAGGAAATCACATGACAAATAATTTAAACTTATGTGATAATTGTCAATATTCATTATATGAAATAAAATTTCCATATAATGCCTATAATTTTGTGTTTATTCAGTGTACAAGTGTCTTATTCAGTCAAGTTTACTGAAATACAATGTTATGAACACTTCATAAGAGTCCACTTGATATTATCATCCGACATACATGTCTCATCCAGGGAATCACAACTTTCACTCATGTGATATTTCAATATTAGGTAGAGTCAGTGCAGTCGCTTTCAATATTTTGGTGGTCACTGTAGTCTCGTTCAATCAATTGTACGACACAACAAACTATCTGATATACATGTCTCATCCAGGAAATCACAACTTTCACTAATGTGATAACTTTCAATATTAGGTAGAGTCAGTGTAGTCGCGTTCAATATTTTAGGTGGTCACTGTAGTCTCGTTCAATCAATTGTACGACACAACAATCGCCCGCGACTGGGCCGAGTGGCGGCGGCGCTTGCAGCTGCTACACGCGAGTCGTCAGTTGCTGACACAGTTCTCGTGGCTTTCTAGCACGTGCTGAGACGCGTCCTGTGGCTGCTTGCAGTCGCTTTCTGTGGCGACAGGTGGTGTCGGCTGTGGCTGGAACTCGGTCGCGTGCGGATATCGCTGACGGCACACGACGGCGAACGCTTCAGTCGCCTCATCGCACTCGCCGAAATCGCCCGACGTCAGCGATTTCAGGATTTTTGAGCACATCTGCAACAAACATATCATACATTAGTGTTAACAAAAATTACCAACTTGATATTTGATTAAGTCTTGACAATCAGACAACTATGAATTTGTGAAGAATGCAGTGAATACCTTGTGAAAAATAGAGCTTCCTTATTTTTTGTCTTAGTAACTCAAAAACTTACTAACTTAGAACTGTTCCCCCAGTGAACAAACAATATAGTTCAAGAGTGAGCAGTAGTAGTCGAACATTTGTTGACTAGAAGAATCATGTCCCATATGAACAATATGTATATGTTATCGATCTTATGAATAAAAAAGCGGATAACAAGTTTATGGACAGAAATTCATGTACTATATGCCGTTGGAAAGAGAATTAAATTCTCTATGCGCTTTTTGTTTTATTGTGATATTATTTCAAAAATATAAGTGTTTTACATTGAGTATAATACTGTGTATCTCATATTTTCATTATTTAAATGATATAATAAAAAAGTGAAAAGTGGAGCGCCTTCTCTCATCAATAACATATAGAACGTAAATATTTGTCCAGGAATAACGGCGCTATTTGCTGCAAGTGATTGATAAAAATTACATTATTCTTATGGGACATGATTCTGCTGTTCGACAAATGGCCGACTACTATTTCCACTCTTAATGAGAATCAATGACTTTCTGCTAGATTGATTTCTCAATCACTTTATTCGAAAGTTAATTTTCTGGCATTTTTAATTCTATGTAGGCCTAACTTATTTTGATTAACCTCCTCGGCTGCCTAGTGCGTAGTCTAGTCCGGAGATCCAATCTTCGATTACTTTTACACAGTTTGTGGCTGTATATAGGCGATTGTAGTCCAAGTGATCATATTCATTTTATGCCATTGAAACATACTACAGAAATATGATATTAATTATATTTTATTAGTTATTATTATGTTTTAATTAGTTATTGGATATTCAATTGGAAATTTAATAGGGCATTTGCTATTTAAATGTCTTACAAACGTCTAGTCTTCATTAATTACAAAACGTCTAGTTTCTAAGACACCAGTATCTTTAACCTGTATTAGTTGACTTCTAAACTGTAATAAACCTACCTGTAAAGTGACGTCCTTTATCGTTGGACTGAGATTGGTCACTAGTTTGATGGCAGTCTGTTGTGTCGATGGGTCCAGGTAGTACATCATCTTTGCAGCTGAAATAATAGGAAAACACATTAGAAGAAGTTAAGTGGTGTGAAAAAAATTTCAGTAATAAAATATGGTTTCATTGTGTTAGAATTCGTCTGAAAACATGGCTCAGTAGGATCAGATTCCAAAGGAAAGTTTTCCAAATACAGTTACAAACCTCTCAAGGATTTCATTGGATAGTTCAACTACTTCTAACTGAAATAAATATTACAACAAAATATGTGTCTCTCTTTCAACAACTGCAGAACTAGGTCTATTGAATGGTAAAACATCAATAAAACATTTTCCATTTGTGAAATTGTGCACTATCTTATCCAGGTAACAAAACAATCCAGAACTTCATATGCATTTCAGTTTCTTTCCTTTTTTAATTTAACAACACATATAGTTGTATTGTGACTTGTGTATCATCTACTATTGTGGATACACTATGTATCCACAATATTCACATATGTGAATATAATGTATAATTTTCCACTATTGCATATCATGTGCAATACACGAATGTTGACAGGAAATTAATGAATAAAATTGTATAACATAACTTAAGCTACTTTTGGACAGTTTGTACAAATTGGACAAGGAACAGTTGTTCTGCCCATTGTAAATTTTTCAATAAATTATTATGATTATTTGGTTGATAGATTCTTCATTTCAAAGCATTAAAACAATCAAACCGAAATACTTGACAAAATCACTTGACCATGGTCGAAAATATTATATTTTGGAGTGAAATTTTGATTTTTACCTTGAAACACAGCCGGCAAACTATGACCGTTCTTATCGAGGAACTGTGTGTTGATCTGAAGGGCACTGCGTTCCCGCAGGATAGGCGCCATCTGCTGGCTGATAACCGTGTTGACGTCGGCGTCCAAACCGCCCGGCACGCTGCGCCACCGCTGCCACGCTTGCGCAAAACGCACCACGCACGCGTGCACCTCGGGATGATCAGGCGCAAGGCGCCAAGCGCGCCGCACGCACTGCAGCATCAGCAACGGTTTTTCTGCAAATTAACAAACAATTCAAAATCGTACTCAAATTCTTCATTTATACACATATTTTGCATGAGAAATTGCAACAAAAATTATGTATCCTACTCATGATTATCTTACTATCTATGAGTTTACAAAATTATACTGCTGGAATCTAGACTAAATTTCATTAATTCATTCATAACTACATTACTTCAAATTGTTTGGGAATAATCCAACGCTTCAAGAATAAAGTGCTCAGGAGTAGTGTTGATGCTCCTTGGTACATCAGGAACTCTGATATCCACCGTGACCTGGAGGTGGCATCAGTCATCAGTGAAATCTAGAGATTTGCAGTCAAACATGAGAGAAGACTTCATCAACATGTGAACGTGGAAGCAATCCAGCTGCTCAACTTACATGGGATAAGAAGACTTCAACGCAGGAAGCCACACGAATTAGTTTAGTGCCAAAGTGAAAAGTTCAGTGTTCAAAAGCAGAGTACCTATCCTTTTTTACTATGTGAATATGTGAAAACAATTTATTAGTTATTAACCAATATAGAAGGCTAAACCAACAGATTTGAAAGTATACATTTATTCAAATCTTCAAAATTGACATTGAGTCTATTTTTCATATGTTTTCTGGTAATTTATTATACCTGATTGTCATTTTTGTATAGTCTTATTCCAGAATAAGAGGGATTTATTTCGTAAATGTCTATGAATTAGGAATGAGAGCAAGACTGTGCTAATTACGTGTGGAATAATTGAGCCTATCTGCGCAAAATTAGAAGTTATGAATGTATTCCTTAATTAAAAGAAACATATTATAAATGTAAATAGCCAGCAAAGTAAAAATCTTATAATCTTAAAAGAACGATTAGCAGATATCTCTTGATCTCAGCCCAGATTATATCCTGATAAATGATCCAAATTGAACATTTGAATTTGATGCAAAGTTTGGCAACATTGAGTAAAGTATTCCGTTAAAGTATGGAATTTGAAAAGGTGATTGAGGAGCCCCCACTTTGGTGATAGGGGCTACATTAAACTCGTAGTTGACTTACCTTTCCGTGAGTAAATTTCGAATCCCATGAGATGTGTTTCAACTTGGTTAGCACATAGCTGCTGAAGAGGTTGCAAGAATCGAATGGCCTGTCCCAGAGGATCTTCAACCTGCACAAAATAACACTTTATTACAAAATTTTCTCGATGGAAAAATCAATCAAGAATAAGCATAAACTTGAACGATGATGAATAACTTCTCTAATAAAGTATGAATGTAGGCCTACTCAGTTTACTTTAAACTTTTTCAGATAATCAATAGAGAAATGCAACATTTCAAGGTTTTCATCTGGAAATGGAAATAGTTATAATTGGAAAGAAACGTTCATTGAAATGAATGAAAACGATTTGGGAGATAAAAGACAGCCCTTGGTCTTACTATTTTTATCTCCCGAATTCTGTTTAAAGTTAATAGTATTCCACAGAACCCACACGGATGATAAAACTCTTTTTCATCTCAATCTATGTTGTGTTTTCTGTATATTTTTATTAAAATGTGGACCATTTTGAGTTCCAATTCCCTCTGATGAAGTTGGCAGTGGATTCTTATCAGTCTACGTTCAATTCTTATCCATTCGGTTCCATTAATGGTATTGTAATGGTATTATTAATTCTATTAATGTTATGTAATGGTTCTATGGAATTGAAATATTAAATGGAATGGTTCTATAATATAATTAGTGTCTCTTTGGAATTTCAACAATTTTCAATGATTATCAATTAGCTCACCCTAGCCAACTTATCGGGCACAAGTTCATCCAACTGCGGCAGATCGGGTTCGGCCGTGTCCGCTCCTCCGCCACCGCCCCCTGCACCGCCCCCAGCTCCTCCCGCCCCCGCAGCCTGCCGCGACTTGTTGTGCTGTTCGCGCTTCTCGGCCGCAGCCACTTGTTGCGCCTTCTCCAGCTCTGCCTTGCGCTTTGCTTTGCGCTGCTTGTTGCGCAGCTTCTTCAGCTCCGACGGCGCTAGGTTCTCTGCAACAAATAGAAAAATTGGTATCAAGTCAAATACTGGAGATGAAATAAAATAATTTATTTTGCTCGAACATACAATATTAAAATGTTGATTCACAAATTGAATTCAGTATTTATAGTTGTATAGATACAAATGTATAACTCTATTAAAAAATTTAGTTGCTATGGCAAAATTTATTCTCTTAATTCTTTCATAACTCAGGAATACCCGATCGTGGATTGGTGCATTTAGTAATATTTTTGTGTTTTTGGCTCTAGAGAATCAGAAGAAATTCAATAATGATTCAAATAGTATAAATTGACAAGAAAGAATTTCTTATATTATTTTATTCAGGAACACGCAACTGCAATATCGAGCATAGTACCTATCACATGAGAGTCAGAAAAATTGTGGTAGCATCAACATCTGAATTCATAATTTATTTCATCATTCAACTTTAAATGTGTATTGTATTGAAGTGATTTATCAAGTATTCAAACACTATAGTCCATTCACGATGGCTTGAGACGAGATAAACAAAAGCTCTGCATGTGTGTGTGCGACTGGAGTGGCTTCATTTTAGCCACGACATAAACAATTCACAGCAATGCCGAAATCCCGAATTTGTTGTAATTCAGAATAAGTATATTCAAGTAATCTTTTTATAAATACACATTGGGAAATTGCTTGTTTCTGTTGTCTCGACTGCATATTAAAAGTTTGATTTCGGCATTGCTGTGACTTGTTTATGTCGTGGCTAAAACGAAGGCACTCCAGTCGCACACACACACATGCAGAGATTTTGTTTATCTCGTCTCAAGCCATCGTGAATGGACTATAGTATTCAACCTGCAATATCGAGCAAAGTTGAAGTATATATTAAAGTAAGTAGAAAGAGAAGAGTTGGAGAAATTTTCAGTATCATTCAAACAATATTGGTGGAAGCCTCAATCTTTTTCATCATAAAGTTTCACAAAAAAATCAACAGAATAGTTCCCAATATTATAAAATACATGATAATATTACTATGCTGAACATAATTATTGATTTAAATGATTAATTTGTGTTGGAAATGGGGTGATTTTCAAGCTCTTCCAGCCTTTGTTAAAAAAACGAGTAGGAAAAATTTAGGCTGAAAAGTAAGGGCGATTATGATATTGTCCATGCCCAGGAAGGTTTTCAATCAAAGGAATTTGATACTTGATTGAATTGAAATTTATATCCTTGTTTATTATGAAGCTAACTGATTATAACTGCATTTCAATTCCAAATTATTCAGCAATAAAAAAGCTTATGTATATTAATGAATGATAAAAGCATAGACGAAAATAAAACAAGATAGGAATATCATGGGAACAAGATAAGCATTCATCATAATGTATTATGAAATCGTCACAACTATATTTGAATTAAATTAACATTAAGTCCAGTACAATTCACGTACATGATCAATATGTATGAAACAATACACTCAACACAGATCTCCAATATTTATTAGTTCAATAACATTTGAAACAAAGAATAATAACATCGCTATGAGAAATTCCATACAACCACGCAAGTCATAGACAATAATAATTGTATACTGTATCCAAGCAATAAGACATTCTGGCAAGGTGATAAAATGACTCCAGCTCGGTCAATAATGGATCAAAAATTATAAATATAGTCTAAAATTGTAAATCAGAATGTTTTCTACAATTTGAGACCAAATTCATAATTTTTGATCCAATATTGATTGAGCTGGAGTCATTTTCCTATCCTGTCAGAATGTCTTCTTTGCTTGGACAGACTACAGAAAATGAGAGAAAGGATCATTACAATCCCTGGACAGTTAATCAATTTAGACGTCTTTGAATGTGACAATATTATCTGTGCCAGAAAGCTCAATATCAATAGCTATCAACAAATCATAAAATAGCATGGCACAGGCGCGTATCACGTTCCATTTATAAACTGTGCTCTTTAAAATAGCTCGAAACAATGCAATCTAACGGAATAATATTGGTTGGACAGTATTGCAGTAGAATCTATAAATTAGTATTGCTAAAAGCTATACTAGAAATGCCTTGAAGATTTGATAATATATGATACTATAACATGGAATGATAATAATAATAATTGTTCATTCATCCTTCTCTTTTGTTATTCTTTTTTTAATCGATATTCTATTTTTTCTTCTTCATTTTTCCCTTCATCTTCTCCTCCTTCTTCATCATTTAAACTCACCCCTGCTCCTTAACTCCTTCTTGTTCTTAATTTCATTCACTTCTTACTTACCTTCAAATTCATTTCCTCTTTCTTTATTTACCTGACTTTGTCATCTTCTCTTTCAACTTCTCCATTTCCTCCTAATTTTTCCTATTCCCCAATCATCTTCACTTTCTTGTTATTCCTCTTCAGTTACTTCCACACTCTCTTTCCACTTATACAAACTCAAATTGTTTTTCTTCTTGTTCCATCTTCATTCCCTTTTTTGTTTTCACCTTACCCATCTGTTTCATTATTTCACTCCTCCTACTTCTATCTTAATTATATTTCATTCCTCCATTTTCATTCCATATTTCATTCCGACCATTTCCTCCCAACTTTTTGATTTTTTTTACTAAACATTTTCTTACAATTCTATTTTTCATCCACCACCCCTACTCTATCCTACTCCTCCTTTGGAATCCACCTTACTCAGCTTCTTCTCATTTTCTTCTCTATCATCTCTCCTTCCTCCAGCGTTTTTCCATCACATTCTTCATCCTTCCCACCAAATTCCTTATATTTCCTTCGTTGAGCTGTTCATTCTGTTTCTACTCTGTTTCTCGCTTGATTTATCACTCCTCTTCAATCACCTTATTCTCCTCTCTATTGTCTCCTCTTAAGTGGAATAGACGACAACGAAACTGTTGAAAAAATTTGAAAAAAGTGAAAATAAAGCCATTCACCAGTCCAACTTTTTTTTCTCTGCTCTCCTAATTTCTTCTTCGCTTCCTTCCGAATCATCATCATCATCATCATCATCATCATCATCATCATCATCATCATCATCTTCTTCCTCATCATCTTCTTCTTCTTCTTCTTCTTCTTCTTCTTCTCTCCTCTTCTATTTTGTTCTTTCTCTTCTCAATCAACTCCAATATGTAACAAGGCGTGTCCAAGGTCTTTTAGAACGCCTTTCCTATTACTATCGCTTATAACCCCCACGCCTAAGTACAATACCGTTTTAAAGTAGTACTAAAACCAGGCTGAAACAATCACAGATATTCAATGTACAAAACCAGATACACAGATATAAGAATACTTCGTCTACAATCTGGAATATAACCTGGTTATTCATTTAATATACACTGATCACCAAAAACAGATATAGAAAATGTATAGTCTGCAATCAGGAATTCAACGTTATTATATACTTATTCTATACAAATTCAATCTTATACACAGATATAGAAATGTACAGTACATTTTATATATAATTTTCTACAAATAGAAATATAGAAATGTTTAGTCTGCAATCAGGAATTCAACGTTATTATATACTTATTCTGTACTATCTAATCATAAATGTAGTCTGCAACCTGAAATTGAAAGTGATTATATACGTATTTTGCACGTATTTAATCCTATACATAGGTATATAAATGTACAGTCTGGAATGCAACGTGATCATATTTTTATTTCTATTGCACTCTACAACTCTTCTCCCTCTCTCTCTCTCTCTCTCTCTCTCTCTCTCTCTCTCTCTCTCTCTCTCACTAATTTGTTCGAGGTTAAAGTTTTGCTTCTTGATTGCTTGGTAAAAGTGGTCTAGACATTTCTAGATTCAGATCAGTGCAAGAGAAATAAAAGCAATAGCTCCAAGTATTTAAAACGATTGAAATTAATATCAGCGGAGTTACTTACTACATAGAAAGGTATCACATGTAGTTCAGCAAACGAGAATTTAGCAACCCAGTAGGCTACATCAAATTGGCAACAAACGCATTCAATTCAATTTAGATCAGTGCAAGTGCAATAAAAGTATTGCTACAAGTAGGACCTATTTCAAACGATTGAAATCAATATAACCGGAATTACATACTACATGGGAAGGTATCACTCATGCAGTTCAGCAAATGAGAATTCAGCAACTTTAGGCGCAACCTAGTAGGCTACAAAAAATTAGCAACAAAACGCATTCAATTCAATTAAGCAACCTAGTTCATAAAATAAAATAATTGCAATAGTATTGAGACTGACAAACAAACACGGAGTTCTGCAACAACAATTAAGCAACCGAGTCCATAAAATAAAAAATTAGCAAAGACATTCAATGGAGACCAACATTCTAAATATTGGCCACGCAAAAGTTATGATACACATTACAAGAGAATATGCATAGCCTACTGCAGTAGTCAAGCAGTGAGTGTGAGAGCTGTCATAAAGAAACAGGCAACATAAAAACAATTTTATAATTTAGTGCATTAGATGCACCATTTATCGCAGGTTAGACCGTTGGTGTTGCAAGAACATGTTGTATAGTCTGGTCAAAGAAAGAAGACATTATGGTAAGATGGGAAAATGACTCTAGTTCGGTCAATATTGATTCAAAAATTATAAATTTGATCTCAAATTGTAGATCAGAATAATTCTTACAATTCAAGAACAAATTTATAATTTTTCAACCAATATTGAAAGAGCTGGAGTCATTTCCAATCTTGCCAGAATGTCTTCTTTGCTTGGACTGACTATAGCTGCTAGTGTTGAACTGTTATCATTCTTAGTAGCTGTAGCAACAAATTTAGGAAGGAACTTTATCATCAAATTATTTGTTACCAAATAGCAACAGGACACAAATATTTGTAAAATAAATTATTTTAGGGAGAGGAATTGCCGGGTAAAAGGGGGTTAACTGTTAAGCCCAGGGAGACAGAAGGGGATGGCGAGCCAAGTTAACAAAATTTATTAAGGAAACCACCTGCATTCTAGCTAAAAAATTGAAATTCTAGCTAATTTTTACGATTTCTATAAAAAATTAAATTAAATCAAATTTATAGAATTGGTAATCATTTGGATGCTGTCAAAATGTCACTTTTATTATTAAACTTATAAACAGGACCTAGCTTCCGTATCATAGGCTATACTGACTTTTTCTTATAATGAAGAAATTTCATCAGTACAAATGATGATCATCATCAACAGATCTACAAATGTTATTCAACTATATGAATACTGCTATGAAGTACTGATAATTATTGTGTATTATCTGATAATTATTGTACTGATAATTAGTACTGATAATTATTGTGTGTATTATCTTAACGGAGATTGTAGTGTTGGCCAGTTGAATATCTGTAGCCAATCACAACTGTTGTTGTTTGACTCAATGACAAGACAAAGGCTGTGATTGGCTACAGATATTCAACTGGCCGACACTACAATCCCGGTGTACAGGGCGCTTTACGGGTGAGCTCCAAGTGTATAAAAATTCGGAGAACAAGAAGAAAAGGAGGATGATTAAAAACAGTAAAGAACGTATAAGTAGAAAACAGGAGTTAGTTAGAAACAGATTCGAGAAATGTTCCACTAACAAGCCTACAACTTGATTCAAATCAGATTTCAACACCTTTTCATTCATACATTCTTATCCATATTTGTACACTGGTTGGTATTCTTATCCACGAACAACCTGAATGTCAATTGTAGCAAACGAATAAAATTAGCCAGCCTAAGCTCCAACTCCAACATGCAAAACTATTGAATGCAATTCATGTACTAAAACAATCGCTATAAATTTTCCAATCACCTATTAATCTACACATTGTACAACCAAGTTATTCATTCAAGTTCTAAATTCTGATAAAACAAAGAAGACATTCTGGCAAGATGGGAAAATGACTCCAGCTCGGTCAATATTGATTCAAAAATTATAAATTTAGTTTAAAACTGTAGAGAACATTCTGCTCTACATTTTGAGACCAGATTTATAGTTTTTGAACCAATATTATTCGAGCTGGAGTAATTTTCCCATCTTGCCAGAATGTCTTCTTTGCTTGGACAGTCAATACAACCAAGTTATTCAAAGTCCTACAAGCATACACCCGATTCCAATGTGCTATCGTACATTAAATTGCCTGTAGTATAATTACAGGTTGTTGTCGCTAACTTTGACTGAATAATTCGCTTTAGAATCCAGAGTTGTTAAACTTTCACTGCTACACTATGCAAATGCAAAGCTCACCACAGTTTATAAAACATTTCTTTTGCGTGTTACCATTATAGTCTGTCCAAGCAAAGAAGACATTCTGGCAAGATAAGAATATGACTCCAGCTTGTCAATATTGGTTCAAAAATTCTAAATTTGGTCCAAAATTGTAGAAAACAATCTTCTCTGCAATTTGAGACCAAATTCATAATTTTTGAACCAATATTGAACGAGGTGAAGTCCTTTTCCCATCTTGCCAGAATGTCTTCTTTGCTTGGACAGACAATATCAAGAGTGGTGAGAAAAATGCGAGCAGTTGGTCAGTGATCAAATAATAAACACAACACGGAACCTTATCGATAAATCCAATAGGTGGAATAGAGAAAGTTAATAACTAGAATCATTATAATCACATACGTTGTATCATGTATGTGAGATACATACTCCAGATAAGGTTAATGAAAATGTTTCCAAGTTGTGTTAGCACGTTTCAATTTTCTTTCAAGAAGATAGAAGAGTTCAACGAATTTGATACATTGGATTTAATATGTCGGTTCTGATAAGGTTTATAAAAATTAATAAAAATAGTGTTACCAAGTTCCAATTTCCTTGCAATAAATAAAAGTTCCACAAATTTGATGTACGACACAATGGTGTTCCAACAATGATACCTTTGGGTATCAAAGATCTTTGAGTTCCATTTTTTTTTTGATATGGTACACAACATAATTAATGCATATATGTAATATAAACATATAACATAATATGTTCATCATATTATGTCGTCGTTTTTAGGTGGTTTCGTCTGCTCCTTTTGCGCTCAACAGCTGAAGTTAGCAATTCAAATTGTCATTTAGCTAGTCTTAGATGATGTTTTTGAAATCTAAAGAGATGCTGGTGTAGGATACATAACATACAATATTCAGAAGAAATCGTCTTAATTTTTGGCACGAGCTATTTATAGAGAACAAGAAAGTGTTTAGCCAACAGATTCATACACCTATTTTGTTCTTGGCAAAACTCAGTTCCGTTTTCAAGAGTTTCAAACTCCACTAAATTTTCAATAAAAAGAAAAAGGAAGATGGAAAAAAGAATAGAATAGTATATTATTTATAATTAAAAAAACCTATGGTAATATTGAGGTCACAAAAAGTTGAAAAATAGTATGTACAAGCAATATTAAAAAATGTTTGTTATCTAAAGAATAGTAATTCAAGAAAGATGAAAACAAAATATGAATGTCTAGATATAGAAGGTAAGGAGTGGCACAAAATAAGGAGACCAAGAACACTTGCAACCATTTTTCAAGTACTGTACAACGAAAAAAAAAACAACAGCCTAATAAGGCGTGCTACACTAAAAATGAAATTGCTCCACTACTTTCGAGTGCCTTGAAACAAAACGAAAAAAGTGTCCAATATAATAATAATTCGAGAGCGAGCCAAAAAAAAAACAAGATGGCGGAGGACGAGTGTCGTAACCGTCGATTTGTTCTGATAACCGCACCAACCGGCGATTAGCGGCTCAAATAACCGACGTTAAACTTTTTTAAACGCAGATTATTTATCCCACCTGTCATCGGCGGTTTTATTGTTTACACTTTGCTTTCTTCCGCTTCTTCTTATCTCTACGCCTTCATCTCCTACTCTTTTTCTTCTTCTTCACTTGTACTTTTTTATTTTCCTTCGCTTCATCACCTTCTTATTTTCCAGATTTTCTCCTTCTCATGCAATTCTCCTCATACTTTTTCTCCTTCTTATTCCTTCTTATGCTTTAGCTTCGTTGTTTTCGTTTCCACCATCTTTTCTCCTTATCCATCATCTTCTGCTTCTTCTTTTTATTTCGCTTCGCCTCCTTCTTCTATTACAAATTTTCTCCTCCTTCTCATCCGATTCTCCACATTCTCATACTCCTTCTTCTGCTTTTGTTATGTATTCTTCATTTCTACCATCTTCTCGACATCCATCATCTTCTACTTCTTATGCATTTGTTTCATCTTCGTTTCCACCACCTTCTCCTACTCCTCATCCACCTTCTTCATCTTTTTTCTCCAACTTCATTTCCTTCTCCATCGTCTCCTTGTTCTCTCTAACCTTCTCCTCTTTCATATCATCACCTTCTCTTTATTTTCTTCCAAATTCTTCTTTTTCTCCTTCCAATCTACTTCTTGCTCTCACATCTTCATTTTCTTTTTCTCTCTATATTCTTCTTCTTCGTCAAAATCTTCTTCTCCATCTCCATATTTCTCCTTCTTCATATTCACCTTCTCTTTTTCATATTATCTTTTTCTCTATCTTCCTCCTCTTTTATCATCATCTTTTTCTTCTTCTCCTCTATCATATTCCTCTTCTATTTTTTATTCTTCTCATCTATCTTTTCCTCTTAATCTCCTCCTCCATCTACTTCTACCTCTTCTTCTCCTACTCCTTCTCATTCTTCATCCTCTCCTGTTTCTTGTTCTTTTTACCTTCTACTAACTTCATCTTTCATAATTTTATTTTTTCCCCTCATTTACTTCTTCCTCTTTTTCTCATTCTCCATCTTCTTATTTTGCTTCAACTTCTCCTTTCATTTTGTCATCTTCTTCAGCGCACTCAATCGTTCACTTTCTTCATAAATAATATTCCGATTCTTAAAACTAGATTGTACACACAAACCAAACTTCCGCCCGGTTTCCTTATAGAGAAGGAGAACTAGGTGAGCATTTGGCGTGAACTACTATCATGTAATAACACATCTCAGTGGGCATAAATCTGAATAAAAATGTGGGTTGTCCACTGGACTCAACATTCTTCGGACAACAACACTGAGAACATGGAACGTGTTCAGTTCGATAAATAAATACTCCTAGTCGAAGTCTTGTTTCATAAACATTTGTTGAAAAAATAATGTATTGGAGTTCAGAATACTGAGTGCTTTGAAAAGTATGAAATTTAGAACATAAATACTTTGAAAATTGTTGACTAAATAAACGAAAAAGTGGGTAAAGTATGCAAGATTAAAAACGTTAATTGGATACAACACAATTTAAAGCCAAATATGAAATGAAAAATGTAATGAATTGCGATCAATTTGATCAATACCAAAATGACTCAGTTTGAGTTACATAATAAGACATGAAATTGCCAGCTCATAGGAAAGTATACAATTTTGTTCAAGTACTAGTACAAATTGGTTAAAATAATAAAAAAATATTCAATTAAAAAGTCATACCTTGAACAATAAAGTACAAGTTAATAGGCCTATAGTTTTTCAACTAGTTTGCGAAAATAAGCAGAACATTTGATTCTATTGAATCTCTCATACAAATTTAACCACAAAGGGTATTAGGTAACAATTGATTGCTCCCATGATTTATGAGACTAATATGCAATAAACACAACACAAACGCATTTTGATAATTACCTACAACAAGTATGACCTTCAAGACTGTAATTCACACAACTAAATTTAGGAATGAGCATCAAGAGAATCACAATCAAAATTAACTGCCACGATTTTCTTCTTCTCAAGATTTTCTAGGAATCAAAACACGATTTTCCATCAATTATTCTCAACTCTGTTAATGTTTTTCCTGTTTTTTCAAGTCGTGAGTCGATTTTCATGCGATTAAGACCACAAAAAAGGTAAAGTAGATTATTAATAGGAATAAGAAAATGAAGAGGAATAAGAAAGTAAAGAGGAATGGAAAACTAGGAGGAATATGAAGAGGAGATGGAGAAGGAGGAGGAGGAGGAGGGAGGAGGGAGGAGGAGGAGGAGTTGAGAGGAATATGATACTATACATAGACAAGAAGAAACAAGAAAAAAGTAAAGAAGAAGAAGAAGAATCAGCAGAGGAAGGAAATAATGATCACGACTAATGATAATACTCATTGATAATTCAGAAATAAACTTCTTTACATGAAATGAATCATATCATACAAGAAATGTATTAATAATTATTCACACATGACTCATTCGAACCTACAAGCTCTTGAGGCCTACTCAAACCAATTATTTAATATTTTCCAATTATTTCTCAGTGTATTTTAGTTCGGAACAAATCATAACCAAGCACGAGGCAGAATATTTCGCCTAATCATTACTATGTATCATTGGAAATATCAAGCTACAATGTTGCTTAACGCCAACATTATCTACAAATAGTATATAGTGAATTAATATCCAATCTATGACAAGGTTAAATTGTGTAGCAATGGTTTTCTGTAAAATTTATGCTTTTCAAGAATAATAAGCATGACATGTATTTGCATAATTCGGAACACAAGCATACCATACTTTTAATAATGAGATGATTATCTGAAAATAAATACACACAGGTGTACGATATCAGGAGACTACTTTCATTGAGTAATTTTTACAATCATAACATGGTTTCAAGGAACTAGTAACTATGAGTTCCAAGGAAATAGGAACTCGTAGTTCCTTATGTATAGTCTGTTCACCAAAGAAACGTTCTGGCAAGATGGGAAATAACACCAGCTCGGTCAATATCAGTTCAAAAATTATAAATTTGTTATCAAATTTTAGATCAGAATGTTTCCTACAATTTGAGACCAAATTGATTATTTTTGAACCAATATTGACTGAGCTGTAATAATTTTCCCATCTTGACAAAATGTCTCTTTGCTTGGATATTCCCATTCCATGTTGACCAATTTCCCAATTTTACAAGATTTCTGTTTTAAAATTTCCGTTTTAAGGTGTAAAAGAACTATAACCTACATGGTTCTCCATGTTCCCATGTGTGAAAAATTAAGTTTTTTGGTTGCCATGACAAAATTCAAATGTTTCTAATTTTTGTGCTCTAAATTTTTAGTAAAAATTCAATATTTTCGGCTATGGTGTAGTGATTTCGTGAAGTGCTTCAGCTTTAGTGGTCAACAATGTTTTGAAATCAAAAATTATGTTTTCAAATGAACTTTTTGAAAGAACTTTAACTCATGTCTCCATTTGTGATAAATGAGGTTATCTGGCGAAGTGGAACAACCCTTGGGTCTCCCCACTATTAAAAGCCATACGCTAAATAAATAAATAAATAAGTTATATGGCGAAGTGGAACAACCCTCGGGTCTCCCCACTATTAATAGCCATACTAAAAAAAAATATTATTCCAAAAAAATATCAAACCAAACCTACCACAAACTGAATTTTACTACAATACTAACTATACCTACACTAGTCCAGCAAACTGGTCCACATTATTCTCAATACCAACCTATACCTGATCCACATAGATGCAGTAACTGCTTCCAGCATTCTTTCTTCGTATGCCTCATTTAACATTGTAACACTTTAAGGTCGTTGAAAAGCGTTATCCAAGTTTACACACTCTACCATTCGTTTATGCAACATCCAGGCCTACATAATAATAATAATGATACAGTCTGCTCGAGCAAAGAAGACATTCTGGCAAGATGTGGAAACTACTCCAGCTCGGGAATATTGTTTCAAAAATTATAGATTTGATCTCAAATTGTAGAAAACATTTTTCTCTACAGTTTGAGACCATATTCATAAGTTTTGAACAAATATTGATCGAGCTGAATTAGTTTTCCCATCTTGCCAGAATGTCTTCTTGCGGATTATTAACAACGGTGTAATGAAGACATTCTGGCAAGATGTGAAAACTACTCTAGCTCGGTCAATATTGGTTAAAAAATTATAAATTCAGCTTTAAATCATAGATCAGAATGTTTTCTACAATGTAAGACCAAATATTTAATTTTTGAACCAATAGTAACCTGAGCTGAAGTCACATTCCCATCTTGCCAGAATGTCTTCTTTGCTTGCATAGAACTATCCATATGAGAGTGCGCGGTAAGCTCTGGATTCCTCCAGCTCTCTGAATGAAACAAGAGCAAGACAACCTGATCCATAGTGCGTAATATTAAACATTTTTCGCATTCCATACCAGTTGGAATTATGTAATTTTCAGTCGAGCATTAAATTTGAAACATCTGAGCAAATAGTGTGAGTGATCTACTGAAGTGGATGGGAATATTGTTACAGATAGAACTGGATTCATTGCATCAATAAGATAAATATTGGAATCAATGCAATAGTTTTTGCTTCGATCCAAACACAGCTTTTGCATCATTGTGATAAATATTTCGCATCAATGCGAAATATAAACAATAATAAAATTTTTAAAAAAATCTCCAAGAGCACAGAGACGAACAATCAAGGATGAATTGACCCCAACTTTTCGACCACAGCACAAAAATATAGCATAGATGATAAAGCCACCCCGTCTTTTGGGGGAGAATAAGCCTAAAAAGTAATCGTCATCTCTCATCATCATACCTCTCATTACCCAAGCACGAGCTAGATAGCTTATGTGGTAACTAATAGTGTAAAAATACCAGAAAGTAGAGATACTATACATTGTTATAGAGTTTTTTGTATAAATTGACGCACCAATTTGTCAACCTAAATTTGTCTAATTATGAAATCAATCCAATTACCTTATTGAACAACAATACACATTCCAAATATTATGATGTTGAAATGTGTTCAATTGATTATGTGATTGGAGAATTACGATCAGAGAACTAGTGATAAAACTAAACTTACTACCGAAATGTTTGTATAGAGGTCAAGTTGTGGAAAGAACATTACTGTCAAAACCTTTATGACGTCAGAAATATAAAGAATCAATTGCAAAAATTAAATTAAAAATTAAATTATTTTCCCCATTTGCGAAATAATGCAAAAGATAATACATACGTTTTATACAATAAATTGCATCATATCTTATCAAGAAATTGTGAAGATTACATGTTATTCTTCTAGTTCAAAAGAGTGGGTCTCAGAAGTCAACTATTAAATTCAAGATTCTCCACTTGTTGAGTAGGTTAATTTCCAAAAATGAAATTCTTTTTTTGTACAGTAACTGAATTTCAATGTAAATTGTACTATAAAATTCTATAAAAAAATTTATCACTTTCGAACTCCTCTACGATAAAACCCTAACATGTTACAAAATCATTCCGCAATACCTTCTCAAAAATCTGTTGCACTCTATTGATCACAAAGTGATAGTCGAAGATTTATTCCAGCTGCATTGTGCCGTGATACAACTGAACTGGATATTGAATTCAAGCCCTGATTCATTGAATCGAACGCCCCAAGCCTACCTTTCAAGTAGCCTCGGTTAGGAGGACTGGTCAGAGCAGAGATTGTCAGTAACCGCTGGCGGGCAGTAAGGTTTATAAAGTGAGTCAAAAGAGAAGGTTTCTAGAATGAGTCAAAAGAGAGACAGACAGATGAATAGAAGAGAAGTGAAAGAGAAAGGGAGAGAATAGAAGAGGAAAATGAAGAGAAATTAATGTTGAAAGAATATGGATAAGAAGTGATGGATAGAGAAGAATTATTAAAAGAGAATAATGATAGAAGAATTAAAGAGAACTGATAAGGGGTAGAGAAAAGGAGTGGAATGTGAAAAAACCGATAGTGAGAGAGAAGAATTGAGAAATAAGAGAAGATTAATTATTACTAAAAGAGATCAGCTGAAAGAGATTACTGAAAGAGATCAGCTTTATTACTAAAGCTGATTCGAATAGCTGTAGCCAATCACAGCCTTTGTCTTGTCATTGAGTTCAACAACAAGAGCTGTGATTGGCTACAGCTATTCGACTGGCCGCCACTACTAACCCCGCGTACTAACAGGAGGATTAAAAGAAAAATAATGGAGGATTTTTCTGAGGGTGATGCCCACATGAGCTCTTAGGCTTGTGCATGAGTAATGATACGGATGATGATGTGAGATGACGACTACTTATTATGCAGTCAGGACTGACGGCATATCGGCTCCTCCAAAAGGCAGGGTGGCCTTATCTATGTGATTGTGCTGTGGTCAAATAACTGTCAACATTCGAACCCGTGTCCTCTTGGTTATCAGACCGTCGCGTTATAACTTACTTCAACAAGCCACCAAAAAAAAACCGGATGAGAGGAGACAAAGATAAAGTGATAGAATAAAAAGAAGATGGAAAAGAGTCAAGAAAAGAGAAGGATGTGATAAAAGGATAGTGATTAAAGAGTGGGAAGATATGGAGGAATACAAGAATAAGTACAAGAATGGAAGGATAGAGGATAGCAGCAGATAGAAATAGATAATAAAAAATTAGAATAAAAAATGAAAGACAGACAGACTGAAAGCGAGCAGCAATTGGTAAGCACGGCAAGTGGTAATGGTAAATGCCTCAAGGTACTTGTGTTGCCTACCTTCAATGATAGAAGTCTGCCACGCGACTAGAAACGTGATCTCCAAAGGCCATTCCTTTTTTGCCAGCTGCCATTTCTCATTCTTGTCTCTCTGTATAGTCTGCACAAGCAGAGAAGACATTCTGGCAAGATGGGCAAATAACTCCAGTTCGGTTAATATTGGTTCAAAAATTCTAAATTTGGTCTCAAATTGTTGATTAGAATGTTTCCTGCCATGAGACTAAACTTATAATTTTGAACCAATATTGACCGAGCTGGAGTCATTTCCACATTTTGACAGAATGTCTTCTTTGCTTGGACAGACTATTGTAGTGAATGCCATGAAGGAAATGGACTACACCCATTGCTAAACCGACCAGGATACATTTCGAAGTCTCATTCGGTTTCATTAAAACTCCAAGTATTGGGATAGTTCAACTAATTTTTTGGGGATTGAGAGTCTGATATCCTGATAAAGATAGATAGATAATAATGTCTTTATTTTTTCACTTTGTACATTACAAAAAGTGTTGTGGGCGAAGTTGAGGCACAAGAGCCCCCTCTTCCACTTAACCTAAAAGAAGGATATAAATTAAAGTCAAATTCAGTTTGACCAATAAGACAGGAGTTGGGATTATTCGAGCAATTTTTTTGGGATTGAGAAACTGATACTCTAATGGGTTGAATGCGAAAAATATTAATGAGGACTTCCAAATATAGTATTATATTCGATCCATTTAAGGTTTATGATCAGGCTTGTTAAATAGCTCGAGTATATCCGTAAATAGTATATTCGATCTATTGATGGTTTATAATCAGGCTTCGTAAATGGCTTGATATTATGATGATTAATGAACCGAACGCCGAATAAAAACAGTAGAATAGTAATAGAAGTTCTCTGACTTTACCAGAGATTGATAATGGTGTAACAACCGAAATTGGTATCTCAATTTTCTAATAAATCAGTGGTTTGAAAACATCTTGTCTTTTCATTCATTAAGAATAGTAGCTCATGTCCAACGCATCACAATTGTTTCTCAAAAAATATTCAATTTTAAAAAGAATTGAGTAAAAAACGCATGAGGTATTGAAATCCTATTAGTAGAAGTGTACAAGTTAGTTACATGCGATAGGCCTAATTTCATACTGGAAATTTTAGTTATTTCACCTTAATAATCATAAAAACTCTCTTCTCAATATTTCGAAAGAGATTCTACTTCGAAGTATTTATAGTATAAGAAGATTTCTCAAAAAAGATGGATTTTGAAAGTAGAGGGAAACTTTCTGAACTTTCAGCTTGATAATGTGACTTCGAAACCTTGAACCTATACCAAATTAGTTTGAAGATTTACTACATGACATAACTACATTTGAACTTTCATTATAAATTGGTTTAGGAACAGTTTTGGGCATTATGCCTGTTGTACTAACCTTTGTATTTTTTAATTGATTGAATAAATGATAAATGATAAAATAAACGGAAGAGTTATTGACAATAATAGTGTGTTTTATTCAATTGTTCAACATTACCATATTCGAATACAATGAGACAAAATTGTAGAGTTTTATAAATTAAGAGTTCTGTATAAAATGAGCCTACAAGAAGAATATTTTTCAAAAACTAGCTGATTCATCTCACAAAATTGCATTCAAACTCAAAGACCTTCAAATCTCATATTATTCATCACCTGCAGCTTAAAATCAAAGCATTAACCATGACACGTGTAACTGACACTGAAAAACTGAACTGAAACCAATTCATAATTTTCATAAATAATTTGCAGCTACAGCACAAGACTCGTGTGTGAAATATGATGGTGACAGGTGAAAGAGACTATAAATACCGCCTTCGGCAAAAAAGAAGAAGAAGAAGAAGAAGAAGAAGAAGAAGAAGAAGAAGAAGAAGAATGAAGAAGAAGAAGAAGAAGAAGAAGAAGAAGAAGAAGAGAACAGAAAAGTGAAAGAACGAGAAATTAAGAAGAGAGGTGAGAAGGAGACGAATAAGAAGAAATGAAGAAAGAAAGAAAGAAGATGGCATTGGAATGTTAAATAATAATCGTGCGGCGTCTGACTCCTCTTCTCACAGCCTTCACCTTCACCTCTACACTTGTGCCGCGTTCATCTTCTCCTCCTCATCCTCCTCCTCTTCTCTTCTTCTTCTTCACGATCCTCCACTTCTTCACAGCCTCCTAGATAGATCATGCCGATCACGCTTCCCCTCAGTGTAGTAAGAACATCTTCATTCATTCATGATTCTAGTTTGGCACCTGCAGTTAGCCGTTAGGTCATTGCAAACCCGGCAGCGGGGTCATGTCATACTTAGCAGCATATTTCATGCTCATCATATCCTATCTACCACACACGCCTTCTCATTTGCCTCACGAAATGTCTTCATTCATGAGATGATAAGATATTCGCTAACAGAATGTCTTCATTCATGAGATGGATTATTAGATTATCAGAGCAAACAATCTACTAACTTAGTATGTAAACGATCTACTTTTTCAACAAATTCTGTCCATTAAGATAACAGCTAAGTTCATATTCATCATGACTCATTTCATATTCACTCCACTAAACAGCAAAGGTGAATAATCATCCAAACCATAATGAAATACCATCGTTTATATATAAATTTCCGATCGTGGATTAGTGCTTCAAGTGTTATTTTTGTGTTTGGCTCTATGAAATTCGAAGATATTCACAGAAATTTCAATATCGAGAACTACCATAATAATTTCCCATCATGGGAAATTGTGCTGTGGAACTTCTTCGGAACTCCCCACAAATAAGCCATACGATAATAATAATAATAAGAGCTAAGTTTAAGATGAATGTGATACTGCATTCGTATAAAGTATAAGCATAAGATAATTACATACATGAAGGGCTCAATTTGTAACGGTACACACCGGTAAATTGTGTCGGTACTTTTAAGAGCGAGAGGGCACAATTGGTTGAATGATGGAGAGATATGGTAAAAATACACAACTAAAAGCTTTGAAATCACTCTAAAAACGAAATCGAGGAGACAAAATCCAATTTTTTCCGGGGATGGAATCTTTTTTAAACCAGTTTAAGATGGAGATGCGGAAGCTCGCAAGGAAAGCTCGTTTAAAAAGCATTTTTAGAAAAAAATTCAAACAAATCTACTAAGCAAGATGAGTCCGATCCCAATAGACGTCAAATCTGCTACCAAGTAGAAAAAACCAAATAAGATGAGAATAAGAGAAACGAACTCTGAACTTGGCTCTGGTTATCAGACCGGCACATTATCACTTACTCCAACGAGGCAATAGCTCAATTATCAACAAAATGTTCAAAAATTATGTCGAAGAACCATTACCAGACTTTTGTAGATTGAGAGACTCAATCAATAACAAATTATTAAGATTAAATTAATAGTCTTGCATAAACCATTTTATAATAAAACCATCCAAAATAGTTTCACGTAAACTTTCAAATCTTTAATCCCATGTCAGTGAAATACAGGAAATACCAACCAACAATCAACAAAATTGGCTCAACATATTAATCACATTAACTTGATCCACTACCACAGTAACTAATCAAAACCCGATGCAACACATACTTTCACAGTTATTCAGTAACTAAAATTTCATACTGTTGTCAGTAAATAACTTACTATATAACCAAACTGATCAATTCAAGATAACGTTCACTAATAAAGCGAACACCATCAAAATTGGCAGTTAGTAAATGTCTATTCTTAATGCTCAACTCCGTTAGGGAAGTCTGAAAGCGGTCTACGAAAGCGAAACCTATTAGCTGAGGATGCTCTTGACTCGATAAGCTCTCGTAGACCGCTCACAGACTGTCCTAACAGAGCTTATCATCAATAAGAGACATTCGCCAACCGCCATTTCCGTTGGATTCATCTTCAACTCGATAATTCCACCCATCTCAGGTTAGGCTTACAATCAAGTAGCCTACTACAGTCTGCCCACACGAAGAAGACCCTCTGGAATGATGGGAAATCGACTCCAGCTTGGTCAATATTGGTTCAAAAATTATTAATTTGGTCTCAAATTGTAGATCAGAATGTGCCCTACAATTTAAGACCTACTTTGAAATTTTTGAACAAATATTGGACAAGCTGGAGTCATTTTCCCATCTTGCCAGAGGGTCTTCATTGCTTGGACAGACTATATCAGATTCAGAAAAAGTCATATCAGATTCTCAAGTTTCCAATTCGAACTCTACTCTTATCAGATTCATTGATCGATACGTGTGATTAGGTTAGGTCGGATTTTAATTCCAACACTTATCTCATGTATAGTCTTTACAAGCAAAGAAGGCATTCTGTCGAGATGGGAAAATGACTCCAGTTCAATCAAAATTGGCTCAAAAATTACGAATTTGGTTTCACATTGTAGATTAGAACGTTTCTCAAAATTTGAGACCTGATTTATAATTTTTGAAACAATATTGACCGAACTGGAATAATTTTCCCATCTTGCCAGAATGTCTTCTTTGCTTGGACAGAATATCCAGTAACTCCTGTACTGTAAGGTTAGGCTGCAGTCTGAAGCATACTGGATTGAACTAGCAGGTACATCTCAACACGATCCGGTAGTAAAGTTTGCCTCAGCTGAAAAGACACTCTATTACAACGTAAAGTGTATTGTAACGGCGTGTCTTCTCAGCCTGCGCGAAATTTACACATGTGATAGGTTTCCAAGACATTTAAAACTGGAGCTAGCCTCTACCTATCAGGTAGCTTAGGTTAAATGTCAAGCAACAACTTATCAAGTCACGTTTAAAAAAAAAAACTTTACAAACTGGATTTCTAGTATATTATTTCCAAGCAAAGAAGACATTCTGACAAGCTGGGAAAATGATTCCAGCTCGGTCAACATTGGTTCAAGAATTATAAATTTGTTCTCCAATTGTAGATCATAATGTTTCATACAATTTGAGACCAAATTTATAATTTTTCAACAAATATTGATCTAGCTGGAGTCTTTTTCCCATCTTGCCAGAATGTCTTCTTCGCTTGGACTATATATTTCCGGTTCCCTCGTCATGGTACAACTCACATTTCTTTACAGTGAGTGAAAGATAGGCATACATAGGTTACAACTGAATTTGACTTCTCCCAACCATGTACGATTCAAATGTTTTAAATATGTACAAGATAAATAGCTTATATGCTGCAACTGAACATATAGTCTGTCCAAGAAAAGAAGACCTTCTGGCAAGATGGGAAAATGACTCCAGCTTGGTCAATATTTGTTCAAGAATTATAAAATAATGTGCTTTTAATAGTAGATCGAATTGTTTCCTACAATCTGAGATCAAATTGATAATTTTTGAACCAATATTGAGCAAGCTTGAGACATTCTCCCATCTTGCCAGAGGGTCTTCTTTGCTTGGACAGAGATGAGATCCCCCAAAGTGAGAAGACACCCAGTTACAATTTAAAGTGTATTGTAAAGCGTGTCTTCTCAGCTTGAGAGAACTATAAAACATTAATATTTAGAACATACCGTAACCCCTGCTGAGTCCAGAATTTAAAATGGAAGACAGATGAACCAGTAGCTTAGTCTGACAATATCGTTCTAAAAATAAAGGCCAATAAGATGGATGATTGAGGATATTATAAACGAAACCTCATTTAGTTGAATCATGTATGTGTGATAGATTGAAATCTTTCAGGGTGCATAGGTCTCAGGTATTTATCAAAAGAACTGTCTACCAGTTTTCAAGTTATGTAGAATGTATTGTAGAATATATTCATAAACAAGGTTCAACCCTTGTTATATAATAGGATTGTTCAAGTCAAGATTGAATGTGATTCAATTTAATCGAACTTATTGGAATCATAATTGAAAGAAAGTTGTTAGTGGACGACTAAAACAATGAACTTAATAATGAGAGTTGTGTCATCCCAACCGCCCCATGATGCTTAATAATAAATTATGCAAACCATCTAAGAACACCACAGAACTTATATTCAATCAAATACAGGGAAATTAATTAAGTCGATCTAGTTTCTTATGAGACTTCATCTGATGGAGCTTAAGAAGAAGTTTTTGGAGTTTTCCGCAACTTTTAAGCGGAATTATTTGATTGTGTTCTTACCAAAAGTCGATCATTGATTAGAATGCTACGACTGACTCTAGGATAGTCCGTCGAAGCAAAGAAGACTTTCTGGCAACATGGGAAAATGACCCCAGCTCGGTCGATATTGGTTCAAATTTAGTATCAAATTGTAAGAAACCTTCTGATGTATTATTAGAGACGAATTTATTATTTTTGAACGAATATTGACCGAGCTGGAGTCATTTTCCCATCTCACATTCATTTAAATGTCGTTGCTAAGACAGACCATTTGATTCGATTCAATTCAATTCTAAAAAGATTTCGAGTAATTGTAATTATGTAAATGTAATTATGTCACGCATTGAACTTTTTTTTCAATCATTCTATTCAGATCGAAACTACCAAGTTCAAACCATAATAAAACTAATTACACTCACTTAGATTAGCAAACTGAAATTAAACAAAATATAATAATTATTATTATTAGTAGTAGTACTAGTCGTAGTAGTAGTGGAAACTAGAGAAAATTTGTAGAAAAACTTGAGTTCTCGGAGCTTCAATGTAATCTACAAAACGGAATATCCATTCAAAGTTTACGTCCCGCGTGATAAGAATCATGATATTTAAAGCTTCTAGAATATATTACTCAAGGAATACATGACTGAAATAAAGATAAATAAAAATGACTGAAATAAATACAAGATTGAAATAAAATTTGAGATATATTTGGCCATAAAATACTGCCATCCAATAACATCAATATTCACTATAACTCTGGAATGAAATGTTATATAAATGCTACCAAAACTGTTCCAATTCCTATCACTTCCGCTAAAACAAATATTCTAGTTAAAAACACGATTCCCTATTCATCTACGCACTTCTAGTCTTCAAGTCACTCATGAATAAGTTCATGACTTTGGTAGTTATTTCCGGACACTTTCCCAGAATTTACTGTTCTCAAAATACATAAATCTAGATTTTACTTTACAAATACACACACACATTTCGACTTAATATCATGAAACAGGTCTACTCATAAATTCAAGTACCCTGCTTACAACATAGCTGCAAACTAAACCATTGTAAGCAAATTCAAATCAGTACTAAACAGCACATGCAAACTCAAACAATTTTCGTATTTTATGCATGATAGTTTACTCAATATACTGTAAGTATATAGTACACTAAACACACACGCAAAGAGAATGTACAGTTTGAGAGCACTGGCGGCTCGTGCCCACGATTCAGGTGAAGTGCTGTACAGTAGAAGATACAGGCACTTCAACTGTTTCATGGGTACGAGCCGCCAGTGTTTGAGAGAAAGAGTTAAGAAACATGATAGAAAACAACGAATAGAAAGAGAGAATGAGAGGCAAAGATATTAAAAGTGAGAAAGACCAAGTTCGACCTTTTACTGTGTAATCAAGTCGGTGTATAGGCTGAGTCGTAAAGACGTTTATCTGAGTATTGGTGTGAGTTACTTCAACTAAACATTTATGTATCACCCAAAAGTACGTATACATCATTCAGTTATTATAGACTTTGTTTAGTACCTATATTGTATACAATCAAGATAAAATTCAAATTTAGGCTACAGCATAATACTCGTACATGGTCCCTCTCCATGAGAAGGTCTCTTTCCTTATTATTTATAGTATGGCTTTTAATAGTGAAGAGACCAAAGGGTTATTCCACTTCGATATATAATCTTATTTTTCCCTAGATGGGCACATGGAGAACCATGTATTTCATTTATTTGAGAAAATACAATACTTTGTAGATAATACACAGACATAACGTCAAAAACGTTTTATTTTCAAAATTTGATAAAAATATTCTAAACTAAGGTTATGTCCACCAAATTCACTTCCATTACTCACAAATAAAATATATAGGTTATAATTCAAGACAAAGTGTCAGGTGAGATGTTTTGATACTTGAACATAATTGAAGAGCACAAAATTGTCTACGAGTATATCACTGAAAGTTTTTTATTTGGTACATACAATATTGTTTCGATGTGTTTACATCACCATCAGTGTACTGCTGATGTACACTGATGATGATGTAAACACATCGAAACAATTGTATGTACCAAATAAAAAACTTTTATTGATATAGACAATTTTGTGCTCTTCAAATATAGGTTATAGTTCTTTTACACTTTGAAACAGTCATTAAAAAAACAAATTTTCCTATTTCAAAACAATTTCAACTATTAGAACACTTCACGAAATCCCTTGATCATGGTCGATAATAATCAACTTCGACTTGAAATTCAGAGTAGCCTACAGTACGAATATTAAACACGTTGAAAGTTTGTCATGTCATGGTTTCCTTCCTCTTCTAGGTTCTGAGTATTAATTGAAATTGAATTTTATTAGCCTATATCATTTACATCTTATGTTCATTAAAATTGTCTATTGCATTTCCAATAAAAAGTTGTGTATCACGCTTGTCTTCTACATATATACTAATTTCAGACATTTAGACTATACACAGTACACCAAGACATTACCAGCGGTTATAAACAGTACAGCGACGGTGCACAAAGGTGAAAGTACCGCGGCTAAAGTACTATACTACATAAATTGACTATAAATATATATACTACGATAGCGTCGCACGAGTCAAGCACGCGTCTACCTCGCGCACGCGCAGCAACCAGCACGAGCGGTGCGGACATTCTCCTCAAACATAGAACAGAGTCTATATCTATTACTATTTCTATGTCCTTAGTCTACCGCCCTACACTATTAGTATAAAAAACTACGGATGAAGAATCTATGTATATAATTATACGTCAACATGTCCTCAGTCAACCGTTCTATACTAGCTATAAATATAGAGTGGATGTATATAAGTATCCATTACTATTTCCTTACCACACGGTCCTATAATATCAGTAGATAGTGTATGTATTTAAAATATATATGGCTATGCCCTAAGCACATGGTCCTATACTAGCTGTTGATAAATATATAAAGAGTTGATCCACAGATATGTCCTTAGCGAAGAATCCTACACCAGCTGTACAAAGATATATGTGGAGGATGAATGTATATATATATATATTGCTTTGTCCTCAGCATAGGGTCCTGTACTAGCTGGACAGGACAAAGAGTGAGCTCAGTGCACCATTTCAGAGCAACCAGTATAGTCTAACCAAGCAAAGACATTCTGGCAAGATGGAAAAATGACTCCAGCTCGATCAATATTGATTTAAAAATTATCAATTTGGTCTCAAATTGTAAACAACATTCTGCTCTAAAATTCGAGACCAAATTTATAACTTTTGAACCAATATTGATAGAGCTGGAGTCATTTCCCCATCTTGCCAGAATGTCTTCTTTGCTTGCACAGACTATATTCGAACTATTACTGACCTAGATTGGTTTGGTCCAGAGTGGTTTGCGGTACATGAGGTCATGAATGTAGAGTGAGTGCATGATTGGGGCCTGGCGAACAATAACAAGAGACAAGTTTGGATTACCAACGGTTTGAACTGAGCAGTTAGCAGTTTGAACTGATTTTGACAGTACTGATTTGAGAACATTTTTTGACAATGCAAAGATGATTTATTCAAAGACAATTTTTGCATGAGGCCAGTATAAGACTATAATAATTATAGCTCTATGACATATGAGAGGATATGAAGATTATGTTCAATTCCTATTTTCATCTTATTCCATATTAAGGAAAATGGACCTGACATGGTCTAATACCGGCCGAAACATTGTTAATAAACAATTGAGAATATTGATCTACTTTGAGTTTTTATTTAGAATGTTTATCTATTCCTATTGATATAACGTTAGCTAAGGTATGCGTCCAAAAGAAATAACAAAGAAAATTAGGTTATTTATGCTGGTGAAGTGGAACAACCCTTGGGTCAGCCCACTACTGAAAGCCATAAGCTAAATAAATACAAAAGATAACACATGTATCAAATGAATAGATTGTTTAACTGGGATGTCTATAATAATAAAGGTCTATTGAGATAAGCCAATGAATTAATTAACCACAAAATCATTCTTTGCATAGACAAAGAGTTCCCCAAAATAATTCAATATCAATTTAAATATTCTCATTTGTCGATTAAATCTTATATACTCACTCAATTACATCTAATTTATGCACCAAATCTTACATTATTTATGAGTATATGCCTCTACTAATGCTTTACAATTATTAAAATGTAATAAGTTTGTTTTGGATTGTTCCATTTTGTTGAACTTTTGTTAATCTTCTTGAAAAAATTGAATTGTAGACGTACAAATTTAGAAACGTATGAAAAACAGCTAAAGAGTTTCATTGTAGTTAACTCTTGATTCATTCATGCGATTTTCATTATAAGTACAATATTTTTGTCAAAGATTGAAAGAAATCCACCTGACAGCTTCTCTTAATTCAAATTGAATTGCAATCTTCTCTAGGTGTAGATTAAAATTGAAAAATGTTGAGAATGATTCCACTGACAAGCAGCAATCATTCAATTCTCCGCTCACTTTTTAATCTCATCACTTTCATAGTTTCCATTCTACAGCACTCCCTTATTTCTCCGCTCCTTTTCAAATTGATAATTTTATAAATTACAAGAATTTCAATTGCATACCACAACTGCAAGCTGCAAGCACCAGCTAAGATCAGTCTGTTCAAGCAAAGAAGACCTTCTAGCAAGATGGGAAAATGACTCCAGCTCGGTCAATTTTGGTTCAATAATTCTTGATCTAGTCTCTATCGTAGGAAACATTTTGATCTACAATATTGTGGCCTAATCAATATTTTTTTAATCAATATAGACCGAGCTGGAGTAATTTTCCAATCTTGTCAGAGGGTCTTCTTTGCTTGGACAGGCTATAATATTTAGAAGGTATTAACAATATACAGTAAAAGAAAACCGTAATCAGTCAGAATGATAAAAGGGCATAAGAATGTTGCTTCCTTTATCCCAGGGCTACTTTTATCACTGACAGCTACTTTTTTCGAAGATGACGATTAATAGTCGAAGCATGTAATGCTTTAGTACAAAATAATTGATAAGGGTACTGTGATATTATTTAAAATAAAAAATAAGGGCATAAGAATGTATGCCCTACTCATTCTATGTGAAAAGCACAATGCCACTGGCGGCTCGTGTCCACGAAAAAAGTGAAGTGCTGTACAGTAAAAGATACGGACACTTCACCTGTTTGGTGGGTACAAGCCGCCAGTGCATAATGTACCACGAAGGAATCTGTGACTCCAATGAAATTGATAATGGTATAGCAACCGAAGCCGATATTTTAATTTTTAATAAATCTTTGGTTTGACAATATCTCAACTTATCATTTAATAAGAAGGCAGATTATTATCAATACTACGTATAGTTCAGTATCTAATTATATTCATAGTAATTAATCATGTAAAATAGTGGAAAATAGTTAAAGTAATTATTTGTAGAGGGGCATAAGATACATAAAGCCACTTATAGCTTCACATATTAGAACTAGTTTTCACAGATTAAAAATGAAAAAATGGATAGACATTATACAGTTTATCATACAACAGTATATTTGGAGCCCGGTTGAAGACGGTATATAACAAAGTATGTTTAGGAAAGTGTCCATAATATAGGACTTGTCTTTTTTCTACGACGTTCTTCAGGTCTACGAAAGGACAAACTCATAATGTCACTGACTTCAAACAATCTACTTTTTGTTTCAGCAAATCTCATTATAATAAGCAATATCCGTTTAGTAATCTAGTTTTTCCAGCGGAAGAAAAACCTCTATATGGTCAAGGCGTTGTGTTTTACAGACTGAGTCATTCCCTTCTATTGTTTTCACTTTTTATAATAACCATCAATGTCATTGTTCTATAATGTTCCGCTTTTCACTAAATTTTTTCCATCCTTTCCTATATAAATCAGTAATTATTATATCAAGAAACATTGTTTCGTTTTCGAGTATCCTCGAATAAAAACTATCAATAAATTGGATTAAAGTTCTATACTAATCCATTTAGATGACCCAAAATGAAAATCAAATCGGAATTTTTATATTCTATTATTACACAGATTGATCTTCATCCATCTACATCGAAATTAGGGAAACAGGTTAAATTAGATATTATATTCAGTGAAAGATAACCGGCACTCACCTGTTTCGTGGGCACGCCAGTGTCTTTAGTGACATTTTCATCTTTATTTTTCAACCCATTGTAAATGCGCCCTGAGACTTCATGAACCATTTATTCATTCACTCTTGTTTGTAATTCCTTTAAAATTAATAAAACAAGAGTAATGCAGAAAATTACAAAAGTAATAGCCTACTAGTAGCAGAAGTACAAATACTTGAAATATACATTTCAAACTTTTGAGTTAAATAAACCCTTACCGTTCTACAGCTAAAATTCATTCAACACCAGGAAAAACGCTATGCATGTGAGCCGTGTATCGAAAGTCCGAGGCATGTGCCGCGAATGCCTCAAGGTACAGTCTGTTCACGCAAAGAAGAGTCTTGCTACTACTACTAGTCTACTATCTACTCATCTTGGTTCAAACATTATTGATTTGGTCTCAATTAACATTTCATCTTCAATTCAAGACCAAATCAATAATTTTGAACAATATTGAGCATGTGTGGCACATACCTCGGACTGTAGATACCGGGTTTGCTAGCAGCCAGGCAAACGCGGCACACAATGCGAGCAGTGCCTGTTGCCTCGCAACGCACAACGAACAATTCTACAAACTAACCTCAAAATTGTACCCCATTCCTATGCATTTTTGTGATTGAGAATTCTATTTGGGTGCATAAGGTTCTAAAAGGCAATAATAAACATTGCCTTAAATTTTTATCTACTAATTGAGCACAAACTAACCTCCAAAGTCCAAATTATCAATTGTCAATGTGTTCGCGTGCTCGCATTTTTTGTTACAAAAATTGCAGATCACACATATGCCTCAGCCATGAGTTCATACTTTTTTTGCGTCAACAGACTGTACCGCGAGGCATTCGTGACACATGCCTCGGACAGTCAATACGCGGCTTTAGGCCTCGCCAATTCAATTTTGAACCTTACTGTTGCAACAAACAACCCCCACCCTTCAATTAACAACAGATTGACATTTGAAATGCATTCGACCTTCACCATCAACAAAAGCCCATATCATTGGTCATTAGTGAACCAGTTACGTCAGTTTTATTATTGCACATCATTGCAATTCTGACCTACGTTTGATTCCTATCCTTCTTTTTAAATCGACCATTACTTAGTACAGCCCACCCGCTAAAAATGACATTACGATCATTAGACTGTATTATAACAACATTAGTGCAGAGGAGATGGACAAAATGAGAGTGGGGGAAAGAATATGAGAACAAGAAGAAATGAAAAAAATTAGAAGTAGGCTGGAAGAACGAGAGGAAGGTATAAAGGAAAATTAGAAATAGATGATAACTGATACTGATAAAGTGTACAGAGGAGATGTACGGAATGATAGTGACCAAAAGAATATAGGAACAAGAAGTACAGGGGGAGAATGAAATAAGAAGTAGACAAGAAGAGTTAATAAGATAGATCTTTGGAGAAGGAATGACAGAAGGCAGAATGACAGAATAATGGGAGAGAAAGATGAAGAAAAACAAGAGGAAAGAGAAATAGCGAAGAAATTACAGATAGGTGCTACCTGATAAAGTATAGAGGTATCAGGCAGATTGGATACAGGTAAAAAAAGGATAAGGAAAATGAAGAGAAGAGAAGAAGAAGACGACTATGAGAGAGTGGAAAAGAAAAAGGTGGAAGAAGATATTAAGAAGAAGAATTAGGAAATGCAATGGGGAAGAAAATTTTAGACTGTAAAGGATCACTATATTTTTAAATCAAGGAAGATAAGATGAAGAGAGAAGGAAAGAAATATATCAAAAGAATGAGAGAGCAAAGAGGAAAAAAGACGTAGAAGATGTAGAGAGAAAGGAGAAGCGAGAGGATAAGAAAATGAGTTCACAGAAAAATGTTTAAACAGAAAAGATGAAGAATTAGATCAATATAGAAAAAAATCGAGTGAATTACACTATTAATTGATTAGTAGCCCTAATAACAAAGTAAACATTTAATATATTGTTATGTGAGTAGAGTCGTGATTGTGATGGCTAGAGCAGCGCAGCTCGACAGCTCGAGCTGCCGCTTGAGTATAAGATAATAGACATAATGATAGGAGAGGTTTTTGAAGGGTGATGCCTCTCGGTTCAAGTGATGACAGGGGTGATGGTGAGAGATGACGACCGACAGCTTAGTATCCTCCGAAAGACAAGTAGAACAAGAAATAGAAGAAATAAATAATAGATAAGAAACAAGACAGACACAATGACCACGTGCCTTACCACGTCTTTGTACACGCGTCCAAATGTCAAATTCACCGCCTTCCCATTACAACCATTAATAAATACATTCCAATTGTCCATTAAACTGAAGTGAACTTTAAATTCTCGTTAAAAACCTGCCGTTTTCAATTCTTCGTCATTGTGAGACCTTTAAATAGAGTTCAACCTACCGAAAAAATGCAACTGAAAAAACTGAGGACGAAATGCGATCACGAGAACGCTATTAAATTCAGTGGAAGGACAAACGTTTTAAATTAACGTTGAACGTTATCTGGCAATGCAGACAGAGCGTTCCAAACCGGACCCGAGCGACCATAGAGCACCTGTAACAAGACTGTAACAAACCTGTAACAAGCCGACAGTCACTGTGACTGACAGACAGACAGACAGTAGTTCAGGGACAACGGTGCTTTCGGTTGGCATGGCCTAAGGTGGTTACTTCGGATTATTCGAGGCTGCCACCAATAATAGGCTAGTTTGTTTGTGAAATAGGCGAGAAAAACTGTGACTTACAAGTCTCTCAATGCACTGAAATCAACTATATATTTGATCCAAATTGAATTTTTCGAAAACAAACTTTGCATCAAAAACAAGAATAGGAATTTGAATTGAAAAAAATAATACAATTGAAATTATAGCAAGAATTTGCTCAACTGAATTCGAACTGAAGATTAGCAATACTAAAATCACTTTACTGTAAGTCAACATTAATTTGTATTTCAACAAAATGACGTCAAAGTTAGTGCTCAGCTCGAATTAAGTTAGCGTTCAGTTGGAATCAGAGTTAGCATTACAAGAAATATTTTTCAGATATTTCTGAATAGTTTTGTGCGATTTCCTTATATCAAAATTAATAAATAGCGCAGAAAAACAACGAAGAAGCTCAGTTTCTTCCTCTTTTCAGCACTGGCGGCTCGTACCCACGAAACAGGTGAAGTGCCCGCGTATCTTTTACTGTTCAGCACTTCACCTACTTCGTGGGCACGAGCCGCAAGTGCTTTTCAGTATATTAATTGATATAGGATTTCAGTATATTTACTGATATAGGATTTCAGTATAATTACTGATATAGGATTTCAGTATATTTACTGATATAGGGTACACAACTCCACATCCACTGCCAGTTCGGACTGTGACAGTCAAAAACTGTAAGTGGATGGGGAAACCGGCAGTCCAAAATAGCTGCAAACAAGCAGGCCGATCGTTGAACGATAGAACTGTCAGTACGATCTGACAGTGAATGTGAACCCTTATATTAAAAGACCATCAAGATTTGATTTAGATCTCATTACAAACGGTAGGCCCAATCCATCAAGAAACAATACACAATGAAAAATATGAACATCTTCTGTAACTATTCAAAACATTACTTCAAGTATAACGACTACCGATAATAAATAAAATACATTGGGGTATTGAGTTAATGAATTCGGGAGAGATAGATTTCAAGACAAATAAACATGGAGTCTTTATTAGATTTTAGAAGACAATAATATTGTGTAGGTATACGAATGGGAAAAAGACACGTCAAACAAACAAACTCCTCTCTACCCAATGATCAATCAACTCCAATCTCAGCTAACCCGCTTATCACCGCTAATCAAGACATAAAAGTCAAACAATTATTCAACTCCAAACTGCCTAGATAGACGCACCAGATAACATAGAGATACCATCAAACACAGTTCAGCCGGGTAATAGTGCTCGCGTCCACAAGAAAGTCATTAGCGGTCATAATCAGAGAAAATAGAATACTAAACTTCTTCACCTATAGCTCTAATCTGGTCATAACTAGAAAGAATAGAACGGCATTCTATAACTATAGCTATAGTCTTCGTAAAGAAAAGAAGATACTCTGGTAAGATAGGAAAATGACTCCACCTCGATCAATATTGGTTAAAAAATCACAAATTTGGTCTCAAATTGTAGATCAGAATGTTTTCTACAATTTGAGACTAAATTTATGATTTTTGAACCAACATTGACCGAGCTAGAGACATTCTCCCATCTTGCAAAAATGTCTTCTTTGCTCGACCAACCTGTGGTCATGAAACGGACTCTTTAGAACACAACAAGCCAGGATTACTCCCAGGATTTCACTAATTGATGACGATGAGAACTTCTCAGCGACTTTTCACTTCTTTTCTCTACTACAACATCGATTAATTAATTTCGCCAGAGCCCATTTCACTAATAGCAGTTTCTTAATCCCACGTAATAGTTGATGGTCAATGCTGATGCACTCTCGGTTTCAAGTACAGGTTTGAAGCTTATTAAGACTGAAACGTATTCTAGATCTAGTTATAGCATGAAGAATTCAAGAAAGTATCATATTTCAATGTGCATTTTTATAAGTATTGCATTGTTTCAAAATAGTACCTTCATCAACATTAATCATCATCATTCATTCATCCTTTGCTTATAATACTTGGAAACCAAGTCGCAATTGTAAAGAAAGAATAAAGAAGAATCAAAGACATTTCAATCAATCAATCACAATTCAATAGTAGCTTTTAACTATGCTATACTTTTCAGTAAAAACTATCAATTTTCAATTATGAAATAATGAATCAGATCAACACAATTCATTCTATGCATTGTACAAATTTATGAATAAAGAAGTTATAAAATGAAACATTTCAACTGGAATGAAAGTAATAATAAAAGAAATGAAAAATGGATGCATTACTCACAAAACCATTATCATGTCTGAGTTCCCATGTGAATAGATTTCTCACCTGCAAGAAAAGAATAAACCGATGTTATGAGTCGATTCTTCAATAACAGAATAAAATATAGAATATTCATACAGTATTGTATGAATGAAGAAGTTTGTTAATAAAAACGCAGTGTCAAATATGATAATGTGATATCCATACATTATGAAAAACACACTTACGTTGTGTGTCTTTTTTCAAAGTACTTTTCAAAATATTCAAATGGGAATAAATAAATCTCTCAATAATTATTATGATAGAAGGTTGGATTATTCTTTGTGATTGGTAATATTGCCTTGTTTCATCACTTGATCTTCACTTCATCATTATCATCAAGTTATTGAATCAATTAATTATTATTATTGAATCAATATGATGTCTAAATTATCAGAACAATTAATGAGGTACATTCATTCAAGGTACACTAATAATTGATGTAATGTACATTACAACCAATCAAGTAGGTACGCTGGATTCAAATTTTCATTCATATACTTTATAAAAAAACAACATATGCAATAGGCCTACAAATAATAATAATTAATACAGATGAAATACAAAAAAGAAGACAGTAGTTAGGTTGCCTCATTCAAAAATCGTGTTGAGACACGATAACCACATCTTAAAATTAAGTTCAGCCGTTCTTCTAGTTATGTATTTAGATAGCGCTCTTCCATTAGGTCATAGTAACTTCCTACTTCGAAAGTAGGTCCAGCAGATACTTCGATGTCAACTTGGAGAATCTTGGAGAATGGTATCGATATAATCGGACTCTATCAATCCTTCCATTTTATCAATCATTCTTCTATCAAGAGCACTCACTACTAGGAATAGTGGTAAAATAACAGAAAATAGAGATGGATAAATAATAAGATGTCAAGGAAGAAAATGAGAGAGATCAATAAGAATTAAATTTAAATTATTGATCACTAATGAAAAGGAAGTGAACTAGATTTGGACGCCTCTCATCTGATATCGGCAAAGAAGACATTCTGGCAAGATGGGAAAATGACTCCAGCTCGGTCAATATTGGTTTAAAAATTATAAATTTGATCACAAATTGTAGGGCAGAATGTTTTCTACAATTTTAAATCTTATTTATGAATTTTGAACAAATATTGACCGGACTGGATTCATTTTCCTATCTTGCCAGAATGTCCTCTTTGCACGACCAGTCTATGTCAAAGCTTAGTTGCTCTATATAGGGATAGCGCACGACACATTGATAATAGAGAAAGAGAAGAGGGAGAGAAAGAGGGAGAAAGAGAGAGAGAGAGAGAGGGAAAGAGAAAATAGTACACATAGATGGAATAGTTTAGATGGGCATGTCACGCACTTAGATTATAGGAGACCGCTTGTGGTCAAATCTGGTCACTATACAAAAACACCTCACTATACTACTCGATTACATGTAACCATCGTACAAGTGTAACGTATAAAAGATATGGGGATACAATGTATTCCAATACAGAAATTACTTGTATTCAAGTATAGGTCAACTAACCCGGATGAAGGGACTTTCAAATTTGAGCTTGATTTTTTCATCACATAGTTTTGTGTTAGAATTTACACAAATTATTGTGATTCATTCATTTCCTCATCCAGATTGATACTCTTGATAGGATTCGTATGATCCTACAGTTCATGGTATACCTGTTCCAGTGATTAATTGATATTTTGTGTTCATCCAACTTTTCAACCCAAGATTTCTTACGAATTACAATTAACTAAAAACCCAAATATGGTTTATCCAGCACCCTTTATATTCAAGCTGAAATTACCAAATTCCATTTCGTTCCAAGCCTATATAGATAGATAGATAGATACTGCAGTGAAATTATCATTGTCATCATTTATTCAAGTGCAACAGCTCCTCTACCAATTTATACCATACAGTCTAAAACCAGGTTATGTTAGGACATAAAAATTAATATTTCAAATTCTCCCTCGAAAAACAATTTAGAATTTAAAAAATCAGTTCACTATTACCTATAGTATAGATCAAAATTGATAGTTTCAAGCTTGATTAGATAGGTTGAACCACTACATGGTTGATCTATGCTACAGTATCATCTACAGATCTACAAATTCTCTAGTCAAAGACCGCGTCCAAAACATTAGAGTTCAATTTTTAAAACATGAATCTCTCAATTTCCATAATAATAGCAGTCGCCACCGAGGGGCGTGGTCCTTGAAGGAATCGCCCAGCAATTATTGCTCAACTGAAATAACGTACAACCTTCCACTGAACGATAATATTGCGTAAAACGTCCGCTATTTGCAATTAGACGCTATTTTTCTAGTTGCCCGTCAATTAAAGCTACCTAGTACAGGCTATCCATCAAAGAAGGCATTCTAGAAAGACCGGAAAATAACTCCAGCTCGGTGAATATTGGTTCAACAACTATGAATTTAGTCTCAAATTGTAGGAAACATTCTTATCTACAATTTAAAACCAAATTTATAATTTTTGAACAAATATTGACCGAGCTGGAGTCATTTTCCCATCTTGTCAGAATGTATTCATTGCTTGGACAGATTATACCTATCCCGACTGTTATTACGGACCAACTTTCGATAGAAAAAAGGTGTGCTCCCAGTATTCTGAATGGTTTTCTGTTACTTTATGATGAGGATGAACGAAAGTATTAAAAAAAATGGGACAATAGATACAAGTAATTAGGAGAGTGAGAGAAAGGTTTGAATATGAAATTTAGTACAAGTTGTAACTTTATTTTTAATATAAATTTGGTACAAGATGTACCTGGAGAACATTATTTTTCAAAATCAATTGACAAGATGATTGAATGCTGTATTATGAAAAATGGGTTTAAATAATTTTAAATTCATTGAAAGTGTTTTCGATATAAATAACAATCAGGAACTTTGAAAGAAAAACAAACAACTTTGGAAGTTTGAACATAATAGCTTAATTGGAATAATTCTATACATTATTTGATTGAAAATCTATTCATTTCGTGAACGTTGAATCATTTCTGCAAAAAGCTGCTATGAATTCACAGAGGTATTGAAATTCTATTTTAATAAAAATTTTATTGGTAATTACTAATTGGAAGTTAACATTCATGCTTCATGGGACATCAAAACATTATTTCTCTACTCTAAATTACAATATTTACATTGAAACATGGCGATTTCAAAGATCGGCGAGATAGTGCTATGACTATGCCCCCTTCCTTAGTACAGTGAAACCACGCCCTCGATTTCTATTGGCCCGTTGTTTCGTCCAATCACAGCACGTTATGGCTTCTCCGTTGACAGAGACTGAGTCAAGTACATAAAAAACTTATCATTCCAGTATTTTACATTTAGAAGTGAAAACAAAGAAGTTCTCAATTGATTGCCTACATGTGAAAAGGATAAATAGAATATATATAAATAAGAAAAAGCTTCAAATCGATAACTGCATGAATACAGGTTTATAAACTAAGTGAAAATGACTGCCATCTTTGATGTCCAATAACAGCCATTTTGTGTTTAGTATTCTCGTCTTCCTATTGGTGCTTTAGATATTTTGAAACACCTTACTATTGGCTCAGGGTAAGGTGGATAAGATGTCAACAATATAAGTAAGCCGTATATACACCAATCAAATGTAATTGATATCTTTTCGACCTATATTGCAAATATCCGTCAAAAAGGTATCATCATTTGAATTGACCTTTCAAGAACCCAACACATTACTTGCTACTTCCTTCTCACCATTTCGTACAACATGTTTTAAAACAAACAATAAAATTCTTCATTCAACTACGAATTAATACATTAAAGTTTCCCAACATTTCACACATTCATACTAATATTTCCCATTTCCAAACAAATGTTATTCATTGTCAACTATTACAACTAATTACTATATTACAAAACAGACATTATCACCAAGTAATCAATCATCTTTACAGCATTAAATTGCAAAAGAAAGCGGAAAAGTTGCTGGGAATCCAACGAGAAAGTTTTGAGAAACTATTTTGATGCATTAAGTTGATGCAACCGATAATTAACGCAAATTAGTTGATGCAACCAACGTCAATCAAGGATGTTGTATAAGTTTAATGTGGAAATATTATGTGTGTATTCAATTTATAAGATGAATATCCTCACATCTAATTTTCAATCTTTAAAATTTCATTTAATTTCTGAATTTGATTACCAGACAATTAACGGATACTCAGAAGTTGATTACAGATTCAAGCTCGGTTGGTGAATTTTAAATAGGCTAATGGAGTATATTTTGTTGATTGCCTATATGTTTATTGGTCGATTAAATTACTTATTTATCATAGGAGCTTCTCTACCACGAGAGTCCTCCTAATGCCACCTTTTATAAAGACATCCAATCACATAATTGACTCAATTCACATCATTCAATCAATACACGACTTGGATTATTACTGCTGGAATATTGGAGCCCCCTGAATATGAGAATGATACACGATTAAAGTGATTTGTTTACACAAATATAAGAAGAATGGAAACTAATATTCATTGATATTTATATTGATGAAGGAGCGAAATGGAATATTCATTTGATCATTCATTAGCAGAACTAATTGAACTTCAGAACTAAATACGTTCAAATTTGACATGCATGTTCAGTTGCTGGAAGTTATGATGTGCACTAAGAACGGGGTTTGAAACTACATACGCTCATAATCGGCGTTTTCAAGTGTTTTCTTTGCTTTTTCGAATTTAAGAATGATACGCTTGAATGAAGTGATGAGGTTACAAAAATATTTATTAAATCAAATTGAAAAAATCAAATAATTTCAACAAATTATTTCCACTAAAAATGTTGATTATTTTATTTATAATTTAGCGTATGGCTTTTAATAGTGGGGAGACCGAAGGGTTGTTCCACTTCGCCAGCATATAACCTAATTTTCACTAGATGGAAAACCGTGTAGGTTATTATAGTTTTTCCAGTCGTTTAAAATAACGGACTTTTTGAATTCAAAAATATTAATGAAATTCAATAGACCTTCAGCTCAAAACAGTTGCAAAGACAGGCTACACAATTTAAACACTAGCCAAAACTACCATCAACATCTTGGAGAAAATATTCGACCTTGCCCTAACACTCTCCCAGTCATGCTCTCGATTCCATTCGAAATTATTACAACTTTATCCTAATACGTCCACAATTCCAACTAAATCTAGAGCGAAATTGGCTCTTGGAGAAAGAATGAATGACATAAACTAAAACAAAACTAGAACAACTGAGATTAGTAAAAAAAGCGCATGACCTTGTCTGTCTAAACATCTAAAACGTGCACTTAGAAAATTGCAGGTTCAGATTGTAGACTCCGTTAGATTGTAGACAATTAGAAAACAGTTTAGACAAGAACGACAGATGTGTGAAATAAAATAGCTATAAACAATGTGAAAAACATGGCGCAACTTAGAAAAATAATACTAATTTTGGTACATGAAAGGTTAAGTAAGGTTAAAGGATAGGAATGCCCTAGATAACACATGAACAAGTGTGAAGGGTAATTGCTATTTATGCCTGAGATGGTGTATTTAAAGCACTGTGCTATTTCAATTGCTCATGACCTTCTACTTTACTTATTGGGTAACAGTTCTCTCAGTGACGAGAGAAATCTACTTGAATAATATTGAAATTCCAGAGATTTGAAGCTAGAACTGAGACTAAGGTGAAACAAATCAGAATCACCACCAAAGCAGATAATTAGAATCCATTCGAAGTATCCATGCGTATCAATACTCCTTACTTACTTGTGGGTTAAGTGGAAGTGGGGGCTCTTGTGCCTCAACTTCGACCATATCACATTTAATATGTATTGTACTAAGTGGAAAAGGAAGGCATCTGTCTATCTATCTATCTACTTATTGATCATACTTGATTTATAAACTGTTTTTTATTTTAAATAATTATCAAAGTACCCTTTTTGAATTATTTTTCAATGCATGACATGTTATGTCAGATGAAAATGACTATTATTAGTTGAAACATGTCATGCATTGAAAAATAATTCAAAAAGAGTACTTTGATAATTATTTAAAATAAAAAACAGTGATGAAAGTTGCCCTGAGATTAAGGAAACACATTGATTTATACATATTGATGAACCTCATGAAGAAATTGATTTCAGAGAAACATGATTGAAAAATATTCAAATTAGTATCCTTTAAAAAAGTATCTTTCAGTTCCATATCTCTTAGGCTATAACCATGACAGCTATATCATTCCTCATCAAAATTTCTCCATTCTTATTTTTTGTATTACAACCTAGTCTGTTCAAGCGAAAAAGACCCTCTGGCAAGATGGGAAAATGACTCCAGCTTGGTCAACATTTGTTCAAGAATTATAAGTTTGGTCTGATTTTGTAGAGCAGAATGTTTCCTAGAATTTGAGACCAAACTTATAAATTTTGGATCGATATAGACCGAGCTTGAGTAATTCTCCCATCTTGCCGGAGGGTCTTCTTTGCTTGGACAGACTATATATGCCTAGTAATTATTGGCCAATACCAAGGTAGCAAAAGGCGTTATAAATAATAAAAATCAGCCATAATAAACATTTCAAAAACACCGGACATTATCTCTCCGATTCTGCACGAACCAAAATGAAACCGAAAGCTTTGACTCCAGACCGCGTTCAGACTCAGCCCATGTGACCTAGATTGTTAATTAAAACTAGCTACCAACTTCCAGAATTAAACCTGCCGGAGGTTAGTGCAGCAGCACACACATAAAAAGCTATTCATTAATCGAACAGCTCACTAGCCTAATTGTAATTGCAGCTACATACGAGAATCAAACTTAGATTGCGTGTTTTATTACACGAAACAGAATAATTCACATCGACCATCTGCTCCAAACAAAGAAGACATTCTGGCAAGATGGGGAAACGACTCCACCTCCGTCAATATTGTTCAAAAATGATAAATTTACTCTCAAATTATAGATCAGACTGTTTTCTTCAATTTGAGAACAAATTCATAAATTTTTTCAACCAATATCTACCTTGCTGGAAGTAGTTTACCGATTTTGCCAGAATGTCTTCTTTGCTTGGACAGACTATACTCCCATTATAACAGGTAGCTCGAAAGTATAGCAGTACAGTAAGTATTGAAAGCCCAACTGGATATCAGTAGATTAACAGTAAGGCCTAACTACTGTACTGAGTATCATAAATTTAACCTTGTCCTGAAATAGATTTATCACTCCAAACTATAAAAATGAAGGTGCATGAAACGATTCGCGAAAAAATTGAATTGGAATGTATAAGTATATAGTATACGAACACAACTATAGATATAAGAAAACGTATAATTGTGACCATTTTTGAAAATACTATATAAGAAAGTGATTGGACGATATAGAGTTGGTGATTGGTTTTTCGCTACCAACATCATAATATACATTTCAAAACGTAGAGAAATTGCCCAATATTCAATCATGTTGATTGATTTTGTTAGCTCTACTAAACCAACAACTTCAATTTAAAGTAACCTGAATCATAAAACGCATTGTGAAACTATTCATTATTACAGTTTTCATTCGACACCTACAATATTCTAGTTCTTCACATACTTCACAATTACTGTATTTCAAAAGGATCTTAGTGTTTTTATCAACTACATTACTGTACTATGCTTGTAGATACCATGAATATATCTATTATGAGGCGAAGTTGGGAATGGAGAGTCCTGTACACTTATAACCTTGGCGAAGTGGAACAACCCTTGGGTCTCCCCACTATTAAAAGCCATACGCTAAATAAATAAATAATAACCTTGAATAATCAAACTCAAAGTTTATCAAACTGCTGCTGATATTTAACTGAACAGAAAATTTAATTTGATCACAAATCTAACCTTTTCGTAAAAACGAGACTTCTGCTCGAATATTAAAAGCCAACTTCAAGATGAAAACAAAATTACAACAATTTCAATCCAATCATTGAAAATTATGAATCCTTCAGAGCAATTAGGCATGCTACAAATAAAAAATTAACGAATTCAACAACCTAGAAGTCTGAAATCATTATTTAATTTGATAAATAGTTGGAATCAGAATCATAACAAATTACAAACGATTGGAATTACTCGAAATACTTTAATCTTTTCAGAGCAACGTTCATGTTCAAAATGACAGCAAATAATTAGTAGCAAATCGTACACTAATATTTGGATAAATATAAACCCTCGATGCAACAATTTGAATCAACCCAGTTGTCTAAAATTGGTGCCTTTAATAAACAATTTCAATCAAAATGAAGCAAATTACAAATCATTTCAATCCAATAAAATGAATTTAATCCCTGACATTCAATTAATTCTCCCTCTGAATGACACCTAAGAAAAATGGTTTTTTCTAGAAAATAATTTACTATTGACAACCTAACCTTATACAACAACCTTGTAGGCTTTCCAAAAATTATTGCCCCAAATAAACAAACAACTTCCATCAAAACCAAACCCAATTATAATTATTCCAATGTCCAATCCAATCAATTCCTGACTCTGACGTTTCCTCAACTCTAAAATGGCACCTAAAAAATGATATTAAGAAAACTATATTAACCAGAACACTCCTACTGACAACTGGCAGATTTTATTAAAATATTGTAACAGTCAATAGGAAAGAAATATTGTAAAAGTCAAGGTAGTCCCGTATCTTGCCTTGAATGTTCACAACTTCTATTCCTTTTTAGTCTCAATATTATTTTTCTTTTCTTTCTCTTTTCCTATCTGTTTTCACCTCTCTTTATTACTCTCACCCTCACCCAATAACGAATTTCATACTCTTTTTCTTTCTGTTTGCTTTCCATTTCTTTAAATCTTTTTTCTCTTTCTTTCCAACTCTTTCTCTCACTCTAGCCTAATAAAACCAATCTCGTTCAATTGACCAGTCAATGGCATCTTGATGAATCAGCAGATTTATTATGAATGACCACGCCACAAAGGTTGTGTAAACTTTTCTTGAAAAGTTTTGACAAACTGACTCGAGTAAATCAATAGCTGTTTAGAAACACGTCAAAGTACCACTTAGAATTTGATTGACGAATTGCAATACCTTTTCTGTACAATCTCTGACAACAGTATCTAGATTGGACTGGAATTAATGAGTATTTTACAATTTATCAAACTGTTTATGCTGAAGGTAAATGGACAAATAAATCGACTGCTAAATGTAGGGAGGTCAACTGAAAAAATCGGGGTTTCAAAAATCACGCAAGACCCATCAAGGTAAACGATCAAATTAATAAAAATTCAATTCAATAAAATAACTTTGAATTGAACTGGAGTTACATATACACTGTAAAGCTGTACTCAAGAAGTTAGACGGTTTCCTATTGCTGCTGTAACCTACTAATCGCGGATGTGAAACATCTAACATGTCTTTTGATTAAAAAAAATTTATCCAGAAAATTTTCTGAAACTAGCTCTAGATCCGGTCTAGGAATTGAATACAGCTTCATACTAATATTAAAACCTTATAAAATATGAATCTTGATTATTTTTTGAACTTGGAAGCGAAAGTTCATCAAAATTTCATAATTGTTCATGTTGAAAATGTTTTTTTGAAGTGATAAATGATAAAATCAAGTTCCATGACCTATAACAGTATAACCTTGTTCTGGGCTATTGTATAAAATTGTTAGAGGAGCAGTTTTGGGCACGAGGATTGATAATAGGAAGAACTTTCTTTTAATTCTCTCAATTAAGTTCTTTTTATTCTCTCAACAAAGTTATTTCTATTCACTGGCGGCTCGTGCCCACAAAACAAGTGAAGTGCCCGTATCTTTCACTATACAGCACTTCACCTGTTTCGTGAGCACGAGCTTGTTGCCCTCACCTACGTTTATAATTCTGATAATATGATTCTGATAAAAATCATGATTTAGCCATTTACATGAATTATCCATTTACAGAAAATAATAAACTTTTTGGCTACAAAGTTTATAATTATTATGATGATTATAATCTAAGATTAAATATTATTTTTAGGAGAATCAAAAGAAAATTAACTCTCTAAAACTTCAAAAGGGTTGCAGCAACATATATTACCAAATAGTCCGGAAACGTTTAGTACCCTCAATCCTTCCGTTCACAACTATACAGGTTACAGAGCGGATGAAGAACATTCTTTTAGCGAGCGTTTTCTAAATGGCTTCAGGCGACAGCCAATCAGATCACTCCATTTCACTTCGATTGATTCGCGATCAAGCACATACACTCTCTCATACTATCACTATAGTCTGTCCAATCAAAGAAAACATTCTGGCAAAGATGGAAAGATCACACTAGCACGGTTAATATTGGTACAAAAATTATAAATTCGGTCTCAAATTGTAGAAAACATTCTGATCTACAATTTGAAACTAAATTCATAGCTTATGAACCAATATTCACCGAGTTGAAGTAATTTTCTCATCTTGCCAGAATGTCTCCTTTGCTTGCACAGAATACACTGTTACTCGAACTCTTATTCTCACTTTTTCTCTTACAAACATTCAATCTCACTCCATCTCTCTTTCTCTCACACACCAATCTTTCTCTCCCTCACTCTCTCTCTCTCAAAGTTCACTTATCTGACAGGTTGAATCCACAATGTTTGGATACAAACATCAATCGAAGAGTCAGATTCAAGTCAATTCTATCACTATCACTCTCTCTTTCTCTCAAATACATCACTTTCTCTCACACTTTCTTTGTCTCTCCCCCCCCCCACACTCTCTCTCTCTCTCCCTCTCTCTCTCTCATTCTCACTCTCTGGAGGGTTGAGTGGAAGATAGGACCAAGAGTCTTAACTCCGCCCTTAATAAAGGCAATTTATCTATCTATCTCACCCTCTCTCACTCTCTCTTTCTCAAAGTTCACTTATCTGACGGACTGTATCAACAATGTTCGCCTGCCAATAGCGCAGCTCAAGGTGTTTAGGAAAAAGGAAACGTTACATCAACCAGTCCAGCTGCTATTTAGCTGAAAAAAACTTTAGCTATAGCCAGCAGGTTGTTACATAATATACATTCTGGACGCATGGTCGCCCCTTCAAATAATAATGAGGAATAATTTTCACGATTTTCTACCTGTTTTTTCTCTAGTTTGCTTATTGTTTAGTGGTGGCCAATTGTTCTTGTGGGGAAATGTTTTGATGTACAATAATAGTCATTGTTTCAATTTTGATTCTTCTAGAATCTCGCGTTTTGATTTACTCTAAGACGCATTGTTTCAATAATTATTCTTCTAGAGTGCTTCGATTTACAAGATGCATGCTTTCAATTATTTTTCATCTGAACCAAAATCTGACAGCATCTACTTCTGGTTCTTCTACTTGGTGTTTTTGTAATTGGTGTATTTGTACTTGGTGAGCTTTACCTTCAACTACATCAAGTACAATTACACCAAGTACAAGTAAAAGTAAACCAAGTAAAATCACACCCGGTATAGTTCGGCTAAGAACAGAAGAGCCTTTGGCAACATTCACTGCTTCCAGTAGTTGAAATGAAAATTGTTCTAACATAACCAAATTTAGGAAGAAATAATACAGGCTTAGACGATTTTTTTGTCCAAGTTCATAATTATGTTAAGATTTGTGCTATCATATTACGGTATGTCAATAATTGAACAAATGAATGAAAAAAAAATCATTCGTGAAATCAATATGATTAGGATTACAGTAGTGTAAAAACGGTAAGTTGGCTGAAGTGATTTCACCCTGAAAATATCAGTTCTGCGTATGCGTAGTTACACTCTCACTTCCTTCCGCCATCTTGCAAGAGGCTCTTCTGTTCTCGGTCCAACTATACAAGTACACCAATTACAAGTCCACGATGTACTATCCGTCTATTTGAATGCTTCGTCTCCATCGTCTTGAGCCTAGATTGAAGAGCATCTCTTCATGTCTATCTGATGATCTGCTTTGGAAAAAGTTGTAATTTTCAAATGTTTCCTCTCTCTAGCTGTTGTTCTTCATCTAGTCATTCCGGCCAAATATTTCATTTCCACTGAATTATTAAAAAATCACTCATTAAACTTTGTTTGATTCGTTTTGAAAAATAATAAAAATTGCAACAGTTCATTTATTTTTGTCTACTCAATGTGAATATAGGAAGATTATATAGATATATAGATTTATTATATTCATTACATAATAACATTACATATCGTATAGATTTTAGAATATCGACTTGAAAACGGAGACCTTGATAGCAACGACCGACCCTAAATTTGTAATTACTGTGGAACTTTTCAGGCCTTTGACTCACAAGAAAAAGGCTTTGATCTTAGTAGAGGAGTGAATAATAGTAAAATATCAATTAAAAAAACTCAAGCTAGAAAGAAAATCAGATTAGATAAGAAAAAAACACAAGATTATTTGATAAATATAATTCAAAGAACTTGATTTGGGTAGATATTAGTGTATTCGGAATCAACATTTGAAGCAAATTTTTGAGAACCGGTAACCATTGAATAAAATGATTCAGAAATAAACAATAGTATACGAAACAACAACACAAAAGTAAAACTTACATTGTAATTCAATAATAGAATTGAGGAAATAAATATTAAAGGAAATCGTACTCATCAAGGTTGATAATATTTTAACAGTTCAACAAAGCCTTCCAATTTTATTACCTGCTGCTATACAAATTTTATGTAGCTGTGAAAACCTATTAAGATAAATCAGTCGTAAAGACTATAGAATTCCTACAACAAATTCAAAACTTGAAGCATTAATTCAAGAATGAAATCACTTAGCAAAAAGAAAACAAGAGCCTGTTTAATCAACTTTACTGCCTGATGTATTGTTCTCATTGATTATGATTCTTTTTCAAGATAGTATAATAATTTGATACAAGACAGAACTAAAATATCGTTCAAACAAAAGAGCAAATTGAAAAAACTAATTCTCAACCACTTTTGAAGCCGGAAAAAATGAAACAACCTTTCAACAAACAATAATTCTATTCTTTATTACTGGTTTCTCTAAATGTATTAAATAGTCTGTCCAAGTAAAGAAAACATTCTGACCAAAAGGGAGAATGTCTCCAGCTCGTTCATTGTTGGTTCGGACATTATAATTTTGTTCTTAAATTGCAGATCAGAATGTTACCTACAATTTGAGAGCCAATTTAAAATTTTGAACCAATATTGACCGAGCTGGAGTCATTTTCCCATCTTTCAAAATGTCTTCTTTGCTTAGACAGACTATACTAACTAATAAAGAAATTGAAAACACATTTCAAGAACAACAATTTTATTCTTTATTATCGGTTTGTCTGAATGTACTGCACTTCAGTTCTAGATAAACTAGTCGTAAATAACTGTTGAACTTCAAAACGAACAGAAAATAACTGAGAAGCAAAGGTGAGAATTTCAAAATAAATGCAGCACAACAGAAACGGAAATAATATTTGCAATTCGTTTCAAGGATATCTGGACTCGATTTATCCATTGCCGGGCGTGATTGTAATAGTTATTAACTCGAGGGAGGGTTGAGGAGGAAAATAGAACAAATCTTGTAAAATAATATTCAACATTATATTATGGAGGTTAAATGAGGATAAAATATACTATGGAGGTCTCAACCATTAACTGCTCCAAGCTTCTAAAGTTTACTTTTCTCGGTAAAATGCAAGATAAATTTTGTTTTAAAGCTAAGAGTTGGATCAAGATCTTTAAAGGTGCCCTTTAAAAGTTAGAAGTTTCAAGTTTTAAGGTCACGGGTGTAGGCGTAGTTTGGTTAGAGTCAAGTCCAAACAAATAAGCACGTCATTGGTATAGTCTGTCTAAGCAAAGAAGACATTCTGACAAGATGGGGAAATGACTCCAGCTCGTTCAATATTGGTACAAAAATTATAGGTTTGGTCACAAATTGTGGAGTAGAATGTTTCCTACAATTTGAGACCAAATTCATCATTTTTGAACAAATATTGACCGAGCTGGAAACATTTTCCCGGCTTGCCAGAATGTCTTCGTTGCTTGAGCAAACTAATAATAAGTCAGAAAGAAAAATATCCTAATGATCAGTGGGGCACGCGAGAGCCGTCAAAGGTTGACTGGATTTGATGAAAAAATTGACTGAGTCAAATCTTCATTGATAATCTAAGTCATGGATGTTGAGAGCATGTTCTAAATAATGTAATGCTGGAAAATGCATAGTAGTGCTACAGCGAGACTACTGGAGGATAGGATGAATTTACAGGTATAGTCCACTGGCGGCTCGTACCATGAAACAGGCGAAGTGCCAGTATCTTTTACTGTACAGCACTTCACCTGTTTCGAGGGCACGAGCCGCCAGTGGTATAGTCTGATCGAGTGAAGAAGACATTCTGACAAGAGAGAAGAATTCAGCTCGGTCAATATTGGTTTAAAAAATTGTAAAAATGATTTTACTGTTTCGAGTTTGAAATCAAAGAAATTGTGGATATAGAAATTATAAGTTGGTCAAATGAAATTCGTGGACAACTAGAACTATTGGTAGTCATATCTATTTCAGCCTTGAAACATTATTGAATCTATTGGTTGACTTCATTTGAAATAATTATGACTACCTTAATTTGGTTGATGGAAATGGATACTACCTGAATTATTTGGAACCTATCGAACATCAAAGTGTGATTTAACATTTTCACAATTACTTCTTCTATGATTTTACTTATTACAACACCAATTTTTGTAATAAAAGACTTCGGGGACTGGGAGAAAGACACAGTTCTCAACAAAATGAAAACATTAATTAGTAAAAAACTGAAATTGGAGTACTTTGTGATTGGAAAATTATTTATATAACGTAAAAGGTTACCGGTCACTAGACTACTTTCAATCTAATAGTATAATTACACATTCAACGCTCAGAAGCTAGTAGTTTTTCTCCATTTTATTATGGAAATTAACAGCTCTTACTGAAATTATTGAGTTTAATTTGATGAAAGAAAGAAATACACATTAAATTTTTTATACTTTAAAATGTACTTTCAATGTTTTACTTGCCCTTCATGCTAGATTTGCATATAATATCAATTAACAATATTATTATTAGAATAGAAATATCAGAAAATCACAATAATTATTTTCTACAATATTATTGCATAAATGGATTGGAGTTATGCCAAAAAAGGAGATTAAGAGAGATTAGATCTTTAGAATAATTAGATTACAGGAAATTAAAGATCAAGAATCATTACCTATCTAAATTTTATAAAACCATTTTGAATTTTAATATTACCCTCAAAGGTTAACCCCTTCATTAGAAATAGTTTTACAAGCCCCAGTCACAATCATTAGTTTCTTCAGGGTTATAGTATATTTTCAACGATAATCTCCAAGATAAATTCTTGTTTTTGAGATAAAACAAGTTCTTTCAATGACATATAAGTACATAATTATCATTCACAGGTTTAAAATAAACTCAGTTTTCAACTTCGAACCATAACATCTTTGGAATTACTATTCAATTGCATTAGTTGGTAGGAGTAAATCCTCATAAATTGGTGAATGACATACCATGAACTTCTACCAGAGTTGAAAGATTATATTACTATTTATACTACTTTATGAGGTTTCTACTGCTAACGACTACGGAACGAAATATAAAAGCCAGCTTGATTGCAAGTTAAGTGAATTTGAAGTGAAAACTAGTAAATTGTTGTAGAAAATTGTATGATAAACATAGGTTATAAACATGAAAATGGAAAGTTGAAGTGAGAGATTATGAGGAATGATACATTTCTGTAACTTCTCTACTTGAAATAAAATTACGAAGTCAATCTACTACTCACAAATGGGATACAAATGTCTTTGGTTCAAGAACTTCAATTTGAAGACCCTGACGAGTTTAAGGACATACATGACCGAAATTATTTCAGTAGTAGGCTTTTGATATAGAGTAGACTTTGGTTGATTGTAATAATTACTGAAACTACTTTTAGTATATTTAGTAACTATTTCTAGTAGATGTTTGAGTAATTGAAGTAATGTGAATTGACCACAGCTAATGATGCAAACGCACATAGCGCTGGCTTGAAGTGCTACCGTCCATGAAAGCAAACAGTTAAAAAAGTACGTACAATATCACTAACATTCGAGAAGACTCCTCAATATTCAGTGGTAAAACCAATACCAATTTGATTAGATGTGAGCAATTGATTGTTGGTATAGTCTGGTGGAAGAAAGAAGACATTCTGGCAAGATGGGGAAATAAGATCAGCTCTGTCAATAATGGGTAAAAAATTATTAATTTGGTTTCAAATTGTAGATCAGAATGTTTCGCACAGTTTGCGATCAAATTCCAATTTGTTGGTCTTGAATTGTAGAGATAATCATCGGTCTAAGATTGTCGAGGAAAACATTCTGCTCTACAACTCGAGACCAAACTTATAATTTTTGAACAAATATTGACCGAGCTGGAGTCATTTTGCAATCGTGACAGAATGTCTCCTTTGCTCGACCAAACTATAAGCGACCCGAATCAACCCATCTAATCAACAACTCTTCATACAACTTATATATTTTAATTCTAATCTTATTAAAAAAATTGAAATTGGAAGCCCACACTAATGGAATTTCAGTACACACATGATATTTGAATAGCTGATACAATTCTCTGATACTTTTCCCAAATGGATAGAATAGACAATAATGCATTCTTTATAGAAATAAAAATTATTGTAGAACCGAATAATAGCTATATTTCATAAACGATAAACCAACCCATCAACATAAAATCATTATAGTACCAAATAATAGTGGTATTTCATATTATACGGTAAACCTACATATCAACATAATTTTACAAAATTTATGAAACAATATACAGATTGCTGCAAGTGTATCAATCAATTGATCAAACACTAACCACCTCCCACCTTCAAGATCACGTCCCCAACAAAGATTAGTGTAAAACAAATTGCATTTTAATGCAACATTAATGACAACGTGACACCTTCGAAATTCGCCACGATCATTTAACTATTTGACATACTGGCAACTGATTTTTCAACCAGCATTTACCAACTAAACGTGTTTCGAGACGACGTTTTTTGCTACCCTATTACACTAATAAAACATAGTTCAGTATATATGTATTGGATAATAGTGTATATACAAGGGGCGACACACTTCTTGGCGTCTTGGATAGTATGTGTCAAAGTAGCACTTTTAAAACACTTTAGAACGCAAATTGAATTCGGTTTAAAGGACAACCGATGAAAAAATTTGATTGAGCAAGCAAACGTTCAGCGGACGTGGAAGGACGAAGAAAGTAAGGGAAGAGAAGAATATGCAAAAGAGAAATAAATAAATTGACTAAGAGGGGGGAAGACATGAAACAAGAAAAAAAGAAAAGAGATGAAGGAGAAGACAACTATAAAAGGGAAGTAGAGATTTCAAATTAAAGGATTTTTCTAGAGAAAAAGTAAAGAAGGCGAGAGAAAAAAGAAAAGAAGATAAAGAGACGAAGAAGAAAAAACTTAGGAGATGAAAGGATGTTAAGAATGAGGATGGAATGCAGTAGTGACAGAAGGTTAGTAGAAAAAAGGAATCAGATAATTCACATTAGCCTAGTTGTTACATATTTATATCCTTCATTATATACAGTATTCACATATTTTACATCAGAGATTAATAATGGTATAACATACAGAACTGGTATCTCGATTTGAATAAATTTGCGGTTTAATAATAAGGACTAAGAAGACATAAAATGCGAAATATGAACGAAAAGGGAACAATTGAGCATTTAAAAGGGTTAGAATAAGGAGATCACTCCATACTAGCAGCAGTATGATAGGGAGAAGAAAAATATATGGAGATTATGTAGAAGTTGAATTATGATGAAAAAAAGAGACAAAGTTATCGATAAGTGAGAAGAAGAGGAATTAGAAGAAGGAACGAGAAAGGGGAATTGATATAGAAGAGGTAAAAGTAGGAAAAGTAGATAAAGAGGAAAAGGTAAGAGAAAGGTAAGGTGAGACATTACATTAACTAGATTACTTTATACCATTAGATAATACAATTCAGCCTAGATTCTACATTGCAATAAAAATGAGTAAAACAAATGCGCTAATAAATTACAAAATTCAAGAAGAGAAAAGAGAAAAAGACGAACAAGAACAAATAAGTAAAATCAAGTTAGAAAAAGTTGGGTGCAGCGAAAACCAATTTTAAAAGTAAATGTCGAGCATATAATGTAGAGTGCTGATAACAAAAACTGGGCTAAGATTTTTATTCGATAGATGCTAAGCAGATGCTGCATTGTGCAATGTTGGAGACGCTCTTGATAATATCAAGAAACTGGACCAGACGATTACTTTTTTCCCATTTCGATATTGAAATTAGAGTTGGTTAACACTGCTAATCATGTTAGCGGTCCTTTAGAATTTCATTCAAATGCTAAGGTGTGGGCCCGAACAGCAAAGTTCGAATTCATTCACTCATTCATTTTATAAATTTCAAGAACCTTCATGTAAATGTGGGATAATATTTCGCTCCTATGTATTCCATAGTATGACATGTAACCTATAGTTCAGCATTGGTATTTGCATGTTATATGTAAATCTCCAGAATACTATACGACTACTGTGCAACATTCAAAACTTGTTAAGATAAATCGAACATAGAATCAATGATCTTTGAATGAACCACTACATTGTTGTAAGACACCTGTAGTTCTCCAATAAATTAAATGAACATTATCAGAGACATTTTTGGCAAAATGCCAGATAAAAAAATAACTTCTGAAACAATATTTGTATTTATTTATTTACAATACCTTATGGATATAACCCAGAACGTCCTAAACGTTTCATTTCCAAAATTTGATTTGAATATTCCAAACTAAGAATAAGTCCACCAAATTCACTTTCATTATTCGCAAATTTCCACTCTTATTTTCAGTAATTTCCCCAAAGAAATCGGTAGTGCTTATCAATTTTGTAACAAATTGATTTATAATTTTTCTTTTGAACTCAATATAAATGAATTAGGAAGTCTTAATCGAAATATCCAACAAATTTTATTCAATTTGGAAGATTTTTAGTCCTGTCAGGTACTCAAAGCTAGACATGCATTTCATATAAATTATGAAAAAAAAATCCATATCAACCACTGTATTTAATTTTTTGTATGGAAGTTTATAAAATTGGGAGGAGAAATTGATTATTCGAAGACAAGATTTAGCATTGAATCTTGGAATCAGAACAAAATATCTACTGTTCTGTTTCAAAACGTTTTTCAATTTGAATAGTAAGATCACAATTATTTTGTACTATAGTATTTGCATTTCCAATGACATGAAGTGTATTAAGCTGTATGTTCACGATTCAATTTCCTCTCAGGTAGGTATAGTCCGACCAAGCAAAGAAGAGCCTCTGGCAAGATGGGAAAATGACTCCATATTGGTCAATATATACTCAAGAATTATAAATGTGGTTTCAATAGTAGATCAAATTGTTTCCCACTATTTGAGATTAGATTGATAATTTTTGAAGCAATATTGACCGAGCTGGAGTCATTTTCCCATCATGCCAGAGGCTCTTCATTGCTTGTCCATACTATACACTAAATTCATTCAGCAATAAAACAATCATTATTAAAAAAAAAGTAGTATCACTATCAAAATGTATGTATGTATGTTTCCTATTGTTCTTTTGATAATTATTGTTGAATTTCATTACGTAATTTAATTTACTTTTTATACAGAAAGTTTACGCAGCTATCAAAAATACAATAATATTCAAAGTTGTACAACAGTATTATTATTAAAACGTATGTTCGTTACCTATTGTTCCATTTGCTAATCATTGAATTTCATGAATTAAATTCAATAATTTCAATCTTGTGTTTGTATATTTTATTGCAAAAAATTCAACTATGAACACACCGCTTCAGAACACGATTTCAAACACGAAGCTGACCTAACTAGGTACCCAGTGCTTCAATAAAAGCACCTGCCCCAATCTCCCTATCACACTACCACTTACTCTCTCTCTCTCTTAATCTCTTTCTCTCTTACTCACTCTCACTCTCCTATTCATACACGGGATTACAGTCATAGAAATAAATAAAATACAAATCGCCCTGATTTTCAACACATGCTCGTTTAAAACGTGGAATGTGCACGCTGCAATTGTATAATATATACACCATCAATATCTTTAAACAATATAACTATATACTATATCAACAAGTCTACTGCATTCAACACTCGCAAGCAAATGGAGAAAACGCAAGTAATGGTTAGCCAATGTCTATTAATAATGCTCAGCTCTGTTAGGATAGTCTGAAAGAACAAAATGGTTTAGCTAAGGTCGCTCTCGACTCAATATACTCTCACAGACCGCTCGCCGACTGTCCTGACAGAGCTGAGCATCAATAACAGTCATTTGCCAACCGCCAGTTTCGGTGGCGTCTACTGTACTAACAGATATACAATCAAATGCAAACAAATACACAAATATATGGACTGCTCAAGCGAAGAAGACATTCTGGCAAGATGGGGAAATGTATCCAGCTCATTCAATATGGGTTCAAACATAAATTTCGTCTTAAATTTTAGGAAATATTCTCATCTACAATTTGAACCAATATTGACCGAGGTGGTCAGATATGCCAATTTTGCCAGAATGTCTTCTTTGCTTGGACAGACTTTACCAACCTCCAAACTTGATGAAACAATGACAAGTAGCTCACAAAAGAGGTTATATCACTTCAAAACTTCAAAAACATTTTCTCCTCTAAAACATCACCATCTAATCATCATCTAGGTGGGAAAAAGACTCCAGCTCGGTCAATATTAGTTCAAACATTAAAAATTTGATCTCAAATTTATTATTTTTGAACCAATATTGACCGAGCTGGAATAATTTACCCATCTTGCAAGAATATCTTCTTTGCACCACCAGACTATCCAAACATATTTTCAAACTAATAGAAACAGATATTCTAATAAAAACAGATATACTAATAAAAACATATATACTAATACAACAGATATATAAATTAATAGAAACAGATATAATCACAAATAATGTGAGGTAGTCGGATCACATAGTAGACTCCAGACAAGCTGGCAGGTATCCACCGTCTGTTAATAAAGCTCAGCTCTGTCAGGATACGCTTAAAGCGGTCTACGTAAGCTTAACAACTTAGATAAGGTAGCTTCAAACTCTTTCAGCTCTCTTGGACAGCTCGCCGACTGTCCCGAAAGAGCCGTACATTGATAACAGTTATAATTCTTCCGCCAACTGGTTCAAATCTAGAGCGACACCCGCAGAACTTGAATATTATTGAGCAATGCAAGAAGGCGGCAGAGGCAAGGCATGCACTGTGGAAACGAGACATTTCAGAAAGAAACAAGTTGACCGTTTTTAAAAAGAGCAAGGACAAACGCGTGACACACGACCAGAGAGAGAAAGAGCGAGAGAGAGAAAGAGAGAGAAAGAGAGAAAGAGAAAAGAGAGGAAGAGAGAGAGAGAGAGCTAGGAGGTGATGAGACTGATGAGAGAACAGTAAGAACATGATAATTTTCTTCTCTTCATTTCTTCATCGTTTCATTGATGAAAAGCACTAATTTGAAATCAAAGTGTTTGGTACTATTGATTTTACACCATACTTCATCTTTGAAATATTTATTCATTGTAAAATCTGAATAGAACTTTATTGGAACAATCTTTGGAGCAAACTGGTACAGTGGGGCTGCCTTTGAAGATTGTGAATCACACTTTACAGAAGAAGAGGACCTGCTGAAGAAGATTGACACAGCTGTTGGCTCTGTTGCTATCATTTACATTGTTGAACTGAATTTATCAAACCATGAACCATCAAATTGTACAAATTGGTTCAAGCTATTTTGAGAAATTTCAAGAATTTCTTAACTTCAAAATTTTCAATTTTCCAATACATTTCCCTTTTTAATCGGATCGTTCATTAATCACTGGCGGCTCGTGCCCACGAAACAGATGAAGTGCTGTACAGTAAAGGATACGGGCACTTCACCTGTTTCGTGGGTACGGCTCGCCAGTGTCATTAATTATCATAGAGTTAGTTAATACCAAAGTTTGGATGTTTATGTACCTGTTAGATATTTCAGATCATAATGCATCAACAAAATTTTACTGCCAATAATAATTAATCACAACCCAACAATATTAATAAAACTACGCTGCAACGAATATTGATGACTGAAAACCGCTTAGAAAGAACGCCGCTGAAACTTAGAAATTATATAGCCGGAGTTTATTCATTTACCAATATTCGCTTTAGCAAATGTGTTCAGAATATCATGAGCCATTTCAATCAATACATCCTATTATATTAAGCGAAGGATTAATAAAAGAATAAAATATTCCTTATTCAGGCATAATCCCAAGTACTGCGTATAATGGCTGTTATCGTTGGCTGACCAACGCTATCCAGCTGGAGTGAATGGAGTTACATTCAAGTCTATAACACATGTTCATGACTGTCACAAAATTGTAAGAGGTGATCATATCAATTTTGAATTTATTTTTCACAAGGAGGTTCCTTGATTTTTTTCAATAACAAATTTATGTAATTCAACAGTTCGGCCGCAGAGCCATTTCAAATCAATACATCATAATTTAACAGCAAAGATATAGCTGCAATATCCCATTTCCTTGCATCTGTTCGGAATAATAATTATATGTGATACTCTCATTGTATTGAAAACTGTTATGGAAATCTATTATGTACATAGATTTGTAAAACACTTATCGAATAAGAACTCTAGAAACAATACTATTAGAATTCCATGATTTATCACATTTACAAAAAACTTAAATCTTATGTACGAAGGAGTACCATGATTAATCGATATAATTATAATTGATTAATCGAACCATGATTAATCGATAATAATGAACAGTGATAAAATCAAATTCTCTACTCAATGAATATTCCTGATATAAACTGAAATCCAAATTAGCAACTCTTGAGCTAGTAATGTCATACATCTCATTATTCACAACTAGATATTTCATTTTCATACACGACCATTATGCAAAATAATGCCTACAATCAACATGCAAATTTCACTTTTTTCTAGTTGAATTAATTTATTATTATACAGTTCACAGTCCAGCACTGCAAGTGGGAAGAAATATAGTCAGTCCAAGCAAAGAAGACATTCTAGCAGGATGGGAAATTGACTCAAGCTCGGTGAATATTTGTTCGAGAGTTATGAATTTGGTCTCAAATTGTAGGAAACAGTCTACTATACAATTTGAGACCAAATTTATAATTTTTGAACTAATATTGACCGAGCTGGAGTTCCCCATCTTGCCAGAATGTCTTCTTTGCTTGAGGAGACTATACCAAATACAGTACTGACTCCAGTGTCTTTTAACTTAGTGACACCCCTTGAAGCTTCTCACTTTCTCACTCACTCACAAACTGTATTTCTCTCACTCAATCCCTATCTTTCATCAACTTTGTTTCACTAAGCTGTTCGCCTACACTATTACCTTTAACACTATCTTCTCCATCTACAATATTTCATTTTCAACTTCCAATTCTTCATTTATCCTTGTACTCCTACCTTCATCTCTCCCATTGTCCATAGTTAAGTATTAATGGAGAGTTGTGTTTGAACATTCCTCTCCAAGAATGGACATTTATAAGTCTAAACTCCTTATTTTCAAGGGAATACGGTACAAATACATATTACCGGTGTCTTCTTAAATCCCATATGCATAATTCACTTTACTAAGTTTCCATAGTCTATATAATAATCAACTTGAACGAAAATGTGTAATTTTTATTCTCATCACACGATATAAGCCAAAATATTCATATGTTGTTTATAATCTACATGAATGAAGAAAATGAATCTGAATTCCAGTCTTCTATTTCAAAGTTGACTTCTTATTTTTAGTTTATTTTTGTTATCTTATTATTCTTTCTCTTCATCGTCAACTCTGTTACAACTTCCTACAACTCTCCTACCATCTCCTACAACTTCTTCTCATCTACTATTGGGCAGCTGAAGCAACGTGGGCAGCGTGCTGGGTGTACAAAAAGCGTACTTGTTGTCCAACAATTCCTTTTATTATCTTATTCTGGTAGCCTATATTTTCATGTGCTAATTTATTCAAACATGAATAAACATTGGAATTTTCGTTATAATTGTTACATTTTTCGGTAACGTAAACATGGAATGAAAGGATTGGTTCGTATTGGACATATTAGAGAGCGCTGGTGTCGAGTTTCCAGTCAAAATCTGCTGCAAATTATATCCCATTATTCTTCCCATATATCATTATCATAGATTATATTCATATATCATATTCCAGTGGCGGCCGGTGGTTTGGAAAAATGGTGATTGCAAAAATAATTATCCAATCATGGAAGGACAAGATCTTATTCCTAAACACCTCCTTACTTTTCTTCTTCCTCAATCGGATTTCTGCTTTCTGCCTAGTAAGGACTCCACCCTGCCAAGATATGTCACGACTTTGTAAAGCTGGCTCCAAAATCTAAGGCGGTTGGCGAATAACTTTTATTCAAGCTCAGCTCTGTCAGGACAGTCTGAAACTGTCTACAAGAACGAAAAAGTACAGCTGAGGTCGCTCTCGTTCCTATGTACTCTCGCAGACAGCTCACCGACTGTCCTGACAGAGCTGAGAATTAATAAGTCATTCGCCAACCGCCTTAACTTTTGGCACCAGCTCTATCTGTAGGCAAGCGTTGGCGCCCTACTTGGATATCAACACTCACACCAACCTCTTTTATTCACTCACACACGCGCTTGCACATTAGAAATACACGTCTAGGTAAAGACCATTTCAATTTGAAAGTACGTACATTGAATTGAATGACTCATGAGCTATGAATTTGAAAGGTGCTTACAATCAGTCAGAAAAATTTGGTTGTAGTAACCGCAGACTATATTTTACATTTGTCGACAGATCTTTATAAAAAGGTGTACATACACAGAATCAATAACATGCTACACATTAATAGAGGGTCATTATTAACCGTGGTTAAGTGATTGGAATTATTAATTCAACCAAGGATTAACTCTTCCTAAGATATTATCTCTTTCTATGAAACTCAGTGATCAAGGGCCATCTTTAAAAGCGGTTAACTAATGAAAATGAATATTTCAACCAAGGATTATCTCTTTCCACAATATCATCTCTCGGTTCCTGTCAATACAGGCTATTCCACGGAGTTAGTCAGATTTAATGACATCTTGCAACTTATTTATTCAAATTCAATCTCAATTTTTATCAATTATAAGATGAACTGTGGCTCTCTTTTAAAACTACGTAATGGAACAACCTGAATAGATTTTTTAATGAAAATGACTTCAAAATTTGAGACTTATGAAATAAATGACGTACTCACTCATACTCGGGTTGATAATATATGGTACACTCACCTGTAACAGACAAATAGGAAAATTAGACATAGATAAAATAAAATTCAACTACTTTAGGTGAAATAATTTTGACGACTGAAGAAAGATTTTTAATAATCATGAAAGAAAATTATGTGAAAATGAATTTGAAAATTCCCGTATTTTGATTGCTGAGTATAAAAATATTCAAGAACAACAACAAGGATACTTTACAAAATTAATAAAAATATTGATAATTTACTATAAGGATAGGACCAATGAAACCAGGAAACTAGGGCCTAGGATATGCTAACAATGGAAGGTTTGAAAATAGCCATCCTTGAACACTGCACAAGTAAAAATTTGAAAAAAATACAGAAATGTTACAAATGAGATACAATAGACATCTGTATCCATTAAAACCATAAGTATGAGTAAAGAAGACATTCTGGCAAGATGGGAAAATGACTCCAGCTCGGTCAACATTGATTCAAAGATTATAAATTTTTTCTCAAATTGTAGAAAACCTTCTAATCTAGAATTTGAGACCAAATTTTCAATTTTTGAACCAATATTGACGTGCTGGGAGTCATTTTCCCATCTTGCGAGAATGTCTTCTTTGCTCGAACAGACTATACCCACATCCAACAAAGTGAATAAAACAACTCAGTCTAAAAATAAAAGGTTGATAATTTACCATTGGTACTACACGTGCATAATATAACAAAATGAACCAGGAATGTTAGGGATAAATTCCAGTAGATATTATCCTTATTCATAAGCGATTGATGAAGTGCCCACATGAGTATTGTTCACTTACAATAAAATTAAAAAGGAACCGGTTAAGTGTTACCTTAGATAATAAATAAAAAGTATATTCTCCACAAAAATAGATTATCACGATATTGCCCACATTGTAGAGAGATATAATTGAAATAAAACGAAGAGTTTACCAATACAATATCCCACATAGTCGAGTGATTTTTGTGTAATAAATCACAGAATTCACTCATCACTTCTCCTCCATAATAATAAAAATAAAGTGATTAGCAATATAGATCATAAAGTGAACAACTTAAAATATAAAGTACAGTTCACCAATTCAAGTATACCACACGTGAGCTCAGAAGACACGCCTTCACAATACATTTCACATAGTAACAACGTGTCTTCTCAGCTTTCGCAAACATACCCACATAACAAAGTCGTCCTTCCCCCAAAAAAAGAATGTGCACCAATTTAAATCGATCATAACCAGCACAATAAAACTAATGCAACCGAAACGGAAGTAAAATTGAGTAATAAGTGTTGGTGACCTTGAAAGCCAGGATCTTGCTTTTCTATTGTGGGCAGACCTTGCAGCCCATTCGCCCCCGTTAAATTCTGATGAGAGTCTAAAAAAGAACTCACAACTGAGAAAAGAACTAAAAAGGAACTCAAACTGCCTCAATTTATTAGAATCTACGGCTTGTGATAATAATTTTCACATCGGGCGACCTTGTAAGGTCAGGAACGAGTGTAAAAAATCGACGCGACTATCCTGGAGTAGTATATCTCTCCAAGCAAAGAAGACATTCTGGCAAGATGGGAAAATTACTCCAGCTCGTTCAATATTGGTTCAAAAATTATAAATCTTGTCTCAAATAGTAGATAAGAATATTTTCTACAGTTTGGGACAAAATTTATTATTTTCGAACCAATATTGAACGAGCTGGAGTCATTTTCCCATCTAGCCAGAATGTCTCCTTTGCTTGGATTGACTATACCAGAGAGTAAAGAATATGAATTTAGTTATTTGCTCTCTGAGTAGAATTGATTGTGAGGTGTTTGCTTTCATAAGATTATTCATTTCAGAGCACATGTAAGAAAAGAACAAGACTATTTTTGGTTGGAATATGGAAGAACTGCAAACATATACTTATTAACCAATCGTGGAGTTTTTTCACAGTCTTTCTTTCTTATTTATACTTATTGCATTTTTCAAAATTGATTGTTGGTTAATTTTGTAACTAATGGAGGGTTCGAAGGACCAGTTTAGACTAAGCAGCTCAGAACTTATGTTTTTAAAGCAACCAAAATGTTTCTTCTAGAGTATCATTTATTCTTTGAGTAGTTGTGAAATTGATATTGTGGTAGTTATCCATAATAAATGAAAAGACTTGATGTTATACGAGATACCGGTTTCAGAGAGATTGATAATGGTGTAACAACCGAAACCGGTATCTCGTTTTTCTAATAAATCAGTGGTTTGACAACATCTTGTCTTTTCATTTAGTATAATTTATTCTTATTATTTGTATTCATTGTATTTGTGAGATGTTATTTTTGAAAATTGATTGCTAGTTCTGCTGTGTTATGAAGGTTAGATTGGAGCAAGTTACAATACAACTCCGGCCTCAATTAATAAAAATATTCCGCTTATTCACTGAAAAACTATGCTGATACAAATAAATTCTGTTATGTACAATTGTTGTATTATGTGAGTTCTGTTGATGTGTTCCTTTCTGAGTAATGTGTCAATGGTTCAATTCCATTTCAAGAATATAGGAAAGATGCACCAAATAAAAAAATCTAATTTAAATGTCTAAATTATACTTATATGAATTACTTATACTTATAATGTCTTTCCTATACTTAAAGAAAAATAATCAAATTTGTTTACGTTTGTTTCATTCAATACATGTAACATCATATGCATCCTCTTGGGAGAAAATTGAACCATAAACACACAACATTATTGCTTTAAAACACAATTACTATTGCTTTTTGTGTATGTGATACTGTAAGGTCATATTTAGTTATTTGTCATAATATAGTGAACTTTACCTACAATTTTATACACTTGATACAATTCGGGAAAGGAATAGTAAGGGCTTGAGACTGTTTTTTCTTTCCTATATAATGTGTATATGTCGATAAATAAATAATATAATTGTTGCTTCAACAAAAGATTTTGGATGATCATACCTCGTCTAATTGAACTACAAATGTATCAACAATCCAAAATAATCGATACAAACGCAAGTATATCAACAAATCAAAATAATTGAGACAAACGATTACATAAAACGTTATGACCATAACCGGAGCACCATCAAGCGCAGCCTTGACTCTTCTAATCAGCTGTTCGACTAGGACAAATTCAAATTGCCAATTATTGACCGAGTATAGTCTGTCCAAGCAAAGAAGACATTCTGGCAAGATGGGAAGATGACACCAGCTCGGTTAATATTGATTCGAAAATTATAAATTTGGTCTCAAATTGTAGGAATTATTCTGATCTACAATCTGAGACTAATTTATATTTTTTGGACCAATATTGACCGAGCTGGTGTTATTTTCCATCTTGTCAAAATGTCTTCTTTGCTTGGACAGACTATGGACGCGAGCGAACGAACAATTGTTAGGCAGCGAATTGCTCAATCATTGTTATGTATTTTAATAGGGTGCACCGGTGAAATAAGATGGAAGATTAACGTGTCGTGTTCCCATTAAAAGCAAGGGCCAATCAGGGGCCTGCATTTCGTTGCATTGTGTTTGGACGGCCGCAGCATAGCGGCTAATGAAGTACATCAGTACCACACATCATGCTAAAGTAGATTGCTCACATGTTGGCTTAATTTGGCAGAATGCTTCAATGATTAAATTTAGAACTTCAAATTACGTATATTTAATCAACTATATTGGACGCTCAATTATCTGCTTTCATAATGTCACATAATACAATGTCTATTCCGATTTGATAGAATTTCTTAGTAGTTGGTCGTCTGAAGATATTCATGATCTTTGAATTAAAATTTAGATTTGTCTCAAATTAAATATATTGAATTGAACATCGATAGGCTTAATTTGGCTTAAAAATGATAGTAGATTTAATAATAGTTGAGTTAAGCTTAGAGATTTCCAATTATTTGTAACCACGATTTTCTAACAAAAATTGATTGGTCATGGTTATCCCATTGTTAAGTAATAAACTTGAAATTTTCTGTTTGTTTCTGAGTTTCAATTTCAAAGTCTTGTTCCATACGGAGTTTAAAAATTTGTAAGAAAATCTTCTAGAATAAAGTAAGAGTAAATAGGAAATGCATTATTTTACCCTGATAAAAATGTTAATCATGCTGAATAATAATTATTCATTATTCAAATATTCTGAATGTAATAGAAACTATAATGGACGGGTTACATCACTCAAGGAGGAGACATATTCAGCTGAATACAATATTTAAAAATAAGGAAGAATGCATAATACACTTTAACAGAAAGCACTGAGCAGAAACACAAGAAATAAGAAACAGTTGATCAATTTTCTGAATAATCAAACATAAAAATAAATCTAAAAAAGGAAGACGAAGAAGGTTAATTGATCGATTTCAAAAGAAATTTTAATTTTCAATTAATAAAATTTAAGCATTCAATCAGTTTCTTCCATAGCCAAGCTTTGTGAGCTTTAAAAAGCTCAATTACTCACCACAAGAAATATAATTATCAAATTTCCCAGCCACCATCTGTATACAATCTCAAAATGAATTGAATTCTTTATTCACAAAGTAATACACAATCCGATTCAATTTCATATCGTACACAAGTGATGGCTCGCTACCTAAAGCTAATCCGAAGATATGAAATAATAACTCAATAAGCTTTGCAACTGTGTAATAAATCGATAAATCCATCCAATAACCCACAATAGCTCGCAAGAACAAAATCCAATTATAAGGCCAATTCGAGCGTGCAAATATTATCGATCAAGTATAAACAATAGGAGAAACAATTTAGACCAGCTCCACTTTGGAGAAAACTCAGCCACAACATCAACTTTTATTGCCAGAGAGTATACCAGAAGAACTATTCTCTCTGCTTAAAAACAGATATATCACAAAAAGCAATAATATAGTCTGTCCAAGCAAAGAAGAGCCTCTGGAAAGATGAGAAAATGACTCTAGCTCTAGCAATATTGATTCAAAAATTATTAATTTGGTCTCAAATTGTAGATCAGAATGTTTCATACAATTTGAGATCGAATCAATAAGTTCGGAAGCAATATTGACCGAGCTGGCGTTATTTTTTCATCTTGCCAGAAGCTCTTCTTTGCTTGGACAGACTATAGCTATAGAAGTGATCTACTTGAAGAACAATCTTAGCTAACAATTCCAATACAAACAACATTTTCAGATAGGCCTAGTGTTTGAATGGACTCCGGATATTAATTTGTTAAAAAACAACCATTACTATTCAATAGGCCTCTAGCTAGTATATTTTTAATAATACTTTCTTATTCAACTTCTATAGTTTGCTGGGTTGGAAACAGTTTCTCAAATTGTTTGTAGACTATCCACAGAGACCGGAGCAGAACCATCAGTTCTTTATTGAAAGAAGTACGTACGAAATCACCTTAATTTTTGTTGAATACTCTATAACTATGTTTACAAGGAACTATGCTTTCAGCCAATGAATACTAGGTTAGATAGAGATTTGCTATAGTAAAACTCCAGTTGTCTGGATACATACAGTATGATATAGTCTGGTCGAGCAAAGAAGGCATTCTGGCAAGATGGAAAAATGACTCCAGCTCAGCCAATGCCGGTTCAAAATTTATAAATTTGGTCTTGAATTGTAGAAGACATTCTGTTTTCAAAATCAAATTTATGATTATTGAACCAATATTGACCCAGCTGGATTCATCTTCTTATTCAGCCAGAATGTATTTTTTGTTCGAACAGACTAGACTAAAATCTTATGTGAAGCATCTATTGTCACTTTTGACTTGAAATTATCATCCAGGCATAGCTAAACAATTTTAATTGATAATATCAGCTGTTGGAGCGCACAAGGGCAGACGAACCTATATTATAAGTCAGCTATATAAGGATTCCGTTCTGAAAAATGTTTCCAAACAACAGTAACTCCTACAGTAATTCACTATAGTAAAACTCCAGTTGTCTGGATACATATACAGAGTATGATAGCAACACGTGGTCTCTAAAAATCGCACCTTGCAATCTTTTCTAGCTGCAGATCACGAGTGGCTGGCCTTTGTATAAAATAAATAGAACTGGGCGTGGCTGTGCTGCGGCCGGCTATTGGCACATTCTAGCAATTACCAGCGGCCAACCGCACTGCCATTCATTGTTCTACCGGTGGCCCTCGACTTCAAAAACTAGAAGAAGAAAGAGAAGATTGGAGAGAAATGGATGAAAAGAAGGGTGAAGGAGAGGAGACTCAAAATATTGGAGAAGGAATAGGAGAAGATAACAAGGAAAAATGGATGAAAACAGGAAAATTGGAGGATGAATGATTAAGAAGAATTGAATGATTAGAAGGGCAGTGGAACAGAGAAAAAGAGAATATTGGAGAGAAAAAAAGGATGTATGGGAAGACTTACGACAATAATTACAAAATTAAAAAGAGGAAAATAAAAATGGATGGGAAGATGGACTAGAACAAAAGAAAAAATGGAATTGAGAAGAGAGAGAGGGAAGAGGGGTGAAAAAAGAGAAGAAAATCGAAGAAGCTAAACAATAGAAGACGAGAAGAACATAGGAAAAGGAGAAAGGATGAGGTGAAGGGGAAAAAAGTTGAGAGAAAGGGTGAAAATAAAAGAAGAGATAGAGAAGTAAGAACGCATAGAGGTGCATGAATAACGGTAAAATTATCAAAGAAGGGGAAAGTTTAAAGAGAATCCAATATAAATGTACAGGAAAGAATTGAAAGAAGAAATCAGAAAAGAAACAAGCAAGAAGTGGGAGTGGAAGAAAGGTGGTTTTGGTGAGAACAGGATAGAGGGGAAAATTCAGAAGTAGAAGGAAGGAACAGAACTAAACAGGATACAGGCAACAGAGAGAATAGAACACAGAAGCGAGTAATGAGAGGGAGAAACAGTTTTTCCCACAGACAACAGAAAAATAAATCTGAAGATTTACCTCCTCTGTGCTCAGAGGTTGAACTGGGATAGTATAGAATAAAGAGATTACAGAAGGGTAAGAAAAACTAGAGAGAATGGAATTAATAAAGTTATTCATCGGTTGGTGTGGAAGCACGAATGACAATGATATGTGATGAGAGATGAGAAAGAGGCTTACAATTAATGTACAAGGAAAACCAAAAATAGAGATAAGTACAAGGAAAAAGTAAAAAGGAGACTACATCAAAAAGACGCAAAAATGGATCACAAACCAAGTCAGAAGTTGAATGAGAAGAAAAAGAAATGAAAAAAGAAAGATTAATGGAAAGGAAAAGGATACCAGCTCAAAACGACTCAAAAATGGATCACAAACCAACTCAGAAGTCGAAGACAACTTACCATTCTTCTTGCACTACACCTCACAAGGACAATAGTAGCCTTGCGGTAGAACCAAGCGAAAGAAGTGGGAGAGCGGGCACGCTTCTAACCGACAGAGAGAGAGAGAGAGAACATACCGAAAGGCGAGAGAGAAAGAGAGAGAATGATAACGACAAAAGTATCTGTAGAGAGGTAGTAGACACAACACAGCGCAGCAAAAGCGTCCAGTGTTTCAGTCGGTTGTAAACCGCGCGGTCGACGAGATCGCTGACGCCCGAAAAACGAAACGTGCGCGCGTGCGACAACTCGCGCTCCAAATCTGTCGCCGGCGACAACAATTTTCCCAGAAATTCAATTTTTCGTCGACAACAATTTTTACGAAAAGTTTCCAAACTTTATTTTTTCGATATTTTTAAACAGTGCTACAAGTTAACGCAACATGTCTTGAGCGGAAATCGCGCCGAACCGTGCGAGCAACATGCGACGGTCACATGCTGCACGCAACAATCACACGCGACACAAGCGACAACGCGCGACACGACAGCGATACGATAATGAGTGCGACAATAAAACCACTGAAGACGAAGAGGGACCACCTGAGTTACTACTGTACAGTTTCCTAGTGAATAATAATTATTTTTAAAACAATCTACGAGAAAATTGATTAAGAGTCTATCTGAGTTTTTCGCACAGTTTCACGAGTGAACAACAATTTTCAAAACAATCCATTTTCGAGAAAATTTATAGAGTTTATCTGAGTTAATATAGAACACGCACCGTTTCACAAGTGAATATATATATTTTAAATATACCAATAGAATCTTTCAATTTCATCGATTTATCTTTGATAAGATATTAAAAAAAACGACTTACAATTCGAAAAAAGTTGCCCGATTTCATAATAATCTCGGCAATCAATGAATTGAATTGGAAAAAAATAGGGTGAACACAAAACCTAGTTGTCATAGATTTTGTCATTATTTCGGCAATCAAAGAATTGAATTGGAAAATTGGGTGGATTTTATTTGAATTTGGTTAAATTGTGTCAAGTGATCAACAAACAGTTTTGGGAAAAAGTTTTTCGGTCCCAAGTGCATCCAACATCGACACACCAAAGGATAAAAATTCGAAACCAGGAGAAGCAGTAACGAAAACAAGGTAAAGATCAGAATATTGTGGTAGAAGGATCATTAGTTCCTCTGTTACATTGTTCCTTCCATTGGGTTTTCCATCCCAAATCACAGTGTAAATAAAAATCAATTCCTTGGTGTACTGTGTTTACCCACTCCTGTAATGGTTTGATGGTGGTATAGTATAGTGTTAATTGAGATAAGAACTAGTGTTATTCAATGGTTGAGAATTGTTGGAGCTTATACAAAAGAATCGCGTTTTTCATGCATCGTAAATTAAAAAAATTCATGCATTCAACAAGGGTTGATACAGTAATTATTGTAGCTTCAACAAAATAGCTATGGCGGCTGTGCCCACGAAAGTTCAATATGTAAATGCCCATATCTTTTACTGTACAGCACTTCACCTGTTTCGAAATGCTGGCACGAGCCGCCAGTGCAATTGGAATATTCGTGTCAAGATCATACGAAGGGACTTTTCAACTAATATTATGTAAAGTTGCCGTATGAAATCAGTAAAATTCATTATAAAAAATTCTTGAATTCAATAGTCTTTAAAATGCTGAACTTCATGAGGAATTGGAAACTTCAATACTATTTCAGAGATCATGACTGACATGGACTTTTCAACACTATTCTTTTAGTAGAGGATATAAGTTGGCGTATGAAATCAGTAAAATTATAATGGAAACAATTGACCTTAAAAACTTCAGTCTATGGACTAGCTCCGGATAAATCATAATTCAGACAAGGTAATGAAATTCAATACTATTTTAGAGGAATGCAGACTGACGAGTTTATAAAGCAAATTAATAAGAAAAGTCTATAAATGAAAACTGATGGAAACCAGATGGAGCAAGAAGTCAACCATTTGAAGTTCAGGATTATTTCACAGGAAACCTCTTGTATTGAGAAAAATAAAAAATGAGACTACTGTATTGAATTATTACATATCACTACAATAAAATCAGTCTCGAGCATATTGGTTCCAATGATTAGCTGCCACAAAAACTATCAACATCATAGATTGCCGAAAAACCCAATATTTATTTACCTTGGAAGCTTCGACGCGATTATTCATCAGAATAAGCAGCATCAAGGTTAATATAACAATACTCTTCCCTAAATACCTTTTCAGTATACGCTAAATTGTTTACTAATTCACATTAATAAAAAGAACTACTTCCATGTTTAGTTCCAATCTGGCTTCAAACAATTGAAATTTGATATCATTCTACTGCATTTTGATAGCCTTCAGGCTTGCTTAAAATACCAGAGAGAATAAAACTGAAACTGAATCGTATTATATGAGACTATATTACTATCATATTCATCATCATCATCATCATCTTTATTGAGTAATATCAGAGACAATATATATTAATATACATTACATTAATAAATATTGTAATATACATTGTCTCTGGTAATATTATACAAGGAAGGGTACAACAGACAAAGCCCAAAACTGTCAAGTATAAAACTGTTTGTATAAATTATCTTACAATAATTTATACAAACATACAAAAATTAGGTTATGTCATATTCAACAAATATTTTCTCACCAAAATTCAAATGAAAGAAATTAAATATTATTCTACACTCTCTGGACCCTAGTGAAATGGATTTTAATGTATCCTGGAAGATGAAGATACTTATTTATTTACAGGATACAGATTCCAAAGAATCTATGATAGATGCATAATCGGAATCACGATCCCAGCTGGGGAAACCCCCACATAACATCCTCAACTTCCCCAGCTTCGATAACAAATAAGTCGATCGTTCACTTTAACTCGACCTTGAAAATCCAACTTTCAACCTTCCAAATGAATCATACAACACTGAATAGCCATTATAGTCTATCGAAGCAAAGAAGACATTCTGGCAAGATGGGAGAATAGCTGCAGCTCAGTCAATATTGGCTCAAAAAAAATAATAATAATTGGTCTCGAATTGTATTAATACAATTATTAATAGAGATCAACCTTATGAATTTTCAACAGATATTGATCGAGTGGGAGTTATTTTCCCGTCTTGCCAGAATGTTTTCTTTGCTTCGATAGACTATACCAAAAGCAAGCAAGTTACGTATGAGGTTTCCCAAGCAAGGGATTTCCAATAGGAAAAAAACATGCATCAATCTTAAATTTTCACAAGATAAATAGATTGAAGAATCACATAGCTTGATCCAACAATCTTCAGGCAAGATATATTGACTACAATGAATTCTGAAAACTGAACTTCAAGATCTATCTAATAGCCTAATTAATTTAAATAATAATAATTACCAGAAAACCCCAATCTTAAAACTAATCTTGAGAGAATTGACATAATCACTAGAATGCATCTTGGAAAATGTGGATGATTGTTGAGGGATTGAATTAAAAATTGTCAATTGTAATATTTTGATAATGGTTAGCAAAGAAACCCGATCTTAGGACTAATTTTAGGAGTATTTACATGATCACCAGTAATGAATTTGAGAGTTATTAAATAGTAAAAGTTATAGTATAGTAATAGTTGAAAAGTAATGAATTTGAGAGAGTGATTGTTGAGAGATTAAAAGTCAACATTAGTCATTATTGGTGTATAAAACTTTCCCATCTTTCAGCAGTGTCCTATGAACGAACGACATTAAATTTCAAGGAACCTAATGAAGGGATTTAATGAGAAATCCGATAAAAGGATAAAATGTGTAACAGAATGCAAAAGGACAAAAGCAAAACAAACAATTTGTTTTATGAATATCTTCAAATTATAAAAATAGGTAGAATGGACATTTTTATTCAGTTATCTCATAATAACAAACCTATTCCTCAACAAACTACAATACTTGAAACATTAGAGAAGTTCAACATAAATTCCTTTTCAATTTTACAACATCAACTTGTACTTAGCAATGAAATCATGAAAAAAATCTTCTCAGATCATAAATCACGAATTGATTCTACTTTCAAGACCCCAATAATTCACGGAAGTAATGCATAAAAACTGCAACAAAGCCATCAACCTTGCCTGAGTGAGTTCATTATGAAATATCAAACAATAATGACTATCACAGAGCGACCTTGACAAAATTCATTATTTACTCATACTTTCAAGCATTTTGTGTCTATTTATTTTCGCGAAAATCAACAGACAACTTAGAACAATAAGCTGATAGAATCATCATCGCTGATAATCAAAATGGAGGTCGCGCGAAATGAAGTCACTGTCCTAATTCTAGGTCCAATAAGTCGAATTTTTCCGGACTTCCTGATTTACCTTCCGTTTTAAATTAGTTCCGAATCAATTCAGAAATCAATTGTCAATTAAACAATTTACTGACAATCTAGACGATCGGTATTCTGTAACTAGCTATTTGTGACAGTATTTATGGAATTCTAGTACATAAAAATAAAGTACTAAAAACAGGGAATAAGTATAGTCTGGTCAAGTAAAAAATAAATTCTGCAAAGATGGTGGAACGACTCCAGCTCGGTCAATATTGGTTCAAAAATTATAAACTTGGTCTTGAAGTGTAGAAAATATTTATAATTTTTTAACAAATATTGATCGAACTGGAACAATTTTTCCATCTCACCAGAATGTCTCCTTTGCTCGACCAGACTAATAACTCATGGTACTTAATTATGGACCAATTCCATAAAACAAATCAAATTCAAATCGAATTTATTGTTTACATCACATCATAAAATCAAATCATTTCACAAAACTTTTATAACAAATTACAATTCAAACAATGAAACCTTCATTATTGAAGATATAACGTTTCTACGAGAAAAGTCCTAGTTTCGCCTAGTTTATTACGTATTACTTCAGCTCATCATGAAGTATGTTCCATAAAACATTCCTCAACATATAATACACATAATATTGAAATATTATGCTCTACTTCTCACCAAACATAACATGACAGCCGATATCATAACTATGAAACTATTATGCAACCGTGAAAAGATGTCATATAGAGAATGTAACTGAAGCATCAATACTCTACAATCTACACGGTTTTTTCCTTTCAATGGTATTCTAAAGTCTGTCCAAGCAAAGAAGACATTCTGACTAGATGAGAAAATTATTCCAGCTCGGTCAAAATTGGTTTAAATCTTCAAAATTAGTAACAAATTGTAGAGAAGGTTGTTTCCCACAATTTGAGATCAAGTTTATAATTTTTGAACCAATGTTGACCGAGCTGTAGGAATTTTCACATCTTGCCAGAATGTCTTCTTTGCTTGAACAGACTACACCATTGTAGACGATAGTGTTCATTCTATTGTGTTATTATTATTATTTTCCTCATCTCTCTCCTGCTTCTTTTTTATAGCAATTGATACAATTTTGATTTGTGCCATTCGTGCATGATTGAAAAATCCCCGCTGATAACTGTAATAATACTGACATGTTGTTAATAGATACCTCCTACTGAGATAAAGATGACATTAAATCATTGATATGAAGATAAATCCTCGTTACGCAATTAATGGTTGAGACGAGATCCAAAATTTTACATTTGAGGAAAATATTGAACCCATAGCAAAATTAAATGTCCAATCTCTCTATTTCAATTAATCAATAACTTTAAAAACCAAAGTCACTGAAATATATTTGTACCAGAATTTAATTGGATTAAGAACGATGAAATTACGTCAATGCTTTGCTGTCAGATTGGTTTTATTGTTAAGTCAAATCACGTTACATTCATAATTTCAATCCAATTCGTGCTACTGGTTATAAAATTTGAACGTTCAAAATATGAGATTTGAAAAAATCAGAAGTCCTTTAAAAAAAGAAGATGAGACACTCTCAACTATGCATGTGAAATTAATATTAATTAAGTACATTAATAAGCATGAATAGTTGAGAGCTAGTCACATTCTTGTTCTATAAAAACATAGCTGTTTTTCAAATATATATTTTATTCCAAATCTTCAGGTTTGATAGGATGGACACCTCTTCTCTGCAGTACAGGACCTCAAATATTTATATAACAGAAATAGAGAGTAAATCTAGAGGGTAAAATAGTTGGAAGAAATGAATTGATTAAAATGTAGATAAAAAATGATCACACTCAAGTATTCAACAATGAACAACTCAATTTCTCAAGACCCAAATTAGTATTATCGATAAGTATTTACGATTTTCATAATCATATCTTACAACAAGAGCTCACTATCAAAGATTCCATTCAAATTTGACAAAATTAACGCATGAAAAAACTAGAACTCAAACAATATCACCTTTCTTACAGTCTAATCGAGCAGAGAAGACATTATGGTAAGATGGAAAAATTACTTGAGCTCGGTCAATATTTGTTCAAAAATTAAAAATTTGATCTCAAATTGTGGAACAAATTCTGCTCTATGATTTGAGACAAAATTTTCAAATTTTGGACCAATATTGATTGAGCTGGAGTCATTCTTCCATCTTATCAGAATGTCTTCTTTACTCGAACAGACTATACCACACAAAAAGTTGACAAAACCACGATCATCAAACGATTTCATGTCACCAATCCACCTCACCCTAAACAGAAAAGAGCCCGATTAGATAACTAAGAAAAACTTCATCTAAAACCAGTAGATCACATTGAAATTAGGCTGGTCAACGGCAAGTTTATTCAAAGGTAGAATCCAGTAAAAACCAGCGTGACATCAAGGAATTTCCGCCTAGAAATCCAGTAAAATGTGCAAAAACATTCCTACAGAACAATAGTCTGACACAAAACATTCAACATTTGCTTTCCTATGATTTGATTAATTTCTTTTACATGTTTTGCTTTCTCTCGGCTGGACCCCTGATTCTTTTGTGACTCATCGTAACGTAATAGCTCGTTGTGCTTTTACCTAAATTATAATAATTCCAGTTTTTCTTTCTGATAAATGATAACGTGAGTTACGCGATCACAACTGGAAACATAGAATTAGTTCGACTACCCATTTTTCAAAATTGTTCTGATTTAGTTCATTGTGAGTTATTGTTCTCTAAACTTTTTGTTGGAGAGTTATTGAAGTATTCCACATTTTATTCATTATTAGAAAAACATATTCATCATTTTTACATCTATGAAGCATTATTCCAATAATTATCATTACCATCATCATCATTTCAAAATGTGAGAAAGTTCAACTCATAAGTTCTGGAGAGAGTATAAAGATAGAAACGTATATTTTTGTTTTTCATTATTCATGTTGGAATTTTATCTGAGGTTCATGAAAAGTGTTACTTTTCTGGAGAAAATAATTGGAAGAAATAGTTGTTCATCGGGATTGAATTGATGAGAAGAGTATGGGAGTTTATTATCCCTGAAGAATACACATTCATGATAAAAATTTGTATTTTCTAAACAAATTTACTAAGGAATATTACAATAAGAGTTATTTCTCTCTAGAAATTCGAAAAGTATCACAATATATGCCGATCTTTTCTAATAGATGATAGCGACTATTACATACTGGAAAAGACCCAAAACAAGTTGTATAAAACGTTTTAAAAACTTATCAAACCCAAAACACATACCATATGTACGAAACAAAGTATTTCAAATTGACAAAATAACCAGATGAACACAAACTACTTAAAAAGCTTTCTTGAATTCCCACTCCACATTCAACAATAGAAAGTTGTCATAGTTCAATTTATGGAATCGGTGTAATTTGAGCATAATAGTATAGTCTGTCCAAGCAAAGAAGACAATCTAGCAACATGGGAAAATGACTCCAGATCGGACAATATTATTTCAAAAATTCTAAATTTAGTCTCAAATTGTAGATCATAATGTTTCCTTCAGTTTGAGACGAAATATATAATTTTTGAAAATATATTCACCGAGCTGGAGTCATTTTCCCATCTTGCCAGAATGTCTTCTTTGCTTGACTATACGACTGATAAAGAGCCGTGTAATTCACTACTGCCTATTTCCCAAACCACCATTTTACCATAAATGGCGCAAAACCGATTAAATTCATGGTACTCCAGCTGTACACTACTTCTGTGCGGATTTAAACGGCCATGAAAAGTTTCCAGTATTATGAGAACGCGACTACTAGGCAAATTATCCAATTTACCACAGTTCTATTGTATAACTGTAAATTAGAATGCGATATCATTTGTAACTGATTTATATCTATACCGATTATACTAGTTTATAACAGAAATCAGAATGCGATATCATTTGTCGTGACCGTAGTGCTAATAAGTTATGGTAAAAGAAAGGATATCGGTTGAAAATATAAAAGACAATTTTATTCATCCGAAAAATAGTTTAAATAGATAGAGAAAGGGAGTATCGGTTGAAAATAGATAGAATAGATAGAAAATATAGAGAAGTTAATTCTATTTTTACAAAAAAAAAATATATATATATATATATATTTGCTCCAGTTTTCTCTTCATCTCTCCAATAACGAAAGAAATATTATATTATTCAAAATATTAGTTTAGTTTAGTATATTAGTTTAAATATTATTTTTAAACTTATATGATTGAATTTTCAAGGAAATTGTTTTTAGTTCTTATATTATAAGAGATTGTGTATATTCTGTAATGACCAACACGTTACTATGCAATGTATTTATTGATTCTGTTATTTTGTGAAATAGGCTATGTTTCTTTGCATGAAGCTTAGTATTCACGGTTTACTTTCCTGTCAAGAAGACACAATTTAACATCGAAATTTGATACATAGCCTGATACTATTCAAGATCATTTGATTCGATTGGTTCAAATTGTATCATCTTACCCAGACTGGATAAATAAATGAAAAATTTGGAAAGTGTGCTGTGATTTCAAGGAACTGGACTTGATTGCTTTGTGTAGTGTAGACCATCATAGGAATATAATTCATTTGATGTATTATTGAATCATATTGAAATATCTTCATATTCAAAAATCGTTTTGAGTTGTTTCTATCGTATCAAGTATCAAATTTGATGGTACTTTTGTATCTTCTTGAAAGCAAATTAAACAATGCTCACAAAGCTTGAGAAGACTTTTTTAGTCGTAAGAAAGCCCGCGGAGACATAGATGATGGAATTGGAAATTTGGTACACAAACGACTATAGTCTGGTCGAGCAAAGAAGACTCTCAATTAAAAAATTACAAATTTGGTCTCAAAATAAATTTTTGAGCCTGTATTGACCAAACCGAAGTCATTAACCAATCTTACCAGATTGTCTTTTATTCTTGACCAGATAAGAATACTTCTTATTACACTGTCAAAGATGCGGATCATACGATGAATAATGAGGAGTATCAAGGAATCCAGAATGCTAATATAGTATGAAGTCCAGTATTATCTAATAACTAAGGCCAACCAAAAAAGTGAAGTACAACCAAACTTTCCCAAATGCACCAGTACAAGAGAATTTGCGTGCTCTGTCCAGCGCATTTCATTAGAGACATCACAAAGCTCAATGGCAGTCATTTTCGAGTGAAAAGAAAGCTCTCACAAATCTAGAAAAGAGTAAAAGAGGGAGAAATAAGAGTAAAAGAGCAAGAAAAAAGAGAAAAAGAGGAACCACGGCACGTGCGCAAATAACACGCAAGCGCGCACAACCACTCAATGGAACCACACACTCACATAACCTACAGTCTTGTCGAGCAAAGAAGACATTTTGACAAGATAAGAGAATGACTCCACCTTGAACAATATTGGCTAAATTTTTTAAAATTTAATCTCGAATTGTAGAAAAGAATGTTTCCTACAATTTGAGAGCAAATTTATGATTTTCGAACCAATATTGAGCGAACTGAAGTCATTTTCCCATCTTGCCAGAATGTCTTCTGAGCTCAAGACTATACAAGTTCCGTTACAATTCAGTTCCGCAAAAAACTACAGGAACAGAAGTATGTAATGCATTCCTAGATCCTCGTCGTCATATTTCAATTTTGTTTGGAAATAATAGCAATTTTATTAATATTACATAAAATACTAAATATTTAGGCTATAATAATTCAATTATTCAGTTCGCTAGAGACTGCAGATCTGAATTGATGCATTCCTAGATTCTCCACATTTATTAGGGTTAGAAATGTTTAGGTTAGTCTCATTCCGTTATAATATGCCAGTTCCGGACTAAAAATTGATGAATTTCAATAAAAAAAAGAAAAGTGTTGGATAGGATTGTCAAGTTTCCAGTGGTATTTTCAGTTTTGTAGGAAGAATACAATATAGGATCTAAATTAACGTATTTCCAATCTTATAAATCCTAATTCTACTGGTTAGGAAGAAACTTGAATCTACTGCTTAGGATGTTGCCCACGTTTCTCCTAGATTTATAGGATGTGTGCTTACCCAGACAATGAAAGATATTTTATTTATTAAAAGATTTATCTATGAAAGATTTTTTTTCATAAAATATTGGATACACATCTCTATCACCAACCCATTACCATCTCTATCACATCTCATCAACCATAAATTGAAAATCGAAAGAAATGAACTTCCACATAATAATCATCTAGATTTCAGCAACTAATTCCTTTCCCTTTCTTTCAACCACCACTCCCAACTCAATTAAAACGAACACGACATCAAAAATGAAAAGAGACTAGAGCGGAAGATTTAAAAAAAATCTTACAACACAAGAAGCAAAACATTAATTATATCATAAGAAAATCTGCAGCAGACAACATTAAAACTGAAGCACACAAAATGAAACTGAAAGCATTAATTATTGGGCAGCTACTGTTGCAGAAAGATAGCTGTAATTCTTTCTTCTTTTGGAGCAGCTTCTTCTAACTCCATCATGTTCTCCTTCTCCATCTTCTTCTTCATGTTCTTTTTATTGTCTTCCTTTTCTGGTTTCCTCCATCTTCTTCTTATTCTTCCTAATTATTAATTCTGTTTCTGTTCCTACTTCTTCTTCTTCTTCTTCTTCTTCTTCTTCTTCTTCTTCTTCTTCCTCCTGCTCATGCATATGCCATATTTTTCTCAATTTTACCTTCTTATCTCATTTTTCATAATTTCTTTTACTCCTTTCCTTCTTCTTCTTTTTCTTCTTCTCCTCCTCCTTCCCCTTCCTTCTTCTTCTTCTTCATCTTTCCTTTGATCCTCTTCTGCACAGCTTGGAGGAAAAGTATCGATTTTAATTACACCCTATGGCTACCGGGTTAAGATGAATGTCCGAATTAATTACCAACTATTCGAGTAGAAAGATTGCAACTTCTTAATATTCTTCTTCGTCATCAACTGCATCAATGCACCACCTTATTCAATGCATCTTCAGGAGCACTATCATGAACATTATCTTATTTCCTGAGTCTCATCTATTCATTCCGTTTTTTCTACTACGTCACCAATGATCCCTCTTCATTCAAAGTCTATCCTCCTTTTTATTCTACTTCTTTCAATGATTCTCTTTATTCCGAGTTTTCTCCTTCTTTCGTCCAACAGTTCTACTTTGTTCTTCTTCTTCTCCTACAATTTTACTCATTCTTGTTACCAATCTGCTTCCTCCTGTGTTAGCATCTCACTCTATTTCTCGTATGGGACTCAAGTCTTTGTGCTTTTATCCAATAAGTATTACAGTTCTCTTTCAAATGAATAAACCAATTTTCCTTCACTATGTTCCCTTTCTTCTTGAATTCTCCCCACTTTAAGGTCTATACTTTTTTGTAGTTCTTTGCCATCTTTATTTCATTCGATATCTCTTCTCCTTCGTCTTGCTCTGGCGGCTTGTGCCTTGGGAAAATGTGAAGTGCTGTACAGTATAAGATGTAGGCACTTCACCTGACGAGCCAGCAGTGTCGTCTTCTTCTTCTTGTCTCATTTTTCACCTCACCATTTTAGTTTCCCACCTTATCTCAATCTCCTCCTTCAATTCTACTTATAAAAATCGCTTTATCCTCCTCTTGTTACTTCTACAATTTTCCTTTTTCCATTTCAACATAATCATCATCATCTTTCCTTCTTTTACTTCCTCTTACTATCATCATCTGCCTACAACTCCTTCATTCTTCTTCATCGCTTTTCCTCATAATCATCACCTCAATCCTTGACCACAAAAACTTGAATGGTAGCCAATGCCAGTAATCACAAGTCGTGTCTTCAGTGTCGACCGTCTGTCCAGACTTTACCAAGTTACAATTCAATGCACATGGAATTCAATTCACTCACTGACTGACAACCACTTGATTACCATTCTCTCACTATCACTCTCTCCTTCAATCTCTCTCTATTCATCCAACACACACTCAGTCTCACTCACTCTCTCTTCCTCTCTTTAGAAAGAGAGAGAGAGAGAGACTGCCTCTCAGTCTTACTCACTCATACAGTCATACTCATTATCGCTCTCAATCTTTGTGTCTCCAAGTCTCTCCCTATCACTCTTTCCACTCTCTGTCAATCTTTTCCTCATCTCTTTTTTACATTTCTTTCTCTCATAAAATAACGGTCTGTAGTGGATTGAGGTTTCACTTCACCGCCCTCACGGCCTTGAAATCTCACAGAAAATCAAGTTTTTTTCCTTTTTCTTCTATTTTTGTATTTTTTCTTAGTTTTTTGTTCCTCTTTCCTCAAGTTTTCTTTTACCAATGTATGTTCACGGTGGACTGGAATTAGCTATAGTCTGTCCAAGCAAAGACATTCCGACAACATAGTGAATTGACTCCAGCTCAGTCAAAATTGGTTCAAAAATCATAAATTTCGTCTCAAATTGTAGGAATCATTCTGATCTACAATTCAATACCAAATTTATAATTTTTGAACTAATATTGACCGAGCTGGAGTCAATTTCCTATCTTGCCAGAATTTCTTCTATGCTTGGACAGACTATAGCTATGCAAACACGTTTATAGGTGATTAAAATTAAGTGTAAAGAAAGTAAAATGCCATCAAGGTTGCCACTCACGTGTATAACACAAATGTGTCAACTGCTCCTTGGAATGTGTTACAACATGTACCAATTACAAGCCATGTCCAAGTAGTAATTGGATTTGATTTGGATGAAAACAAATCCAACGTGTGATTCTACATTACAATGTAACAAAAACCTGAGTGAGATAATTGGACATAGTAATTAGTATAACAAGTTACTAAAGAGCTGAATATTTGAGAACCTAATTGATAGAATTGCATATAATAATTCTCATAACAAATCACTAGAGAACTAAATCTTAATTTTATATCCTATTATTTGAAATTGAAACCAATTCAACACTGACAAATAGCATTTGATGCACTCAAACGTCAATCCGACGAGAATCAATTGAAAAAAAAAACACATTCAATAAAATAAGTACAGTAATGAATTGTCTTGAATTAAGGCCTACTGTGAAAAAGTTGAGGCCGCTTTAGTCGATAAGATTAGAATTAGATGGAAGAATATGATCAAATACATGAATTTTATTCTCCCATTCATAACTCGAAGTAGTACATTGTACATGAATGAACTAAATATTCAATTCATAACTCATCACAAAACGTATATAAATGAGTTTCTGTGATTATAATAGCCAACTGATTCCTTCATTCCTGTGACACTATCCAAATCCAATGTATTTCATATTCATTTATTTGACAAGATACATTACTCATTGGATGAAACACAGACAATAATATAGTCCAAAACGTATTATTACCAGATTTTGTTAAATAGGTACTCCAAATTGAGGTTATGTTCACAATGACCACTCTCACTTTCTTTTCAAACCATCCAATATCAAATCAGTGAATTCACTTCTCGTAATGGTATTCACTGAAACTTAAAAAATGCTCAGTAGGTGGAAGATTCCCGTATTATCCCAACCAAATGCAGTCCTCCTCGATAAATTTCAGTATTACAAAGAGTTACTGGAAGAAAGGCCTAGACATTTATCATAGGTTGTAAGTAGTCCTTGACTTTCATCAGGAGTCTTTCTTCTCCTACCCGACCTGAAGGGAATTATCATGAAGTATTTTCTAGATTTCAAAGATATACTGCTTTTAAAAATGCATTCCTACCTTCAAAGTTATACATTTCAAGAGGATGAGAATACTTGAGACGCCACACCTTTATCACCATATCCGTTTTCAAAATGATTTTAAGAATAAGGTTTTTGAAAACTTTCTAAATTCTTGAGACCTGATGAGAGAATAAAATGAAATCGAAGCCATTTTATAGAAAAGTGATTCCATTAGTCTTGTCAAGAGACATAATTTTACAAAAGTTTTTAGCTACTATAATCGGCACTGAATTTTTTGAATTTTTAGTTTCTACAAAAAAGTTTATTCTGAAGTTGAATTTCAAGGTAAAAGAGTTTTGGACAATCCCAACTTCAATTTGTAATTATCAAGTCTCTATAAGTTTGAATAACTCTCACATTTTCAACTTCAGAAACCTTCAACATTCAAGTCAAATTTTTAAAATTAGTCACAGTCATCAATATAGCCACAACTACATATCAACAAAAGCGACAATATACCTTTTTTGTTTGTCTTGGATCAACAGCCCTAGAAGGGCTGTATTCACTCCACTATACACTCCGTTCAAGCAAAGAATACACATGTAAGACGGGAAAACGACTCCACAATATATCAATAATATCCACAAATCTATCAATAATAGCTAGATTTATATAAATCAAACTCAACTCAAGATTTCCAACTTTCAAAATATTATTTGAATCAGTCTGATACAAATAATCGTTCTCTAAGTTTTCATCTGAAAAATACCCAGGATATTCATAAATATTAGATCACTCTCACTTTCTCACACCCATGAACACATACACAGGTATATCTGCGTCTCTCTATCAAACAAATATTCAATATTCTCGATTCAATCTAACCGCACTATATACGGTACAAATATCAAGAAGTAGTTCCGAGAGAATATTCTATCCTTCTTGATTTATATTCTCTGAAACAACAACACATCAACCGGCGGAAATGAGTTGATAGCATACCAATAAATTATTATTGACGTCCACCGCAGTTCATACACACGTTACAGTATATCCAAACAAGGAAGACAATCAGACAAGATGAGAAAATAACTATAGCTCGGTCAATATTGATTCAAAAATTATAAATTTGGTCCTAAATTCTAGGAAACATTCTAAACTACAATTTGATACCAAATTCATAATTTTTTAAACAATATTGGCCGAGATTGAGTCATTTTCTCATCTTGCTAGAATGTCTTCTTTTCTTGAACAGACTATACCTATATCCTTATCTTTAATCTGTACAACACTTCCTACAATATCCATCTGTCTATACCTATATATACATCCGCATTTCCTTTCTTACTACACTTTTGTACAGGCTTGCAATGTTATTCCATCTCTAGTTACGTGTGATTCTTAACCAGGATCTGAACCACTACAGGATGAATATCTTTTGTAACCGACAGACATGTTTATGAATTATTGAGGTAGCTTTCTTTCAAACATATCAACTAGATGCATTGAACGATTTTTTATAGTCTGTCCAAGCGAAGAAGACATTCTGGCCAGATAGGTAAATAACTCCAGCTCGGTCAATAATTGGTAGAAAAATTATAAATTTGGTCTCAGATTGTAGAAAGCGTTGTGATCTATAATTTGAGACCAAATTCATGATTTTTGAACCAATATTGACCGAGCAGGAGTCATTTTCCCATCATGCCAGAATGTCTTATTTGCTTGGACAGACTATACTAAATCGTTCTATAATATATAAATACTGCACTGAAACATAGATATACTATCAATTTTTGAAACTCCATTCAAACACACCATTACAAAAATATATCCACACGTTGGACTCAACCATAGATGTAGGACGCTCAAACTGAGAAGACACGCCTTTACAATACAATTTACATTGTAACGACGTGCCTTCACACCTTTCGCAAACGGTATCAACTAAAGGTCTACCCATTTAATTCAAACTGTTGGAGTGATATATATAGATATATATTAATTTTTTACACTGGACGAATAGGTGAGTGGAATATAAATACAGATATAACCATAGCTGTCAATCCACTCTCACTGAGTGACCAGTAATGGTGATCCAACTAATCAAACAACGATCAATCCACTTCCGAGTTTGGTTTGTCTGACTTTTTTACTTCCGATCTACACCTTGTTATGTTTTTCACTTGCTTTTTATAATGTCTGCCACTCTTTCATACTCAGTTTTTTTTATAATTGTCAATTACCATAGTCTTGAAGTATCTACCACAAGCTAAAAGTCTCAAATTATATTTCCTGTACTAGTCTTCACCATATTCACGAAACATGAAAATATAATCGTCAGAAAATCTCCCAGATCTATTACGGTGAAACAAACAATGTTTCTACAAAAGTTTCTAACAAAATTGATTTTGGAACTGGAATAAGATCCCTGGGGAATGAGGAATGGAATAAGAAACCAGGGGTAAGATCCCTGTACTTGAAAAACAAGGCTCAGAGAATTGCTTATTGTACGTAAATCTCCATAAAAATTTCCTAAAAATAGAACTAAATATTCTGTATCTTATAAGACCAAGTAATTCCCAAAGAAATTAAGGCAAAATAATGTCAGAATTACAACTCCTTTCAAAGCTACAAACTTTTAAAACAAGCTAGCTTCGAACAAGTGAAACAATGTCAAGTATCTAACATACATGAAATACAAGAATACAAAATATAAATACTAATAATAGAGGTTAGAATTACCTCAAAACTTCAAAGAACTTTCATTTTCCCTCAAATCTGACACGATTCCCTAAATAATGTCAGAATTAGGTGACTAAAACATGACCACAAATCCCCATAGATTCCATTAAGAAGCTTACTAAAAGCCATGCTCCAAAAATCCTTACTTTTCAAACACGACATGCGTGAAAGGTCAACCCGCAGCTCAAAAGAACTGACTCTTCACTGAACTATAGTTCATAATCACCGATTGACAGTTCAATTTTGAACGACATGCAGAACGGTTACGCAATAATCAAAGAGCTACCGGCGGGATGAACTAGAATATTATTTTAGCGAAGCATTAAATCGATGACATCAAATTTTCCTATTTCCGGCAGATTCAAGTTGAAACGGTTGTCAAGCCTGCTTCCACAGTAAAGCAAAATTATATAATAATCTATTATGAATGGTTATAATTTTGGAGCATAAAACTGATTACCATCATACATTAAATCCCAACTTGGGAGCATAACTTCAATTACAATCATACATTGAATCATAACTTGGGACCATAACTTTAATTATGTAGGTATTAAACGGCAATACTCTGTAGCTCTATGACATATGAAATTATGATTTCGTATTTTCATATCATGCAATATGAATCATTATTTGAGGGTCTAACTCTGATTAGACCTGTATTACAAGGTAATAAATTTATCACATATCAAATACGTGAAAATATCATTTAGTATTTTCATATCATGCAGTATGATCTCCTATGACATAGAACTATAACCGTGTACTTTCGGCCTTACAATCATGAATTGAATCATTATCCATCATAATTTGGGAGCATAACATTCATTGAATCATATTTTACATTCAACTTTCGAATCTTTAAACAGATTCAACTTAATATGATAAACTTATTCTCAACTTACAAATTGATTACCCAAGTATTATTTTTACTGCAGAAATCTTTCTACTTAAATAAGGTTTTTTTGTAGGAGAAATTTAATTTCTACCTGAATAAGTAGTATCAAGGTGAAGTCTCTGTCCTTGGACTGCAGAGAAATTTCAAATCAAAATATTGAAGTACAGTTTCTAAATAAAATTGAAGAGACCAAAATGTCATCACTTGAAGTAAATTTCTTCATATTTTTGGTGATGAAAAAATGAAATTATAGACTTGCGGTTGAAAAATGATTACCAGACGTTTCAAGATCATCAATCAACTAAATTCGTGACAAGCGGTTAAGAAACAAATTTTTGAAGTTTAGTAAAAAGTAAACAATTAGAGAGACCTGCTAGTACTCGTAATAAGTAAATTGCAAGACATGCATCCCTCAAAAGTCATTTCTAAATTCAAATAATTTAAAAAATGACAGATTGCTATAGTCTGTCCAAGCAAAGAAGAGCCCCTGGTAAGATAAGAAAATGACTCCAGCTCAGTCAATATTGGTTCAAAAATTATTGATTTGGTCTCAATCGTAGAAAACATTCTGATCTACAATTTGAGACCAAATCAATATTTTTTTGAACCAGTATTGACCGAGCTGGAATCATTTTCTCATCTTGCCAGAGGCTATTCTTTGCTTGGACAGACTATAACTAGTCTGGTGACTAATGAGCAACTTTTTTCTGTTTTGAATTACCAGTCAAATCAATTCCAAGCCTACAATACAATCTTTCTTAGGATCTCTTATCCACATTCTAACATTCAAATGCAAATAATATCGATTTTCATAAATGTCTCTTTCAAACTTATGATAGAAAATTGTTGAACTTATCCAAAAAGTGTTAATTTTCATAACAAACTGTATACTTACAGCTTGTATGAAACTCAGAACTTCATAGGAAACATTACTGGATACTAACCTGAAAAAAGAAAAATATATATTCAATTTTTTATTGACATTTCGTTTCTAATTAAAATCCAATTCAATTACAACTACTAATTGATTCACAAAATTAAATTCAAATTAGCACACCAACAAAGTTTTTAATATGTGACAAATGAAAATAATTGACTTGTTGAGTATTTGTGAAGGTGATAGGCTAGTTATCCATATAAAATGAAAAGAAGTAGACATAAAATATTGTGAAGCCACAGATATATTCAGAATCGAGATACCGATTTCGGTTGCTACACAATATTATCAGAGTTCACCAGATATTTATTTATTATCAAGTTACAACATATAATTAATAGAAGGTTCAACAGGATTACTCTCAAAACTGTCCCTTTACCAATTTTCATAATAAGTCCAAATATTTATATTATGCCACTTTAGTTCATTTCATCTGACTTCAACAAATTTTCACCCACACGGAAAAACTAACCAAATTTTGAATTTTATGAAGATATTGTTAATATGTCCCGGTATCTTGATTTTTATAAATCTGTGGATTGACAATTTTTTCATTCAAAATTAAAATAATTGACATAAAATTTTTTAAATTGTTTAATATTTCTCAATTAATTGGGTATGAGATCTACGGAATAATCAAGGATTATTATCACATATTTTACGCTGCACTATTGTTAACAGTACCCATGAACCCAATATTCATAGCCACAGCCTCCATATATCTTATTCCATATTGCACCTATCACTCATTCATCCTTTGCTTAAAATACTTGGAAACCAAGTCGCAATTGTAAAGAAAGAATAAAGAATGAAGAATAAAGAATAACATGGGAACTGATATTCAAAATCCATTGTATTGCAAGTTGCTACTGTTGAGAATGAGATCAGTAAGGTCTCGAAACCGGTCCAGTGTTAATAATATTATCAATTTAAAAAAGTGCAATAGACAGTTTCAAACTGTATTTTATTCAATTTAAGCTTCATTGTATTGTTGAAAACCGTTCGTTCCACTCTTACTACCTTGATTTAATTTCATTCAATTCTTAAAGAGCGAATTTCACAAAAATTGTTTCCATATCAATTTTTATTACTGAGACCTTCCTTAGAAATCGAGGCTGTCATGGAATGAGCTCCTTTGATGCATACAAAAATAAAGCACTAAAAATACCTCACGCTGAGTTGAGGATAAATTCAGGAAACCTTAACGGCTTATTGCAGCCTCAAGTACAGTCTGTACAACCCGAGAAGACATTCTGGCAAGATGTGAAAATTACTCCAGATCAGTCAATATTGGTTCGACAAACATAAATTTAGTCTCAAATTGTAGATCAGAATGTTTCCTACAATTTGAGACAAAATTTATAACTTTTGAACCAATATTTAACGAGCTGGAGTAATTTTCCCATCTTGCCGGAATGTTTTCTTTGGTTGGACAGACTATAGCCAGATATATGGACAATTATTTGATCCCACGTTACACAATATCATGAGAAAACTCCATACACAAAAGAAACGTAACGCCCTAGACCCAAATAAATTTTTCTCTTTTCTTTCAGATCTCAGCATGAATTCTACAATTCGGATGCCCTTGTCATAATTTTATTATCATTTTTATTATCCTTTGTCGCTGCTTTGAAACAGTTGCACAAATCTCTTAATTATTCTTAGGGGACAAACGTGCTCGAATATCTCAGGAAATTAATAGTAGAGTTTTAGTGGTTGGTAATGAATAAAAGCGTCATAAAAATGGATTGACCGGTATCCTTTGAGTTATACCGCAGACTTTCGATGAAAAAATGAACGGTAATTATGTGAATACGGAAGAGAGAACTTAGAATTGATTGACAATGAAGAAACAATTATCGGTTTTCTGGAAAAGGACAACAGATCGCCTGGACGGCATCCAGTATTGTCGTACAGAAAAAATAGTAGAACTTTTCCCCAAAGTAAAATTTTGCAACAGAGAAAAACATTATATGGCAGATATCACATCAAGTTCAACTGAATAATGTTTCTTTTTTAAGAAATCTGAGTTCCAATTTCTGAAAAAGATAGATACAGTAGAACGTCGATAATTCGGATCAATTAAGACCGGACCCTATCCGGATTATCGAAATTACCTTACAAAAAGGGCTAGCAGGCACTATTTGAGAAAAAACTGTTAAAAAATAGTATATTTTCTATTAGGAAATGATAGAAAATCATTTCCTTCGCTTTGCTAAACACTACAGTATGTATTCTCTCATCGCCCACTCTCTAGTAAAACACTTAGTACAGGGGCAGACGGTAAAAATATTTTTATTTCTTGCTTGAGACGAATCCGGATTATCGACGGTCCGGATTTTCGACATCCGGATTATCGACATTCTAATGTACTTCAATTTATATCAACTTATACAGTTTCCAAGTTCAAAAATGGACACTTATTCTCCAATTATTATTTAGTGTCCTTCTCATGCGTATGTTCGACTGGGAATAACAATCGAGTTCTCGAAATGTTTGAGTCACACTCAATTACTAATTTTGTTCAATAGATTACAAGTATTCCAAGTAGTATACATAAACAAGAGCATTGACATGCTAGAAAATACATTGTCTTGAACTCTACAAAGTTTACTGATTTTTTTCTTCAAAATTCAAAACCATTATTTCAGTTTTTGAGTGGAAAAATTCATGAATACTGATGGTGAATCTGCATCAAGTGAAGATAACGTCTACCGTATTTGAAATATTCAGTGAAATTTGGAAAAAAAAGGTTTTGGACTTCCTTGTCTGAGTTCTAATCCAATAATTTTATTTCATTTTTCCGAATAAATGAATTGATTAAAAAATTGTTCATATTGACATTCTAGACTGGATTAATGATATTAGCAATCAACCCAAGCTCTCCCTACTTTTTTCAAGTTATATTACAAATATTTTTGACATAACCTTCTTCTTATTTGGTTTGTTCAAATTCAAAAGGAACAGTTTAGGGCTGAATAGCCTGTTTTACTCTGATGTTGAATGAATAAAGAAAGATGAAATGTTAAAGATTTGAAATCAAATCATCTATTTCCCATTCATGAATACAATTTCAAATCAGAAATGCAATAAAATTTTATATTAGCCTCAGCATACCATCGACCATCAGTCGCCGTGGGTTCAATAAATACGTGAACTATTGATCTGCATCTCAATAAAATGGCATCTTGGGTGAGGCCATCAACTATCAAGGTTAGAAATCGCCCACTAACTAATTGACTTTCAACGATGTTACTCCACACTTATGCAGTCTCTAGGGTAAGCTATTACAATAATACACACACATGTATATAGTCTACACATATAGACTATAGGCTACACTGTATAGTATGGTCTAGCAGAGAAGACATTCTGGCAAGATGGGGAAATGACTACAACTCGGTTAAAATTGCTTCAAAAATTATAAATTGGATCCCAAGTTGTAGAACGAATTCTACTCTACAATTTGAGACCCAATTTATAATTTTTGAACCAATATTTATCGAGAAATAGACATTTTTCCATCTTGACGGAATGCCTTCTTTGCTCGACCAGACTATAGTCTATTACATTAATATTATTTGGAGCCATTTATAACAGACACCTATTGGACAAAGGTTGGACTATTGTAATGAGATTCCAAGATAGTATTCTTGTTTCACAATATACACGGAGTGACCCGAAACGTATTGGTACCGTACAGGATGTATACTATCAATAAATTGGACGACGGAAGAAAAACGAAAATAAAATAAGAAGAGAGAGGAAGAGAGACACAGAGAAGGAAGAAGATGAAAAGGATAAAAATTAGAAGAATAAGAAAAGAGAAGAGGGTGAGAAAGAAAACGAAGAAAAACAAGAAGTAAAAGTTGAACAAGAAATAAGACGAATCAAAATCAGAGTCCTCGTATGTCTCTCCTTACAGGATATTACACCATTTCTCCTGTAATATTTTCTTTCTGCGAGATAAGCAAAGGATGTCAACCGAATGCCTTATCTCAGAACAAAGGAAGATGTTTGAATTAATGCGCGCATGCGCCAAATTACTAATTAGTGCATGTGGCATAATTACGTTATGTGTGACTGCACCGGTTTTTTCACCGAATGGCAGTGGCAGAATTTCCTTGATATTTTTTGTCGATGTTTCGAGAGTCGATGTATCGAGCAGAAAACATCGATTTCAGAAAAAAATATCTACTCCTTATCAAGTTCGATATTTACTAACAACATCGATATATCGGTCCCAAAATCTTCAAACCTCTTGTAAAACTTCAATGTTCGTTCGTATCATGAACTATCGATGTTGGAAACCATCGCTCCCTAATATATCGATATATTCGTCACTGAAAAAGCACTTAAGCCACTGTCACACTAGGTGAATTTCTCTCGTTACTCGCATAGATGGAGATTGCTTCATACATGAATTATGATGCTGATGTCTTTAATCTAGTTCATGGATGAGTTCGTAATTGAAACTTTGATGTAGAAGATACCTCATGGTTTAATTTTAGCTCAAGATTGGGTCACGGATGAAAGATCAAGTGAAAAGTCAATGAAAATTGATACGTATTGGATAAACGTACACGATAATAGACTTTTTAATAGTGATACATGAACATTCAACTAGATTGTATCATTCGATACGTTATAATATCATATTTATGAAGCTTATGAATCTTCTTGTGTATCACATTGTTGTATCTTTTTTTGAGGAATTTTAACAGTGGATATAGATCGAGCAGAGAAGACATTCAAGCGAGATGGGTTCAAAGCTGATTATCTCCAGTTCGATCAATATTAGTTCAAAAATTATAAATTTGAGACCAAATTCATAATGTTTGAACCAATCAATATTTGACAGACCCGGAGTAATTTTTTTCAATCTCGTCAGAAAGTCTTCCTTGCTTGAACAGACTATTCTACTTATATCCAGGGCTTGATTTCAGGGGAAGCGCGTGGGAGCGGCGCTACCATACCTTTATTCCCAAGAATACCTTTTTTCCTAAGCGGCATCATTATTTCATTCTTTAAAATTGTATTATTAGTTTTATAAAAAAACAGCTACAAAATATTGCCTAGATTTTCTAAAAACGCTTCAATTCAAGTGTGATTTTGAAAATTTTCCCGTGTGGTACCGGACCCCCCCTACCCCTGGGGGGTATTCCGTACCCACCAGACCCCCCGGTGAGCCAGTTCACCCACCGTTCTCATTACTCTTTTTTTGGAAATCAAGCACTGCTTATATCCTTCCTCTAAAATTCAACTCAATGACTTGACCCATTTCTGTTACGCCTTCAACTGGCTCGAATCAATGTTGGTTTTTACAGCAGAATCTTTTCTTCTTTGTTTATTCTCTGCAGAGTGCAAACAGATTAGGTTCTGAACGAGGGATCTCAGTTACGAAATAATCCGGTAAATTGTTTGAAAATTGTGACTCGGAACAGCACAAATTGAACTGTGGGAGACAATTTTGTTCAGGAAAATTGTCAATTGCTAGCGATCAACCTATAAGTAACCATGAACACAATAAACTGTTCGGGTTAGACTGGATTATGTTGGCCTATAACACGGATTGAATTCAGTTTATTTGGTCAGTTCTGATTATATCAGATTGAGTTATTAGTGGGAGTGGAATATCTATTTAAATTATGTGAAATAATTTTATCGGAGGAATCTATAAATTTCCCATTAAAGGAAATACAATTAACAGGAATCTACCTAATAAAACAGGAATTAGACCAATGAACTCATCTATTTAAATTACAATAATAGTTTATCAAAGAAGCTCTCAACAAAAATCTTCCTAATAAAAACTAAAATTAGCTGAAATTTGAAAGAAAAATTGATCTTTTGAACTTTAATCTTTTAAATAAATTAAACATTTGAACTGTATAAAATTATAAACCTTTAAAGATATCAATGAGAACTTTGAGAAAAAACTTGAATGGAGAGTTTCACTCAGTGAGATATGTCAACAAGAGATTGATTGATTCTATTTCTCGAGCCAAATCTTTGGCATGTTAGATAAAATACTTCCTCGAGATTTCCCAAGCATAGTCTGTCCAAGCAAAGAAGACATTCTGGCAAGATGAGAAATGATTCCAGCTCAGTGAAATTGATTAAAATATTATGAATTTGGTTACAAAGTGTAGATGAGAATGTTTCCTACGAATTGAAAACAAATTTATAATTTTTAAACCAATATTTACCGAGATGGAGTCATTTCCCATCTTGCCAGAATGTCTTCTTTGCTTGGACAGACTATATTCATTTGTATGCACCTCATCCCAATTTGAAGATATCTTGACAGATAAAAACCGCATAAAATAGTTTATCATCCAAAACAGGAAGAAGTTTAGAGGTGATCTATTGTCTGTTGTAAGCTACTGAACAATTTGCCAACAATATAATTCAACTCAACAATAGTATTCACATGTTAAGAATGTTGGAGTAGCGCCAAATGTCACCTATCTAAAATTTACAGGTGGAAACAATTCTATGTGAACTGGAGAGTCGCCAAGTACATTCAATACTATAGTCTGTCCAAGCAAAGAAGACATTCTGGCAAGATAGGAAAATGACTCCAGCTCTGTCAATATTGGCTCCAAAATTAACAAGTTGGTCTCAAATTGTAGATCAGAATGTATCCTACAATTTGAGTCCAAATTTTTATTTTTTTGAACTAATATTGACCGAGCTGGAGTCATTCTACCAGCTTGCCAGAATGTCTCCTTTCATTGGACAGACTATTATAGCAATCAAATAGATTCCTACATAATACGTCAGAATAGAATACTATACAACTTCATTTCTTACAATTGAGTGGATATTTAATGTTAAGTAGGTGATAAATAAGTTTCATTGGTCAATGAATGTTATCCATTCATTCATTTATTCTACAGATCAGGAAGTTTTCAATTCTTAAATTATTAGGTATTTAACACTATGAAGGGTGACAACATTGCTCTAGTTTTATAGAAGTGGTAGCTCATTGAAAGATTGATAGCTCACAGGATTTAATTCTTTCTATATTCAACAGTAGGCCTACAGAGTACTTACAGAGTACTTGAATAATTCCTCAGTATGAGAGTATTCTACAGAACAGTAGGATCAAACTTGTCTCTCAACCCTTCAGTAAAGAGAGGTGTGAAGATAATTAAAAAACAAAAATATCATATGGAATCAATCATGTGGGTTAAGTGGAAAAGGGGCTTGTATGCCTCAACTTCGCCCACTAAACTTTTGTAAAGTATTTACAAAATCTAAATAAATAAATAAATAAATTTTATATCTTCACAGAAAATGAGAAAAGTACAAAATACAATACATTTCAATTACAAAATTGGAAAGAACACAAATCATTCAAAATCTGAAATAATGAAAATACAAAATAAAGGCATTTATCTATCTATCTATCTCTTGTATCTCATTGAAATGTCTTGCTAAAGATTCATACGTATTTCTCTGCATTGGGTTAAATTTGTCATAGCCGTAGGCTAATCACCAAGTGAACCTAATTAAAAAACATTTTCTCATGTTTAAAACATCTCGAATTGTATTCATCGTATCAAATTTATAGGATTTTGAATTTTATCTAAGGGAAATTCAACTCAAGACACTCGACGTTCCATGTTCTGAAAATCCGTAAAATGAAGAAATCTTGACCCACAAGTATCACACCTACTAAAACATTTGTTCTGGTTTGGTAATTAAAACATCCTGCCTGCTTCAACTGCATAATAATTAGTCGAAACGTGTTTTAAGGTTAATTAACTCGGTAGACAGGAATAATTATTGTCGCCGACTAATTCAGTTCAAGTACAAATTGTATAAGTAGTGTCATTCATTAGATGTCAGTTGTATTACATGAGAAGCTGTACTAAGTCTGGATAGTTAAAAGAGGTGGTTTGTCCAGAATTCAATAACTTTGTATCTTGTTTCAACGCTAAGTGCCCACTGTTCAATAGCCATTCAATGTGATTTATTCTATGAGATACTTACAGAAACACAAGATATGAAATTCAGTTGAATTTGCTACATCCAATGAGATACAAAATGTGATTTATACAATTATTGAGTTCAATGGAAATACACTCGATTCAAGAAGAGTAATACAATTCATTTGAATTTATTACATTTAATGGGATAATAATGACGATTGATACAATGTAGTTAATAGGAAATGAATTCAAATGTGTACTCGATTCAATGACTCGTCATTTGAAAAGCAGGTTCCAATAGTCGATGATGAGAGCTAAAAAAAGTGTAGAAGGAGATCTAATTGTTTCGTATTGAAGTCTGAAAATCATTTGCCCCAACAAAATGGCTGAAAATCAGACGAAAGCGTTCAGAAAAAGACTGGCTTGCATTGGAATAGCGTAGGGAACAATACAGCTCTGTGATTGGAGATTGGGCGGTGGTTGGGCGGAGCTTAGCCACTCCTACTTTCAAAGCAGTGGGAGGAGCTACAAACGTTATAATAAACAGCACAGCAACGCCATTCCAATCCAAGACAACCATTTTCTTAGAGTCGACGTCATTTTGATAGCTGATTCGTTAGTCATTTTGTCGAGACAGAATAAATCATCATACAAAACAAGTAATTTTTATACTATAAGGATTTTTGCAATGCTTTGTACTTAATTATACTAGTACAAAAATGTTTACATCATTATAAATTTTGTTTTACAGTTATCCAGCTACCAAGACAGAGCAAACCTAATTTTCGAATTTTTTACTCGCTGAATAAATGTTTATTAGCTTGAATAAAAAATTTTGGTCAACTCAATACATGTTTATCTGGTTATATATATTTTGAATCGTACTTGAATTTACAAGAATAGAGTGGATTCTTTTTACAAAATGTAGTCCAAGACACAATTATACTTTCAAGGAATGGAATACTTTTCTACATTGAATAGTTTTCACGACTCTGAAACAAAACTTGAACTTCAACTTGAAGTCTCAAAGTCAAATAATTAGTCATAAATTTAACATATCACGTTCACATCATACTCTATTTTCATATGATAATAGAAATATTACCGTGTAATATCGACCTAATTCGTGTTGATGACACCAGATAACAATTTCTGACTTCATGACTAGGTGAAAATAGTTACCAAGGACGTTACAGTATTACGTTATTTTGGAGAGTATCACTATCAGCAAAGGACAAGTTCGAGTGGACTAAGAAATATGAGCTGACACGTTACCAAGTACAACCAACCATGAACTATCAAAGAGAATTATTCTAGACTTAGATTTGAACCAAGTACAGTACCATACAATAATTCTACAAGTTGAAATTTCGGGCATAATACGTTTAGTTTGACTTGAATTTTCCAATCAAGAGTGAATTATAGGTGTCATCGTGGGGAACATTGGTACAAGATTTTTTTTAAAGGCTCAAAAAACATCATACTGTACACATTGAGACTGTACAATTGTTGAACAATTCTCACACAATTAGAAAATATTAAACAACATCGTAATGTAATGTTATCTTTCGATCAGAGTCAGGCCGCTGACGAAATTCCTACGTTCTCAGACAGTAAAGGATAAGTTATAAAAAAGGCGAAGAAAAGGAGAAAGAGAGAGAAGAATGGGAGAAAGGAGAGAAGGAAATGAAACCAAGAGGGCAACTGATAGAAAAGGATAATATAGTCTAAAGAAAAGGAGAAAGGAGAGGAACAAAAAGAGGAAGAGAGATGAACCATGAAAACAACTGAAAGAAGAGAATAAAATATCCTCCCAAAGAATATCATATCCTAATATACTTATATTTATTCCTTTGACAGAAATTGATGAACGACTTTTTAAAAATACCATCTTGAATTGCATGTAAGTAGGGTTTCAACTATTTGAGTGATAGAACAATAGAAGTAATATTTAAGTTAGTTGTCTTGTTGTTGATGAAAAGAGTCAATCTCTTTTCCTGGGCGCGTTCTCCTGTTATTCTTATTTTTTCTTCATTCTTGTTTCTCGTTACTCTATCCCCTGTCCTTGTCACGACAAGTCATTCATTTGTCCAAGTGAGTTAACTCCGCGTCAATTGTATATCCTGTACAGCGATCACATAATACAAAAATTCCATACGTTCTTTAATACAAATACTGTATATTGTATTCTGTGAACGTTGGCTCTCCTTGTCACTCAACATTTCAATTACATTTGGAGTCCGTGTGTCATTAAGACTCTAGCAGTAATGGTTACAACTCTCCTGGCCCAAGAAGTCAATTATTACTATCTATATCAAAACTCAGTCAATTATAGACTGTCCAAGCAAAGAAGACATTCTTGGCAAGATTGAAAAATTACTCCAGATCGATCAATATTGGTTCAAAAATTATCAATTTAATCTCAAATTGTAGATCGGAATGTTTCCTACAGTTTAAAACAAATTTACAATTTTCGAACTGAGCTAAAGTCATTTTCCCATCCTGCCAGAATGTCTTCTTTGCTTGGACAGACTAAAATCTGTATCAAAAGTCAGACAATTATTAGCGGTGAACATAGCAGGAAATACGCTTCACGTTACGCAATACATTAGACGCTATTCAAAAGTCGAGCAATTTATAGGGAATTAATAAACTTCAAATGTTATGAAAGTGTGTGCTGGATTACATATTTGAAGGCGCAATAGATTAAGGGGCCTCAAGGTGTGTTGGAGTGATTATTTTTTGAGAGAGTTGGGATTTTGCAATCTTGGGAACCTCCATGCTCAAATAGGCTACGTTTAAAATGAATTTCTTTTCATCTAAGGATTTTCAATCTTAGGAACCTCCATTCTCAAGAAGTACTCGTAGTGTTTCTTTTAAAATAAAATTTTCCTACTGTTATCTAGTATTTTGTATTCTAGGGACCTGAAGCAGTGATTATTGAATATACTATGCATTCTAGGGTTTTGCTATCGCATAATAATCAATAACTGATTAAAATTGTGCAATTTTTCAGTTGAAAAATGATATTATAGCCTTTTATTCTCACAATCACCAATGTTGCTGTATTCTTGTAACTTTCAAGAGACAATAATATTTATTGTAGTCATTCATTCACGTTCTCTTATCTGAATTATTCCAATATCTTAGAAAATGTAATGCAACTATTCTATTCAATAACGTTTCTAACCAGATTTTTAAATAATTTACTTTATTCTATATTCTATGTACTATACTTGAAAGAGGGCCTCTGTACTTGATTTCCATTCATGGAAATCAATCCGTGAATCCTTTTAACTGTCGTAGATCATAGATCCAACTCATGAACATGAATAATTTAGATCTATTATTACAATGTTTTCATAAAACGAAAAATAATTGCTTTTCATCTATCTAAATACCTACGTTATATTACGTAATATAACGTAGGTATACATTTACGTTTGCAAAATCTGAATATCTGTTTGGAGAATAAACTGGGAGGTATTATTGCATTTTCAACTTTGGTGATGGATATCTCAGAAGTTGTTGATTGTGGGTTGGTTATTCCTTTCGGCATAATGCCGCACAATTGAACAAAAAACGATCAAGGGCGATTCTTAATAAGAATAGATAGCCTATAACCGTGAAAGTAGCTGGAGAGGCAGTCAAGTTACGCACCAGGGCGCATCTGGTATCGCTTCCTAGTCGCCTAGGTGCGTTTCAACCATAAATTTAACATGTTTTCACGGTAGACTACAGTGGCATGACTGTGGCGAACAATTGAAGATGCTTTTCACTGCAGCAGCGGCACTTCTTCAAAAGGTGGTCAGTCCGTGAAAAATAAATTACAATGGGAGAGAAAAAGAAAGGATTCTTCCGATTCGAGTCTAGATATGGAATTATTCACAGTTGGATAGTTATGAATAATATGGATAGTTCAATAGTTATTCGTGGTTTCCGAACTCCTAGAATTCTGTTCAATGCAACAAGGTGTCACAAGGTTTTAAAGTTTTTGACATGTCTTTTACTCCAGTGTTGAATTTGAAAATGACTGACTAGTCGAAACATGTTATGCATAATTTGAAATAATTGAAAAAGGGACTGCGATTTTTATTTGAATAAAAAAATAGTAATAAAATAGCCCTAAGATAAAGGAAATATTGTTTAAATTGTTTAGGAAAACTTGGATCTAGTCTTTAGTGAAAGAACTTTGAAAAGCGCAATCCAATCAGAGTTTGGAAAATAATGACATAGGATCATAAAAACTGAACTCGCTAACTAGTGTAGTTTTTGTTTTTCTGAGGTTGAGCTTGTGCGTTGGTATTGTGACGGATGATTATGAGAGAAGACTGTTTCTTTTTAGGTAGTCGGGCCCGACGGCTTACTTTCTGCTTCAAAAGACAGGGTTGGCCGTATTAAGGTGATAGTGGTGTGGTCAAAGAGTTGTTCCCGGTCATGACTTGAACTCGGGTACTCTTGGTTATCACACCGGTGCGTTACCACTTACTCCAACGAGCCACTCAAATACAGTAGAAGTCCGATTATCCGAGCTAAACGGGACCGGGACCACCTCGGATAACGATAAACTCGGTTAACACGGAGGTGAAGATCTTTTTTCATGCTTTCAAAACTTCCCTCGGTTAACCCGGCACCTCGGGTGATCAGACTTCGGATAAACGGACTTCTTCTGAGAATAATAACATAAAATAAACGACTGAATTCGCAAGAATCACTCGCTAAAGGCTAAACAGTGTAATAAGCTTCATTCGGACATCATTAAATCACTCAAAAAGCCTAAACGTATTGAAAAACAATATCAAATCGCAGTAGACATAACACCGCTCGACCCGTCATCTCTCAAAACTCAATTTCACGCTCAGTAAATCATTTATCGCCATTCAACAAAATTATTATCAACCGGATAAGAGCAGAAAGAAAAATCATAAAAAATCCAACTGGTCATCCTTCACCTTTCATGAAATGTTCCGTAACTTTAACCTATAAGAACTGTAACAAGAGACACAATAATAAAGAAACCGCGCGCGCGCCAAATAAGTCACGTGGTATTTTCGATCAAGGACTTTTTAACGGCTACAAAACTGGAGCACAACTGTATACCTGTATACATCTCCTTTATAACACTACCGCTACCTATTAGTATATCTGTATACAGGTTACAACTTCCTCAAAGTCAACGTATATAATCAGTTAGGCCGCAGATAAAGAAAGGTAGTCGGCTCTAAATCTTGAACTATGTATTTCGAGTATAATCGTCATGCCATAATCATCGATTAATGTACAGATTATACAAGTAGATTTGCCGTAATTGGAAGTAGCCAAACAGTTATGTGTCTGTCCATTGACACTAGACGTAAGTTGTTATAATAGTATATTGGTGGTACGCTTTTATCACATATTATGTGCTCGGTATGAATTGGATCAAGGAATAGAGATAGCCTGCGGGTTTTTAATGAACTGAACTCTTTCACCTGTTGTGAGTTAGCTAATCTGACATTTCGGATAGTTACTTGCAAGGAATGATTTTTCATTTGAATATTTTGTACTATTGAATTTTTGTAAATTATTTGTAGCCAATATCTGTTCTGACCTCCAAGTGCTCTACTAATGGCTCTACTATACTTCGTTCGATAATTCAGTGGACTAATGCAAACAACAAATTTCAAGCTGCCCGGATCTAGCTGCGCTGCTCTAAGTATCACAACTCTATTCACATAACTATATTATAAATTTTCTCTCTTTTATTAGGGCTAATAATTCATAATAGATCAATAAATAGCGAAATTCACCCTTTCAAGTCATTTACAAGTAAATTCCACTATTTTTTCATTTATTATACATTAGTAGCCCTAATAACAAAGCGAACATTTATGATATAGTTATGTGAATAGAGTTGCGATGATTCAACCGGGCAGCTCTGGTAGCGAATTTAGAGCCGTTGTTCTCAACAGCTCGGGCAGTTCGAGCTGTTGCTTGGGAATGCTACCCGTATATTTGTCTACTGAATTATTGAAAAATTTTTAGAAGTACAATATTCAAAACCTAGATTTGAGGCACAATACCCAATGAGATCGATTACAAACATGAATTCCTTAATTCAGTAGGCTTTTAATAGTTCAGTATCATTAGTAACCTAGATAGTTGATTTGAATTTTTTACCACAACAATTACTCGCTAAGTGTAAACATTTGTGGAAGTTCATTTGTTGAAGGAGTAGATTAAAATCAAGTGAAATTCCTCGTGGCATCAAAAATCATGATTCTAAATTCTACCGAGGTATTAAAATGTTGTAACAACAAAGTCAATGCATTTTTTTACTACAATAACAATGAATCTTGCGAAATACTTGTAGGTTTTTGGAGATGTCATTAGATTTTTCAAATTGTTCTAATCAGAAATTTGTTTCAAATGAATGAATTTCTATTTACAATTTGATGTAAATATAAAATATCTTCAGATCTAAAACTACTATCCTAGCTAATCGGATATCCATTCTAAAGTTTCTGTTAGAAACCTATCTACAACACCCGATGAAGTTCTGCATTTGGAAATGGATAAACTGTTGACCCATCATATCATGTCTACTATTATTGCTGCTGTAATAGTCCTTGGTGGTTGGCAATTTGAAATATTACCCACACCAAGTATAGTTCGCGCGAGCTGAGAAGATACGCTGCCACTATACACTTTACCTTGTAACTGAGTGTCTTCTCAAATTGAAGCAGTAGCCCAGTTGGTAAAGTGAAGTCCATTGTCCACCCAGATTCCCCCTGTACCCTTCATCTGTATTTGTAGGAGGGAGGGGAGGGGTTCTGACTTTTGTTTTGTTTGAATTATTTGGAAATACTCTGTGAATATCCCACGTTAGAATTCCCATAAGTCTATAATACCGCATCCACCACAAAGGACGTTGAGCTGTTCTCATTTTCTCTCCTTCGCATTCTTCTTCTTCTTCTTCTTCTTCTTCTTCTTCTTCTTCTTCTTTTTCTTCTTTTTCTCCTTCTCCTCCTCCTTTTTCTTCTTCTTCTCCTCCTCCTTTTTTCATTCTACTTCTCTTTCTCCTACTCCTCTTCCTAGTTCTTCTCATTCTTATTTTTTCTTTTCTCCCTTCTTCTTTATTCTCTTCTACTCATAGGCCTTAACTTCAATCTTTTTTTAATGAAAAGACATGATGAATTCAAACCACTGATTTAATAAAAAATCGAGATACCGGTTTCTGTTGTTATACCATTATCAATCTCTGATAAACTCATCAGTTTACCAGATATTGAGAATGGAGTAACAACTGAAACCGGTATCTCGATTTATTAATAAATCAGTGGGTTTGACAACATCTTTTATTTTCATTTAATATGGATAACTACCACAATATCTCCTTCACAACTACTCAAAAAGGAATGCAGATGGTGTAACAACCTGTATATTCATTTAATATAGATTCAATGTATAACCAACACAATATCACCTTCACAACCACTCAAAAAGTAAATCTTTCTTATTTGTCTTGGTTCTGGAACCTCAACATCTTCCTTTCCTATTCTCCCTAACATAATATCAAGAGGATATTAACCTCTTCTTTTCAGTTGTCTTCTTGGTTCATCTCTCTTGTTTATCTTCTTCTTTATCCTCCTCTCCTTTCTACTAAGGGATTATACAATTGAAGCAACCGAATTCAAAGTTTTGTATCATTATTCAAACAATGAGAATGATACTATAACTATTGTAGCCTTCTATAGTCTAAATTTTAATTATTCAATTTGATACATGCATCATCTTATTGGAATAAGAAATAGCATCATATTGAGAGGTTGACACATAGCTCAACATATTATTTGAACCATCTTTATTAGTTAGAATGTAACATACTACGGTTTCCTCTATGTTAGATAACGGAGAAAGAAAATAGAAAATTACACTCAAATAATGTTCAACACACGATTATTTTAGAAAATCATTATGTTTACAACCTGTCACTTGCCTATCAAGCTTTAAATCTTTATCAAGAAATTCCATTCGTCACCACAAACTATAGTCTGGTCGAGCAAAGAAGACATTCTGGCAAGATGGCAAAATGACTCCCAACTCTATCAATATTAGTTCAGAAATTATGAATTTGATCTCAAATCGTAGAAAACATTCTGCTCTACAATCTGAGACCAAATTTATAAAATTTTAACCAATATTGACCGAGCTAGAATCATTTTCCCATCTTGCCAAAATGTCTTCTTTGCTCGACTACACTATACCATCACCAAAGTGAATTTAGTGGCTTCTATATCTCACTACCCAACAATTTCAGTCCTTTAATAACAGTAATCTATTGAAATAAAAAATAAACAGTCGAAAGTACAAGTTGAACGTAGCAGAAATTGAAAGCTAAAACGAGTGAGATGTTTACTTGCACCAAAAAAGGAATGAACGTTCAAAGCCCAGACTAGAGCATTCCGTTAGATTGCCTTCAAGGGATAAGACTTCTTCCGGAACATATAACATAACAGTCCAAGACAAAAAACTAATAAAGCTCAAAATATACTGTGAAAAATTGAGAAAATCGTGAAACATCAAAATTGTGAAGTTAAATTAAATTGGATTTTAAAAAAATTGCAGAAGATCATAAGAATCCCACCTTAATCATGATTCAAATTATTTATTGCAATACTTATTAAAATTCGCGTAGGTGACAAACTCATGGTAAAAAAGTAAATAATTCACTTTAAAACTCAAGAAAACACGTGATTTTTTGCTGTGATAGTTTCCAACCATTCCAAATAACAGAGTCCTCCCATATTGTTAGTGGAGCCTATCCTCACTGGTATATCTCCCCACTATACTCATTTTTTCTTAGGGCTACTGTATTTATCGAAGTGCGCAATTAATGGAAATCAGAAATCAAAGTACTGTATCCTTTTTAAAATACATATATGTATGTATTTAATAATATGCTACATGATTTTATAAATCAATTCAACCCCCCTTTTTTTTAAATCAATTCCATAAGTCAATCACAATCAAGCTCAAATCGTTGAAAATTTGTCCGAATTAGCTATACAATAATATTAATTACTATAATAATATTTTTTATAATAATAATCATTCATTCTGATGAAAATAAAACATATGTGATTCACTTAGCCATAACCGCTAAGAAACAGAAAGATAAAATCAATGTGACCAATATAATACACCACACACTAAAAGAGTTAGACAGAAACAGTGTCAAACATCTCAAAATCTAAAAACGCCGAAAGACAAAACTACTAGTGACAAGTAACTAATAACCTAGCCGCTCGGCCACTTACATAACTGAACTAAAAATAAATTGACAACAAAATCATAACCTGTCACCTGTGTTGGGTCAGTTTTTCAAATCGGATTATCGACTGAAAAAGTAAACTAATAGCTGAGTTACGTGTAGACTGTGGCTACAAGAAGGACGGAAGATAAGTAGCAAAAAGACGGTGATTTTGAAGGAGGAGGAGAGGAGGAGGAGGAGGAGGAGACGAAGAGGAGGATGAAAAGGAGGAGGAGGAGACGAAGAGGAGGATGAAAAGGAGGAGGAGGAGAAGGATAGGAGAAGGAGGAGACGAAGAAGAGGATGAGGAGGAGGAGGAGGAGGAGGAGAAAAGACAAAGAAGAAGGAATGGAGGAGGGAGAGGAAGAAGAAGAAGGAGATGAGAAGAGAAAGGTATAAGAAAAATAAGAATGAAAGATGATGATGATGAAGGAAAAGTAGGAGAAAGAGGCGAAAAAAACAAGAAAAAGAGAAGGAGTGGAAGGAAGGACGAGAAAGAGAAGAATTAGGAGGAAGAGGAAAAAATAGGGAGCAGTAGAAGGAAGAGGAAAGAGAAATACTGGAGAGAAGAAAAGAGAAAGATTACGAGGAAAAGGAGAAGAGGGAGCAGTGAAAGGAAGAGGAAAGAGGAAGAATGAGAAAAAGGGGGATGAGGAGTAGTTTCAAGAAAAAGAAAGATGACAAGGGGGAAAACGAAAGAGGAAGAAGAATAATGGTGGGAGGAAGGAGACAAGAAAATGAAGTAGAAAGAAAAGGGAAGGGTAGAACAAGGTATAAGTATACAAAGTATAAGAAGGAGGAGAATAAGAAGAGAAGAAATAAAAGGAGGAAGAGGAAACATGAAGAGAAGAAGAATTTGAAGAACAATAAATAAATAAGAAAAAGACGAGAAAAATATGAAGTAAAAGAGAAGGTAAGTGTAACACAATATCCCAAAAGAGACAGGAGCAATGAAGCGTGAAAAATGCTGGATAATACCCTCTGGTATAATCTGACAAGGCAAAGAAGACATTCTTGCAAGATGGGAAAATGACTCCAACTCGGTCAATATTGGTTCAAAAATTATAATTTTGGTCTCAAATTGCAGGAAACATTCTAATCTACAATTTGAGACCAAATCTATAACTTTCGAAACAATATTCACCGAGCTGGATTCATTTTCCCATCTTGCCAGAATGTCTTCTCTGCTTTGACAGACTATAGTTTTTCCCCCGATTTTCTTTTCAAAAAAGACAGGCGCCTCTAATTTATTTGTGTAATGTCGGCACCTCTTTTAGCACACGGGTCGTCGCCTGTGTCCACGTTTATTGTCTGCTTGCTCGATTTTTCACCGATTTTGCACGACACAAATCACTTCCGTCAGCTGAGAGTGGGTCGCTAAAAGCGCAATGACCGTGTGTTATTTTAAACTGATTGCTAAACGGAAAGAAGTCAAGTGGCGAGAATGAAAAGTGAAAGAAAAGAGATAGAACAAAAGCAGGTTTCAGTCTCTCAGAATGAAATTACATATCCCCAGAAAAAAAATTTAGCCTGCATCAAAATATTATCTTGAACCAAACTTTGTAATTTTTATTAAATATTCAGGAGTTTTCTAAATTTTTAAATATTCATACTTGTGTATCAACCTTTTTTTTCTTGTTTTGAATTGTTATCATTTTATTGTGGACATTTTTTTAATGAAAATTTTATGTGTGTGAATTTTAATATGGAACGTAACCTGACTTTGGACATTTTCATATAAATTGCAATAATTGAAGAAGTTTTGGGCGAACGTCTATTCTCTCATTACTCAATATTATATTTGTGAAAAAATAAATAAATTTATGGACAAATAGAATAATCTAAAGGTGTAAGGAAGTGAAAAGGATTTGCAAAATCCTTGATAATTGGGCAGAAATGAATTGGAGAAGGTTAATCTAATATATTGGAAAAAAATGAGCTTGAGGATGCAAAAATAACTGTGTTAGAATGGAATAGCAGAAAGATGAGTAACACAAAATGAAAACAATTTTTTTTTTTTTAATTTGGAGGAATACCAACTAAGAAGTTATAATTGTCGGAATTTATGAGTATGAAACTCAAAATAGGAACCAGAAAATTGAGAATTTAATGCCCGGTTTTTTCAAGCACACTCAAATTTGAGGGACCCTCAAGTTTGAGTGTGCTTGGAAAACCCCGGCATGAGACTCGACAAAAAACAACAAGAAGAAAATCACATTGATTCCTTTTTTATCGCATGTTCACTATATCCACGCGCCTTCCTATTAAGACTTCTTTATCCTTCCTTTTTCCACAATTTCCTCGCAACAAAGTGACCATTCCGAGAGGATCAATGTTACTAAAGAGAAAAAAGAAACAAGAAATGGTGCGGCAGCCTCCCAAATGCTCAATCATGCATGCAAGATCGCACGCTCACTAACGGAAACTTCGATTCCATTGTTATTTTGTTACTTTATATTGACCTGCTCAACTGCTCAATATGTTCAGTTTAACGGATTTAGGTAACAAAGGATATAGTGGAATTTATTCATTATCGATCATTTTTCAGCTTACATTATTTACTTATTGAAATAAAATTGACTCATCATTTTTGAATCTCAATTCTTATTGTTATTTTGTTTCTTTATATTGACCTGCTCAACTGCTCAATATGTTCAGGATTTAGGTAACAAAGGATTTAGTGGAATTTGTTCATCACTGATTATGTTTAGGTTTACATCATTTACTTATTGAAATCGATTTTAAAATCATTGATTTATAATTTTTTCAACTACATTATCAACTTATTAAAATCGAGTTGATCAATGATATCATCATTGATCATTTCAATAGATCATTGATATAATTTTTTATTATAATTGCTTATTGTTATTTTGTTACTTTGTATTGAGCAGTTCAACTTCAAAATATAATTGATTTTCAAATATAAAATTATTGTAGCTATCAAAACCAATACCAACTTACAAGAAATATTGGGTGATATTAGGCAATATTTTTTAATGTGAATCGGACACATTCAAGTAAAAAATGTCCTTCAAAGAAAAACGTCAGAATTCAATGATCCCTGTTAGTACTTACTAGTTATTGTATTTGATGGAATTTGATGAGAAGTTTTGGCTAGACACTTACCTGGAAAAAAGAAAATAATTTATTAGAAATCATGTTGATGCTATAGCCTACTAGTGATTCAAAATACAAAACACTAATTTACAATTTCTAAAATGCAGTATAGTAATTCACAAATTCTAAAATACAGTACAGTTGTTTACAAATTCTAAAATACAGTACAATAATTTACAAATTCTTAAATTTTAGAATTCTAGGATTGCCTCCCAATGTAGAGTGGATTATAATTGATTTTCATTTCTCATCATGACCCTTCTTACAAGTCACACAGAAAGCAATATTGAAATCACTCTGAAATATCTATGAATACAATTTATATGAAATGCATCCATTTAAAGTTATACAATAAACAATAAGAAGTACCAAGCATCAAGGACTGTTCAATTCAGTCTAAATAGCTTTACACTGAATTTGTATACCAAATTCTAAATATAAAATTTACTAAGACTCATGGTAGTCTCCATGTGTCTTAATAAATTCAATCATTGGGTGTGTTCTATAAATTCAATTTAGAACTATTATACTGAACTGAAAAGTCCTGAAGAGAGATTGATTGATTGATTTTTATTTAGTGCTAGGTCTGGAAAGACCCATTGCACAACACAACACACATTACATCTCAAAGTAACAACTGTAATATAAACTTATATTAGTATATTAAACTAAATACTTAAAAATTATGTAATACATATTTTAAATAACAGTTAGAGAGAGAGTTAATGCTTGGTACTCTATTTTTTATAGTTTGTGTGGTTTCAACTGGAACCAATCCATATGAATTGCTCATTGAAAATCAACTGAAACTAATGAAGACTACATTCATAAAGATTAAACAGACATCCATGGATGGATGTTTATTGAAATTCAAAGACCAAATTGTAGTTCATATTCATATCCTAATTCGTCAGCCCAGCTCTTAAATGAAGCTATATAATATAGCTCTACAGCTATATAATAATTATAGCTCTACAGCTACAGCTATATAGCTTTATAATATACTTGTAGCTATATATCAGCCCAGCTCTATATTGTTCTACAATCCAACCAAATCCACAGATTATCACATTTCCATTAGATTGGAATTGACCCTTTGTGCAATTGTGCAACGGTGCTCCACTTACTGAACTACTACCAAAATGTACAAGGCCATCTCTCCCGTAATCCTAATCCTGAAACAAAGCGACTGACAACAATCACTTGCACTAGTGCATAACGGATAACGGGGCAGGGCGGTGCTGCTCTGTATAGTGGTTTTACTATAGGACACCAAATACCGGTTGGGATTGCCCCGCTTGTGGGAGGAAAGGTTGTAGACGGAAAAAAAGAAGAAGAAAGAAGAAGAAGAAGAAGAAGAAGAAGAAGAAGAAGAAGAAGAAGAAGAAGAAGAAGAAGAAGAAGAAGAAGAAAGAAGAAGAAGAAGAAGAAGAGAGAAAGAAAAGAAGAAATGGAGAAGGAAACAAGAAACGAAAATGAGAAAGAGGTAGTAAGAGGAGAAAAAGGAAAGGAGGAAGGGGAGAGTGAAGAGGAAAGAAGGAGAAGGAAAGGAAGAAAAAGAGAAGGAGAAAGAAATGGAAGGAAGAAAAGAAAAGAAGGAGAAGGAAAGGAAGGAGAAAAAAGAAAAGAAAGAAGGGAAGAATGAAAAAGAGAAGATGGAGAAGCGAAGGAAAGGAAGAAAAAGAGAAGAAGGACAAGCGAAGGAAAGGAAGAAAAAGAGAAGGACAAGCGAAGGATAAGGACGAAAGAAGGAGCAGGACAAGGAAGGAAAGGGAAGAAAAGTAAAGGAGAAGTAGGAAGGAGAAGGACGAGAAAGATAAGGAGAAGGAAGAAGAGGAGAAGAAGGATAAGAAAGAAAAATAAGGATGAAAAAGAAGGAACAAGGAAGGAAAGGAAGAAAAGGAGGAAGGAAGAAGGAGAGAAGAAGAAGAAAAATGAGGAAGTGGAAGAGATAAAGGAATAAGAATGGTAGAGAAGGAGAAGAAGAAAATGAAGTAGGAGAGGATGAGGGAGAAGAAAGTGTGGAATGAAGGAAGGAGAAGTGAGAGAATAATAAGAGTAGAAAGGAAAAGGAAAGAGAAGGAGGAAAAGATGAGAAGGAAAGAAGAAGAGAGGAGAAAATAAAGAAAGAAAAAGAGAAAAGAAGGAAAGGAAAAAAGAAGAAGGAATAAAAGAAGAAGGAAAAGAAATAAAAGAAGAAGAGAGAAAAATAATAAAAAATTGAGATAAAAAAAGAGAAGCGGTAGAAGGAAGAGAAGAGAAAAAAGGAACAGTGAAGGAAAATAAGAAGTAGATGAAAGTAAGTGATGAAAGTAAGAAACAACAAGAAGGAGGTAAGATTATAACTACAAGAAGAAAAGATGAAAGCAAAAGAATATTATAAGGAGTAGGCTAACTTGATTTGTTTGGACTGACTAGGCTGAAATAGTCTGCAATATAGACGGTCAATCAGACCGGTTGACCTATACAATTGTGAGGAAAGAATACTGGAAAGAGAAGAAACATTGGTAGGTGGAAAGAATACCAAGATTGGAGAATTGGTAGGTGGAGAAGGAGAAGGAGACGGAGATGAAAGGTGGAATAGGAGGAGAGGCCGAAGAAAAAGATGCTAATTCTATTCAAGAAAGAAAAATAATAATTGAAACAAAAGTTGAAAGGATGATAAAAGGAAGCAAGTACAAAGCGTTGGGAAAGAGTTGAACGGATGAAAATAGAACAGTAAAAAATATTATAAACGTAAACAGTAGGAAGTAGACAAAATTTGTCTATTCAATAGACAAATTGTAAGAAGAAATGCGAATAGGAAGATTACGGGTTGAGAAACAAAACTAATGCAAAAGGAAGGTAACAAATTGACTAAATGCAGACAATTAAGTCAAGCATGTTTCATGAACACTTTATACTGAGGAAAAGGATGTAGGTTGAGAAAAACAAGGGAGACATGGACTAGACGACCACAAGGAAGATAACGACCAATTGCAATAAAATTCAAATTCTACCAGCATAAATTGATGACATCAAACAAACTTTATAATGAAAGAGGACTAATGAACAAATCATATTATGACAATATATCAAGATAACATCATTTTAACAGTAGTTAAATTAGATTGTATTTTCGCGCAACTAACTTGAAAACTAGTGAATATTGAAGAGGTTGAGCCGGAATTCAGATAAAAAAAGTATTTTGGAATATGTACTAAAAATTACGAAGAATAGTATTATTGAAAAGGAAAGTAATGTGTAACACCAACACACAAAACCTTACACCACAACAGGACTATCTTGAAGAGAGAGACAAAACAAGACACAGATCAGAAGAGAAAGAAAAATATATTATGGTCGAGCAAAGAAGACATTCTGGCAAGATGGAAAAACGACTCCAGCTCGATCAATATTACCTCAAAAATTATAAATTTGGTCCCAAATTATAGGGAACATTCTGCTCTAAAATTTGAAACCAATTTATAATTTTTGAACCAATATTAACCGAACTGGAGAAATTTTCCCATCTTGCCAGAATTTCTTCTTTGCTTGGACAGACTAAACAAGGGACTGTACTTTCGGAAAGTGACTGTCCAGTCTAGAATACTTATTTATATGTATATACAAGACCTAGTTAAATGTGAGTAGCACAAATTGTAGAAAACATTCAGTTCTACAATTTGAAACCAAATTCACAATTTTTGAAGCAATATTGACCGAGCTGTTATTATTTTCCCATCTTACCAAAATGTCTCCTTTGATCGACCAGACATAACAGTAAGGCTGAGGCCGCACTGCCGGTGGGTAGAGCCTGGAGGGTGGAGGGTAGTTGGTATGTCTACCTACAACCTAGAACATACACACCATCCACAGTAATACATTGTATGAATGGTATGACGTCATACTGTTTTTTGAGGTTATGTTATCCATATTTAAGAATTTCAAGATGGCGGCTGAACACATACCATTCATACAATGTATTACTGTGGATTCCAGGCTCTACCCACCGGCAGTGCGGCCTCAGCCTAAGAGATAGAGAAAAAGGAATTCAAGAGAAAGAGAAAGAATGAAGACAGAAATTACTGAATGCAGGAAGGAGAGTGCTTGCTTAGGTCGAGCTTGGCTAGCCATAAAGCCCCCGGAGGGGACACTCCCCTCGTATTATAACACTGGGTCCCCTGTAACAACGCCCCCCCACCGCACAAGCGACCTTGCTCTCGTACAAGTCACGACTTGAGCAGCAGGTTCGGTTTCCCTTTCACGACACCGCAACTGGTGGGTACCCTGGAACTACCTCCCCCCAGCCTATGACCCCCCCACACACCCACAAACACCAACCCACACAACTAAAGGCTACTCAAAGTGTAAACAGGTATAATAAACGTATTTGAAAGATTTGTATATATAGTCTAGGTCCAGGACAATTCTTCAGCAAATATATTAGTTATCTCTACATATAGTACACCGCCTTCAAGTCTTACAAAACCGTTGCAATTTACTCCCCAAGCCCCGCTACCCCTCAAATCGTGTCTTTGTCACGTGTTATGTCGCGTGGACAAACTTTGAGAGAAAGAGACAGAAAGAATTCAACTTCTATAGCCTGGTCGAGCAAAGAAGACATTCTGACAAAATTAAAAATTACTCCAGCTCGGTCAATATTTGTACAAATTTTTTAAAATTTGGTCTCAAATTGTACAAAACATTCTGCTCTACAATTTGAGATAAAATTTATAATATTTGAACCAATATCAATCAAGGTGGAGTAATTTTCGCATCTTGCCATCATGTCTTCTTTGCTCGTCCAGACCCTATAGTCTGTCCAAGCAAAGAATGCCCTCTGGCAAGATGGGAAAATGACTACAGCTTGGTCAATATAATATGTTCAAGAATTATAAATGTGGTCTCAATAGTAGATAAAATTGTTTCCTACAATTTGAGATAGAATTTATAATATTTGAACCAATATCAATCAAGCTGGAGTAATTTTCTCATCTTGCCAAAATGTCTTCTTTGCTAGAACAGGCTCTACCAAGTCTGCATGAAATAAGTGTTCTGGATCTAGTTTTCTAAGTTCTGAAGTTTTCTAAAGAGACAGACTTAGAGAGAGATATAGAGAGTGAGAGAGAAAGAGAGAGAGAGAAGAGAGAGAGCGACAAAGAGAGAAACAGTTGAACTGTACCATGTCTGCATCATGAGTGTTCTGGATCTAAAGTTTTCTCAAGTTCCACAGTTGTTACCAAAAATGGTCAGCATTAGGTGGCTTTAAATAAATCACTGTGACTAATGTAATCAATCTACAGTTGGCTGACTATAAATAAATGGTATGTTGAGGAACCTAAGGTAGGTTTCGTAATAGTATGCAAATTTACAAGGGTGTAAACTTACTTAGAATTCTGAGGGCATTATGATTCATGACAGGATACTTCATAGAAGGACTTCATAAGTCAACATTATTCATCAATATTGGAACTAGAGGAGATTTATTTGGATATAGTTTGAAAAAATTATTATTGAAAACTGAGGAATCAAAAATCACAGTAGAGTATTTGTTTCAGCACATGTTTCGGTTTCATTAGACCCATTCTCAAGTACAAATAAAGTAAAAAATACATTATATTTGCACTTGAGAATGGGTCTGATGATATCGGAACATGTGGCGCTGAAACAAATACTCTAGGGTACTGTGATTTCCAATTTTTATTAATAATATAATAATTATAAGTACGGTAGCCTTGAACATATGAATAACGAAGGAAGTATTTCAACTGTTTTTTCCACATTTACATAGTTGAGGTGAAATTGATTAGAAATTGAAAAACATATACTCCTATGCAATTAATTCTGGATTAATAACAAAGTAAGACACATTTTTTAATCAAGTATGTATAAATAATAGAAAATATTTTTTCTTAAATTTTGAATCAATGTTAATACTGTAATTTATTACTAACATTTTAATTTCCCTAATATTAAATATACAGTAATTTATTAAACTTGACACCTACAAGGCATGTATAGTTTTTTATCAATGTCAATAACTTATCACTAATATTGAAATTTCCTCAAACACAAATACAGTAATTTATTGAACTTGACAGCTACATGGCAAGTATTCAACAATAAATTGTAAATGTATTCAACATTCTTCAACACCTGCTGTTCTAGAAAACTCTAAAAACCGCTAGTATTCGAAGGTTAAACTAATTTTTCCAATAAAATCATGTTTTTAATAATACAATTTCGTACAAACACACTAGAATCAGGGCGGTTAAAAATATCATACGTGTTACAAAAATATTATAAATTACACGTTATCAACTGATTCCATACTAATAACAAGGTCAAAATAATATGCAAGCATGAATTATTGGATCAACTATTCAGGAAAGTGAGAAAAATGTTTCTAGGTGAGAACTTTTGCACCATTTGTCTGTTCAAGCAAAGAAGACATTCTGACAAGTTGGGTGAATGGTTCTAGCTCCATCAATATTGGTTTAAAAGTTTTTAATTTGGTTTCAAATTGTAGATCAGTAGTTTCCTCCAATTTGAGACCGAGTTTATAATTTTTTAACCAATATTGACCGAGCTGGAGCCAATTTCCCATCTTGCCAGAATGTCTTCTTTGCTTGGACAGACTGTAGCTATAGGAGCAATAGTTGAACTTATTTATGATCAGAACTTTCTTCAGTTTCAAGGGTGAATTAATAAAACAAGAGTTATTGCACCAACGTAACTCCATGAACTCTATTTTACAACTATCAAACCCCTATCATTATTTATCACCTTTCCATGTTTTTATTGAACCGATTATTAATTTCTCATACAAATCTCATTTCTGGGATTTTAATAGTAGCTAATATATTAAAGCCTTCACTAATAAATGCATGAATACATACCAAGAGAAAATACAAGATATTGTTAAACCACATATTTATTAGAAAAAAGTTTGACAGTATTCTTGTCTTTTCATTTAATATGGATACCTACCATAGTATCACCTTCACAACTACTCATCAAGTGTGCAGGAATACATCACTGTATTAATAAAAATACCAATGATAATGAAAGTACAACTACGAATTTCCTTGAAGAATTGAATTCAGATTCATCCCCTTCATTCATCAATTTTTAGTTACTCAAATATTCACTTAAATGCCGATACAGTACAAAAATAATAAACTATGTCTACCCTAAAATGACAACTATGTTTAACCATCAACTATGACAACTTTTCAACACCGGCGGTTCGAGCCCACGGAACAGGTGAAGTGCTGTACAGTAAAAGATACGGGCACTTCTACTGTTTCGTGGGTACGAGCCGAAAGTGCTTTTCAATTGAATTGAAACCCAAAATAAGACTTTTTTGATTCAACAAATATTCAACAGCAATTAGACCCACATCTTGGACCACACAAAAATTCACCACAATACTTTCAAACCATCACCTAGACTCAAAACTTGGATTCTTTATAACCGGACCAACAAAAGAAAATACAATGCTTTCAAAAAAACCTAAAATTCTTATAAAACCTGGGATGAACCAATATGTAACAGCTAACCATTCTAACTATAGAATAAACAAATCATAAATTGGAACTTGAGTCTTAAAAAACCTGATTGAGAAGAATGCTCAAAATATTATGATCAATATAAAGTATTCCAAGTGATACATTTTCATAAGTAATTGGAACTATGAATAATTATAAGCAAGAAATGAAGCTCGATCCCCAATTAAACAGAAGCTTAAGAAGAACCAACCATTTGCAGACTTATGAAAGCAAATGGAATAGTTCCAACTAGATCACCTAGTGGATTACGAGCGAAATTATTTCCACCCGCTACAATGATACTTCTAACAGGAAATACCGGTATGGGATAGTCCGGATTTTATAAGAGGAATCCAGTTAATCGAGACTCGACGCAGACCAACTCTCGATTTCCTCATTGTTCAAATTGGAGCACAAATCAAATGACTTAATTACACTTACCGCACAAAATTAAATCGATTTCAAGTCTAATAATCAGTTTTCAACTACAGTTTCAATCAAATGCTCATATCTTCATCATTAAACCAGAAAATATCGAACTCAATTTTATAGAAAAACAACTTTTCACCTGCTGCATTACATGATAATAATTGAGTTGTTACAACAATTTTTATAGGAAAATCAAGAATCAATTTATTTCCAATTTCAGCTGAAGGAAAGTAGTATTCATGATATTAAACAACATCCATAGTTAGACGTTGACTTGCTTCTTAGAAAAATAATACAGAATAATATAGCCTTCTGTGTATCCTGTACATGCCAAGCTGAGATAAATGTCAAATGAACTCCTCTCGAAAATGTTTGTATTGAAACATATTATGAAGTTCACCTTTTTTTATTTTGTTACAATTATTCTAATAGAAATTTATAACACACTTATTTGTTGAAATTCAGGGTAGAAATAGTTTAACGTTCATTCATTCATTTTATTTACTCAAAAGGACATTACAAAAATGGTCCCACAATACCTTAGTTCAAGAAATATTTTTCTTTACCCAATCTTCTGATCAATTCTTATCAATTAAAAGCTAATCAATTGACATAGATAGATTGAAAGGTTCTTTAATATAATGATTAGTATTCTTTAAAGAAATAATCATATTTAATTACTAATCAAAACTGAAAAATAAGAATCGTTCCCAAATTATTGTATGACAAACCAAAAAACATCTAATCTATTATTCATAGTCTTCATCAATCTTTGAATTAATAGTCACCTAATTCATATCAATTACATTCTATACGAAGACCATCTCTGCATAATTCATAAACCTTTTCATCGCTAGAACATGATGTGAAAGCACAATAACCAAAATAATAAACCTTTTCATTAGTATAATCAACATATGTGAAAGCCAACTCAACATTAACTAAATTGAGCTCTCATTTTCACGTGTGTAGTAACACTCCAATTTCAATTGATTTCAATGCAAGAAACTCTACAGTCTGTCCAAGCGAAGAAGACATTATGGCAAGATGGGAAAATGACTCCAGCTTGTTCAATATTGGTTCAAAAATTATCAATTTCGTCTAGAATTTAGGAAATGTAGGAAACATTCTAATCTACAATTTGAAACCAAATTGATAATTTTTGAACCAATATTGACCAAGCTGGAGTCATTTCCCCAGCTTTCCAGAATGTCTTATTTGCTTGTGACAGACTATAGTAACACACCGATTTCAATTCATTACAATGGAAGAAACTATACTAACGTATTCACTGCACGTATATGCGATGAATACACCGAAAATTGAACGTATTGACTACATAACATGGAGGTAATCCATCTCATTGATTGTCAAAAAACGTACACTCTTCTTGACAAATACAGGTTATGTCAAAAACCAACAGAACAATATTGTTCAATGTACATCACGTTTGAGTGTTCATATACAAGGAGTCATGTGAAATGGAAAGTACTGTACAATCTTCACTGGTTAACAGCACATTTTCTCACATGCTAATGAATATTGGCTTAATGACTAACCTAAACTTTCAGCCTTTCTCCTTTTTTACTTTGTACAGTTTAATCTTTGGTCTTTAAGAAGCTTTATTCAAAAAGCTAGTCTTTAAAAGCTCTATTCAAAAAGCTAGTATTTAAAAGCTTTATTCAATGACTGTGATGTACTGTATTTAAATTCCATGAGATGTACTTCATATGATATATTTCAATTCCATGTGATGTATTTCAATTCAGTGTGAAGTACTTCAATTCAGTGTGATGTCTGATTACTGTAATAATTCCTTGACATTATTTTTTAATTAAATTTTGATGAACAATAGTCACCTATCCCTTCCCATTATTTTTGAAGCTAATTTTTTATTGTCAATAATAATCTGTTGTTGCCATATATTAATCTAATAGCCTTCTTTTGTCATCTATAGATAGCTTTTAATGAACAATAAAATATATGAAGTTCACCCACAGGAAACGACCTACTTACACACTTATTATTAGAAAATTGGAACAATGTAGAGGTAGGTAGAGTTCAGAAACTAGAGGGTCTGAGGTAAAGATGGAAGGGATAAAAATATGGAATAAACTAGGAAGAAGAGAATAAGAAGCTTAGGAAGAATAAAGCAGTGTGTCCACGGTTCGATTTCTTTTCAATTTGATACATTCAGTTTTATACAAAAGTTCAATAAATTTTATACATGATACAATTGGGTGGCTCGTTGGAGGAGTGATAAAGCGCCGGTCTGATAACCAGGTGGACCCTGGTTTAAATCCCAAGCGGATAACAATTTTTGACCACAGCACAATCACATAGATACGGCCACCCCGTCTTTCGGAGGAGACGATAAGCCGTCGGTCCCGACTACCTGAAAAGTAGTCGTCATCTATCATCCATTTCATTACCCACGCACAAGCCTATGAGCTCATGTGGGCTTCACCCTCATAAACAAATAAACAAACAAACAATGAATACCATTCAATACTATAGAAGTATTGTAAAGTGTAGCCTGCTATGAAATAGGAAAGTACTACTGTATAATAATTTCAATCGTACAGATGTGTCTGCATCAATGTATTCTATCTATTTTGTATCATATTGAAAGGCAGTTCTTGGAAACACAGAGGAAAAAGAAAGAGAAAAATAAATATGAAGGAAGAAAAGGATTAAAGTGATAAAAGAAAATCGAGAAGTAGTAGAATAATATGATGAAGAAGAAGAAAAAGTAGAGGAAGAAGAAAAATAAACGCCAGTAAAACATCTCCAAGTAGAAGATCCTCAAGTCAGTGATAACTTCACTTCCTTCACTACTACCGCCGTTGTAACTCTGGATCTTTCTCTTCTTCTTCTTTTTCTACTACAGCTTCTTCTTCTGCATCATCTTCTTCCTCCAGCTGCATTGTTGTTCTTGACCTTGTTACCGCGACGACCTCTCTCTAATAGCGGTTACTCCTCCTCGATTACCGTTACGTTACGTATAGCATCTTCTATCCTATGAACCAGCTTTTTTCGGTAACTGCTACCGCTATTAATAACCGTCTACTACCACTACTATGATTAATAACAGCTACTTGAATTTGAAACTTTACACGCGACATGTGGTAACGCCTATTAGCGGTTGTAATTAATTTCTTTTCGCGTTTATTTTTAGATGTATCGGTTCAGGAAACTTGGATGTTGATGACTAATGAATCTATCTTTCGAGTATTTTGAGGTGTGATAATGATTCATTCAATGTCAAGGCCAATTCTTGGTTTTATGAATGGAAATCACAACAACTCAATGATAGTAAAACCTTTGAACATCAAGACTCAATTGGAGTTTTGTACAAGGGACATTTTAGGATGAAAAAGATTTTATTCAATTTTATCCACATGAATAAAAAATTAAACAATCTGAAATTTTTGAAAAAAATCAATGATGACTAAAAGAGTTTAATAATATGAATTTATGAATATTGAAGATAAATTCATTGGACTTTCAAAAAATTTGAATCCCAGAAACTCATGAAAGATTTAACAGCGTTGACAATATCATTATGAAAAAGTAATTCAATTTTTGAAACCATACAATAAGAAAGGAATTCAAATATAATGAATAATTACTGAACATTTAGTTTCAAATACTACTGTAACCCAATATACTACTTCAAGATTACGGTTTTCATTAATATTAGCAAATTCGTCTACAACTAGGAAAATTCATTTGAAAGGAGACGCCAAGTACAGTACACTAATAACAATTCTTAAATCAAATAATTTTATGGAAAGTCATTCAATTTTCTCATGTACTTCCAGGTTCTGTCGAAATTAATATACTATTTAGTAAGTGACATATTTTATGTTCTTGAATGTAATTTGACAATAATTAACAGGGTAAAGCCCACTACCACAGAGAAGGTAAATTTACCTTTTCTGTGCCACTACTTAGTAATGCACTATCATCTTTCTACCTGTTACCTATAATCAACTTTGAGGACCATACATTTCAAAAGTAAACCTGAGCTTACAACACAACCACTACCAACTCTTCAACACGAAAAATCCCTGCATTCCTTAATTTTTACAACACATTCCTCATTAAGTAGACACCAAAATTTACGATCCACATTTTTCCCCAAACAAAATCAATAAAATAAATCTTTCACTTTCACCTAGAACTCTTTTAGTTCTAGTAGATCACACTAGAAAGTACATCATAGTAAAACAAGCTTATCGGACAATCACTTGTAACGAAGCAAAGAAGATATTTTGGCAAGATGGGAAAATGACTCCAGCTCGATCAATATTGGTTCAAAAATTATAAATTTGTTCTCAACTTTTAGATCAGAATGCTTCTTACAATTTGAGAGCCAATTTATAATTTTTGAAACAATATTGACCGAACTAGAGTCATTTTCCCATCTTGACAAAATGTCTTCTTTGCTTGGATAGACTAAACAAGGGACTGTACTTTTGGAAAGTGACTGAATGTTCAATCTAGCATAATTCAACCTATATGTATATACCTATATACCAAGACCTATTTGTATGTGTACACATGTAGATAGCACATTCACTAACAAGGTCACATGTTTGTAAAAGTCTAATCACATATCAGAAACAGAAAGCACTTCCTCCAAGACATGAGAGTTACATTATGAAGAATGTTTTCATTCACATTCTACTTATAAATCATACTGAAAATAATGATAAAGCCTAGAAAATGAGACAAAATTGTGATATAAAAATTCGATTATGATTGTAGAGGCAAGTAAAACATGGGAATCAAGTGGTTTTCATCGATTGCATCATTAAAAAGTAACAAAGTAACCTGAATATTGAGTCAATCTAATGATTTTATGGAATAAAACATTTTAATGAACGACAATATACCCTTGAAGCATTGGTTTCTCATTTAAAATAAGAACCAGTGATTGAGAATGGAGGGAAAAAACCTTGAAGCATTATCATTAAGTAGAAAAATCACTATTCAATTTCAATTTGAACAAACTTGAATATAGTCTGTCTAAGCAGAGAAGACATTCTCGCAAAATGGGAAAATAACTACAACTCGGTCGATATTGGTTCAAAAATTATAAATTTGGTCATTAATTGTAGGAAAAATTCTGATCTACAATTTGAGACTAATACTGTTTGAGCTTGAGTCATTTTCCCCTCTTGCCAGAATGTCTTCTTTGCTTGGACAGACTGTACTTTACAAATTTGATCAACAAATATTCATCTCAAAGTAGTCTGTCCAAGCAGAAAAGACATTCTGGCAAGATGGGGGAAAATTACTCCAGCTTATTCAGTATTACTTCAAAATTATTCAATTTGGTATCAAATTGTATATCAGAACATTTCCTACAATTTAAGACTAAATTCAAAGTTTTGGAACCAATATTGATCGAGCTGGAGTCAATTTCCAACTTGCCAGAATGTCTTCTTTGCTTGGATTTTACAAATTTGACCAACAAATATTCATCCTCTTAAAGTAACCTCTTATACTACCACTTTATAAAATTAAAAACTGAGTGAAGGTTAAACCATAGACATAATTAATTATGACAATGTAGCAATAATTAATTCAGTTGCTTAATAGAGGATAAATAGGCCTACGCTGGGGAACCATGGCATTGTTCAGACAAGACAGGAGTGAAATTTTCCCACCAAACAATATACAAACCCACAAAACAAGCCAAAGTCACACAGCTATATGTGCAATAGACACGTCTGTGTTAATTGAGAAATGATGCAAGACAAGAAGAATAACCAACTGACAACGAAATATTTTGGGAGACAAATGTGAACATACTGAAGTATGAATAAACTCAACTATCAAATGTGAACAGTTAAACAACTTATAAGAAACTATGATACCGCATAAATTATGCATAATATGTACTACCGTGTATATGAGTACATGTTACATTTGAAAGAATTCAATTGAAATTACTTTTCTCATACTGAAACGTCTTTAATCATATCAAATCTTATTTATAGTGTCATGTATCAAAATCTAATGAACTTTTAAATCTTGAGTGTATTGGACACTCATGGACACCGACTTAAATATTTATTCATCTATTGAATAAAATGCTCTTCACCAGGAGTTTGAAGCAAATTCATTCTTTCAAATTTCAAGTGATATAATTCTTGTAGCCTGATTGGATTGAGTTTCCAGCATTTATTTTAGGACTGGGTCACAGTTTCTTCAAAAAAAAAAAAGGTTAAAAACATAGTCTAAACAGAAAAAGAATAGCACTGAAAAGATTGAATTTTCAACAAACACTCAGTGAATAGAATAGGCAATATATACTATACATAATATTCACTTCCACTGCATTCACATTAACATCAATATTTTTTTCAAGTTTTAATTATTTTTCCAAATTAACTTTTCTTTTTGTTTCATTTTCAGATGCCTGACAAACGAATAAAGCTGACTTTATTGTGCGTTGTCTTGCTGAGTGCCACCGCAGTCTGCGAGTATGTATTGGAGGATCTCATTGCTATGGAGGATAACCAGCGCGCCATACATAATATAGGTGAGCAGAACCAAAGCTATAGTCTGTCCAAGCAAAGAAGAAATTCTGGCAAGATGAGAGAATAACTCCAGCTCGCTCAATATTGGTTCAAAAATTATAAATTTGGTCTCAAATTGTAGGAAACATTATGATCTACAATTTGAGACAAAATTTATAACTTTTGAATTAATATTAACACAGCTGGACTCATTTTCCCATCTTACCAGAGTGACTTCTCTGTTTGGACAGACTGTACCTTTAATTATACTGTACTAAAGCCTTGAAAGTGGCAACCATGTAGAGTAGGGAATTTGGTCCATCTAATTGCATTGAAATCATTTTTGAATCAGCTGTACCAAAGGATGCGTTTCTAGTGCACGTTCCCACATTTGACTTGCAACAAATCATAGCAATCTTTATTCTCCTATTTCCAACGTTTTCTCCTAATTTCTATTACAACCCTGTACAGAAAGCACGAGAATAATTCTCTAAGAAAATTTAATGATCATATTTCCTGGAAATTATGCTCAATAGGAAGAAGAACTAAGTAAAAATGCATGATTTGTGTATTTATACTCAATGCTTTCATATGGGTAGACTGTGTAGACTACAGTGCTACGTCGCCATTCTATTAGGACATGGCCTTCTATTGAAGGTATCTATGACAATGAGGTACAAAAGATGATACAGTCAGTCCAAGCAAAGAAGACCCTCTGGCAAGACGAGAAAATGACTCCAGCTCGGCCAATATTGGTTCAAAAATTTTTGATTTGGTCTCAGTCGTAGGAAACATTTTGATCTAAAATTTGAGAGCAAATCAATACTTTTTGAACCAATATTGATCGAGCTGGAGTCATTTTCTCATCTTATCAGAGGGGTTTCTCTGCTTGGACAGGCCATACATTTATCAAATAACACCATAAAATGATTTTTTCGTTATTGCATTGCTATCCTACTATAGTGTTCTATTGGATGACATTTTGAGGGTAATTAGACTCAATTGTCTAGTTAGACGCAACTTCCGTCAGTAGAATTCTTTCTGATTCAAACAGTTCATCTGATACAAATCTAAAATGTTATTAAATAAGTTCACAAATTTTCTAGTATCACCAGTTTCAAACTCTACTTCATCAACTATTACAACATTCATATACGATTAATACCATAGAGAAATCATACGTAAGCATAGATAAAGTATAACAAGATACTAATCATTACAGGCGAAATATCCACTTAAAACAAGTATCCTTCTGCTCCACTATCAGCGAATAGTTCATCTATAAATGGGTATAGTCTCTCCAAACATAGAAGACATTCTGATAAGATGGGAAAATGACTCCAGCTCGGTCAATATTGGTTAAATAATAATATAATTATTATAAATTTAGTCTCAAATTGTAGAGCAGAATGTTCCGCACAATTTTAGACCAAACTTATGATTTTTCAAGCAATATAGAACAAGCTGGAGTCATTCTCCCATCTGCCAGAATGTTTTCTTTGCTTTGATATACTATACAGGACAGGATAATTACTTTATCATTGACGAATATAATAAGCCCGCATACCGATAGGTAATAACCACGCTATTATCTGGATGCTAGGTTACAAAAGAACGACAAATTATCTGTCAGTTAATCAAGACACATAACCATCAATCATATTGCTCAAAGATGATTTATGAAAGGCCGATAATAATAACTGCATTAAACAAGATTGTTCTGTAGGTTGACAACCAACTTCTTAGTTTTATTAGTTTTTCAGCTCTCTTTTTCATTTTCTTTGACTTCTTTTCTTCGTCATAATCCTACACTCTTTCATTATCATTGTTCTCATTCATATTTTTATGGTTTCTTCTAGTATTTTTATACTGCACCTGTAGAATTTTTTCTTCATGCTTTACTTAACCGCTCTAGTTTTCTGATACTGCCAATAGTAGCAAACATTTTAAAACTGAGTTATGAATGAATAAAAGATTCTACAATAGATAAGTATCTAGGTCTTATCTAAAGATCTCAACATGAGGCTAGGAACCTAACTGCTGTTAGCTTTTTTGTATTATATCTGAATTATGTATTATATTTTTTGTATTGTTTTGGGAATGGATATGAAATATGTAAATGAAACATCGAATTTCGGGTTTTATAGCTCATTCATTTTGCTATGATGTCTGAATTATTTACAAAGATTCTGAATCACATCAACGCTCTACTGTGTTTAAATTCTATAATGATACCACCGTCATAACTCATCTATGTTCATATTAATTGAATAATGATTCAAGTTTTACACATTCAAAAAGATGTAAAGAGTCATTGTGTGAAACCAGAATGGACCTTCAGTTGATTATTTCTTGATCAACAAAATTCGTTTCCAACTTTATTTCTTACGACAATCGGTCAGTTGCAGAAAAATCACACTATTTGTTCATTGATTCTCATTTTTCTTTGTATTCTCTTCATCATAATTCCACCGTCTTTTATTATCATTGTTCTCATTCTTGTTTTTTATAGTTTCTTGAATGATATCATTTAAGCTAGGTGTCCACGGTTCAATTTCCTTTTAAGTTGATACATTCAAAAAAGGCCTGTACACAAGATAATACAGTACATCTATCAAATGAAACGAACAAAAACAATCATACATTTGATTGGTGATGGAGAACTTTCAATTGTATTATTAAATTTTATAAATTTTTAAACCTGTGTAATCTATTGAAATAAATTTAGCATTGAGGAAATCACACAATCATATTCATGTAACGAATTTCTCTAGTTAATAAGCTAGTATCTTGTTTGGCGGTTTAATTCAATTAGATTTTCGTGCAACTAATCTCTTTCTTTTTCTCTATTTGTTTCAGGCGACGACTCAAGAGACGGCGTACTCAACGCGGCCGGTGAACACAGACAACTGATACGAACGGTGCGACAAAAGAAAGCCGACAATGAAGGAGGCGAAAAGCAAAACGAAAAAGAAAAACCGAAAGAAAACAACGATGACGATGAAGAAAAGAAAACTCTCGCCCAACAAGTGGCCGACGGAAAATATGGATTGATACAAACTGAAATATTTTCTGATAAGCCTGAAAGACCTGGGATTATAAGTTATGAGATTAATCCTGAAGTTCCAAAAGACAATGTAAATAACTTAGGGGGTTTAAAAGCTGAGGAGATTTGGCTAGCTGAAAATCACTTGTTGGTTTTGGGTGGAGGTGGATTTGGAGAAGGTGGGGGAAGAGATGAGGGTAGAAGAAAACCAATCTGGCCACCAATTGACAACTATGTGGCTCCTGAGAGACAGGTGAAGATACCACCCAACCCCAAGGTACCACCACCGTTCCCTGTGCAACTGAGAGAAGGTGGGCCAATCGAGTTTTTGCGAGGGGAAAATGGTACCGGAGGTCCCCCGCCGTTCCCGCCTTTCCCAGGACCAGGGTTCTTCCCGCCGGGGAATTTTTCTGGTCCGCCGGGAAACTTCATCCCGGGGAACGGGGCATTTCCCGGACAGCTTCCGCCGTTCCCCTTTCCGCCCCTGCCGCCCGGAGCAAATTTCAACGGATCGTTTATTCCACCGCCTCCACAGTTTCTGCCGCCTCCGGGGGGCGTGGGCAACCAGTCGCTGCCTTTCGACGAGGACGACCCCTCAATCTACTATCCGCCTCCCTACGACTTCGTCTATCCGCGAGACAACTCTTCAATTGTGCCCGCCGGGCCGCTGGTGCCTGGCATCGTTCTTCCGCCGCCTCCGGACTTCTTCGCGCCCTTGAACGACAAGCCTGCGCAGCGACGACCCCGGCCCCCACCACAAAAAACCACACCCACAAAGTCCCCACCACGGCCCACGAAAAAACCCGCCTCAGAAAAATACCCCTCCGCTATCCCAGCACGTGGAGGCTCAACAGTATCCAAACCCACAAAAAGGCCATCAGTGCAAATTATCACTGAAGAACCTCAAAACCTCAACGAAGTCACACCGTTCCCTCACTCTCTTCCCCCCAATGCTCTTGTACAAGGCTGGCTACCCATCCCCGCCCCCCGCCCCTTCTACATTACACGACCACGTAAACCACACAAAAATAGCCAACAAGAAAACACAACACCTGCACCAGAAGTCATCATCAAAGAACGACGACCAACCTCCTCACAAATCTACAGTGATGATGGCTACTACTATGAAAAACCCAAAACAAGACCCAAGGAAACCGTCAACTACACACCAACAAAACTAGTCAATGTAGATAACCCCTATAATCCTCCACAAGTCTACAATAACCCCATCTACATTACGTCAACCATTCCCCCACCACAAGTGCCATACCAGAACCAACCTCAACCCCAGAACGGAAAAGCTTTGAAAACGTTCTACTTCTATGAAGAGCCACAAGATATCTCCACAACCACTATCCGACCACCAGTGCAGCCAAACTATTATAGTACACCAGTTCCCCACAGTAATTACTATCTACCAGTACAAGAGCAACCAAGGTATGTGCAAAACAAGTATGAACTGCCTCCTTTGAGAGCAAGCACACGTGCTCCCCCTGTGAACTACTTCTACATAACTGAGGCTCCACCAAGGGCAGTTACGACATCAAGTAGAAAACCACCAATCTATGAATACAGCTACACAGCACCTGGATATGGAACCATTGATGCACCCAAAGTGGGCACACCCACACCATTGGGCATTAGTCATGCATCTGTCAACAACCAAATACCTGATGATGGCAGCTATAACTATTATGATGACTATTTGGACCAAACGACACCACGCACTCCAGTCTCTTCAAAACAACGCTACAACCAAGACAACCTCAATCTTGTCAAAAACAATCTCATCTACACAACAGAACGCCCTGTGTACAGAGCTCCACAAACAAAATCCCCACCCAGGGGTTATGTTTACAGCACCACACAACGTCCCATACTATCCACAACTGCAGCTCCCTACTCAGCTGATCACCAGACCCAAAATCCCTACTATGCATTCTTCACACACCATGATGCAGGACTCATAGATGATATCACAAAGAAGTACTTCACAATATTTGGACAAAAACTGAACAACCAAGGCACAACACCTTTGACACCTACTCAAAATTCCTATGAAAGTGCCACAAGGAAACCTGCTAATTACAATAGGGTGGTTACTTCAACACAACCACCATCACGTCTTCAAGAATACTACACTTCAACACAATCACCACGTCTTCAAGAGTACTACTACTCATCACCTGCTCCTCAAAACGTTCCCGCCTACTATGACTATGATTATTATGATAGTGTGGAGCACATCAACAGTAATAGTCAGGGTGGAGGACAAAAAGCACAATACTATGACAGATCTAGTGCACAGTCACAAACCCCAAGGCCACCAACTCTGGACCATGACACTGATGTAAACTACAACACCCAAAACCTGCAGATTGACGCAGATGCTGAGGTGATTGATCCGCAGAAGGTTGATCCACTGAGACAAAGGGCTGAACAGCTTCAACTGAGGCACAATCCCATTGGATCATCACTGATTTCCTACAGTTTACCAGGGAACGGTGGTGGACATTTCTACTTCTTGACACCACAGTCCATCCAAGATGAAGCGGATGCCAATGCGTATGCTGCCTACAGTCAACAGCAGCAGCTGGGTCCTCTTTATTACAATAAACGCAACACCCAACGCCAGCAGAGACAGCAACCAATTTCCTCATCCAGTAGCAACTCTCAGTCATCAACTTCAACGCGAAACACCAGGAGACAAAACAAACGGAGACAGTACAGTCGTCAAAACGCAGAGGCAACATGATAGACAATATCAGTGATTAGGAATTGTGTAAAATGAACTTTATTACTTTAATTTATGGAAAATTGTTGGCAAATTCAATTGAATCCGTTCAAATAGAAATCTTTATAAAATCTCAAGTATTTTAATTTCGTTCAGGTTTTTTAATGAATATCAGGAGAACCAATAGTATTAGATAACAGAGGTAGAGTTGAATGATTGTCTAACATAGAAAACTTGAAACAAATATCAGAAAAAAGCAGAGGCATGATAGATGTATATTCAGTAACATATATTATGTAGTATCTTAAATATAAAAATTGAACACCTCACTCAACTCTTGATGTATAAAATCATTGTATTAGGCCGGTATTTACATTGTAATATTAATATTATATGAAATAATATGATAATATAAATATTACTGTGTAATGCCGGCTTTATTAAATGACTAATTGCACTGAAATGTTTATAAATCCATTCCACTAAGCAAACTAATTCTTTCAAAAGGAGAAATTTGAACAACTTGAAAAAAAAACCTGAACTATATTGTTTCTGTTTGGACGCATTTAATTGATCATTATTTATTAATTAAAACAGAAAATGAACCACAATTATGCATTATAATATAATATATGAAATAACTAATAGAACATCATCACCAACATTCAATATAAATCTGCAGAATAATCAATGCAATTACTGATCAACCAATTCGCAATTGCATAAGAAGAAGAGTGTTCAACGTGGATACTTGAAGAAAAAGTATAATTCCATTGTTGACTTAAACTTGATTAGAAAGTAGCTATCAAGGAAAACAATTATTGAATTCCGAAGAGAGTACACAATTATTTTGAAACTGGAGAAAGCATTCAACTTTTACTGAATAAATAAAACAATTTTAAATTGACTCTCATTTAAAACTACTAGTTTTCCAAAAACGTTCATACGATAAACATAAAACTCCAATAAAATACGACCATATTAACATGTATTGCTTGTTTCTAAACTAATAAGGAATAGAATTGTAACATCAATAATTATTTTTCCCAACAAATACGATCTACTCAAGAGCTATAGTAGCTAATAACAACTAGTTTTCTAAAAAACGTACATACGAAAAACATTTATAACTCCAATAAATTACCACCATATCAACAGATATATTCTGTCCAAGCAATGAAGACATTCTGGCAAGATGAGAAAATTACTCCAGCTTGGCCAATATTGGTTCAAAAATTACAAATTTGGTTCCAAGTTATGGAAAAAATTGTAATCTACGATTTGATACCATATTCATGATTTTTGAACCAATATTGACCGAGCTGGAGTAATTTTCCTATCTTGTCAGAATGTCTTCCTAGCTTTCACGGCCTATATTGCTTGATTCTAAACTGATAACAAGGAACAAAATTGTAACATCAATATTAATTTATCCAACAAATATGATCATTCTAAGAGATATTGCATAATTCCAAACCATTATGAAAGAAAATTGAAACAATAAATGAATAAAATTTTTGAATAATTTGCTCAAACTAAGCTTGCCCACTTTCATTAGAATATGTTACACTACAATATTCAATTATTTAAATATTAGTGTGATAGTTTACGACAACGTTCTCTCAATTTGTGAATTATGTGTGCGAAGACTGATCTGATCCGGGAGTGACAAGAAGAATATAAAAACGTCGAAAAAACTGTGATAATATTTACGAAAAATGAAAACACTTAGATTAATTAAATATTGTAAATTGGTTGTAAGGCGTTCAATAGCGAGTGTAATTGTAATGGTGCTTTGAAAGTGCAGTAAAAACATTGAAAATATTAGAAAAATAGTGTCATCAGACAAATAAATCAAGTGAGTGCAGTGATCTGGTGTTACTAAACTTGACTTACGATTACTTATTAGCCATCTATAGTAAGTAAGGTTTAAGGTTTTTTTACGAAACTTGTCCACAAATTATTATTCATCATCAACTCAGATATAGTCTGTCCAAGCAAAGAAGACTCTCTGGCAAGAAGAGAAAATGACTCCAGCTTGCTCAATATTTGTTCAAGAATTATAAATGTGGTCTTAATAGTAGATCAAATAGTTTCCTACAATTTGAGATCAAATTGATAATTTTTGAACCAAATTGACCGAGCTTGAGTCATTTTCCCCTCTTGCCAGAGGGTCTTCTTTACTTGGACGGACTATACTTTACATAACAGGTTTTTGCACAATAGATGTCAACAGTATTAACCTGTTTTAAATATTTTGGCATCTTTTTATGGGAATTTCATCGGTTTAAATCACCAAAGCTCCAACCTTGAAAGAGTTACAACCATTCCTAATAATCGAATAAAAATAATTTGTAAATAATATTTCCCAATGTAAGTTTGCGCAAGCTGAGAAGACACGCAGTTACAGTATACTTTACGTTGTAATGGTGTGCCTTCTCAGATTTCTCGAACTATACTGTTGTAAAACTAAGTGCATTTCAAAAATCTACAAAGAACGTTTATTACAGCATTGAAACAATTTATAAAAATTCACTACTATAAGTTGAGACTATGAAGCAGTTTAAAATTTATAAAGAACTTAATACTATAAAATATTGGTAAACGAACTACTCTCCCATATAAAAATTGAAGCAAGAGTTTATGATGAATATAATTTTAAACAATAGACAATCTCGTACAGAAATATTCATTAGTATAGTAGTAGGTAGTAATATTTATGAAAATATTCAGATTATAATAGTTTGAATTTGAATGTCTGAAAATGGGATAGCAAAAAATATTTGGAATGAATGAGTTGTTAATTTGATTAATTTAATAAAAATTTAGTATTATTTTGAAATATCCTAATTCAATAATTTACAATACTCAATTTACTCTTCTACTGAATCAACAGAACCGAAAAAAATGAGGATGATTAATGGAAATTTAAAAACATTATTGGAATTAATCCGTTAATTATATTCAAGTAACAACTAAGTTAGTATAATTTCAATCCGTCTCATTCAAAGTATAACTTTTACAAAAATTCGGAAGATAAATGTTATAAGCCTGTTTTTATCTCCAAAATAATTTTAATTCGCTTATGTAAACGTATCTTCGAATAAAAAATTATGATAACATTGGAGAATATACAAACAATACTGCAAGTAGAGTACTACAAAATGTTGTATTGATTAACGTGAATTCAGTGATTACCTTTTCATTCAACTTTATTTTCATTCAATAAAACAATGTACTTGTCCTAACATTAATGAATAGTTGAACGAGTATTTATCTTAGCTTTATATCCTTTACAAGCTATGTAAATATTGTATCCATGAAAATTAAAACATTTAGAAATTGCCTATAGTACGGTTGTGACTATAGTTATAATTGTCTGTTTGAATCAATTAGAGGAAAACTAAAGCCGACACTTTCTCCAGATCTTTTTACTACTCAACTATAGTAACTACTTAGATAGTGTGTGAAAGACCATTCAAGAAACGAAAGCTAATCTAGTTAGTAGGCAGTGGATGAGAAAAATGTTATTATCTCTTAAAGCCATACAATCTGTTATTCTAAATGAGTAGGTTTATATTTAGACAGTAAAAAGCAACTGTGTTTTGAAGGCCGTTGAAACAGTGTTGTTAAAACTATTCACTCCTGAATTGAATGTTGAAAAGGATGCTTAGAGCCTTTTATGAAGTGTAAATGCGAATTAGAACATTCATATATTTTTAATTTACTTGAAACACGTTTATAGTGTGTGAATGAATGAATTTAGAAAAATGTACACTTCAAGAGTGTACAAATACATTTTAGAACAATTGAATGCATTTCTATCAAGTAATGTGTAATTCTGATTGAGAATTTATGGCTTTTGGGCCGGTATTGGCCGGGCTGAGGCCGTTTTCTCGTCGTGCCGGGTGTCTTCTTGGTTTGGACGGGCTGTGTAATAGAGTGAATTTGAAACTGGCAACCAGCTGGTATAGGCCTAGACCCTTCATGGGCTGTTGAGCCGACATACATACATACAACGTGTAAGTTTGTTTGTAAGAATACCGATGCATTTCAAAGTATGATAACTATGTACATTCGCTTCAAAAGAGTGCATATGCATTTTAAAACTATTGAATGCATTTCAAATCAGTAAAATATGGTTTGTTTGAAAGTGTGTAGATGCATTTTGAATGATTACTATGTAAATTCATGAATTTGTAACGTTATTCCTTGTAATTTAAAAACAATTTAATGCTTCAATAAATTTACTTCAATAATGTGTTAGTTCGTTCAAAAGTGAGTAGTTGCATATTGAATTATGAGACCTATGTAAATTCATAAATTTGTAACGTTATTCCTTGTAAAGATAATAATGTGTAAGTAATCTATTGTATAAAATATGTATTCTCATAATTAAAACAGCATCAATCTTCAATGTGTTTATACTTTCATTTTAGATTTAAATTAGTTAATTTATTAAATTAAAGATAATATAACTGGAGCTTTTTTAGGGTGATGTCATACCAGGCCGGAAAAGAAAATGACCGCTAAGATTGAGTGGGAAGGCTTTAGCATTAGGGTAGGCAAAAGAGACCATCTCACACCAGACCAGACCCTTCCGGAAATTTTTCATATTATGCGCAGTGCGATTTTTACTATTTCAATTTATACTATTCACACTTACTATTACTAATATTACTGGGTAAAATTAGTAATACTACATCACCCTTACTATTACTAATATTACTAGGTAGTATTAGTAATATTACCTATTATATATTAGTAATATTACCTCTTATCTTCATCACCCCTACTATTACTAATGAATATTACTGGGTAATATTGATATGAATTTATCATCAATCACTCCAGATTTGAAATTTAATAAGAAAATCTTGAAAATCACCTTTCATCAATAAGATTCTAAGCCACTGTCTGATGGTATGTTACATTATTCAATTATCTATAACCAGTCCAGTTTCAAAATTCAACAGAAAAATATTTCATCAACAATAATCTAAATCATTGTTTTATGACATGTCACAAATTATTATTATTATTCTAATAACTTTGAATTTGAAAATGACCATAAATAGTCGTAACATGTAATGCATTCAAAAATAATCGAAAAAGGGTACTTTGATAATTATTTTAAATGAAAAAAACAGTGATAAAAGTAGCCCTGAGATAAAGGAAACTCTAATAACTTATATATGTCTCTTCTGAATAGAGCAAGAACCTAACCTAACCTAATATCTATGTCTCTTCTGAATAGAGCAAAATCTCATGACCACAATTAGACTACTGTGATTAATCATAACAATTAAACAAAACTCCCATTACACAAGTCTCATTGATAGTAAAATTATTGTTTAATAGATTGATTTGTTATGAAAATGACCAAGCACAAGTCGACAAATCGTTAATTATAATGAAAGAAATGTTAATTTGTGAGTCTACGGTTCACTGTCCTAAATAAGTTCAAAAATATATACAAACACATGTATCAAATGACACAAATCATATTGTAAGTCTTGTTTCATTTGATACAAGTGTCATCTTGGGTATCTTTTTGAATGTACATTCTTAAAACAGTCTATGATACGATCTGAGTCAAGAAGATACAGAAACACATGTATCAAATGACACAAATCATAGAGTTTTAATGTACATTCTTAAAACAGTCTATGATGCGATCTGAGTCAAGAAGATACACAAACACATGTATCAAATGACACAAATCAAAGAGTTTTGTGTAAAATTGTTTCATTTGATACATATAACACCTTGCGTATCTTCTTTAATGTACATTCTTAAAACAGACTCAACAGCTTTATTCCACCCAATAACCACATAAGCTTCACCTAAAGAACTATACGTCACTCTTCTCAATGTTAATAACTTATTAATGAACTCATTAATTCACCATTCACAGTTTTCACACATACTCGTGGGACACATAAGCTAATTAATAGAAATGCACAATATGATTTCAACACCACATACGTATTCAGATTACAATATAGTATGGTCGAGCAGAGAAGGCATTCTGGCAAGATGGGAAAATGACTCCAGCTCAGTCAATATTGGTTCAAAATTAAAAATTCGGTTTCATATTGTAGAAAACAGTCTGCTCTACAGTTTGAGACCGAATTCATAATTTTTGAAATTATATTGACAGCTGGAGTCACCTTTACAAGATGTCTTCTTTGCTTGACTAGACTACGTGTACAGATTACAGTATGCAGATATCTTATTACGAAAATTCATTTTCCCGTTCTTATAAGCGTGCGAGAAAATCAACGATAATTGGCAGACTAGCCCAAGCTTTTCAGTACAGTCTGTCCAAGCAAAGAAGACATTCTATCAAGATAGGACAATGACTCCATCTCGATCAATATTGGTTCAAAAATTACAAATTTGGTTTCAAATTATAGAAAACATTGTGATCTACGATTTGATACTAAATTTAAAATTTTTGAACCAATATTGACCGAGCTGGAGTCGATTTCCCATCTTGCCAGAATGTCTTCTTTGTTTGGACAGACTATACTAATAGATAAGGCAATGCAATAGGGCCGCGATAACATCAACTTATTTGTCCATCGGTTCTTAGTAGTGAGACAACTTCATTCATGAGGATTAATTTCATAATTCTTAGGTGAGAGAAAATTGAATAATGAGAAGGAGAGACGGAGAGGATAGAAAACGTTAGACAAAGATAGACATTGAGGAGAGAAGAGGAGAGAAAGAATAAGACGAAGAAGAAGAAGAAGAAAAAGAGAGAGAAAAAAGAAGAAGTAGAGAGAAAGAATAAGACGAAGAAGAAGAAGAAGAAGAAGAAGAAGAAAAAAAAAGAAGAAGAAGAAGAAGAAGGAGGAGGAGAAGAGGAGGAAGAAGAGAGAGAAGAAGAAGAAGAAGAAGAAGAAGAAGAAGAAGGAGAGAGAAGAAGAAGAAGAAGAGAGAGAGAAAAGAAGAAGAAGAAGAGAAGAGAAGAAGTGAAGAGAGAAAGAAGAAGAAGAAGAAGAAGAAGAAGAAGAAGAGAGAGAAAGAAGAAGAAGAAGAGAGAAGAGAAGAAGAAGAAGAAAGAAGAAGAAGGAGAGAGAAAAGAAGAAGAAGAAGAAGAAGAAGAAGAAGAAGAAGAAGAAGGAGAGAGAAGAAGAAGTAGAAGGAGAGAAAAAGAAGAAGAAGAAGGAGGAGAAAAAGAAGATGAAGTAAAGAGAAGAAAGAGAGAGAAGAAGAAGAAAGAAGAAAAAGTAGATAGGGAGAAAAAGAAGAAGTAGAAGGAGAGAGAAAAAAAGAAGAAGTAGAAGAAGCAGAGAGAAAAAGAAGATGAAGTAAAGAGAAGAAGAAGTAGAGAAAAAAGAAGAAGTAGAAGAAGCAGAGAAAAAAGAGGGAGAGAATAGAATAGAAAGAGTGAGTGATAGCTGTGGAGAAGAGAAACATGTATAGAGAGCGAAAAAGTTAATGATGAAAGAGAAATAATTAGGTGCGAATTAAAGGAAGAAAGAGAAGAGATAAAGATGAATGATAATAGTTGCGTGTGAATAACAAGAACAATGTTCCAGTAAGTTACATAGGAAATTACTCATGAATTGATTTCTGAAAGCTAATATTTTCGGTTGGTCAATTTAGACAAGAAACTCAGACACAAATTGAAGCGAAATAATTACTGAAATAATTGACGAATAAAGAAAATAATTAGGATAAAATAATTGAGAACAATGAAAGAATTGAGATATATGAACAAGAAATTTGAATAATTATTGATTAATACAGATTTCAAGAAACTATAGAAGCGAAATAATTAGGCTACTAAAATTGATGAAGAATGAAAAATAATAATGATAAAATAATCGAGATTTGAAATAACTATTGATCTATACCGATTTCAAGAAACTTTTAGAATATAAAAGCTAACTGTTTACTACATAACTTTATTGAAATCAGTTAATTTTACTAATAGAAAGTCAAAATAATTGAATTATTGAGCCTGAATGATTGGATTATACACTAATAATTTTGTTGTCCAATTTGAAGTAAATCCATAAATTATCGATTGATAATATCAATCAATTCACTTTTTAAGTTCAAAATTTCTTAGAAATTAATTCGGTACTTAAGTATTAGTTTCAGAGTGTTCAAATGAAAACTTGACCTATTATTTCGGACCATAATTATTTCAATTAAAAATTATTAACAAAATAGAAAGGGTTCAAAAATGTTTTTTTCTTTCCTAGATCAGTATAGGATGATTATCTCAACATGTCAATTTATTGTAATAAATTGCAAATTGATCAGTCAAAAGATTATCTTCTTGTGCAATCCGTGCCAAAACAACACCCCAGACATCACTGTTTGAAAAAACTGGAACGTGATAGGAATAAACTTGAAATAAATAAATAATAAATCTTCTTACTCAGTTCCATTCCTATTTCTCAATACAAAATTCGCTACGTCATTATTAAAATAAAGAAGTCATTCTATTTTGTATTCTATTTCAAGCAATCCTCCTCAATATTCCATATATTGTAGTAGCACATCCAACCCATCACTATAAATTGACATTTACTCCACGCAATCACATGAGTAATCCTACAACAGTACTAATCAATACAACCTATCACAACTCAAATACATTAATACAAATGAATCAATCAACCAAATGAAATAAATTTCAATTAATCTAAAATCAATGTGCATGACATACGGATTTAAAACTAACTGAATCCATCAAGTAACAAAACCCATTTCAATTAATCGATATCCTCTGTGCATGACATACTTACTGGAAAGTAATCTATCAGCCAATAAAATCCTTTTCAATTAATCGATATCCAATGTGCATGACACACGATTTTAAAAATGAATCCATTAACCAACAAAATATATGACAACCATCCACTCCCACAGTCTCAAAGGGAATTAGATTTCAACAAAATTAACCTATTAACCAAAATATATAATCCATATTTAATGTACCCAGCATTACTGATCTAGATTAAAGGACGACAAAACTCTCAAACTTTATTTGATGTAACTCCCGAATTGGAATGCATTGTATTTCCTGTTACTTGTTACGTCAAGTGTCAAGTTACTTCAATTAGAGTAAGCTGTAGTCTGTCCAAGCAAAGAAGGCATTCTGACTAGATGGAAAAATGACACCATCTCGGTAAATATTGGTACAAAAATTATCAATTTGGTTTCAAATTGTAGATTTCCCTACAAATTGAATTTTTCTTACAATTTCAGACCTAATTTATGATTTTTTAAATAATATTTATCGAGCTGGGGCCATTTTCCATCTAGCCAGAATGCCTTCTTTGCTTGACTCCAGCTCGAAAAATGACTTCAACTCGATAAATATTATTTAAAAAATCATAAATTAGGTCTCAAATTGTAGAAAAAATTTTGATCTACAATTTGAATCCAAATTGATAATTTTTGAACCAATATTCACCGAGCTGGAGTCATTTTTCCATCTTGTCAGAATGTCTTCTTTGCTTGGACAGACTCTACAGTAAATTGATGAATCTCTCGATTGAAAGAACGACAGAGCTCATGTATACTTTATTTGATGTAACTCCCAAATTGGAGTGCATTGTATTTCCTGTCACATGTTATGGCAAATCTAAAGTTACTCCAATTAGAGTAGAATACACTACATTGATGAGTCTCTAGATTGGAAGGACGATAGACCTTAATATACTTTATTCTATGTAACTCCCAAATTGGATGTATTTTATTCCCTACCTTATACGTGTCACGTCAAGTTGAAAGTTATATTAAATATTGTATAATAGAGTACATTAATAAATCGACTTTTAAATTTTTATCACGAAAAATCTCCTGACTTTCTTCTTAGCGCGTTCAAGTGTGTACTCCAACACAGACAAAAAAATCACTGACTAGAACGAGTACAAGAGCTTTATATCAACAATAACCACGTACGCTGTACTGCCTTTAGTGAAATTATATCACTGTTATATAACATACAGTACCGAACTTTCTTAACGTTGCCATTTCACTTGTGCATTAGTACATTATTGTATATTGGTATATCAACCATATTTGAAAACTGGTTCAATGGATTAGATCTTTATTGATGTTTATGATACAATACTTTCAACACTCATATAGTCTGTTCGAGCAGAGAAGACATTCTAGCAAGATGGGAAGATGATTCCAGCTCGGTCAATATTGGTTCAAAATTTATAAATTTGAGATTAAAGTGTAGAAAACATTCTGCTCTACAATTTGAGATCTAATCTATAATTTTTGAACCAATATTGACCGAGCTAGAATCATATTTCATCGAACCAGAATGTCTTCTTTGCTTGACCAGACCACAGAGAAGCTAAATTTAGCTCCTCTGTGAACGGACTATACAAAAAATATTTCAATTTATAAAAATATTTTGTTCATATAAATTTATTAATGAATTTTTATATATCTCCAATCCCGATATTTAACTCCCATTTTTGGTAGTTCAAAATCCGTTCATTGTATTACTGTATTAGGTTTACATCAATGTTAATAATACTTTAAACCAAACATGATGAGTCTTTCAATTTACAATTTATAGAGATGGATATACCAGTGAATTTTGAGAGGTAATACTGAAGTCTATGATCAATAATGAGAATTATATTTTGTAAGTTTCTAAGACATTTTTATTTCATATTTTTAATAAGTTGCCTACAAAGACTAAATTATCAATGACTATTATGATTCAAAGACTGATTTACCATTGATTAATTTGTGGTAATTAATTAAAATTTCATGCTTTATGAGAATAGCACGGAATGGAATTAAATTTTCGAATAATTTAGATTTTAAATTGTAGTAAGCTAGATAGACAATTCTCAAGTGTCATTTTATATTCATTGAACAAAAGTTTGTTGCATCTAAATGCAATAGATGAAAGCCTTTTATCAGCTTTTCTGCGCTCAGGTTTACTGTATTTTGTATATGACCGTATATAATATTGCAGAAAATGTAAGTACAGTATTATTCAATTGGTTTATTTTGCAAATAAGAAAGAAATTTGATTTGATTAGAACAACATTTAGTAGCACTTTAAGAAATGCAAAAAATCCTTTAGAAAGACTATTATTTCCTACTCTCTAAATTAGAACCGTTCTCTAATCCCCAATTACTTTTACGCTTGGTTAATCCAGTTTATAGCTAGCTCTTAAACAACGGTTAATGTACAAAAGGTCAATAAATTATTTTGAAAAGATCTACCGGTTAATTTTGACGACGATCAATTCTTCATGCTTCATTCAACAAGAGACATCAACTGATTATCGTTAAATACTGTTTTAATTGAGACATTACTCTCTGCGTAATTTCACAAAAGAGGTATGATTTTTTTGAGATCCATCGAAAATTGACAAATTATTCCAAACCATTGGTTTAGAATGACATAATATTAGACTAAAAATTTTTTATATTACTAACCTCCACTTTATAAAAGTAATAAGACTTACTCAACTTTCAGACGAAAGCTTACAACAAGCTTATTCTATGATTAGGTTCATATTATAGTATTAGGTTCATATAACAGTATTTTATTTCAAGATATAATCAGTCCAAGCATAGAAATTATTCTTGCAAGATGGAAAAATTACTCCAGCTCGGTCAATATTGGTTCAAAAATTATAAATTTTGTATCAAATTGTGGAAAACATTCTGCTCTACGACTAAATTTATAATTTTTGAGCTAATATTGAACTGGAGTCAGAATTGATTGATTGCTTTATATTTAGTGCTAGGTCTGAAAAGACCCATTGCACAACACAACATACATTATCTCAAAGTAACAAAATAATGACTTCTTTACGTGGACAGATTACAGACGTGTATAGTATAGTTTGTCGTGTCCAACATTCAGTTCACAAAGTCATTAAAACTGTTCAAAACTGCTATAAATCTGATTCAAGGCAGGTTTCCATCACTCCAAGTAGTGGACACATTTCGGGCAGAAGATGCAATAGAAACACGTGATTGCATGGAGCAGCACACATAAAAAATTAGCTGATCAGTGTGCGTTGCTTCAAACAACTCCGAGTTTCTATTGAATCTGAGCAAGGCGCACACAGCAACAGACGAAGGAAAATTCCCTTCCCAGGTTATCAAACATAGCAACGCACAGATGGACCGGACTCGTGCGATTTTTCAAGTAATGGGTACCAACCTTTAGTACCCAACTGTTCTGAGGGTGACACATTTAATCATATGAGCCATCAAAATGGAAAAATTGAGGTAACTTTTCTAGCCATTCAGAAGTAGAGTACAAATAGTAGTCTTAAAGAATTTATGTTATTTTAGGTAGCATTGTATTTAGTTACTGAATGATCTGGGTAATGGGAAGGGTGATGATGATGATGATGATCATGAGAAGAATAATGACGGAAGAGACGGCATCTCTACCAAAACTGTTCGTAGATTTGATTATCCAGAAGTAAATGCCTTATTTTGGTTTTGAGGTTCAGGTTTAAGCCTCCTTTACATCTCTTTGATACGCAGTAGTGATACAAAGTCTAAAATTGATACAGGAAGGAAGCTCGTTGATACGAGACATTTACAATGCTCATGGATCGCCGCCATACTGGATATAGGCTACTTCTATTCATTAACGATTATACATTCTGACAGTATTTGAACTCGGTTCAAGTATTTTCGAGTTGAATTGATAAAAATAATAAATCACCAATTTTCAGAGAACCAGGAGTCATTTCCCCCAATTTTCGGCATTATCAAATGAGCCAACCTCACTTAGCAACCCCACGTTGCAAATATTTTGTGTCAATGAGCTTCCTTCCTATACGATTGCGTATCAAATTTCGCATCATTACTGGTTTTCACAAATGCGCCGTGTAAAGAGGCCTTCAGCTGTTAAGCCTGCTGTAGACGGGGTAAGTAGTGACGGCCAGTCAAACATCTATAGTCAATCACAGCCTTTGTCGTTGAGTTAAACAACAAGAGTTGCGATTGGCTACAGACTTCGACTGGTCTCTACTACCATAGCTCCCTTTAGTAGAAGGCCATGGCCTAAAAATTGACAACTATTAGAGTAGGAAATTGGGTTCATTTAAAAGCATTGAAATCATTTTCCAATCAGCTGTTCAAATGGATGCGTTTCTTGTGTGCGTTCTCACATTTGACTTGCTAAAAATCATAAGCTATTTCAATGAATAACTGTCTATTCTCAATCTTTCTTGCTAATCTCTATCACAACCTATTACAAAAAACACAAAAGGAATTCTATACGAAGAGTTTCATGAACGTTTTTCATGGAAATTATGCTCAAAGAGAGAAAAACCAAGTCAACATGCATGATTTTTACCTGTACTTAATTCTTTCATAGGGAAAGAATACGGTGTCTACGGTGCGACGTTGCCATATTATTAGGGCAGGACCTTCTATTAAAGGAAGCTATGCTACTACTCACCCCGTCTACGGAAGGCTTTATACTTTTCTACAACAATCCACATTCTATCCCCATGGACTAGTCAAGTGAAAAAATCCCGAGCGACCTCTTGGACTCGAACCCGGCACTCACCTGTATTCAACTCCTGTTCTGTGTTCTCGTCCTGCAGCGGCTTATCGTGCAGCCGCAAGTAGACCTGAATTGCGCACCGCGCAGCGCGAAAGTAGAAGGGATGCGCGCGCAGCACGTCCTCCAAACGCAGCAGCCCGACATAGCTACGCAGCGTCATCTTGCGCATACAGTAGGTGTGAAAATCGAACTGGTCTTCGATTATTTCCGAAAAATGCTGTTGATAAACACAAAAATTCCAATAGAGATTTGAAGGAAACCTAATGAATTTTTTAATCATTTTAGACACTTTGTCGAAACAGCAATTCAATATAATTTGCAATACAATAAAGTAAACATATTTCATTTAATGAAGTAAAGTATGTCATTTTGAACTGGTAATCTGTTTAACTCTGTGAATAAATAAACAATTCGATTCAAAATCAATTTGAGCATAAAATATAGATGTCGCCAAAACGTTAGACAGTTTCGTCTGCTCCTAATGCGCTCCAACAGCGGATGTTGCCAATAAGAGTTGTCATTTGTCCATGCCTGGATGATGTTTATGAAATCAAAAAAGACAAAAGATGCTTTAGGCCTACATGTCACATTAGCTGTTGGTAGGTTACACACAGGACAGAAGAAGCCAACTAACTTTTTGGCGTCAGCTAAATGCATCGAAGTCGAACTATAGTCTGTCCAAACAAAGAAGACCCTCTGGCAAGATAGGAAAATGACACCAGCTTGATCAATATTTGTCCAAGAATTATAAAGTTGGGAACATTCTGATCTACAATTTGAGATCAAATAGATAATTTTTGAACCAATATTGACCGAGCTGGAGTAATTTTCTCATCTTACCAGAGGGTCTTCTTTGCTTGGACAGACTATAGCTGTTGATTATTTCTGAAAAAGCTAACAAAAACACAAAAATTCCAATAGAAAATTAATTAATGTTATAAGAATTAGTTTCAAAAGATAGTGCATTCACATGTTCAAGCTAGAAAAATACTATGAAGTAAAGCATCTTGTGCATGAAGTAGGGTTCCCAACAACGAAAAATTGTCGACTGGCAAATCAAGTTTTTCAAATAAACAGAAAATGCTATAATAATAATCAATAGATTTTCATCTGAAAATGGCTAGAACGCCGAAATAACATATTTTTTAATGGTTATTAGATTCTCTATATATTGCTATATAAATAGACAAAGGACTTCTGAAATTGCAGATATTGACCAATGTTCTCAATAGCAAGCAAGATCCATTAAATGAATCTGTTCAAAAAACTGTGCCCGGACTGTGAACAGTTTCTTTCAATGGAGTCGCTTGCTATTTAGTACATTGGTCAATATTTGCAGTTCCAGAAGTCCTTTATATATAGCAATATAATAGAGATTCTAATTAATTATTACAATAATTATCCAGCAGTTGGTGTGCTGCAATATCTAATTATTCTTCCATCTAATGCTATGTTGAGACAGTAGATTGATTAAAAGGGTTGGGGAAAGAGAAAGATCAAGAACCAGGAAATGTTAAACTGATCAGCTGCCTCACTCGCCACTGTCATTGTTGGGAACAGTACGATTGGTTGGTTGTTGATAATTTCCTAAGAAAGCTGTCAATAGATATAAAAGAGGTTATGGATAACAAATATATAGTTGTTATAGATACATGTTTATTTTCAGGATTCAAAACTACATAACTTAAAATTTACATACTGTATTTAGAGCAACTTACAAAACAAAATAATCAACATTTGAGCAACAACTTACAATACAAAATAAACAAGTAAAAAACAATAAGTTTAAGGGTAGATGGTAGTGGTCGGCCATTTGCCGAACAGCAATGATTCTGCAATTTAATTGTTATCAATCTCTTGGAGCAGAGAGCCTCTATTTATGGGCAGAATTTCACGTTTTTTATATGATTGGAAAGATAATTCAATTCACCAGGGGGTTGACTTTTTACGATTTTGATTTAGTTCAATAATTAGAGTTCAATACTTTCATAGTTAATCAATTGTATAATAATTATTAAAATAAACTTAAAATTCAAAAGTCAAACCCCAGGAGAATTGAATTCTCTTTCCAGTGACATAAAGAACGTGAAATTTTACCCATAAATAGAGGCTCTATCTGCTCCAAGAGATTGATAAAAATTACATTGTTCTTATGGGGCTTGATTCTGCTGTTCAGTAAATGGCCCACTACTACCACCCACTCTTAACAAACAATTAAGGTATAAGGCATACTGGAAAATAAAATCATGACAATAGAATTACAACTGAATTAATTAATAACACAAGAAGCAATATAATTCAAAAGAAATACTGTACTGGATAAAAAATCATTATAATTGATAACACAAGCAATATAATGCTAAAGAAATACTAAGTAATAAAACCGTGAATTCAGAATACAAGGAGCTACAATGCAGAATAAAAAATATTGTATTATACAACAAGAACAAAAAACAACAACGTAATAAGAGAGCCCTGTAACAAATTATTAATGATATTATAAAAAAATTAAAACCTCCATTGCTGGAAATAAGATCTGAAATACCGGTACGTAGTAAATTTATCAGTTCCAATCAATCAATTTCACAATACAATCATGATAGTAAATTTCTTCTCAGGAAGATACAGAAGTAAATTAACTTTTATTCATGATAGTGATTTGATTAATACTACTTAATGCGATAGAAGATTCAATAATGGTATAGGACTTTCCAATTGAAATGTTTCATTTGATATGATAAATATAAATAGCTTACAGGTTAAATTCTATTGCATATTTCACTATGTAATTTTCAAATAAATTATTGAATAGTTGAGTTTTTTCCCTATTATCTCAATAACAATTCAAGTTACAAACTTCTAAACGGTTTCATGGATTTCTCAGCAAATTTTACATGGAAAATGTTTACTTTTGAAACTGCATTAAGCTTTTAAGAATTATTAAATTATATATTATTTTCATGAAACATGTCAATCTCTCGTCATTGCTATCTTGGAGACTGAGTATTTCTGGTGGTATGTCCTATGGAACTTTTTTCACTACTTGGTGTAAGGAATCAGTCTGAGAAGTTTGGCATCTTCATCCTGAAACACCCTTTATGAATAAATAAAACTGAATACGATAAAAGACGTTTTAATAAAATAGCTTTGAACAAAATGACATAACCTTTTTTGTTTGGTTTGTTTGTATAAATTTAAGAGAAACAGTTTTGGGCTATGAAGCCTGATGTACTCTTAGATGTGAAATAACAAATAACTAAATAAAGATGAATAAAATACAATATTTTTGATGCAATTGAAACGCTTTTTAACCATGAATAAGAATTTTGAATGTTATTGAAAAGGAACTTCATTAGCTATTAGTCAATGATATATAACTCAAGTCTTGCAAACCTTAGAATGCAGCATTGTGTTCATAGAGTCAAAACTACTGCCAGATTACAACATAAAAGCTAGGCGGTCGCTTAACAACAAAAAAGTACGTCGTGTTTCAAATTATAGTAATGTTCTTAATTACTAAAGTAATCCACATTAAACATAATCAGAAATTAATATTTAATTTCATTATCGACTCATTTCACAAGAGTATTGGAAATTTATTATAAAGATATCGAAGAAATCAGCTACAAGATTGAAGAAATATAACTATATTGATAAACAAAACAGAATTATTGTTATTGAATGTAATACCTTGAATATATCCCTCAAATATGTTTGATACATTCGAATTTATGTAATACGGTATTGAAATACATAAATAATCAAATTCAAAATTAAACAACAAAAATTCAGAAAACCTTTCATTTTTTCACATTGATAGAACAATTCAGATAGTTTTTAGAAAAGTGGAAGTTGTTGACGTTTTTTTTAATAGTCTGATGATCTGAACAGTGATCATCATTGCATTTTATTTATCATTATACTCGTCACAACAAGAAATGCTTGAATAAAATGAATAAATTAATTGTTTCAGTGCGTTAATCATAAGAAGAAGTGTGAAATAGTCGTTTCAATATATGTAATTTCACAGGAAAACTGAAACATTACTCGCCTATCCACATAATAAAATGCATTGCCGTAAGAATCAATGCTGCATTCTCAGGTTTGCAATGACTATAGCAAATGAAATAATTGATAAATTTTTTAAATATGAATGAATATCAAATGAGACTCACCCTATCAACTTCGTGGCATTTCTTGAGGGCGTCTCCCCACTTTTCTTGTCTCTGATAGGCCAGCGCACACTCAGTTTGGAACCACATGCACTGCATCTCATTCAAACTTTCCATCGCTGAGACACCTTCCTGCAAATTCGAAACGATTTAATCAACATAAATTTCAAAAAAGCAGGATTAATTCAACAGGCTATAGTCTAAAAAACGATTTTCACTTCGTCAAATAGAGGTATGTTGTTACTGGTGCGATAATCGTTGATCATGAACGATGATCGTTCTTGCTATTGGAAAACAAGAGTTGTGATTGGCCACAGCTGATCGACTACAACGATCATCGCACCAGTAACAACATACCTTAAATGAACGAATAAATAACCAGTTATGATATATTGAGTTTCAGCAATAAAATTTCTCTTATCCTGCCCCTGAATAGAACCAGGGCCCTGGCTTATAAAGATTTACAGCTTGTTTTTCTGATGAAAAACAAGAGTGATTGGGATTGTAGATTCACCAATAAGACTCTCGATTTACAATGCTCCAAATTTTTGAAAGAATCAGCTGTTGAATCAACGAATAGGCAAAACTCACTAGAAGACCCTAACATTCGAATCCAAAATGGCCGCAATGTTTTGAGTGGAATAGGAAATCCCATGTATTCTTTATTCTTTCTTTACAATTGCGACTTGGTTTCCAAGTATTTTAAGCTATAACGATGAATGAATGATGATGAATAATGAATTTTTAAGATGTAGGTTATATGTCTATGTAAATTGGTTCAGACGAAAAATTCACGATATTGCTGTTAAAACTCGAATCATCGCGGCCATTACAAGGCTAGGGTCTTCTGACTTGGTTTGTTTACGATTTTCTTTGTAGGTTATGATAATATTTTAGCGACAATAATGATTCCTGTTCAAATCTTACTATAAAAATAATGATTGATATTCATTATTAAATATATTCATAATAATAAATCAATTTATGTATCAAAATCATTAAATTAGGAGCAAAGTTTTGGTTTTAAAGAAATAGCATTGGACTATTCTGATATTCTATTTACTTGAGGTAAATTCGTTTCATGTCATTTTTTCAATCAGCTGAAACTGTAGAATTTAGTTTTTATTGGAAACGTTTATGAGACAGAAACGCCCATAAAATCCACGAATTATGAGTAATGTGGATTGTAAAATGTTTATAAGCCAGGGCCCAGATAGACTTTAATAAAATGATTATTTTCATAGCCCAAGTAGATTTTTCTAGGAGGGATGTCTTTGAACATCACTCTCCAAGAATGGACATTTATGTGTCTAAACTCCGCCATTTTATGAAGATACAGCACAAATTTATATTACCGTTTGCTTTTTAATCCCACATCATATCTGTGTCATTTTACAAGTTTCCTAGTATATATGTTAACTCAATATATGTTAACTAGTAGATATGTGAACTCTATAGTTATCCTCATAGCGAAGGATTCAAGCCGATATACTGTATTGTGTAATAAACACGAATAAAGTGAACAAATATTAATAGAAAGTGTCAAAGTCAAGCTGAATGTCTATCTACTTTTATGATTTTTTGAAGCTATGATTTTTGTTGCTTAGTGATCAAGTTGAGTCACGAGCCCAGTGTACTGCTCTTGGATAGGTGACCAGCATTCAACCAAATACATATTAGTGAAGTATAGAATAAGATATTCATCAATGATAGATGAGAATCTGGAAAAAGGAAATAAAAATCTATATACGGACAAGAATTGAAGCGTTTCAATCTGTTCTAATAGCAATTGTTATAATCACCATATTGGTGATTGGTGAAGCAACATATATATTTTTATTGTTTGCTTTTTCAGATTTCTACTATCGTATGATTGCAGGTTTGACGTCTAGTGGGATCGGACTAATAATAATATTCGTGTAACCTGGCTGGCTCAGGTCTGGTTTCAGAGTTTTCAGGTCGCTCCTGATCAATTTCAGGGCCTCTGACATGACTTAACGACTGTTTTTGTGCAGCCGGGACCGACGGCTAAGCGTGTTCATCCGAAACACGGGAAGTGGCCTGAGAAAAATTTCTGTTCTGACCTGGGATTGAACCCGGGCACTTTGGGTTGCTACGCCACTCCCTGCGATCGGACTTATGTACTGGCTATTGGTCTCTCGGTGAGGGTGATCTATCGGTGAACGTGATGGTAAGTCACGAACACTGTGGACTGCTCTTGGATGGGTGACCATTATTTGGCCAAGTACACATTGGCGAAGTGGAACTACCCATAAGGGTCTCCCCACCATTAAAAGCCATAAGAATATATTTTTATAACTTAATTAGTAAAACATGAAATGTATAATTTGACAACATACCCTTGTGAACTTTGAGCAAGTGTCCTCAGCTTCTTTGATAAGGTTTGCCCTGAGCATATACTTGGCACACTTGGAGTTGATATACCTATCGGCTGTATCCAGTTCCTGGGCCTCATCTAGCCATGTAAAGGCCTCCATTACATTGCCGGCATGCTGTCAAACACAAATATTAAAAATATATTACATATACAGTAAATACAAGCAAGCATTTATAAACTATTCAGTATTTTCAAACTAATATCAACTTTGGTTCAAGATATTGCATTCATGTACAAGAGATAATTATTTTATATTCATGTAGGCTATTTTAAATAAAAATGAATTCATGTTACTAACAAGTGGTTTGGTAGCATGAAGACTATCTAACTGAAGAAGATCAAGCACTACATATTACTGAATGAAATAGTAGTAGATATTTTGCAATCAGTCTGAAGAGACTGGCAAGCTTATCATACTGGATTGCGAGAGACAAGGGGCAAGGAGAAGTGCTCTGTTTGGCTGCAAGCAACCAGGTGATGAATGGTACGCTAGTATAGAGAAAAAACGTGTGGGTCTTGTGAAGGACACAAGTATGGGTTTGCCCAACTAGCGTACTTGGGTACACACAATAAACTTTGGTTGATGAATGATGATCTTTGAATCTTGGGATCTTTGAATATATCCCTTCAGTAATATAACATTCTGAATTACAATTGACATGTTATCAAATTAGATTTCTCAACTACTTCTGGGGAACGTGTAGTAAGCATGATCGGTTTAGTGGTATACAGAGTGATTAGATTAGATTAGATTAGATTACTTTATTCAAATAGATAACAAAATTCGGCTTGGATTCTACATTGTAATATAATAAATGAGTAAAACAAAATTATCCTATAAATTTCACAGTATATAAGTATAGTCATATAAGTGACACAGAGAAACAGGAAATTTTGAAGCAACATGCACGAAAATGAAGGAATTATAATCGTTAGTTTCATCATGAAGTAAATTAGTTGTCATTTATAGTTCTGACATCTATTTATAGTTTATATCAACCATTCAAACGTTTGATTCATTTATAAATTCCTAGAAGCGAACAGTGAGATTTGAGCAGTAAGATTTCCATGTGAGCATGAAACGTCGAAGCATTGTGTGTTACTTTTTCTTGTAAAGTGTACACTAACGCTCAAAAATAATTATCAAGTTGAAAACAAGGATTCAAGAATAAATCGATGCAATTCCCATTGCAGTGCTTCGAGCCGTACAAAATCTCACTCTTCTAGGAATTTATACATACTTTTTGAGTAGTTGTGAAGGTGACATTATGGTAGTTATCCATATTAAATGAAAAGACAAGAGTTTGCCAGACAAAGACAAGACTCGAGTTTACCCGAGATTGATAATGGTGTAACAACCAAAACCGGTATCTAGAATTTTGTAATAATAATCAGTAGTTTAACAACATCTTGTCTTTTCATTTAATTTATACATAAGTTTGAATGTACATCATCATCTCAAAGAAATTATCTATAAAAATTTACGATTTTTTGTTAGAACTATAAACGGCAACTTCATAATTCCAGCAATAATACTAATAATTACATTTCCTTTATTTACGTACGTGTCACATAAAAAATTCCCGTTTCTCTATGTCATCCTGTAAAGTATAGCTAGGAAGCTGACCTTGTAAATTCTGCCCTTGGTGACAAAGAGTTCGATGAGTGTGGGGGTGTGGTCGATGGCTAGGTTGATGTAGTGCAGAGCCTTTTCCGTATCAGTAAGGAAGTCGTAGTGCTGCGCCAGGTAGTAGTAGGCCCACAGCAGCGCCGAAGCCGGCTCTTTTTGCAAACTGTCGTTCTTTGATTCTAAAAAAAATTAAAAACAATAATAAAATTTTTGAAAAAAATTTCGTTCACAAGAAAACCAGGAATAGCTGGTGCCAAAAATAAAGGCGGTTGGTGAATGATTAATTTTCAGCTCTGAAGACCAGTCGGTGAAGTGGATTACAGAGATTAAATGAAAAGACAAGGTGTTGTCAAACCACTGATTCATTAAAAATTCGTGATACCAGTTTCATTTATAATAATCCAGATATTTATAATGGCGTAACAACCGAAACCGGTATCTCGATTTTTTTAATAAATCAGTGGTTTGACAACATCTTGTCTTTTCATTTAATATGGATAACTACCACAATATCGCCTTCACAACTACTCAAAAAGGATTGCAGAGAGATTAAAAGAGTATTGGAAATGACTTAGAACTATAAACTGAAATGGCCTAATATAAAGAAAGGATTGATTACTTTTTAAAATTGATAAGTATATTTATCAACATTTAGTATTTATACATAAGTATAAGTATAAGAGTATTAGGTAAGATCTGTGATTTCAAATTCGACTAAATAGCTTAGTTTCAAGTCTCTCATTTTGAAGCCTCTCTACGATCTACTCAACTTAGTTCTTGATCAATTAGATGTGATTACAGTATTTTTTTACCACAGATTTATTAAAAATCAAGATACCGATTTCAATTACTACACCATTAGGCCTATCAATATCTGGTAAACTGCCTTCATATGCCTCCAATTCAGTGATTACAGTTGTTTGATAATGGTGTAGAAACCGCAACCGATATCTCAATTTTTAATAAATCTGTGGTTTGACAATATTTGTATACGTATGTATGTCTGGCTCAACAGCCCATGAAGGGCCTAGGCCTACCAGCTGGTTGCCAGTTTCAAATTCACTCTACTACACAGCCCGTCCAAGCCAAGAAGACACCCCGGCATGACGATATTTGACAATGTTTAGTATTTTGTAACTTTATGTATAGTCACTCTTTCGTCCAAAACTCACTCAAGCCTTATACAAGGTGGGGCAGGAAAGTATCCCCAGTTTTGAGATGACATTGTGAGAAGTGGGGGCCAACTGGAGGAGAGAAAATGGGCTCAAATGACGCAGAAAATTCAAAGGTTTTATTTGGTAGCTCTATTAGTTGTAGATATGGTCAGCTGACCAGCGCGCTTTTGCCGCCGAGGCGTATTTTTGCTAAACTTAGAATTCTATTGAACTGCAGCGTGTGATGCGAACTTGTTATCAAACCCCTGGTCACAAAGCTGTTCCTGACCGCAAATCCACTTTGCTGTGAGTAAATAACTTCCGTGAATGTGTTATTGTATTGAAAAAGAGAGTTTGGGCTCAAAGGACCACCCGGACACCTGAAAACATTAGCCGTGTCAGAAGATCAACCTTGCAGTCTCCTCAGCATTCAGCTTGTAAGCATGCATCCGCCTTGGTGTTGTCTAGTTGCACTGTGCGTCGTATTTTCCATGAGTCATTTCACTTCCATCAATGGAAAAATGGTAGTTGTCCAAAAACTCACCCAACGGGACTGGCAGTAACAAATGCAGGCATGGAAAGCGTCAATCACTCACGATGCTCAGGTTTTGTTTAGTGACGAGGCGCACTTTCACATTTCTAGAGCGGTAAATAAGAAGGACATGCCTTATTTACTCACAACAAAATGGATTTACGGTCAGGAACAGCTTTGAGACAAGGGATCCGACCGGCAGAGAGTTCGCATCGCACGCTGCACTGCAACAATAGACTGATTTTGCGAAAAATACGCCTCGACGGCAAAAGCGCGATGCTCAATCAACCAAGCCATGTCTACGACTTATAGGGGTACCAAATGAAACCTTGTAAACCACAGCTTCATTCAAGCCCAATCCCACTCTTCTATCATGCCCCTACCACTCACAGTGCCATCTCAAAACTAGGGATACTTCCCTGCCCCACCCTGTACTAGTTCTGGTATTTCATTGATGATAAAAATATGATTCAGAAAATTGGCTTCCACATTTCAAAAGATGATTTAGAAAGTTGACTTTCAAAGTTTCAAAAGATGATTTAGAAAGTTGACATTCAAAGATTCAAAAGATAATTTACAAAATTAATTTGTATATATTCAAAGTCAACTTACCTTCTATACTGAACGATCCCGTTTTGCTAAGCGCTTCGACATAGCTGAACATAAGTTGCTGTATGATGGCCACTTTGGCCTGGTCCTTGTAAAGCGAGCGCAGGTCGACAAAGAGAGGTGGCACTCCCTTGTGAAGGCCTCTCCTCAGGTACTTGTCAACTTCTTTTCTAAACACGTCACCTGTACAAAACAAACAATAAATTCAATTTAATAATATTTAGAATAGAATGACTGTGTTTTTACCCCTTATTGTATAATTTCTCGACTAAATAAATAAATTATTTTTTCAATTCAAAAATAAATAAATTATTTTTTCAATTCAAAAATAATTCAGTGTTTGATTGGAAATAAAAAATGGCAAAAGCAAAATAAGATTCATAGCCTACTAATAACCTAGCCTACATTCGAACTTCAATAAGAATTGAGTTTTGAGTTGTTGGAAAGACCAAATAAATGATCATTTCATTGTTACAGAGGATATGTTATGTTCATTATTAGATGAGCTGACATGACTGTCAGGTTGACATGTGCTTCTCACAGCAGGGATGATCCTACATAGCAAGGAATTAACTGGAAATAGGATGACTAATGCGTGTTTTCTCATTCATTAGGTGAGATATATTATTTAAAATGCCAGAAACATGATCAATTAATTGATACAGAGGATGCTCATCATCAGATGAGTTGACTCGACTGTCAGTGTGACATGTGCTTCTAACAGCAGGGAAAATGCTGTTTGACCAATCAGAGAAGACCCTCAGGCAAGATGGGATAATGACTCAAGCTCGGTCAATATTGGTTCAAAAACGATCAATTTGATCCCAATCTGTAGGAAACAATTTGATCTACTATTAAGACCACATAAATAATTCTTGAACAAATATTGACCAAGCTAGAGTCATTTTCTCATCTTGCCAGAGGGTCTTCTTTGCTTGGACAAACTATACACAACAAGGAACTAACTGGATATGCGTGTTTTCCCATTCTATTGGTTGTGAATATTGTTTAAAATGCCAAAAGCATGCTCATTTTATTGTTACAGAGTGCAATAAAAAATGCACTATGCACTTTACTACATAAGCTGAGATAACTGTCAGGTTGAAATGTACTTCTCACAGCAGGGATGGTGCTACGTAGCAAGGAATTAACTGGAAATAGAAGTACTAATGCGTGTTTCATAGTCGATTGAGTAGGGAAATTGTTGAAAATGCCATAAACATGATCATTATATTGTTACAGAGTACATTATGCTCACTATCAGATAAGCTAACATGATTGTCAGGTTAACATGTGCATCTCATAGCAGGGATAATGCTGCATAGCAAAGGAATAAACTGGAAATAGGAGGACTAATATGTATTTTCTCATTAAATGCGTAGGAATATTGTTGGAAATGATAAAAATATGATCATTTTATTGTTAAAGAGGAAGCTATTCTCATCATCAGATGAGCTGAAACGACTGTAAGTTTGACATGTGCTTCTCACAGCAGGGATGATGCTACAAAGCGAGGAATAAACTAAAAATATTAGGTCCAATGCGTGATTTCTCATTTAATTAATTAGGAATATAGTTGTAAATTCCAGAAACATGGTCATTTTATTATTACAGAGGATCCTATGCTCATCATTAGATGAACTGACACGACTGTCAGGTTCATTTGTGCCAGTCACAGCAGGGAGAATGCTAGATAGCAAGGAAGAAACTGGGAATTGGAGTACTAATGCGTATTTAATGGAATATTGCTAGAAAGTCAATGATTTCTGTTCTTACCAGTGGCATAGTTGAGTATAAGCCTAGCAGGCGCCAGTGCTCGTGGGAACTTTTCGCAGTACTCCATCAGCAGCTCGCAGCGCTGCTCGTTTGTCTTGAGCTGCAGTGCGTCCTGCAGCTGGGTGTAGTAGCCCATGTTCTCCGGGTTGCGCTGCAACAGTCCCTTGTACTTATCGCACGCCTCCTCGTAACGCTCCAGGCGTAGATACAGGTTTGCTGCAAGAAAAAAAAAACAATCTATAGTTTCAATCAATTAAACACGAAAAACATGTGAATGTTATAGCTCAATCTATAAAACAAATTCAAGTACTTATAGTCTGTCCAAGCGAAGAAGACATTCTGGCAAGATGGGAAAATGACTACACAGCTCGGTCAATAATGGTTTAGAAATTATAAATTTTGTCTCATATTGTACACCAGAATGTTTCCTACCATTTGAGACCAAATTTATAATCTTTTAAACAAATATTGACCGAGCTGTTGTCATTTTCCCATCTTGCCAGAATGTCTTCTTTTCTTGGACAGACTATTTCATTTTAATTTATTGATACACATACAATTAATGTCACATAAGCAATCAATCAAATTATATTTATTGATTTTATTAATTATTCATTGAAAAAAACATTACACTGATATAAAATGTAGAAATTTATCAGCAAAATAAAAAATTCTTATTTAATTATTTGAATTGAATTGAATTTATTTTGTTTCTGTACAGTAACAAAAAAGGCATATAATGTACAATACATAGCATAAAAGATGAAAAAATATATATATAAATAAGTTCACAAAATAAGAAACAACGCTCACATGAACCGTTAGGTTTAAATTAATAATATTAAATTCATTTATTTATGTTAAAATAAACTTATGCAGCTACTTTCCCAAAAGAGCAAGCTCGAGCTTGGGGAAGGAGCAGCCGTATTTTTACTACTTACTAATTCTTAATATTATATACATCAACAACTGAGATTGAACCCTTTCAATAAACAAGATAAATCAGTGATGTAAAAGTAGAACAATATATTTACAAACACTTATGTGTTAGACGCAAGTGGATTCAGCTGAATTGAACCAATATAACAACAAAATAACCCAACAAAAGTTTAATCACGTGCATGACTCCTCAAAGACTTCTACAAAGTATTGAATGATTGATACTTTGTTGAATTCAGAGAAGAATTTGATAGTATTATTAAAATATTCTAATAAGAATGAACACTAGCATTCACTTAAATGAAAAATATGACACTAGAAAAATTGTTCATGCATGGTTGAACATCAATCGGTATAGCTCAAGCTTTTCGAGTCATGTAAATAATATCAAAACAAAAAAATAAGTGAAAAATAAATGAAAATCAAACACCCTTTTAAAAAACTTTATCAATTATTTTAAACAGCCCTAAGTTTTAAAGTTCAGTTTTCAAAAAAATAAGTTATAGCAGTTGTAAAATAAAGATAAAAGCATGATAACAAGCCTGACTGGCACATTAGTAAGGTAATGAGGTATTATTCAATCATAATAATTTATTCAATCAAATAGCTACAGAAGGTTAAAAATTAGTTTGTTTTATGAAAAAACTCACCCCATGTCTCATCTACAGACAGCTTATCACAGATTTGGGTATGAAACTGTTCTAAATGTTTGAGTGCGTCTTCAAGTGTACCGGATTCCTGAATAACCATATTCTGATACAGCAGCAGCTCACTATGCTCGTAATCATAGGCATTCTGAAAATAGTCAACAAACCAAAAATGTTTTAATGTAATTATAACCAATAATGAGGAAATACAATTCAAAGAGAATTTTAATTTTCCTTCTTTTCAAAATGAAAACGACAAAATGCTCTACACAAAAACTACAGCATCTTAATCTTCCATCTTTTTCAAAGAGTGGATCCCGTTGACATAATGAAAAAATTAACAAAAATACTAGCTTATCAATTTGTAAGTTAAGTTACTACAAAAATACGACAGCTTTTCCTCTGCCAAAGGTTCATTTCATGAAACTTATGTCTTGTAGTATAGGCCAGCAACTAAGGTTTTCCAACAATAGAGAGTCAAAACAAGGTGATTAATGAAGGATTAAATCACCAACTTATCAGGTTCATGGAACAGGCGATACATGTTGAGTGTTGATTAATTTTGTGAATGTGATATTGTGGTAGTTATCTAGGCCTATAAGTATTAAATAAAAGATATTAGACCAGATATTGAAAAATTATAGCAAGAAATTGAAAATTATAGCAAGATATAAGAGCAAGCAAGATATTACTTGCAAGCCACAGATTTATTGAAAACTGAGACACCGGATTTGGTTGCACTACACTTTACTCAAGTAAGAGTTTACCAGAGATTGATAATGGTGCAGCAACCGAAACCGGTATGTAGATTTCTAACAGATCTGTGATTTGACAATATCTTGTCTTCTCATTTAAAACAATATAAAATTTATTTATTTTTATTATTTAAAACAATGAATCAAATTATTCGTTTTTCAACTTGATCTCAATTGGATTCAAAACCTAATCAAATTGCGTCTCAATTAGATTCAAAATCTAATAATCAAATGAAATTAGATCTCAATTGAATTAAAAATCAAATTACATCTTAATTAAATTTATTTTCAAATAATCAATTCTAAAATTTCCTTTCTCTTAGGGCTACTGCACTTATCAATGTTTTCAATTAATAATGAAGATCTCAGTACCCTTTTGAAATAATTTTCATTTCACATTACATGTTTCGGCTTTTCAATCAAATCTAATTAGATCTCAATTAGGCCTAGCAGTTTTCACAAAAGGTTCGAGTAATCTCGTTTAAGTCTACTTACACAAACTAGAGTTTTCCTGAAAGAATCGAGGATCTTCAGAGCCATTTCATAATCTTTCAGCAGGTGATAAGACATAGCAAATCCGATCCAAGAAGCTCGCTGAGTTGGTCTCAGCATGAACAGTTGATAGCGTGTGTCCTGAAAAATAATGTAGTTCGGTATTATTAATGCAAATACGCCAGTAATGGAATTAAAAGACACTGTAGTGAGCTGATATTTGAATCCAATGGATGAGACAATAATGAAGTTTCATCAAGAAAGAATGAAACTGTGCGAAATCATAGTTCAAATTCCTTTCTAGAAGATACATTCTATTAAATTCAGCATCTTCAATAAGATTTTAAGAATGATACGTAGATTAATGCATGGAATAATCGAGTCCGAATACCTTATATCGTGGTTTAGATTACTTATAATAATTTAATGAAAATATTCTGAATATTTTTTATATTGATACCTTCTAATTTGAATGTTCTATTTGATACATGCGTCATATTGTGTATCTTCCTGAATGTATTACCTTAAAAGTAAATTGAACATTCAGACTTTGAAAAAGATCTCTCCATTGACGTATGGTATGCTATGGTAGGCTTGACTTTGGCTTGCTATTCACCAATATATTCTGATTATCAATATTGGCAACAAATTGTGTTGAATCTGGAGATATCGGATGCATTTGCAATCGAATATCTATCTATTCTATTCATATTTCCTCTACATTCATCGACTACTGCTCAAAAAAAAGAAGTAATTTTGTTTATATTATTATTTTTTGTTTTTCATTATCTTTGTGATCGATTTTGCAATGTATCTCTGTGATTTGTTGTCTGCCATGGGTCTCTTCAGACCTGACAAAGGAGAATAATTAATCAATCAATCAATCAGTCGACACAGGAAATTTAAAATACTAATCTTCATTTTGAGTTATGTCTTAGCAAGTAATTAAATTTGATAGTAGTAGTTAATTAGTTCAAGTATACTACATTTTTTAGAATTGAGGATTAATTCACTCTTTTACAATTTATTATAGTTGAGCAAAGAAAACATTCTGGCAAGATGGGAAAATGACTCCAGCTCGGCCAATATCGGTTAAATAATCAAAAACTTGGTTTCAAATTGTAGAGCAGAATGTTTCCTACAAATTTATAATTTTTAAACCAATATTGACTAAGCTAGAATCATTTTCCCATCTTGCCAGAATGTCATCTTTGCTTACACATACTATACCAAGCGAATGGACCAAAGGAGCAAGCTGGTTCATACCAAGTCTGATACGGTGAATAAGCAACAACCAAGCGTTGGATGATTTTTCAATAAGGTAACCTGACCAATGTTTCATTTCTTATACAGTGGAACCTCTATAATTCGTGGTGGAAGCTCAGTCCCTTGAAATAATTTTCCATTAATATTAGCTTCAATAATTCGTAATCTTTCCTAATACGTACAAAAACTTTGGTCCCATGAACTACGAATTATCGAGGTTCCACTGTATTTTATTTGTATCATGTATTTTTTCTACATTATTTTGGGAAGGATATGAAAATAAAAGTTTAAAATTGGAGGATAAATCTACTGTAACAAATTTTTTTTCATAAATTAATTGAAATTCGATAAACATTCTCATCACACTCACCCGATATCCCTCCAAATCCCTCATCTGTATCTGCAGCAAGCTGAGATCTCTCAATATCTGTATGTTGTCCTTCTCCCATTTCAGCGCGTTGCGATAGCACTTGATCGCTTCGTCGTACTTCTTATCAGACCTTTGAAGCAAACCGTACACATGCCAGCACACGTGCGACTTGAGATCGTTGCGCAGCCCACGGCGAACGTACTCATAGGCCTCGTCCTTACGACCCAGACAGTTCAACGTTAGGCCTTTCATCGCCAGGGTTTCTGTCGAACAAGAAAGAAATGCATTGGATAAATAAGATTTCATTCCTCTTGTAGACTTACCATATACTTGTAAAATACTTAAAACAAGTTGCTGGACAATATAATTATAAAATGAAACACTCAAGTGGAGATTGTGACCAACACTTAGTTTGAATACTCTAAAAAAGTTCAATTATTTAGGAATAGAATCAGCTTATTTTCAATATGGTGGCTATAAATGAGCATTGTCAATTTTTCGTATCGCCGAGCTTCTTTCAAGTGGAATGTCTAATAGAAGAATGTTAATTTGAAGAATGTACTTCAAATAGAATGTTAAGTGTAAATATAATCTGGCTTTAGCCGACAAGAGAGAACACTGACTTCCTTGAAATTTTTTTGGAGGAATAGTGGGCTACAGGCTATGCCTAGTTTTTCCTCACAATTCAAGTATTTTTATAAATAAAAACCGTCCAAATTTTTGGCGCTAACTATATGACTCGTCAGTTGCTCTTGTAGCATGGAGGTTGAAAGTACACAAGAGCAGTCGGCAATATTGATTCTTGTCCCATAAGATCAATGTAATTTTGAACAATGTCTCGAAATGCCTTAGGCCTACTGTAAGTCATTGGGAAGACAATTCAATTCTCCAGCAACACCAGGGCACGTATTTATAATTTTATTTATAATAATATTACTTCAATATACCTAATTAATTTAATATCAATTCAATCACTGAAATGATCTTATTTGAAAAAAGTAATAGCCTACCGGTAATAACTAATAACTTACATGACCTGGAACTGATTCCATTTTTTGGGAATCACTATACAAAATATTAATGATAAAAACCAATCACTTTGTAGAACAAAATATTTCAAGAAAGAATAATTATAAAAATTGGAAAAAAGTCTTACCTCCATGATCGGCATATTTGGGATTTGTCAAAATCTGCTTTGCAAATTTCAACCCATTTTTGTATTGCTTTTGTTCGTAACATTTCTGAAAATAAAATATCATGACATTAACATGGAGTCGTGAAAATTATCATCTTGGCCACCTTAAAATTTATAGAATTGTTAAAATTAAATATTTTTAGTCCTATGAGGCCATCGATCCCACAAGGTTGACTTTACCTTCAACCATGCTGAAGTATTTAGATTGTAATTTTTAATAAATATCCAATAACTTCAATTAGGCCTACTGAATGCTATTTATAATTTCCAACCAAGAATCAAGATTTCATAGATCATAAGTTTGTCGATGCTACCCTCTATAAGTAATAAATAGTTTAAAGCAGGCTAATTGATTATTAGACTAGGCTATTAAAGTACCTCAAGAGTAAAATTATTCATGTTTGAATAAGCTGAATTGAAGCAATATTAAAAATAATTATCAACATCAAGAATAGATGACGGTTTAAAAACCTACTGAATATCAGCAAAAATGTGAAAATTATGAAGACAGTCAAAAAAGGAATTATAATGAAAAAGTGAAATAAGCGTATATTTAAAAGTTGGAATGAACAATTCAAAGAACTCTATTATCTTATCATTTAGAATCAATTTTCGAGCAAGCAACTAAGTTTTGAAAGTAAAAAATAAAGATTGAAGGCTGTCTTCCTATGCGTGCGATAGAACATAACCTATAATTTACTAGAATGATTATCAAAACCAAACACTGGACAATTCAAAATCAATAAAGATATAATCGATTTCACAACTTATTCATGGTTTGAGAATGGCTGTTAATAAATGGCAAACAAGCAAGAAAGTTTAATTCAAAATAAAGCTTGTTTCAAAAATAGTAGCCAATGGACAAGAGCATTGAAATAATTTTGATATCTATGAGCATTTTTGTATTCTTAGTAACAATTTTCTAAATCAAGGAATAATTTTATTAACAATTATCATAATTAGACACAAAAATAAACAAAAGCAGTTGAAAGCTATCAATGTAAACTAATGAGATAAGAAATGTTTGGTAATGACCGGGATATCAGTTAACCAGATAGCTAACCAATTTTTATACATTTTAAAGCTCTGAACATTCAAAATTTGGAATGAAAGGAGTTTTGAAATAAAATTGTGGATATTAAAAAGTATTTAACATTGAACTATTGTTTTGACATTGAGAGTAATATCATTTCATACACATTAGGTTATGTTCTAAAGCCGAAATAAAACCCAAATTAGTTTGATGGTTACCCTACCAAACAAGGTATTAGCAAAAAGTAATACTCACCAGAATTCTTTTGAACAATGAATTTTCTTTCGGAGGTAAAGGATTACTAGAAGGCATGACTAAGATTGTCAGCTCAAAAAGTAAAAATTAATTTCTATGAAATAACAAAATCGTCGTTTCGTTCACGAAACCTCGTGGCTGATGCCCAAGATGGAAGTTAGGTCACGTGATCACTTACTAACCGAATCAGCCAGGACTAAATTTTTGATTATCATCTCCAAAAAATTACCCGTTGAATAATCTAGATGATAGAGACAATTGTTCTCAACATATCTAATCTATAACTATCAAGAATCATTAGCTAGGACAATGGATTTATTTCTAAATAAATGAGAAATAAGGTTAAGATGAGAATACACAAGTACCGCTCCCGTGGAGAAGATTTGAACTACTATCATGTCAGCAGAAGGCGCCAATTATTCAAACGCTAGAAGGTCAATGTTTATAATTATTATTGAATTTAGGCTAATGTTTTTATAGCATAAGAACCCAGAATTTAAAGTCATTATTGATTCTCTGCCGAGAAAAAACTTCTACATTTGAACAAGAAACAATAAATCGCTTCTATGACCATATCATTTCATCGTGAATTGAAATATTTCAATAAATTAAAAATATTTGGGTACCGTACCTTACCTTTAACTTATCAATATTCATTAAAAAACATTAATGATTTGGTAACGTAATTTTTGTTCTCTTCAGATAATTTTCTAGTCTAGTTGATGTTTATTAAGTTTAAATCATCCCCCCCCCCCAATTTTTCAAGTTAATATCAACATTCATGAAGAAGTTGTTCTTATCAGTACCTAGGCCTACGCGGTAGCAGGCTTATTATATACTTGATAATGAATACAGAATAAAACTATGGTCCAACTAATATCAAATTAATATGTGCTTTTGACTCCATAATGCATATCCAAACAATGATTTGACTCCAAATTGATATGCTCTTTGACTCCATATACTCAAATAGGTAGAGGTAGTTAGTTAGTTATCATTGAAGCGCTCTAATAATTTTCATTGTTATAACTTATATTAAGCTAAGCATATTGAATAAGCATAGTATAATATACTATCTATCCCCCTTTTTTTGTATATTCTACAAAATACTGTGATAAATTAAAGCATCTCATATTATGATAATAACAAAATAACTCTGTGGCTGATCAAACGACTATATTGCATGTATTATCTAATATTTGATTCTTCGGTTTAAAAATATAATTGAATTGAATTAGCCTACACTGCCTTTACTTCTCCTTAAAGGGATATTTATTTAGCGTATGGCAACTTATTAGCTAAAAATCCTTGAAGGGATGAGAAGTTGAGGCACATTCGGCCCCCTCTAACAATCCTCAAATGTCCAGTGTATCACATGATTGATCAAGAATGTGTCATTTATGACACTGCCGATCTGGAAATCCCAGTCCCTGGCAAAGACATCAAGTATCAAGTAGGCTGTCAAGTATCAAGTAATGAAGAGTGAATCGAACCATTGGGATTTGGGGGAATAGTTCTTAGGGAATTGAAATTAATATGAAATTTTTCTTCGAAACATTCTGACGACATACTGCAGTATAAATTTTCTCAACATTAGTTTAAAAACCAGTACGGTACTCTACCTTAAGTGTGGAGCGCTTTCGTACTATTTCAGAATAAAAATGGATACCAATATATTTTCATTTATATTTATTCATTTCTATATCTTTATTCTAATAATCTTGGGTGACAACTCCAAGAAATACAAACATTCATACTTTTCAAATATATACATTTATTATTGACACTATACATTATAATAGTTTTGATTTTTGTTGAAGCATATCAGTCTATTTACTACATTTCTATTACCTACAACAATAAATCTACAATCAAGAACAATTTTTATAATAAACAACATAAACATAATTATAATTATGGAAATTAAACATAAACTTAGAGTATATTCAAAATAATTGATAAATAAAATGAAAAAATCAAATACCCTTTTTTTAAAACTATTATTATTCACAGACATGTTTCGGGACTAAAGCCACGTTTACACCAGGATGTTAATAACTTTTATAAAATAAGTTATGTAATATATAAGTCTATATAGTAATACGTTATTCAAAAAATTTATCAACAAATGTTATTAACATTCCGGCGTAAACTGGGCATAAGCACATTTCCAATGTGAGTCACATTGAAAATGGGCTAAGTCCTGAAACATATCTGTGAATAATAATAATAATTTTAAAGTTTGTTTTTTCATTTTGTTTATCAATTATAATTATGAACATACTTATACAATATACATGTCATAATATCAACATACTCATACATTATACTTCTACATGATTATAGTAATAAGTTTAACATTGTTGAAAGATAAAAATTAATTCATATCCAATCAATTCCCGCATTAAGCGATTTATTCTCTTATGAGTAAAATTCACATCATTAAGAAGTGAATTTAATTTATGAGATTGACCTAGTATAAATTATTTGAAAGTATGTATAAGCTATACATTGATTTCAATGTTACACTTCCTTTAGTCCATTCACGATGGCTTGATACGAGATAAACAAAAGCTCTGCGTGTGTGTGTGTGTGTTCGACTGGAGTGGCTTCGCTTTAGCCACGACATAAACAAGTCACAGCAATGCCAAAATCCCGAATTTTGTTGTCGGGACTGTAACCAAAGCATTGAGAGAAAAACTTTTACTATAATTGTTTGTTCATTTTAGGTTCATGCAGTTGAGAGACAACCGAAACAAGCAATTTCCAATGTGTACCTATAAGAAAGATTACTTGGAGATACTTATTCTGAATTGCCTACAACAAAATTCGGGATTTTGGCATTGCTGTGACTTGTTCATGTCGTGGCTAAAGCAAAACCACTCCAGTCAAACACACACACAAGCAGAGCTTTTGTTTATCTCGTCTCAAGCCATCGTGAATGGACTATAGTAAAAACTATTTTGAATATAATAATGATGTCATATTATTTTCATTGAATCTTGTTTATACTCCATCAAAACAGAGATAAATAATTTAATTTTTTAGATGTAGAAATAAATAATTTAATCTTCTAGGAAATCTTCTTTCCATTCTACTTGGCATTCTACTTGAGTTGGGTTTTCAACATAATTTTTTAACGAAGACTGAGTCACAGATTTTTCTTAAATATGTTGAAAAATGCAATCCAAGCAGATCAGAGTGTACAAAGAATATAATATAATGACATCTTTATTTTTTTTACAATCACTTTGTGAAGAGCGTACAATAGAGGTACTGTAATAGTTCTCGACTAACTATAATTAATAATTTAAAATATAAAACCATTATTATCTCAATAGACCTTATATTGTTAGGATTGTGAGCAGTTATAGCAGTACAATGTAGGAACCACATAGAATAATAAAATTATGCAAAATTAATATGCATCATTTGTAGCTGGTGGATTATTATTAATCCATATTCTTATAGGCTATGATTTCATGGAGTTAAACATCACTTCTCAAATTTATTAATAACATTTTCACTACGAATATATAAGGTTAAGTGTAAGAGAGGATCCTAAGTCCGAATTACTATAATAATAAACAATAAATAAATAAAATATTATAAATCTGAGTTTTGAATTTGAAATTTGAACTAACTTTTCTACAATCGATCAGGTACAATACTACTTATAGGAAATGTAATTTATGTACTCAAATAAATGTAATTGTACTTTAATAAACAAGTAGATGATGACTAATGAATTATTTTTATTAATCAGAGGTATCTATAGTGTCAATAAGGTACTAGGTGATTTCGATCAACTATATTGAGATAGATTCAGATCATTGAAATTTTGATAACTCACAACATTGAGGAGATGAGACTCATCAAATCTAATAATTTTTCTAGTTTTCCAAACACCTTTCAATATCAGGTTGAAGAAGTTTACTTTCAGTTGAGGAAAACTTGAAGAGCGAAAATAAAATTTCCAAACTGAATATCTTATTTTATTATTGAAGTAAATATTAGCTTATACAGTTTGAATACAGTTTTATTCATCAAATACAGAAATGAAGTACCTAGGCTACGATTCTCTGCTATTGAATTCTCTTCTCTCAAACTATATTATTTAATTAGACTCTAGGAAAAGATAGAAAACGTTTTAAGTTTTAAGTTTGAACTAAGTAGAGTTTTGGAATAAATCGTGGGTTTGGAGAAGTGTAGCAATATTTTACATTTCCATTGAACTCACTAAGTGAGTTTTGGAAAATTTCCAATTTTGTAATAATGATTCCAAGGATAATCTACATTATCTACTAATAAAAAAACAGAATCTAGATTTTTTCATTTCTTCTTATAGGTCCTTTTTTATTTCTTCTTATAGTTACTTTTTTATTTCTTCTTATAGTTAGTTTTTTATTTCTTCTTATAGTTCTTTTTCCTCCAATATTCATTCACCAAGTCCAAGTCCAAGAATGATCTACATTACCGTATCTACTCTAATAAAAAAAACAAAGTCTAGATTTCCTTTTTTATTCCCTCTTTTAGTTCCTTTTTTCTCTAACATTTGTTCACTGCATATGCTTCGTGACGACATGAAGGAAGAGATAAACTGAGCACAACAGAATGAGTGGATCAATCTGAAACAGAGTTTCGATTTTTGAAGGAAGTAATTTCGAAAAATCGTCTACTTTTGAAATAAGCGTGTGTTTTTCTACATTTGGACTAGTTCCACTACACTACATAGGTAGGAGTATATATACTGTATAATCAGTATCTATAGGAGTAGGTTTACATAAAATCTTTCAACTATCATGAACTTTGAAGATTTGATTAAATATAAAAAATAATCTACTTATCTAGAACCCGTGATTTTTGGGGAGTAAGTAAAGCATTATATTATTATGGAATTTCTGATGAACAATAAGAAAGTCTGAAAAGTTTTTCTTAATTTTTTTTATTCTTTCTTTACAATTGCGACTTGGTTTCCAAGTATTTTAAGCAAAGGATGAATGAGTGATTTTGAATGATGATGATGAAGGTTTAAGATGTAGGTTATATGTCTATCCACAATGTCCACTTTCACTATGCTCACAAATTGCGGGTGATGCCCACATAAGCATTTTAGCTTGTGCGTGGGTAATGGATATTGAGTGCGAGGTGATTGATGAGGTGAAAAACAGCCATGCCGCTGGGATTCGAACCCGGACCTGTCAGTGCTAACGGACTGAAGGTTGTGACGCCCTAGCCCACTGCGCCAACCAGGCCGGTATTTTGAAAAGTACATTTTTTACAATGAATTTTTATTCATTTTGAAAAGTAAAGTTTTATTTCACGAATAAATTTCAAGGCTTGCAAGGATTATTGATTTTAGTGCTATATAAAAATTCAGAGAATTCATTTCAATACAAGGCATTCTGAGGCTTTAGACCTTATGAGATCCTCTAGTTTTTATCCTTATGAGAAGCTTTTGTTCTATTAAAAGGATGTCATTGAAGGTTATTAATTTATTTACAAGGGCTCTGAAATATAAAATGCTTAATCTCATTGACTTTGAAGATTCTTATAAATTATAAATAGTATGCTTATTATGAGTTTGTTGGATATTTTTACTGTTGAGTTTTCGTCAATTTTTTTAATAAGACTCTACGGTAAGTGTACTCCTCTGCGATATGTGTTTTTTCTTTCATAGCATAAAATTGTTTATTTGATTGGAAATATCTTCACGTTCTTAAGGAGAGGAAATAATATTATTGATATAATATATTGATAATGTGATAAGTTGGGTAGGCTACGGTACCTACTATAAACTTTTTGTGCAACATCAGTAGTATAGAGTAACTTATATTATAAATTGTAATAGGCTATTATTAATCATCAAAACTTTTTTCAATTTCTTGAATTCTCATTTCAATATCCTGCAGGACGTCCAACTACTACAAGATTTCCAAATTTTTCTTGGAATTTCTAATTCATCAAAGTGTTTTTTTCATTGTCTAATTTCACCTACACTAATCTCCTATCCTTAATAGTGACTGCAAATAATATAAATAATAGCAAGCTACCGAAGCTGGTACGCAAATGAAAATATTATTTGAATAGTGATTTATTTAAGCGCGTTCGTCATTCCAAATTAAATACAAAAAATTGAATTATTTACTGAATTTCTCAATCATTTGAGCTTTGTATAACGTACCGGTACTACTTAACTGATTTCATTACGATCTACAAGCAGTCTTATTTGGCGGAGAATTAATATTAAACTTCTTTGAATCTGAAATAAGAAACGGAAAAATATTGATGAACTTTGTCAAATATTCGGATATTTGACAATATTATTTATAAATCAGTTATATTATAAACGACTATAGAATGCTACAGTAAATACTTTTAGTTTATTATGATCATGAATTTTCAAAAATGTTCCATCATTGAATAGGTCCGATTATTGTCTTATTCAAGACCTATTTATTGTCAAATACTAAAAAGATTTTTTTAGAACCTATACTGTACTCTTGAATTTTTAATTTTGTATAAAATATGTTATAATTTCGACATGATTTCATGCATCTATGTGCCCATCTATGAAACCAAAAAATAAATATCCAACCCTCTTTGAATGGGGCAATTATACGGTTGAAATTGGGAGGTTAAAGGTAAGCCAGATTGAAGGAGCTGAAACCCACTTAAATTACACGTAAGGATAAGAAAAGTATTGAGTATTATTGATCATAGAACAAAGAATAGGAAAAATGTGAGAATTGAATTGGATACAAATTTAATTTATTCTAAACTATTGTGCTATCAGATAGAATATATAAATTATATAGATAGAATTCTACTTTCTCTACATATGTACAGAGTTAAATCAATCCAATATCAGTGGAGACTGGACAATAATTGAACAATTAGATATATTGCATTAGATAGGTAGGCTATATTGAAAAAATATCTAATGCAAAACATTATGAATGACAAAATTTTCTATTCTTAGTAAAGTACCGTTTACAAATTTGTAATTTTTTATTACGGTATTTAATTGTGATGGTTCAAGAATATGATTTATTATGCATTATTTTCTATTCCATATTCATACTTGATATGTATCATCTTGATATGTATAATCTTGATATGAATAAAGAACTTATTTTTCAATCTTGATATGATATTATGATATTATATATGATCATACATGATATTTATCCACTGAATTATTTCTCATACTCTTTCAACAAATAACTTTTTTCTTTTCATATGAACAATAATTCATTTTCAATCCTGGTACCTATGAAAAATTAACCAAGAAATCTTGAACTTTCTCTACACACATTCAATAGTTTAATCAGAAGTTACAAAAGTTCATTACAGTAATATAGATTATTGATTCTATGGAATCAATATAATACTTCAATAGAAGTCTAGAAACACAGGTACATCTAGGTCATCGATTCTAGATCTGGAACATGAATGCACAAATCTTCAAATAATCAAAAAATTTCAGTTTTAAGTTAATTTTTTTCTAAAATTATTTTTAGTCAGCCACAAAACCATACTCCTCTGCCTAAATAAAATGTAGAATTGACAATATATCAGTATTTTTTATTTTATTATGGAACAATTCCACAATATCGACAACGAATTTTTTGAAATATGAATAGGCTACCGTACATTCCATTATCCAGCTACAATTATCTACCAAGATACAAGGGCCGGACAATAATTAACTGCTATACCTTTTTCAACGAGACTTTATCGGTGTCTTTTTTCAAATCAGTGCGACTCGATTCGCTTATCTCCATACTGGTTGCAATTGTATTCTCAGTCATTTCACTGATATCTTGCTGTTCAGAGTCCGTGTTGTTCTTGGTGATTGGCTGGCTTCTAGTCGAGTCCAGTTTACGCTTTTTCGTTTTATTGTCCTGGAAAAAAGGTTTTCCAATAAGATTGATGGAGAGAAATCAATGAAGTGCGTATAGAGAATTGAATGAAATTCTTGCAAGAGAGATGAAAAGATCACTCTGTCAATAAAGATTCAATCCTTTCTGTATTTTCAGTTATATCCTCTGGAAACTGTAACTATATAACCTGCTTTTTGTTTAAGTTATATGTATGAATTTTGAGAGGAAGAAATTCGGACTTGAAAGCCTGCTGTACTCTTGCGCTGTAAAATATGACTCAATAAATATAATAATAAAATTAATCCAACTGTATAGAGACCCATCAATTAATCCATAGGCTATTATAAAGTTTCTATAAATTAAAAATACACTCTATAGTAAAAGGTATAGTTTGTTCAAGCAAAGAAGACCCTCTGGCAAGATAAGAAAATAACTACAGCTCGGTCAATATTGGTTCAAAAAACATTGATTTGGTCTCAAATGGTAGATCAGAATGTTTCCTACGATTGAGACCAAATCAATCATTTTTGAACCAATATTGACCAAGTTGGAGTCATTTTCTCATCTTGCCAGAGGGTCTTCTTTGCTTAGGTAGACTATATTATACTCTTATGCCGGTAAAATATGACTCAATAAAGATAATGGATCCAACTGTACAGAGACCCTTCAATTAATCAATAGGCTATTATAAAGTCTCTGGTTATTAAAAATACTCTCAAGTGGAAGGTAAATTTCATTCATGATACTCTTTTCTTTTGAAAGAACATTCCACAATTTATTTTAAATTTTAATTAATTCAATATTGATTATAATACTGTATCATAATAATTTATAATATTAATTTCAGAATTCATTGAGAATTAATAGGCCTACAATTCATTACAACCAGCGATTTCAGCTTATTCAGGAATAAAACCCGATAGGAGCAATCATTATCATGATTTCATACATAGTACTTATACATAGTACATTAGTACTTATACATAGTACTATGTATGTACATAGTACATTAGTACTTATACATAGTACTTATACATGTTAAGGCCTCTTTAAACGGCGGATTTTTGATACACAGAAGTGATACAGAGTACAATTAATAAAGGTGAAATATAAAAAATATTAGTCAAATATAGTCTGGTCAAAGAATATAAGTTACATTCTGGCAAGATGGGAAAATGACTCTTGCTCGGTCAACGATATATAGTTAAAAAATTAGAATGACTAGGAGCAGAATATTCTCTACAATTCGAGACCAAATTTATAATTTTCGAACCAATATTGACGAACTGGAGTCGTTTTCCCATCTTGCCGGAATGTCTCCTTTGTTCAATTAGACTATCAGAACCTGCATTTTCATTTCTTCGGGGTTTTAAATTAGGTATGGAATATACCATATCTGCTTCTTTATTGCAACATTCTTGAAAATCTGCCTTGAGTGAGTCGTTGATATTTTAATCTCAAATATCTTCCAAATTTTAAAATAATTGAGATAAAATGTTACCTTGACCGGTTCCGGTGTCTGACATGGAGCTTTGGGAGGGGGAGGAGCATCGTGAGATACACTCGCTTTATTAGTACAGCATCTCTGAAAAAGTAAATTACCGTAGATAATTCATACAAATTTTCTAAAAAATATTACTTAGAAAATTCTTTCTCATAATACCTTCATAGGTATTTTTTTTAATGAATGCTGAATTGGATTTAATTTGTTTTGTCACAGCCATGTGATAATATTCATCTACAACTTGGTTCTATATGAACATTTATTACTATAAATAGGATACCGGGATCGGTACTACTTTTTTAGTTACAATTATATCTTGCAATTGATTTGTATTTGTATTAAAAGCAATTATATCTTGTATTTGTTTTATTGAATTGTGCACACTGTCACTGCCTACACTCAAGTATATTTTTTTCGATGTCGAAGAAAAATGTTGCTTTGTCATGAGAGGTAGGCTACTTATGATCCACGTTTTAACGGGTCAAGTCGTGGTATCCTGCTATTTGTTGAGTCAATGCTATAATATTTTTCAAGTTTTTTTTTATTTTATTCGATTTTTATTTGTATCTATAAATGCTATAATAGTACCTACAAACCTACACTAGAAAAAAATAGCAGCTGATTCGATTCAACAAATACCATGACTTGAGAGGAATCATGATTACACCTGGTACCTACTATTGTTTCATAATTTGCTACTGTATTTGATTTTATTCAGTGAATTTCTGTAATTTAGACACTTAAAAAATGATAAATGGAAGAAAAAGTGAAGATTTAACAGTCATTGTAGCGTATACTAGAATTCCCAAGTCCTAGGCAATAAAGAGTGCAATAGCTCTAAAATGTTTAGAGAAAGTTTGATGAAGTTTAGAGGTTTTCGCTTATAAAAAAGTATTCTAACTTTCAGTAGATTATTTCTCATAGTACCTAGATATACGTTGAATAATTTCAATATCTGTAGTTAAATTCACTGAGAATACCACTCGACATCTCTTGTTTCTGCAGAAATATATTCGAAGGGGAGCATTACATTGGTACTCTACAGGAATCTTATTCGTTTTATAAGATTAATATTATTTATATTTATATAAATATTTATATTATATTTATAATATTAATATTTATACCCGTTGTCTTGGGTTAGTTTCTTAATTTACGAATAATCTCTTTCAATTTTATTCTCCTTCATCATTAACTAACCGTTTCAATTGATTCTAGAGTTTGACTTACCTCTCGATTATAATGCAGGTGAACTTTTTCAAATGAATGAATAAAATTACTCTTGATAAAGCTTAAATGAAGAAAAATGAAGATGAATAAAGTGAGTGATGATTGGTGAATAGAAACGAGTGCATTCCATAAATAAACAATTAGGTATTTATTTCTGATTAATTCAGATCTATGCAAAACAAAAATAAATTACACAAAAAACAATTTCCATTAAAATATTATAGAAACTTATCTAGAATACATTAACTCTTAGCAGACATTAAAGCTATATAACAACATTATTAACCTTTGCAGGCGAAAAATACACAATTAGGATGCGTCTTAATTAGATTTGAGAGTCTAATTATATTAGAGTCTATTGGTACTCCTGATTTAATGAAAAATATAATTCTTAATACTTAAGGTAATTTATACCAGTGATGTATAATCACCTCACTGATTTATACTGAGCTTGGGAAGTCAATACACTATTTAACATTCGAAGTTATGGTAAGTAAATTTGTTTCTATATAGTTTTTCGTATTCTTTCATCTAATTATCAATACTAATATACATTCTGGACGTATTAACTTACTTTTGAGTCGTAATAATCAATATATAAGTCGTCATTCTAATTCAATCCTATAGATAGGCTTTTCGTAGCATATAAGTTACAGGTAACTTATAGGACAGATAGGTGACTTTTTATGGATAACAATAGTCTTTTGATAATAAGGTTCTAATTTATAGTATAATAATAAATCCCTCAATTAATTTATAAGCTCATTATTGTAAATCATTTGTATGAAATTTGTGATGTTTGTGATTTTATTTTGTTATGAAGCTAGAAAAACTCAATTTTTTATATGAAAGCAATGCAAGAAGAATACAACAATCCTTAATAAATCAAAAAATTCTAATTTAAAATTATTCTTATGTTTTTGGGGTAGGCCCAACCAAACTAAAGAGATGATGTTCCAAGTGCATGAATTTCTAGAAAGAAATGTGTATTTCATGTGTATTTTTACGTAACTTATGTATTTTCAACATTTTGGTGCAATAAATGATTGCAAAATGAAATGGGAATTGAGTCTAAAATATTGAGCAAGTAGATTAATTTCAATAAAAACCAATAACAATAATAAAATTTACTACAAATTCATATCATTATCTCCAACTCAGGACATGATTTCTAAAAATACTAATTGAAATTCATCATTAAAATTGAACTCGTCCAAAATTTTGATAAATTAATAAGGCATTCTTTGTTTTAAAGATATTTTTTGAAAGCAATAGATTGATATTCCAAGGTAGAAATCAAATCCAAATAGAACAAAAATATTACAAAAAGGAAAATATTACCGTAAATCTAATCTATCATACCTTTTAACAAATAACGGCCTACAAAGTATAAATATATTACATAAAATGTCATTAACATAAAAAACAAATTCGAAGTAAAGAAGTAGACTCTCTTACGAGCAATAAATAACTATTGATAGTTTCTTATAACTAATATTTACAATGTTGTACTAACAATCAATGTGATTTTCAAAGAACATTGATGTACGGTACTTTCAAAGCATTACATACTATGATTTGGTCATATCTTATTCTAGTAACTTACCTACAATGTAAAATATTATTCACTATAAATCTATGTTTAAGAGGTACCAACAAAATAAAATATATACAAATATAATTAAAATTGCCATAGCCAAAATAATGTTTATGATTGGTTACTACCATATTTTTAGAAATACACCTATTATTCCAACATTAACAGATTTGAATAATAACAGAGTTAACAGTTTTCAACTTTATAAGACGAAAATATTTCATATTGATATTAAAAATATCAGTTTCCCAATAAAGCTTAAATAGATTTTTAATTTCCAATAAAATTTTCTTTATAGCTCTTCTGCAAAAATAGATGACACGCATTGAATCATTTTAACAAATTTGTAGCATCAAGGAGTCTATACCAATAGAACATTGTAACACATCCCTATAAAAATTCCTTTGGATATAAAAGTACACACAGAATATAATAGTTTGTTTTTCAATTTTCTTATAACTGAATTTAGATTATCTTTGAAAAATTTAAAACATCAAATTCAAATAAAAATATAGAATAGTTCTTCAACATTCATAGTTTAACAAGATATTTAGGATTCTTATGATAGGATGGAACCTGTTGCTTTCATAGTTCAATAATATACTGTACATTGAACAGTTCAATTCATATTGTATTATAAGAATAAATGTATAATTTAGTTGGATATTAGCATAAATCGCATTGACTCAACTATATAAAATATTCAATTTCCCCATTTAAAACTCTATATCATACAAAAAATAGAATTTGGAAACACAAATTGATTGTTTGAAGTATATGGGCTACTTCAAAATAAATTTAAAGTACTGAATAAAAAAGAAACCAATCACTTTGATCTTAATAACGTATTTATAAGCATGAAATAATAGTAGGTAATGCAAATTACAGAAAAACAGAACAAAAATGAAAAACAAACAATAGTACAGTTGTTATGTTGTGGCAAAATACAATAAAAGAATTGGCATCATACACAATGATATAAATTAAATGAAGACAGTTGAAATATGATAATGTTATCTCATAACATCTTATAAGTATGTGAGTTTGAAAACTCATGAAAAATTTGAAATACTAATAAAACAATTCTCTAGCATGCTTGTGGTTGTATAAATATTGTGCAGCTCTGATAATGGTATACATTTCTAGCACAAATGTGATATAATATTGTGTATAATTAAAAAAAAAGTAATTTACTACAGCAAAAATGGTGTGGTGTACCGTAGAGTTTAACGTCAAGATAGTCCATGTGATATAATATTGTGTGAAAAAGTAATTTACTACAACAAAAATGTTGTAAATTTTGGCATCAAAATAGTCCATGAATTATTAGTATATACCTATTAATGGTACTTTACTGATCTGGTACATTAGTCATAGTACCTACATTAGCACAAGAAAGTTCCAACACTTCAATTTAGTGTTAATTTGGCAACAACTGCAACTGATAAAACATCAACAATTTTCTATTTCTTATCAGTTGCAAGTAGAATGTGCTTGATAATTGACATGAAATGCTGAATTAGACATAGAGTGGCATTAGACGTGCCTCTTGTAAGATCACTAGCTTTCTAAAATGTCAATACATTAGTTGGTATTCGAAAGGTGTTAACTAAGAAAATCTTAGTTAACACAATTTTGGCGGGAAAAACTTGGATAACAAATATTGTGCTAGTCAAGGGTGATTCCACACCAGATGAAACAAAAATGAACCAAATGTTTTGTTTTAACAATGCAAAATACACACATAATGCAAAATGTTGCAAGTTTCTTTGTTTATCTGAAGTTATAGATCTTCTACTCTCTGTAGTCTAATTAATTGCTGAAACTGTACCTTTGGTTTAGTGCAACAATTTTTGTTTGTTTTATTCCATCTGATGGAAGCACCCTAAGTAGAACTTGGAATTAACAAAAATTGAGTGCATTCTATAGTGAAAACAAAAAATTGTTAATTACATTTTTAGCAAATGTAGTAACAAAAACGTATTAACTAGAACATTCACTGACAACATAATTCTTTGTGTAACATATCCAGCACTTGAAAATGTTCAAGAATATGTTGCAGCTTCAACTCAATAAGTGCTACAACTAGAAAAGTGTCCAACAATTTTGGCAAACGCTGCAACAAAAATTGTGCCAACTGAGTAATCTAGTGACACATATTATGACTTGTAAAAATGACATCACTAGCGCCCTACAGTGTCAGGTGTACTGCTACGGTAGTTGGTGCTTCTTAGTGCCGAATAGCAGCTGCCAGGGGTCATGGCATGCCTGTGACGTGGTATCTTTGTGTTGGGCGTGGCATTAGGCGTGGCAAACACTTTAGAAGGCGTGGCCTTGGGTGTGGCCGTTTGTTTAACAGTGGGTGTGGCCATTGCTTTAAAAGGCGTGGCAGTGGGCGTGGCCAATGGTTTAAATGGCGTGGCAGTGGGTGTGAATATCGGCTTGAAGGGCGTGGCTAACTGTCTGGTGGGCGTGGCCAGTGGGCGGGGCGTGGCGGGAAACACGCCACTGCCATTGGTCGGTGAAACAGGCCGACTCACCGCTTTGATTTGACAGGGGTCATGGCGCTGTAGAAAGTGATCCAGTGTGTCCCACCCTCCACCAACTCTCACCATCATATGCCGGCCTTTCAGTAACTGAAAATTAGATGAAAAACAAATATTTTCATGAAAAGGTCTTGTTCAAAGTAACTTATTCTACTTATTTATTGTCAGATTGAATCATATTTTGAATTACACTTATTTAATTGGTAACCAGATACAATACCTAATAGATATTTATAGAATTATACTATTATATTATAGATTTGTTCTTATCTAAAACCAACATTGGAAGTTGAATTCATAAAATCAAAACACTTATTTGTTCTTGTATTGTGTATTCAATTGAATATTTGTGCAAACAACCTTTAATAAAGTTTGCACACATTATGTAGAGTAGCCAGCTCAATTCATGATTTAGTTCATGCAAGCCAAGAAGACACACCATGAAAATGTGAATTGCATTGTAACAGTGCGTGAGTCTTTTTAGCTTGCAACAATTATACCTGTTACAAACTATGTGATTTGTTTAGACTTTCACTTCTCATTGTATCTTGAGGGTGAAAAAATAATAATTGTATTACTTTTTAATGGCAAGAAGTCCCTTAGGGTTTGCTATGCTCATACAAAGTCTACTTCACTTTCATATTTCTTGTCTTTCTGTAGTATTCAAATACAAAAATGATAAGGATGGAATGAATGTAGGCCTACTGACATTGGATTAATGGCCTTGTTGATTCTACGTCCTTATATGGAGGTTACACATTTGAATGATATTGAGTTGGAATTGGAAGTTAGTTTAAAGGCGTTTTCATTTGGACAGAAAATTCTGCAGAGCACAAATTCAATTCAGGATCAGCACATTTGAAGGTACCGTACTATATTACGCATTTGCAATAATCAATCGATTTATATTATTGCAAAATGATGAACTTATTTATTGCAAACATGTTTATAAACATAATTATTGAAAAAATTAACATCATGAGAGCTATAATCGAAGCTATGATGATGAATGAATTTGTTGCTTACCCTAACAAACACATTTCTGCCAGCAATATTGTATCTGCCCTCCCCCACTTTCTTTACCCGTAATTTATCGCATTTATCTCCCCTGCAGTGGCAATGCCTCTGTGCAGCCCTAGTTGCATGTTGTACCTGAAAAAACATAAAAAATTTAATAAAAATATAAATAATATACACAAGAATATCAACACATCACTATTTATTTACCTGAAACTTGACACTATGACTTCAACAAAAAATATGTTATTGATGACTGAGTTGGTGAATATATTATAAAGCTGCATAATTTCAGAGTTCAAGATACCTGAGAAACATGATTTCACATTAATAGCATTGCCCTGAAACTCCTAATACATTAAGCTTATAAGGTTTGCACAAATTGATGCTCAGTTTGTTAACAATTCAATATTATCAGTTATAGTCTGTCCAAGCAGAGAAGATCCTCTGGCAAAATAAGAAAATGACTCCAGCTCGGTCAATATTGGTTCAAAAATTATTGATTTGGTCTCAAATTGTAGATCAGAATGTTTTCCACGATTAAGACAAAATCAATAAGTTTTAAAACAATATTGACCGAGCTGGAGTCATTTTCCCATATTGCCAGAGGGTCTTCTTTGCTTGGACAGACTCTACCTAGTTTTCCTTCATAGGAATTCAATAATAAACTAATATTCTACAACAATGTATTGAGCTCTCCTCATCTCAGTTCTTTAGGATCTTCTTGCACATTCTCCTCCATATTTTACAATTTTTTGAATGTGATTTGAATTGTGGACACACAATTTCAGTGCAGAGAAAATCCAAAAAAGCTTTACCGTACACTACTATATAATATGTGCATAACCTTCTATCATTCTACTGAGAAATGATAGATGGTTAAGATATTTGTAGGCTACTTCTCATATAATATTTTCAATCTGAATGCTTACTTATTGTAAGCTAGTGCAAACGTACATTTTTTTATTGCGCATGATGCCCACATTAGAATTTTAGCTTGTGCATGGGTAATGAATATACCCATCATTCATTAATTTCGTTATCTATTATTCTATCTTCTATGGTATTCTATATTCAAGCTATTATTCTTCTGACCCTATACATAATTCTTAATATACTTTCATTCACTATGATTGATCACCGTAATATTTTACTGCTAAATATTTTAATTATGAGAAACCCGTTTAAATTGAATTACTGAAGTGGATGGCTTTCATGCTGCATTAAGCCAATCTGAACTGTTTTCTTACTTTTCAAAAATGGACTTCATGTCGCTGATCAATCCTAATGAATTTTAAACAATGGAGGAATGATATAAGTCATTCATCATTTGCTATTATACACCTATCATTTAGTTATTGGTGCTTTTATAATTTATCTATTGTTAGCCTACACATACAGCAGCTCGTCATGAATCAAGAAACCAACTTCTTCAATTCATTCTTATGTCCTTATACAATATACATACACATTTTTTGTGGTAAAGTGATAGAGTGAACATTATCTTCACTGTCCAAATTCCGCCACATCAAAAAATCATTGAAGTCATTGGGCCGGTTGCACGTACGTTCTGTTTAGTTTAATCACCGTGTCAGAGTGGAAAACGTTCAAATGAATAAAGTATTGAAATGAGATAGTAGTAGCAAAATATTCAAATGTACTTATTCAAAATAGATATTAGAATCAATAATTATCCCATTATTGTATAAATTATTAATTTATTAGAACAAAAACATGATCTGGAAATTGCATGCTGATACAACTTAATTGTTGTCAGGTTGGTAGCACCACAAGAATCGAAAACCTTCAGCATGTATTGTTTTCAGATATTGAAAATTTAATCATCAGCTGATGGTTATGTTAAAATTTTTAATGCCTCAATTCTGGCTGATTAGTTTATTACTGTGAAATTAGTATACAATTCTAATTAAACATCTGCTGAACTGTTAAATTTGAAAAACCACCATTGAAATTTTCCATAACCTCATTTATATCATTGCCTCAATGATAATAAACCTAAACTTGAATAATTGATTTAAAAGTTAGTAATATTTTTAGGCAATAAAATTAAATGTAAATGATGTGTCATCAAGTTTTGTAAATGAAACTATTGAAGCTCAAGGCTTTTTAAGGCTTTATGTTTCTATTCTCTATTTGAATTGAGTTAGTTTGCCGTTGCTACAAGATGTCGTTATCCAGGCTAATCACGGCGTTAAAACTTAAGAAGTTACAAACAACCGACCTATCCTTTTTCAAATATTTCACAAACCTTCCTATCCAAATCACTCATGCTGGCATCACCCCGAGCCGGCGTGTTGATTATGCCTGAGTGATCGGTAATATCAAGAAGGTCAGGATCCTCCCCACTACCTCTCGACCAATCATCTTCCGTCGTGTCCGAAGGTACTCCGTCACTGGCTCCGCCCCCTCCCACTCCCCTATCACCGCCGTCGTCACCCCCTCCACCGCTATCAGCTAGGCCACGCCTACTGTCGGTCACTGATCGCCTGAAAACAAAGATGATTGGTTGAGACAAACAGTTCGTTCCATAGTATGTAAACGTCAATCATCTGTCTAGCATTCAGTTTTTTATGAATTGGGCCTTTCAACTGCTGATGTTCCAAACATAGAGGAGGATACACATCTATATAATGGGAAAAATAATAATTTCGAATCATAGATTTTATTTTTCAAAGTAAACGTTTGTTAATTCAGTGAATGTGTAGGATACATTAAAATCTGTAAATAAGACGTTTTTGATCATTGTTTGTGGTATATCCATTAAGTAATATATTTTGTGAAATAAATGGAATGAATATTAATATTTGACACAAGAAATACAAATGGGCACACACCTTTAAGACCGGGCGTATGCTGGGACGCACGTGACGCAGCCCACGCAAACTAGCTAATCACAGCTCTTTTCTTGTCAATTATAAGAGCTGTGATTGGCTACTTTGCGTGTGCTGCGTCACGTGCGTACCAGCATACGCCCGGCCTAAAAGGTAGAACTAGTCCAATTAAAATTCCAGTTGATTCTGTTTCATCATTCTTTTTTTTTAAATGTCTAAATTTGTGTATAATTTAAGTTTCAACTAATAAAAATTGGAAAGAAAAGATGGTTTGGACTTTGTTTGTGATTCAATACTATTGTATAATAATAAATATAATAATATTCTAAATGAATGATTAATTCTTCTATTTTATACAAAAATAACATGTTTATGATTTTATTGTTTCTTGAAATGAGTTGATAACTTGGCATCATCCCATTTAATAATGCTTCTCTGTTGTACTAATATTTGTTTTTTTTTATTGATTGAATAAATGATAAACGAATCAACAACTTTGACCTCTCCCTCACCTGTCATGCTTGCTGATAGTGCCCGTGCCCTGGAACTGCCAGGAGACCAGTGACAGACCCGAGTCATGTGACTCCTCCTCGGCGATCTCCTTCTCCAGGGCGACCAGTCCGGGTGGCTCGATATTGTACCTGGACGCTAGGCGCGCCACCTCCATCAGGCACAAGATCACGCTGCGCGGATTGTTTTGCAGGACTGGAAAGAAAAAATATATCAATTTTAATTTTCATAAAATATGAAACTCTGTTTCTAAGCTATGATAAAGATTGATAAAATTTGATATAATTGAAAACAATGTGACAATGAAAAAGGCTGCTTTCCGAAACCACGCCGCGCACAGGCGTCAGCGTACAAATAATCAAAAATATTCTGCTATAATATAGGCGTCAGCTAACAGCGTGATAATGCTGATATCTAGTGGCACGGCAACAAAAATAATCCATTTACCACTTGAAAGTAAAGGAGCTCAATTCGACGCCTGTGCGCGGAGTAGTTTCGGAAAGCACGCATTGAGGGAATAATGAGCTTTAAAAGTAAGTGGAAATACTTCAATAGTAAGCTATTGAAGATATTATCAAGGGTCTGATGATTTGTATTTGACTTTAAAATCAACATTCAAGCATCTTGAGTATTTTCCTTCAAATGTATCGAAATTTAGGAAAAGACGTTTTGAACTTTGTTGTCTGTGTTTTAACCCTTTATTGTAATTCATCGACAGAACAAATAAAATAAAACAAATATCACAGTACTTTTTGGCATCTTAGCATCCTTTTTCAAAAGTGAATGAACAGAATAATTATCGAAATTAAAATAAACTACTTTAAGGATGCTTTAATTTCAAATACAATAATTGTAAGTAAACCTGGAAAATATTAAACTTCAAAAAATTGTGTTAAACAATTAAAAAAAATCCTGAGTTCTATATCCAATTTGAAATATAAATGGATATTGAAGAAACTAGAAACTATCTAAATGTACGATTCCCAAGCGGCAGTTCGAGTCGTGCAGCTCTAAATTCGCTGCTAGAGCTGCCCAGCTCTAGCTGCGCTGCTCTAGCCATCACAACTCTATTCACATAACTATATTATAGATGTTTCCTCTATTATTAGGGCTTTTAATGTATAATAGATCAATAAATAGTGAAATTAGCCCTTTTCACGTGAATCTCACTATTTATTGATTTAGTTAATATCCCCCATAACAGAGTAAACATCTATAATATAGTTATGTGAATAGAGTTTTGATGGCTAGATCAGCGCAATTAGAGCTGCCGCTTGGGAATCGTACCTTAACAAGCATAAAAATCGTGTTCATGCGTTGCATTATTCCGGTTAGCACATTAAATTATTACAAATGATTTTCTTTTCAATGACACACAATCTCGCAACAACTAACTTCAATCTTGATTCTACATCTCACCTAAGTCTTCACTCTCAAACAATAAATTCTGATGGACGCCCAGTTGTCTACAGAATTGAATAAATCTATCCATATTATCCCTTGAGAAGAAACTCCGTCTGGCAGCATTTTCAAAGCACCTCCCCTTCATTATTGGAACTGGCTGAAATCATAGAGAATATCCTCATAAATACTTGGGAAAAGTAATCGAAATATATCAAAGCTAGTGAATAACTATAGTAATATAATTGGACCAGGTGACTAGAGAATCAGCAAAAAACATTGAATAACGAGATTCCTATTGATCTATGTTAAATGACGTTATTTGGCATTTTTGATGAATTAATCATAATAAGGCTTTTGTCTCAGTAATTGAAATACTTGAGTGAAATTAAACTTCAATAATTCACACAGCTGGTCCTAGATTACTAGCCAGTAATTGGAACGTACAAGGGACAGACGAAACTGCCTTTTTTTTGGCACCAGCTATAGTGCCAATAGCACTAAGCATTAAGCTATAGTGCTTAATTTTTGGCTACTTTCCCATAGTAGACTTTCGTTGCTTAGCTCCTCCCAGTGACGAAAGTAGGCAGCGTCCCAGTTGCCAGCCATTCACAAAGCAGTATTCCACTCTTAAGAAAATGGCGGCGAATGACAATAGAAAATGGTTGCTTCAAATTATCCAATGTTGAGTCCAACTTATTTACATTAATTATTCGATTAATAATAGTTTTATTAAGATTATTATAGTTTAATAGGTTAATTATTTGACTTAATTAACCAGATAAGTTTATAATATTGTCGATGATCGAATTAGAGCCGATTGAATCTAAGTTTTGAACAATGACATTATCATTAAAAAAATCAAGAACGAAATGACAATTGATCTCCGTTTGATGTCGTTATTTTAAGAAGGATTTATTTAGTAATTCCTGATAAATGAATCATAATAATTATTGAGATTTTGCCTATGAGATACTTCAGTGAAATGAAATTTCAATAATTCAACTGCAATTCATATCAACACTATCAAAGAAGATAGAACGTTATATCTTTATATCACAGTGTTACAAATTATAAATAGCCTATAAGTATACTTTTATACAGTAAATACCTGTAATTAATAACTGTCAGATTTAATATTTATTCATGTGAGAATCGAACACTGACGGCTTGTGTCTAGGGAAAAGGTGAAGTGTTGTACAGTATAAGGTACGGGAACTTCACCTCACAAGCCGCCAGTGGAACCGAAAAAAAAATAGTTTATACTCACTGATTATAATTTTAAGTCTTTATGTAAAGTCTTCTATTAATAGTCCCCCTGTACTTTATTCAAATTCTTTTTTTGAGAATTGCAATTTGAATTATTTTGAGTTGAGCTCCCGATTGTTCACGAGAATCCCCCTGATTATAAAATTGTAAAATAAAGAAAGATTCTTAGCAATTGAAATAAAGTAGGTACTGTACTACGCAAAGCTCCTAGCGCCTTCAGTAATTTCATCCACTGCCCGCTCGTCAAGCTTATCTAATTATTATACGGCGACCATATCTATATTACCCATCAAGTGAACACTAAATTATAACTATATTTATCTACTAGACTCAATTGAGAGAAGTCAAATGCTATTATTATCATCCAATCTGCCGTTTCATCGTAGATATAGTATACTTGGTACAGTACATGAATACTTAGTCCATTCTGAACTCTTTAGTTTACAGCTACAAAAAATATATACATACATGAATGTTTATATACTTTTTTATATAAACTCAGTACCTACCGAGTGTGATGTTACACATAACTCACGATGTGAGTTACACATAATTCACTATTTATGACAAGCTAGACTGTGTTTTATAGTTTCAAGAAGTTATGTTTTATGAGTTATGAGTCATGTCATGAGAGCAACACAATTTACCCATCTACCATATGGCGTCAATATTGTGATCTACCATGAAATAGTACTTGAGAGTTATTGTTGGAATGCTGTCAACTTATACATTAAATTAGAATAGATGGTTTTATGGGAGTTAATTTACAACAGAAAACAGAGGGTAAATCTTACCCCTTTTACAAACTATAAACTAACTATTGTTTGATAAAATTTACTGTATTATTTTTATATGTTTCAATCAATACATTACCGACCAATGGTAGTCGATAAGCACTGAGTTCATAAATCTAGCTTGATATTATCAACAACCTCAAATTTTCAAAGGGAAAACTGAACTTTAAAACGCTGCAGGGCTATTTACAAATAATTGTCAAAATCAAATACGGCCTTCTATAAAACTATTAAAATGGTATTGTCGATAAGCACTGAGTTCATAAATCTAGCTTGATATATCAACAACCTATTTAATTTTCATTTATTTTTAAAGGGAAGTATTGCAACAATTTATTTTGTAGAAAAAGATCTACAAGATTATGCAAGTGTTATCAAGCATTTCATCGTTACTTTGCAGTAAAAGTTTTGAAGTTCGAAGCAAAAATCCAATAAACTTCTTTATGCCCTAAGAGCTTTTTTTCAATTTGAGCTTCCTTGTGAAGGAACATCATTTGAAAGAGTTCTCCAGTTGAAAGTTTATCAGGTTTCACTATCATCATTACATTCCATAATTTGCATTTTTTTAGTTCAATTATTATCAGTAACTCAATCAAATAAACTGAAAACTATTAACTGCAGTATAATCTTCAATCAGTACTAAATTATTTAAGTTTGTATGATGAACTTTTCTTTGATATAGTTTGAAAAGTTACCTGAATTTGTGCAGTTATTATTCAATATAATACAGTTGATAATGGAATTCTTCCATCATCGTTGAAATTCCAGCAGACTTGTTTTTACAAGTTATTGTTCAAACATTATTTTCGTTCTTAGCAAAGTTCCAAGTTTTATATTATTAGTTAAAATTCTTACAACTTGTACAAAGTAAATCCTTATTCATTATAATGCAGTTGAAATCTATTTATGATCTTTGATAAATTATCAAACATTTAATCATTCCAGAAGTCTCTATTTGTTTGGTATATTGAACCCTACTAGTTTACATTCATTTAAAAAATCATAAAAATAGTGTATGAAAGTTCCCATCAAAAGTTCATAAATTAGGTACTATTTTAAAGTGATAACATTCTCTAATTACGTTAAAACTACTGTTAAGACGTAGCTTAACTAAACTATCGTTAACCTGTTGTCTACAACTTACAAGGAAGTGAGTCAGGTGGCTTAGCAGAAAGTAAGAACTTAATAAGTGAGCGTCACGTGACCATAAATAATAAGTTTACGTGACACCCTTACTAGAACGGTCATTGCCTCCTGGCTTTGTTTTCAAGTTGAGACTTGAGAAAGAACTTGGAACTTTGCGAAGAATGTGTTTAATGTTTGAATTTTTAGTCTGTGTTATTAACCAATGAGTTTATTAATATTATTGTAAGATGAAATAAATAAAAATTGATGATAAAAGACTATTTAGGAAATGTCACAATATTCTAGTGCCGTAATTAATATAGAATTTTAATTTGTCTTTGTTCTCATCAGTCTTTCCTCCCCTACACCCCTAATTCTCCTCTCTCTCTCTCTCTCATCCATAGCGATTATTTCCTTCTTCTTCTTCTAACTGAATTTCCTCCTTTCACCTTCTTTCTCCATTCTTCCATACATTGATCTACTTGATTTTGCTGAAGTTTTGTTCAATAAGATGCAGTGCTATATGGACTACTAAAAATAATTTATTATAATATTCGATTTCTGCATAGCTGAACTTCAATTATAAATGTTAAAAGACAAATCACAAACCTTTTTTAAAGCATTGTAGGTCTATTCTTCAATCTTTTGTGAACTCAATGTTACCATAGGCGAGGGCCTTGTAACAATATTTAAATAAATATTATGAATAAATTTTTCATCCTATTCTATTCTAGTATTTATTCATATTTCATTCTTCATTTTTATCATTCAATTCAACTATTCTTTATTCTTTTCGATAATTCCACAATGAGTTACAATTTAATACTATTATTATTTATAATATAACTTAACATTATTCAACTGCAAACTACTGGCGGCTCGTACCGACGAAACAGGTGAAGTGCCCGTATCTATTACTCTACAGCACTTCACCTGTTTCGTGGGCACTAGCCGCCAGTGCTGCAAACAAATGTAATGGTCTATAGAGAACGAAACAGAACTGAGCGTCATCCATTTTCTAGTAAACAGGAGCTGCCATTTTGTTGGCAATGAAATACTGTTCTCTGATTGGCTGTCTACCGAAAACTGTCACTCCTAATTTCGTCAGTCGAAATGGGAGGAGTTAACCAGTGAGAGTCGATGGTGAACAAAGAATATTTTTGTTTGAAATCAATTTGATTAGAAACGTGTATATTCCAAGATGATAGTCTACAGTATAGTAAATATAAAATATTTAAAAAATACATCTTATTAAATAAAAAAACAATATGTTAAATTAACAGGTTTCTTGATAATCTCAACTGAGTGATACTAGCCATGACTTTCTATTACCGAACAACAAATTTATTTTGAAACAATAATATTATAGAATTACTGAAACCATAATAATATAATATTACTCATAATAACTACAATACTTACTCCTGATTCTGTGCCATCATCAACAGCTTCTTGTATTCTATTCTGAATTAGTTTTGCTAGATGACAAAGCACCACTCCATTATCCAACATATCTAGTAGGTTTGTAGCGGTTATGTATTCTATTCCTGTAACAATAAAAAATAATATATTATATTATATTTTATATAAATAATTATATTTATATTATAAGGAAACTCAAATTCCTCCAATCTTTGATGACAATGACTGATTAAGTAAACATAACCTGTAATATAATTTCCTTTCTCAAGTGAAATTTTGATCCACTAGTATCATTTTGTCCAGGATTAGTTTGATCCAAAAGTTTGATCCGGTGACTGAGCAACGAAACGTATTTCATTTTGTAATAATTGATAAGATACGTTTTTTTGATACAGCATTTAATAAAGAAATTGTAACGAGTACAATACAGAAATGTTACAGCCTACTCTCTAAGGAACCATTGATATAGTCTGTCCAAGCAAAGAAGACATTCTGGCAAGATGGGGAAATGACTCCAGGTCGCTTAATCTTGATTAAAAAATTATAAATTTGGTTTCAAATCGTATAAAACATTCTGCTCTACAATTTGAGACCAAATTTATAATTTTTGAACAAATATTGACCGATCTGGAGTTATTGGGAGATCTGGAGAGATTGCCAGAATGTCTTCTTTGCTTGGACAGACTATACTTGCGTGACTAATTAACATTAATTAGTGCTCAAAGTTAGATTCAACTAATCTCAAGGTTTTAACGAATTAATTAGACTTTCATCAAAACGCATCAATAATTAATAATAGACTCTTTATTGGAATTATATTGCTCACGCCTCTAGTTGCAATAAGTTATTGCAATTTTATTCAATTATTCAAATTAGGAAAGGTTTGGCACAGCAATTATCAATTTAGAATTATTCAACTATCTTAATCGGCTGGGTGAAATTCTATTGTTAAGCTCCAAAACAAAAACAAGTTTATTGTTTATGTGCGGAAATTGAAGGAGAAGAAATTTTGACCTTTATTTTTGAAAGTTGGGACAGCTTTCTAAGATTAATTTTACTATTAGTTTCAAACTATATCTTATTTCTTTCACTAATTATTTCAAACTATATATCTCTTCTCAGAGTCTATTATCGGATACCAGATACAAGACTATAATTTTGTTCAGATTATAATCCAGATTCCTGCAGCCTATTGTCTTGATGCTTGATCTAATAGATAAATCAGGTTTGTTACACTTTTATCATTAACTAGATCCAGTAATTTTCCAGGTCTAGATCAGTTTTCAATATTTCTGAACAACTTAATAATAATGATTGCGCCTTGATCCTTGAGAAGTTGTTACTCATCTGATTGAAATCGATTTGATATAAAAACAGCGTTCTCATGTATATTCTAAGTCTAAAATGATATTCTAGTGAATAGAAATAATAGAAAACACCTCTAATCAGATTGAAAGTCAATAGATTCCACCAACAGGTTTGATGATACTCTCAAGTATGTGAAACAATCTATGATTTTCTATCACCGTACAACAAATTCATCTTGAAAAAAGAAAGATCTAGGTGTAGAAAGAAGTAGGTGAGATTATAGAGAACATTTATAATTAAATCTTGAATTGATAGATGCTATCAATGAGTTTATTAACGTAAAACGTACTCAATAGTGCAAAACAATAATGATTTTCAATCATTTCACATTTATTTCCACAGTCTAGGTGAAAATTAATGAAATCTCATCTCTTATCTATATCTATAAAAGCGAAATGGCACTGACTGATTCATTCATTCATTCATCACCAGAACTAAAAATCCACTGAACCGAATGCGTTCAAATTTGGCAGGCATGTTCAGTTGGACGTTTAGACGCGCGCTAAGAACGGATTTTAAAAACTTTTCAAGGATACGCCAAATATTTTAGTTTTTCTAGAGTTTTTCGGCCTTTTCCTCATTTTTTCGAGAACCAATCGGTAGAAAATGTTGATATTTGGTGGGCAGGTTCAAATGAGATCTAGAAATTTTGTGTTAAAATATTTTTGCAACCTGTTCAAGATTATCAGGTTTTCAAAATTGTAGATGTGTTGCGGGTTGCATATCTTCCGCCTTGATACGACCAATCCTAAATGTAAATTGAATGGTTCAGCGAGATTATAGAGGAATTAATTTGGGAGATATTGAATCAAGTTTCAAATTATGTCCAATATAGTTCCCAAGGTTACGCTCAATATTAGCGTTTTACTATTTTTTGGAATTTTCAGAGTTTTTCTTGGATTTTTCGAGAATAAATTGGTAGAAAATGTCGAATTTTGGTGAACAGGTCCAGATTAGGTCTAGAAATGCCTGTTTGACTCACTGACACTGCTGATACTGTCGTAGGTCCAGGGGGCGGAGCCCCCTGGTTAGGCGGAGAAGGCGAGCGAAGCGAGCCTGCCGGCTAGTCTCTAATAATGAGAAAAATTAAATAGTTTCTTCTGTTAGTTGATCAATCTATTCTCTCATTTCGAGAAATAATAAATAAACAGTATCAGCTCTTGAGAAGAAGTATGGATTCAAGGTCTCAGCAGACCTTTTCAGGTGGTCTGTGTATAGCGTAGTGTACAGGATCAGTAGAAATATTTTTCTAGTCCAGTATATCACGGTGCAACCAATGAAACAAGTCTATTCAGAAGGCAGTAAATCATCATTATTATGGTAATGATTATTGGAAAAAACCAATGTAGGCTAATAAGGATTCTGTATTAATATTGATAAAATTCGTGCTTTCTTGGAGCCACGAAACGGAATAAATTATTCACAAATAAATTATTCTGTGGTGACACACTAAGGGAACTCGATTCTTATGACAAAGAAAAGGAGAAGAGGAAGAAGTGTAAAAAACGTGGTAAAGTAATTGATGAAAAGCGAGAAATAGAGAGAAAAAAGGAGGGAGTGGGAAAGAAGAAGGGTATGAAATGAAGAAAATAAGTAGCCTATAAAATGAAGGAGCTTGACGGAAGAAGAAATGAAAGGGAGAGTAATTGAGAGAAGCAGAATTATAAAAAACAAATAAAAGTAAATTGAACAGTGAAAAGGAGGTAGGATGGTGATGAAGAGAGGAGGAGGAGGAGGAGGAGGAGGAGGAGGAGGAGGAGGAGAAGAAGGAGGAGGAGGAGGAGAGGAGGAGGAGAGGAGGAGGAGGAGGAGGAGGAAAGAGGAAGAGGAGAAGGAGGAGGGAGGAGGAGAAGAGGAAGGAGGAGAAGAAAGAGGAGGAGGAAGAGAAAAGAAAAGAAAGAAGAAGAAGAGAGAAAGGAGAGAGAGGAGAAGGAAGGGAAGAGAAGAAGAAGAAGGGGAGGAGGAGGAGGAGAAGGAGAGAGAAGGAGAAATGAAAGAGGAGAGAAGGGAAATGAAAGAGAGAAGGCAGAGAAGAAGATGAGAAAAAGAAATGGAGGAAATATAATAAAGAGGAAAGAAATGGAGAGAGAAGGAGAAGAAGGAAGAGGTGACTTACTAAATTTATTTTGATAATAGATTGCAGAGAAGAGAGAAAGAAACAGATGAGAAGTAAAGCAAGGCAAAAGAGATGGAGAATAACTAGAGGGAATAATGAGAGGAAATTAATATGAAAGGTTAAAAAGAATAAAATCAGGACAATGGAGATAAAAATGAAGAAATGAATAATGAAAGATAATAAAAAAGTAGGAAAATGGAGAAAAGAAAACGGAAACATACCAGAAAAAGGGTGAACGACATTTTTCCGCAAATACCCACAATGTTCCGGTCTTATCCATTATTTCTTATCCAATAGCGGTTCCCCGGTTCTAGAGGTAATACCCGTTGATTTTTGAGTTATTGAATAGGTTAATGGGGAAGAATACGGACGTTGACCCCTAACCTCAACACGCGATTTGATTCATTCCAGGGTAGCTGGTCGATATAAGTAACCCTTTATTATTCCTATCTCACTCACACACCGCATAGTCTAGTTGAGCAAAGAAGACATTCTGGTAAGATGGGTAAATGACTCCAGCTCGGTCAATATTTGTTCAAAAATAAAAAATTTGGTCTCACATTGTAGACATTCCGCTCTACAATTTGTAACCAAAATTATAACTTTTGAAACAATATTAACCGAGCTGGAGTGATTTTCCTATCTTGCCTTATGTGTTCGACCAGAATAATAAGTTTGTAAGATTGAGATTTTATTGTGCCTCCCAATTTTTCATGTTTATAATTATTTTCCAAGTTTTGAAATGATTATTTGAGTGAATTTTCTGTGTCATCCTTCTAAATTCAAAATTCTTTGTGGTGTTTTTTCTGAGTGGATATTGTATTGATTGAGTATTGAAAACGGACATAACCTGAATTTGGACATTTTTATCGAAATTTGAACAGAAGACGTTTTGGGCTAACGCCTGTTTTTTCGTTCCTTCAATTGCATTTTCCCAATGAAATAAATAAGTTAGTAATAATATAGCTGGTCGATAATTATTCCTCAATTATTCCTGTCTCTCTCAAACACCATACTTAGGAATAGAAAAGTTATTAAATTTACTTGAGCTGTGATTGATAATTGCGAGCTTAACGACCTGTATCAATTGGTTTGTACAATCCGCTTCCCTAAAATATCAAGAATTTTTGAGTAGTTGTGAAGGTGAAGGCTTTTCATTTAATATCAAGAATAATAAATTTGCATGATACTTTCAGCTATTAATCAATAATTGATCATTATCATTTATGATAAATGATTACAAAGTTAACGAGATTGGGTTCGATATAGAATACCATGTTCTTAAAACTTCAAAAAATTAGCCTACAATCAGAGTACCCTTTTTTAAAAAATATTTTCTTTTTACACAACATGTTTCGGCGATATAGCCATTTTTAAGTGTAAATAATGGTTATTTACATTTGAAAATACATATAACGACGAACCATGTTGTGTAAAATAAAAATATTTGAAAAAAGGGTACTCTGACTGTAATTATTTAAAGTTTTAACAAAAAAAGAAAATAAGTATAAGGCCATATTCTATATCGAAGAATATAAGAGATATATTTTGCTAGTTTAAATATCAACTTGTAGTCATAGCGTATACAATGGGATACAAATATAATCAATCATACTCTATCAGTCTTTCTCGCATCTGCTTTGAGAAAAATCGTATGTTTGTTGAAAAAACGATTGAAAAATCGTTTGCGGTCAGTTGGTGGTAAGGAAACATTGTTCAATATTCTGAACAGAGTTGTTGAACCAGACACGAAACAGTAGAAAGGAGAAGGAGAAGAAGAAGGAGAAGAAGAAGAAGAAGAAGAAGAAGAAGAAGAAGAAGAAGAAGAAGAAGAAGAAGAAGAAGAAGAAGAAGAAGAAGAATCGAAAATCTAGAGGGCGGTAGTTCAAAGACCCTTCATCGATCGCTTTGCCTGTGGTCAAGTCCGTGAAAAATGATTTTGGGCAAAGAGAAGGTCACGAAACAAACAGAGGAAGCAGAGAAGATGTGTGATAAAGAAGGAGGAAGTGAAAAAGATTGATAGATGTGCACTTAGTAGTTGAGGTTTTCCGTTTGCGTGCCTGCCACGGAAAAGTGTAAATGAGAGAATTTCGGTTTTGGATTGCTTCATTCATGTTTGATGGATCATTGAAACAGTTCCGGAGCCCATCAGCGCGTTTTTACATTACGACAAGTCCATGAACATGTTGCAGAGCCCATCAACTCTGGAAAATAAAGATTTTGGTAAACTCTAGAGGAAAAATTGATGGCTATCGATACACCAGAACTTATTTCTAAACAAATTTATGGTACTAGTTCCATCAGTATCATAAACAAACAGTTTTTTGTATTGTTTGTCAATGGCTGAACAGCCCATGAAGGGCCTGAGCCTAACCCTTGGTTGCCAGTTTACTATACTATTTGCCTATCCACCCCACACTATACAGTCCGTCCAAGTTCAGAAGACACCCTGGCAAGACGGGAAAACTACTCCAACCGTACATTTTTAAATTGTCTAAAATTGTAGATCAGAACATAAACATACAGTATCATCAGTATCAATTGGAACTGTAAATCCATCACATTTGATGTACTCAAATATACTCCGATTTACTCAGATGGGAAGAAATATAGCAAGCTTAAAAATACTATATTGGGACTGAAAGAACAACAGAAATATCCTTGAAATTAAAAAAAACCAACAATAATAATAATAATAATAATAATATTTGAGGAATAGTTAGTAAGTAAGGAGTAAGTGAATTATAGGTAGTAGGTTAAAGAGTGGAATAACACTGAGATAATAGTAGTTTAGGAAAACTGGGACTGAATAACATTATAGGACGTAGGTCTAATAATTATTCTAGAATAGTGTTCAAAACTTATAAAACTAACAGATTATGTCCCTTTTGTTTTATCTGGTTATCAATTAGAACGTTTTTGTTTACATTTTGAAGTGTTACCGACTCACTTTTTAGTGACACCTCTCGCTAACAATGTATAATATTCTCAAAAAATCATTAATCAAAAATAAACAACTAACATTTCTTCAGAAACAAGTCTCATCAATTCGAAGCATCAATATCTACGACTATTATAACTATTTTTCTCTATCTACAACCGATTCTCAGTTCTTCTAATTTCTTACCACTTTTCCTTATTAATAGGCTTTCTTTTTATTATCTCCACATCAAGAAATGTAGATACTGTGCTAAATTTACAAGAAGACAAGAGTAGACCACATACGTAGTTTTGGAGAATAGCAGCACTGGCGGCTCGTGCCCACGAAACAGGTGAAGTGCCCGTATCTTTTACTGTACAGCACTTCACCTTTTTCGTGGGCACGAGCCGCCAGTGAATAGCAGGTGATCGGAACAAACTCTGCTATCCTGAGGCTGGTGATAAATAATGAAGAGAAAAAATTCAAGTTTGAAACTAGCAGAAATTGTATGGGGCTCTCTCACTGTCACTCTCTCTCTTTTTCCAGCGGTTTTCTCATCTGTTTCTTCTTTCTTTGGTTCACTTTCTCATTCATTTCAGTTTTAATCATTATCTACATTCTTCTTCTCCATTTTATTCCTCTTCTACTATCTCCTTTCTTCACATTGTATCATTACATCTCATTTTTCTTATCATCATCTAAGAATCACATTGCTTCTAATATTCAAATCTATCAATTAATACAATTTATATTAATTGTTTAATACAATTGTACAATTTGAATCTATGTAAAAATACAGCGGTATTTTATCATTATACAGTGTATTTTATCATTTATTATTTATTCAATCAATCAAAAAATAAAAAGGTTAGTACAACAGGCATAATGCCCAAAACTGTTCCTAAACCAATTTATAGTAAAAGTCCAAACTAAGGTTATGTCTTATAACCTAATCTAATACACACGACCTAATAATAATTAATTGATTATAATCTAATCTAGACCTTATCACACGGTCTTCTGATACGCAGTAGTGATACAGAGTCCGAAATTGATACAGGAAGGAAGCTCGTTTATACGAGACATTTGCAATGCTCATGGATCGACGCCATATTGGAAATAAGCTGATTCTATTTCTCAATGATTAATCATTTTGAGAGCTTTCTAACTTAGTTTAGGTATTTTTAAAGTTGGATTAATAAAAGTTTAATGAATTTGAAAAAAATAATACACCAATTTTCAGGTATCAAATAAGCTGGCTAACCTCATATTGCAACACTATGTAGCAAATATTTTGTGTCAATGAGCTTCCTTACTGTACAAAATTGCGTATCAATTTTTACTTCTGTATCACTACTTCGTATCAAAAATCTGACATATAAAGAGGCCTCAAAACACAATCATCCTAACAAATATTTTATACATAATATCAACATCTTTATCACCAACTTATTCCTCTCTTTTCCTTTATTACTTCTTTATCACCTCTTCTCTTCTCCCCAATTCCTCTTTCTCACTCTCTCACTCTCTCTTTTTCATCTTCGTTTTAATCGCCATTTCTCTCCTCTTTCTTTCTCAGTAATCACCTTCTCTTTCACTCCCAACCACACGTGAACGAAAACAATTTTTGATTTACGAACGAGCGAAAAAGCCGACAAATATTAAATCTGTTTTGGACTCGCTAGACAGAGGAGAAAGTGAGAACATTAATTCAAATTCGAATTTGTATTCAGCCATCTTCTGAACAATGGGCGGTATTTTTATGTTTTGTCATCTCCCGACATTTATCTGAGAAAGTTGATATAATCACATATAAACGAGAGTTTAATATGTCATCATCCATTAGAAATATATTGTAACAGCAAGGGCTTGCCATTATGTATAGATTAGACAATCATATCGATATAAAACATGATCAAATATTATCAAAGGTTAGAACAGTTTGGAAACAGGTTAGAAAGGTTTGATAAATGGAATCAAAAAATCAATACCTTTTTTTAAAACTTTAAAAGTATTATTTTTCACAGTATTATGTTTCGAGCTCAAGCCCATTAAAATATTACTTAAAGTTTTAAAAAAAGGTATTTGATTTTTTCATTTAATTTATCAGTTATTTTAAATAGCCCTAAGTTTAAAGTTTAGTTTTCAAAGAATGTTAGAACAGTAACTGACTTAGTAAGGATGAAATGACTTGTCAACAATTGCGATATTATAGATTAATTGATCATCTTGAAAGAATGAAATTGGATTTAATCAAAAATTTTAGTAGGATTATAACATGGACTTTCGTTTAAAGATAAAATAAACTTGACAAACATAGTTTAATGAACTTTAAAGTTGATGATTCTAGGACTTACACGTGATGGGTTGGTTCAGCACCAACAAAATGGAGTCTATAAGACAGCACCAATGAGAGTCGACCAATAGGATTGCTTCTTTAAAACTATAAATGTGAATGAAAACCTAATTGCACGTGATTGGATTAAACTCTGTGACGTACCAGTTGACATTCCTGTAATCCTATTGGATATTGGAGAATGGCGCACAAGTTACAAGTTGGAATTTCAACTACAAATAGATGGATTATAGATGGACATGGATTATAGTAAAATATTCAATTATTTCTCGTTGATTACAAACATGTTAGTGAAATTGCAGCTCATAAAACAAATTATATTGATAACATGTATGTAATTATAAATTATATTCACTCTTTGAGTAGTTGTGAAGTTGATATTGAGGTAGTTATCAATAGGCCTGAAAAATGAAAAGACAAGATGTTGTCAAACCACTGATTTATTAGAAAATCGAGATACCGGTTTCGGTTGTTACACCACTAAAATTCTCTGATAAACTCCAGTTTATCAGAGTTTACTAGAGATTGATAATGGTGTACCAACCGAAACCGGTAACTCGATTTTCTAAAAAATCAGTGGTTTGACAACATCTTGTCTTCTCATTTATTTTAAATTATATTCATAATAATAGGCCTATAGATAAGATTGAGATTGGAAATACATGGATATTCCTACAACCATAAGGGCTATAAACTTGACATTGAAGTTGTTAAATGTGCATTTCAAAATGATTGTCAACAAAGAATTCAAAGTCAAAAATGAAAAAGCTCGAATTATTTATTATGATACTGCTATGGAATTTCAAAGACAATAATAATTGTTGTTAATATACATTAAAGAAATGCTGCAAATCGAAGTTTTAAAAGAAGAGAAAGATAATAACTATAGCTTGTCCAAGCAAAGAAGACCGTCTGGCAAGATGGGAAAATGACTACAGCTCGGTAAAAAAATATTGATTTCGTCTCAAATTGTAGATCAGAATGTTGAGATCAAATTGATAATTTTGAAGCAATATTGACCGAGCTTGTGTCATTATTCCATCTTGCCAGAGGGTCTTCTTTGTTTGGCCAAACTATACTACTGTACTATTCTTCACACCATTTGCAAAGGTTTTAATTTGAACTATAGTGAATCTTGTAGATCGTTCCACATACAACATTTCGTTTTCATTTGAATTTCGCTTCTGAATTGAATCGAGTAACGCCACAAACACAAACAAGCAGAAAAGGATGGAATGAGAGCGATAACTTGTCAGACCAGATGAGAGAAGCAACTAAACTAGGGCAGTGCAGGATGCGAAGCAGAGGAAGAAGAAGAAGGAGAAGATGATGAAGAAGAAAACTGCGGAGGAGAAGAGGAAGGAGGATTATAAGAATATCAGAAGAGGAAGGAGGAGGTAAAACAGACGAGGAAGAAGAAATAAGAAGAAGAGGAAGAAGAAGAAGAAGAAGAAGAAGAGGAAGGAGGAGAAAAAGAAGAAGAAAATAAGAAATAATAAAAAGAAGAAGAATGAATGAAGAGGCGGAACAGGCTTTCCGTTTTGCTTGCTTTCGATTAGGCTAATAGGCTTGATAGGTTGCTTCATTTAAGATAAAAAGAGAAAGAATAAGAGAGATAAAAAGAGCAAAACAGGCTGGGCTCCAGATCAAGAAGGCTATCAGTGAGTAGCTGTCAATGAAAGCGATCTTGGAAGATTATTGTCACTCCTCCAGTATTTAATTCAATTGTTTTCTATCTAAATAATGGAATTAGGTTAGTCGAAAGTGGATTTGTCACCAAATAAACGTTTACTAGTGATTGGTGATAGATTGAGAAAACACTTGTGGTGACTTTGGCAACGATTTTGGAGTAGATTGAGGAACCATTTAATCAATGTTTATTAATGGTGTATTCTTTTTAGGTTACAGTAAAGTACTATATGTTTTTTGGTTCCTCATATAGGTGACGTAAATAGTTCGGCGGTTTTGTATGCTCATTTTGCGCTCCAACAGCTGATTCTGTCAATTAGACTTGGCATAGGTGATGTTTTAGAATGATATTAATATTATAAATATTAGGTGATATTTGACCTGGATGATGTTTTAGAAACCAAGAGAGACAATAGATGCTTTACATCAGCTGTTTGTAGGTTACATTACGTACAATAGACAGACGAAACCGCCAAACCTTCTGGCGTCAGCTATATTCATAAAGCACACAGTAATTCTAGATGGAAAATTATGTCAAATAAATATTGTATCTGTCATTTATGAAAGTGATAGTAGTAGTGTTTCATATGGAAGTGAAGAATACTCGTATATCAAAGAATTTGTGATGTGAATCATCTTTGAAGTGTTATTGTCGATATTACTCCATAATACTTATTGTGATATTGTCCAAGATTGAGCATAGATCCTCCCTTATTATAATAGAGCATGTAATAAGTGTAGAGGGTAATGGAATTTACAAATTCAAGTCATTTAAAGAACATTGAAGAACAATCCGAATACCAAAAAAACAACAATTTGAAAAACCTAACATTTATAACTAGAGAAGAAGTGATGACGATCATTTACCAACCTTTCAAATTTTAAATTGATAAATCATGGTTTTTTTATTCTTGTGAGTTGAAATTTGTGAGCATAATGAAAGTGGACATTGTGGATAGACATATAACCTACATCTTAAACCTTCATCATCATCATCATTCATCATCACTCATTCATCCTTTGCTTAAAATACTTGGAAACCAAGTCGCAATTGTAAAGAAAGATTAAAGATCTATTGGATAATAATTAAAAAGTAGTCGTCATATCTCATCATTATCCCTCCTATTACTCACGGACAGGCCTAGAAGCCCATGGGCATTACCCTTAAAAAATTATAACTTATTGAATATTTCTCTCTTAATTCAAAGGTCTCGAAAGAATTGACAAAAATTAAATTGTTTCAACGTTTTAGTATGGAATAACTATAGCTTAGTATATCTACAGTTGTAGGAACTCATCAAAACAATTCCCCTTTCTTTTTCCCTTGATCCATCCCCCTCCTTTGGGAGATTGGCTGTCGTTAGTAAAGTCAGTCAGTCGTTTCCCGTTTCTGGAGGAATAGTAATTGTTGCATTACACTCTAACTGATTAACTGCATGTTATTCAGAGGTGTTCTGCATCTTCACTTGGTTGTGAAGACTGGCTTATGGTTGAGAGGATCGACGTGCTAACCACACGTTACCTCTATCCTGGTTGATGATTATTCGCCTGCTGTGTTTTCTGTTCGGGCTGGGAGGGCATTCTGGCGGGGTGGGTGGCGGCTTCGGCTCGGTCGGTGTTGGTTCGGGGGCTGTGGGTTTTTTTGAGAATCTATGGCTTTTGGGCCGGTATTGGCCGGGCGTTTTCACGTCTTGCCGGAGTGTCATTTTTGCTTGGATGGACTGTATAGTTTAGTGAATATGAAACTGGCAACCAGCTGGTAGGCCTAGGCCCTTCATAGGGCTGTTGCGCCATTGACAAACCATTCCAAGAACGGAGAAATTGAATACTTTATCAATATTGTTTTTGAATAAAAAAACGTATCTATACTACTCCTACACATTGATACAGTTTTTACCATCAATATTTTCCTTGACACCATTGTGGAACGAAAAAATTGAATAGTTTCATCATTATAAAATCAAGAACAATATACAAACGAGAACCATCACCAGCTATAGTTTGCGCAAGCTTAGAAGACACGCAGTTACAAAGTAAATTGTATTGTAATCACGTGTCTTCTTATCTGGCGCAAACTATGAAAAGCAGACAATTGAACTTATTTTTTCTCGATCATCGGTCAATCGATATTTTTTTCTCGATCATCGATCAATCGATATTTTTTCTCGATCATCGGTCAATCGATATTTTTTTCTCGATCATCGATCAATCGATATTTTTTCTCGATCATCGATCACTCTTGTTAATGTTTTGAGTGAAAGCATGCCAGGGAAAGTGTGAATTACGCCTACAACATTTTGACACGGTCGCACTATGGAAAACATTGTTAGTTTCGACAGGAAAAAATCAATAACAATATTGAGAACACAAAGAAAAACTGAATAATTCGTTCACAACCGTCAACATCCTCTTTTAAGATGGTCATGGTCGATATCTTTATTCTTATAATAATTTTTGTTATCACTATTATTTGGGGCAGGTGGTTTGTCTGGAGATAGACCACAAACTCATGGTATGAAACGTTGGCTGCAATGTAGAAATCTGTAGAAATTTTTCTTTCTCCTCCTCCTCATCCTTCTTCTTCTTATTCTTCTTCTTCTTCTTCTTCTTGTTTTTCTTCTTCTTCTTCTTCTTCTTCTTCTTCTTCTTCTTCTTCTTCTTCTTCTTCTTCTTCTTCTTCTTCTTCTTCTTCTTCTTCCTCCTCCTTCTCGTCGTCCTTGAAATTGACGTATACTTATGGCTTCAAATATCATCTAAATTACGGTACTGAAAATTCAGAAACTGTATAAATTCATAGTTATTTTTCTTCCTTGTCGTTCATCTTTTCTACTACTTTCCTACTTTTTTCTTGAGATATTTAGAGACATTTCTTTGAGGATTTGTTACAAATAAGATACGGTCTCTCCATGTCCAAGCAAATATGACATTCTGGCAAGATGGGAGAATGACTCCAGCTCGGACAATATAGTTTAATATAGTATAATATTAGTTTGAAAGTTACTCGTAAATATGTTGTCTTAAGTTGTAGATCAGTAGGCTATGCTTTATAAAATTTGAGACCAAATTTATAATTTTTGTTTCGATACTGACCGAGCTGGAGTCATTTCGACATTTCGCCAAAATGTCATCTCAAAGTTTGTCTACACTTAAGAACGTTATTTTTAGTGAAGTTCAGGTACCGTCAATAATAATCTTGATAGTGTTGGTTCCTGTAATACTCTTGTATGTTGAAGACGTCGTTATTTACTGTGTCTTGAAGTATCTGTGTCAACTGGTCTTTGGACATTATTTTTGTCTGCTGTGGTTATGTGGTTATGAGTCATGGGTTGATGAATAGTCCAGTTATTTTCAAGTCAATAGTCTTCAAGTTAATGATACTTTTATGATTGAGGTACTTAGAATTGTTTGAATTTAGCTTTTCAACAGATCAAGATTATTTTTTTTCACAAAAAGTAAACAAAACTAGTACTGTTTCACAAAATTTCACAAAAGTACTGTTTTCACAAAACAGTATATGCTCCAAATAATTAATGAAAAGAAAATTGAATTGAATTTTAAGATGGATATATAGATAAACTCATGTTCCCCTCCTGGCTACGACACTGTTTATCGATACTGAATAGTATCTCAAAAAATTAAAGTATCGCAAGTATCGGTACTCGGATAACTTGAGAGCTTAGTAGGTGGTCAATCAAATCTCAAGCACATGTTCGCAAGCATCTGGATCTTCCGCTGAGACTTCCGCGACAAAGAGGAAATCAAAAAGAGGGAGAGAGAGAATGAGGAGAGAGTGAGTGAGTAAGAGAGTCCAAATGAGTGAGTGATTGAGTTAGAAAGAATGAGAGTGCGTTACTTTCTACTCATGGTCAAGGTTATCGCAATCTGGTTTGCGTTATAGTCTGTCCAAGCATAGAAGACATTCTGGCAAGATGGGAAAATGACTCCAGCTCGGTCAATATTGGTTCAAAAATTATGATTTTCGTCTCAAATTGTAGGGAAGAATGTTTTCTACAATCTGAGACCTGATTTATAACTTTTGAACGAATATTGACCGAGCTGGAGTCATTTTCCCATCTTACAAGAATGCCTACTTTGTTCTTTCCTCGACCAGATTATACCAAATGTATACGGAGAAGCCCGTGAAATGCTCTTCAATGTCACTCTCTCTTTCTTTCTTATTTTGTTTCTCACTTATCATTCTATTTTTTCCTTTTCTTTTTCTCCCATCAATGTCTCACGTGTCACATGGCTCAGAAATGATACACACATAGTAGTAGTAATGATACAATATAATAATTATTATAATATAGGCGCAGTAACTCCTACGTATCACGCAAGGGATTATTATGATATGCATGTCAGTGTTATTATTATATTAAGATCTTACCTATTCCAACTGGAGCTCTTCTTTCCAAACCACTATGCAAATGTCATTTGAACACCCCGAATTATCATATTATATTGGTCAAATTATAATAAATACTGTATTCTATTCATCAAATTATCATAAATTCTGAAATATATTGATCAAACAACCATTGTCATCTGTACTAGTATCTGCACTGTATTAGATCATTTTATCATAATTTTATTTATTGTCCGCTCTGACCTTGCACATTCAGGAATAAGTCTGTGGTAAACAAACAGTTCGAACAATTAATTTATCCAAAAATACATTTCAAATTAATAAATTCACTTGTAATAAGGAATAATCAAAATTTGTGTGATTTTTTATCTACAGTTTCAAGCTTTATTATCATGCTGACAAGATTCATGGCAAGATTAACTCCGCCTAATAAAGAATATTTCCATTTCATTCATCATAATAGAAATTCCAATCTAGAAATCGATGTGCTTTTTATTTCCTTTCGATATAATACATTAAATACTGTATTCACGAAAGTCAATCAAATTTAAATCGAAGAGGGAAATGCACTCAGTTTCAGTTTAGTTTTTAGTTCCAATTTTTGTTTATTAGATGCCTGTCACTATCCGTTCATTTTCAAATGCCATCGTTGATTTTCTTTAATGAAACCACTATTGGAGCTTGGAAATCAAGAAATTCTTTTCAAATGTATTAAAAGACTCTATCAACACTATCTCTAATATCATCAATCCTCTTACTCTAACTCTACTATCATCCAACCTCTAGACTCTATCCATTCAACTCTTCAAAACTCGACTGGCGGCTGGTGCCCACGAAACAGGTGAAGTGCTGTACAGTAAAAGATACGGGCACTTCACCTGTTTCGTGGGTACGAGCCGCCAGTGCAAAACTTTATCCAACCTCTCCTCAGCTCTTCATCTGGTAAAAACTCAATAGCTATACTTTTAGATTCAATTCAATTCGAGCCAGACTGTTATTGTGACCACTTTGAGCCTCCCCAATAATGATCAGGTATAGTCTGTCCAAGCAAAGAAGACATTCTGGAAACATAGGGAAATGACTCCAGCTCGGTCAATATTTGTTCAAAAATGATGAATTTGGTCTCAAATTGTAGAAAACATTCTAATCTACAATTTAAGTCCAAATTTATAATTTTTAAACCAATATTGAACGAGTTAGAGTCATTTTCCCATCTTTCCAGATTGCCTTCTCTGCTTGGACAGACTATACAGTACTTTTGATAGCATTTTAGGAATGCATTACATATAGGCCCAGCGTCCGTTTTTACGGTCTGTTGATCATGGACAGTCAATCAATTGAACAATGATTGTTCGTTTGGAACAGCCGATTGTTCCAAACTGAACAATTCTGTCAATTATTGTCAGCTACTGTCAATTCAATTGTGTCCTGCGTCTCGTGCGTGTGCGCGTGCGTGGTGGGGTGTGACGTCACGACAAATTTGTTTCCGGTTGGGGGTTCTCACGTTTTACACACGTGGATATGATTCAGGGACAATAGAAAAGAAATGTATAAGTAGAAGAGGGAAATTATTGCTAAGCTTCTATGAACTTTCTGTCCCATGAAAATGGTTAATAATGAAATTTCATACATTCAAATGTGTTGTTCAATTCAAATACATTCAAAATTTCAGTGTTATTCCTGTGTTTACTCAGTTCCATATCATAACTTCATTTTGGAGAATGTTGACTTCATGATAAAATTTTTGGGAGAGGAATAGCCCATGCCTATTTTTTCCTCCCAATTCAAGTAGTTGTATCGATGAATGAATAAAGAAGCAGAGGTTTTACGGTTTAATAGCCTTTAAGTTGATGCATTCGAAAATAAAGAAAATATAAATTTTGATAGATGTTAATGTATGTACAAAAAATGTTAAAATGTGAATAAGAGACCCTAAGGAGGATTCTCTTATTAAGTGATTAGTAGTAGTTTAGGCAAGAAAAAAGTTGCTCATTAGTCACAAGACTAGTAATCTAGATAGATGTCAATCTATCGTTTATAAATAAAATAACAGAAAAAATATGTTAAGGTCTCTTTACTTGTCAGAATTTTGATACGCAGTAGCGATACAAAAGTCAAAAATTGATCGCAATCGTATAGGAAGGAAGCTCATTGACACAAAATATTCAAAGTGAGGTTACCTCATTTGAAAATGCCGAAAGTCGGGGAAAATAACGATTAACTCTCTGAAACTCAGTGTTCCATTGTTATTTCTTATCAATTCAATTTAAAAATACCTAAGCCAAGTTTAAATACTTAGAAATGTTTAATCATTGAGCGATAGAATCAGCTTATATCCAATATGACGGCCTTCTCCCTGTCACTGGCGACTCGTGCCCACGAAACAGTTGAAGTGCCCGTATCTTTCACTGTACAGCACTTCACCTGTTTCGTAGGCACGAGCCGCCAGTGCTTTCTGTATCAATTTCGGACTCTGTATCACTACTGAAATATTTTTAATCAATAAAATTTCACCTTGAAAACTAAAGATTATCCTCCAACATCGAGGCTCGAAGATGAGCTTGAAGGCTTATGATTATTACCGAAGATACTCTCCATGAACCAATTAGACTGTATTGTCGAAGAGTTTCAGTCCAGTAGAATTTAGAACAATATGGCGTTGAGACACTTTCTACAAGCAGATGATGATTTTAGCATGAAGGACACGATTCGCTTCATTATAAGTAAGGCCTCAGCCGGCACTATAGCGGAAACACAGATGACCAGAAGAAAATGAGGAAATATTTTTGAAGTTATACTACCAGAATATTCATTCAATATTACTTCAAATTCTGCCCTAAGTATGATTTATTACAATACAATGAGATTGAAATACAAATGAAGTCTAAAACTCCTATAGAATTAATTATTTCTGTGATATAGACAATATTGTGCTCTTTAATATTATGTTCTAGTATCACATCTCACCTGATACTGTGTCTTCAATCCTATAGCATTATTTTTCTAAAGCATTCCGAAAAGTGTTTGATTTGTATAAAATTTTTGAAATTTATAAATTGAACAGTTTGTCCACCGTTTTGAAATAGAAAAATGTTCTAAATATGATGTATAAGGTAAAAAATCAAGAAGTAAACTGAAAATTCATGGTTATAGTTATTAGTCTCTAAGACCAATATTACATTCATCAACAAAGAAAAAATCTAATTTAATCATTGGTTTGAAAGGAATTGTATGATTAATTGATTTGTTGAGTAGTTAGTTGTGGGGGTGATATTGTAGTAGTTATCCATAGTAGTACATAAAAATACAATATATTGTCCAAACTGAGTTTGGTTTACCAGAGATTGATAACGGTATAGCAACCGAAGCCAAGCCGGTATCTCAATCATGGCTCTCCCGTGGTTTTATGGCACCCTGCACGAGATTTTGACAGGCACCCCCCTCCCATTACCAGACGAATGAACATAATTACAATATATTCAAAGCCAAACATGATTCAAGCTGCCTTGCATGTTCACAGTTTTCTCATTATAGCCATCCATGTGGTGTGGCAAAAAGGATTAAAGGGACTCGCTTATTCCAATGTAGGCCTATCCCAACGTATTGTTTCGTATTTTTATATATTGGATACATGATAAGCAAAAGCCTACAGGAATTAATAAAATATAGTGACATTGAGCAAAACTGTCACATTGTACCGTACTTCGTCATTAAAATATTGAATTATTAATTAATTTATTTTATTAGTTTAACAAAAAATTGGAAACTCAACAACAAGCAAATTGAGGATTTCAGCCATTTTCACTGCTCTACCCAACTTTCTTGAATAACATTCGGTTTAGTTCCGAATTTAGCCAGCAGATGGGAGTAGCAATAGGGTGACTTGCTTCGACTTCCATTGGTCACACCTCCAAGCTCCGCCTACGATCAAAATGGCCGAAAACTGAAAACGTCGGTTAGAAAAGTATCCAAATTCAACCAGTAGATGGCAGCAGTTGACGGGTGATGGTTCAGATTTGACTTGGACACGCCTTCATGCCCCACCTGCTCTTTTCTTATTGGTTGACAGTGGTTCGTGAGTTCTGTCTTAGAAAATTGCTGCTAGCGGAAAAAAGATGGATGGTGTATCTTACACAAAAAATTACGTTGATTTACTATTGACGATCTTGTGCTAATATAATATTCATTTACGTATTCTGGCTGGTAAGATTCTATTGAGTTTGTATTTGGAGAATTTATTTATAGAATTTAGACTCAGTTTTACTTTGTGTAACTTAGGCCAGTACTAGACTTAAATAGCACTCCCATCTTATACTTATTAATTGTATTTTTTCATACGATGAATTGATTTATTTGGTGTCTTATCATTTTATTCCAAATTCAAAATTTTTGTAATATTTTCGTGGACGCCAAATTGTAGAGTGGAGTGCTACGATATTGTACATAACCTTGTTTCGGATATATTATATTCATCAAAATTCAGGGAAGAAATAGTACAGGCTCTGTCTAGTTTTTCTTGCCTGGTTATAATATAATATTATTATTATTATTATTATTATTATTGTTATTATTTGTATAATAATATCAACGAATAGAAAATAAATGAAACAGAACTCAAACTATTTTTTCACGATCTAATACCGACCTTATGCCAGAAAAAGATTTGAAAAACTACAATTCTTTAAAAATATCAGTGAAAATTTTTTATCGGAAACTGGCTCGTGATTGGTCGACTGTCGACAGAGTATGGTTGTCAGCCAACCATAGAATAAAATTTAAGAGGGGGCGTTTCTTGGCTTGATTCATACATTGATTGTGGGTTTTCAATGATCAATTCATTAGTATGAATGAGATTATGCAGAGGAAATAATTTCTTGTGGATCAAGTTGTTGGTGAAATAAGTTTTTTATCAACTAGTGAAAAAATTATTCCAATAGCCCAATTCAAATTTTTAAAATTCCCATTTTGCATCAGCCGCCGCGGCGCCCACTTGGCCGTGGCACCCTGTGCAGACGCACAATCAGCACACCCCACGCGAGGGCCCTGATCTCAATTTTTCAACGACTGTGGTTTGACAATATCTTGTATTTTTATTCAATTTGATTAATTGATTATTATTGATAAAAGTAGTTTCAATAGTTTCTATCAATATTATATTGAATCTATGTTAAATTTTATAACACTCTATCATAGAATAGATCATCTTGAAAAGAACACCGAACCATGCACATGTACCTTAGAAAAACTGTTAGACTCTGGGAAACGTATCAAGTTTTATCTTCTCAGATTTTGAGATAAGTCAAATTACTGGCTTTTGTATTGGATAATGTCTTATGAAGGTGACACTCTTGAAATCTCTTCTGGTTGAAGACTTGTGGAGTTTTGTGTACAACTGAATCGACCAATGTCAACTCTTCATGCACTGGCGGCATGTACCCACGAAACAGGTGAAGTGCCCGTATCTCTTACTGTACAGCACTTCACCTGTTTCGTGGGCACGAGCCACCAGTGTCTTCAAGCTTTTCCTTTTGATTCCAGTGTTTTATACAATAAATAGATGAATTGAAATGAAATAAGATGAATTAAAATGGAATAAAAATAAATAAAAATTGAACTCACCTAAAGTCTTATTGATCCAATCAGCTAAATCCTCTTGCAGGGGTAACAGCTGTCTACTCTGTGTGAGCGAAATTCTATCCTGATAGTATTCCAAATACTCCTCGTCAGTTTCGGGGGAAGGTCGTCCCCACAATTCGTGATGCGCCATCTTCTCACCTCTCTTTGTCCTCCTTTTTCTCACCCTCTCTCTTTTCACCTGTCCTTTTTCACCCTTTTTTCGTCCTCCTCCTCCTCCTTCTTCTTCTACCTCCGGAGATTCGCGCCAGGATACGCGTACGTGCACCTGTGGAAAGAGTAATTGGTAAAAATTAGTGAAATAAAATGAGAAAATGGAAAAAATGAGATTTGTATAGCGTAGGCTATTTATTGGTGATGAGAAACCTCTCCAGAATGAAATTTTTTGAAATATTAAAATGAAATTTATTATTTTCTTCTATATTGATATCACTTGTTGAGTATAGTTGTAATGGTGATAATGAGGTATACTAAACATATCATCTTATATTTTCATTTACGCAGAATAATAGTATATACAATGATACAGTAGCCAATTACGAGTATTTATTTATTTAGCGTATGCTTTCATTGGTGGGGAAACCCAAAGGATTGTTCCACTTCGAAATATTATAACCTCATTTTTCACAAATGGAAACATGGAAAACCATGTGGGTTATAGTTCTTTTAAATAGTCATTTTAAAATGAAAATTTTTGATTTCAAAACATCAACTAAAACACTTCAAAAATTCACTACAAGATGGCTCAAAATATTCAATTTCGACTGGGAATTTAGAGCTATAATGTACCAAAATAAACATTACAAGTATAATGTACCATAATAGAATACCGTAATCATCTTCATTACTTCTTCCGTGAGACAAAATTTTATTTCTATCGTAATTACCCAACATCGCGTGCGATATTATAGTCAAGAATAGCAAATTTGCTCCTGACTAGAGCAGTCTTTTTACCAGTGCTTTTGAAACAAAACCTGTTGCTACTTGATAAAAATAATTGTATAATCAGTTTTGCACACAAACTCGTTGTAATCCTATACTATTGCATGGAAGATGAAGTTCTTCTCGTCTGAAATATCATAACTTAGATGTATCCTTGAACACACCCTAGTATTAATTACTGGAGTAGATTGAGAAGTTATCGAGAATAAAGGTCGAGCATGGAGTTAGTTACTAGTTAGTTACAATAGTTCACTATTTTTTTTTTTTTACTACAAATGGAATAAAATTTATAGCCTCTACAGAATAATGATACAAAAGCAATATAGAATGTATATAAAAAATTGACTTTGATTTATAGTTTTTCAAAGAAACCAATAGTAATAATTGTGATGTTGTGCAAACGTATTGAAAAGATAGGAAGCTTAGAAGAAGAAGAAGAAGAAAGAGGGAAAAATTAAGGAATAACGAGATAAAACATAAAAAAAGAACAAAAAGTATGAAAAAATATGGAAGGAGAAGATTAAGAAGCTTCGAAGTAGATAGCCTAATGGAAGAGGAAGGAAAAGGATTGGAGAGATAACGTAATCAAAAAATAGAATGAATACAGGGATAAGACTTGAAGAGGTGACAAGGAGAAGGGAGGAGGAAAAGATGAAAACTGAAGGAAATATGAGAAAAATTACTCAAACAAATAAAGAATTAGGAAGAAATACGAAAGGAAATGGTAAAGTTTGTATCTTACTAGAGAAGACAAAGCAACTTTGTAACTGAATTAAAATATTGTTGAACTAAATCAACAAAACTCATGTTCTGAACAGAGGAAAATTAGTTTTTGAAGAAAATAATTATTCAATTTGACAGTATATGAACTTGTTCAACCTTGAAAATCTTCCAAGATGACATTGAATCCCTAATTGAATAATTACACAAAAATAAACTATTACTTAATAAGCTCTTAAAAATGGATGACAAGAAATAATTATCGAAGCTGAAATTATGAGTAGTACAGAACAGAACACTAAATGGAATTTTACGTTTGCGTGTGCTGCAACTTCATGACGGAAACGTGGAAAAAATTCAGTACTTATTACAATCTGTCCAAGCAAAGAAGACATTCTGACAAGGGTAAATTTACTCCCGCTCGGTCAATATTGGATCAAAAATTATAAATGTGGCATCAAATTGTAGGAAACATTCTCATCTACAATTTGAGACCAAATTCATAATTGTTTAATCAATATTGACCGAGCTGGACTCATTTTCCCATCTTGCCAAAATTACTTCTTTGCTTGAACAGACTATACAAGATTGCGAGAGTGACAGGGAAATTGTAGTGCTATCTTTAATGAACGTGTTTTTATGATTGAAGGTATGGGTGTTTGTTAGTTAGACTGTAGACCAATTTCAGAAATCTTCTTGTTTTATTCCTAATCATGAAATTTCTCAAATCTTACATGTCTCATGATGGGCGTTGGCATGATCTGTAGATTAATTTCAGAAGAATGTAACCTTTCAAATATCATGTAATTGTTTTCGCAAGATTTGATGGACAGTAGTGTAATTTGCGAGTAACATGGTAAACGTACGATTTTTTAAAAGTTATGTATCAAAAGGGTGTGGTTGTTATGGAATGAATTAACAAGTAAATAAAAAATAGAAAATCAAAGGTCCTGGAAAGACGGAAGTGATGAAGACATCAAATAAAAAACTTAATGGAAAATGTGTCTAGCTGATGAATTCATGGCGAAATAATTATACACAATAATTACAGAAACGTTGAGATAATAGATTAGTTTTAAAGTGTTCTTGGTAGAGTTAAAGATCACTATTAAAAAAATCAACAACCTACATTTGTAAAATTCATTCGAATAAGGGACAGTTTTAACAAATAATAAGTACAGAAAACTTATTAAATAATTCAACTACTAAATAATCACGCAATCATACAAATTAAAAGACAATAATAATAAATTCTTATTGAGCTCCTACAAAAGAATATATTTTATAGAAGTTAAATTAATTTTGTTTAAATATTATTGACTGAAAGTTGACCTATTGTTTCCAATTTAATTTGATTTTATACTTGTATATACTCAAATTTATTGGTCGATTAATAAATCTAAGTATTTGAATCCAAAAATGTAAATATCTTACAGGAAAACACGTAAAAATTTAGAGATATTTGGACTAATTTGAAAACATTTGAATTTCACTTAGTACAAGTATTGGAAATAGAACAATATTTCCATATATCAAACAAAAAATATTGTCTGATATATAAAGTTGAAGAAATGATATGATAAATTCATGCTAGCTTATCAATTATTTACGTGGTTACACGATTTTGAGCAATATAAAATAAGAATATACACTACAAGAATAGAATGGGGAACAAATAGAAGCCATAAAAGAGCAGGTATAGTTCGCGCCAGCTGAGAAGACACGCAGTTAGAATGTAAAGTGATTGTAACTGCGTGTCTTCTCCGCTTGCGTGGAAGGTAGTTGATCAACAAACTTGTGAAAAAGTTGAGTGATTTAGTGAGTGACGTTGGTTGCGCTTTTTCAGGCTTTCTTTGAAATCCCAGCTTTTGGGGAAGATTCTCGGTAAAGAATTCGATCACTAATGTTGAAGAGCGATGTTTACAGAAAATATAGCTCAAGAAAAACGAAGAGGAAGGAGATATTAGGAAGAGGTGAAGAAGAATATAGAAAAGGATAAGGTGGAGGATAGCACTGGCGGCTCGTACCCACGAAACAGGTGAAGTGCCCGTATCTTTTACTCTACAGCACTTCACCTGTTTCGTGGGCACGAGCCGCCAGTGGAGGATAGTGAGTAGAGGAGATTATAAAATATTTCTGACGCTAAAAGATTAACAGAGTTGTCTTTTAGGCATAGGTAAATAACTCCAATTGACATCAGCTGTTTGAGCTCACAAAGAGCCGTATAAATTTTTCGCTTAATGGAAAGGAATAACGTGAAATGAATAATATCCAGTTTAGAAATTTCTTTGGTAATTTCCAAAAACTATATGGACAATAAAATTAGAGGAAATTAATAAGGAACTAATAAGAAATAAGAATGCCAGTAAAAGTTATTAGAATAAGGAAATATATTATATAAATAAAATAAAAAAACTATGTGGAGTTCGAAGAAAGATATAGAGGGAAGAGTGGGAGGAGAATAGAACAGAAGAACAGGATCGAGGAAAAGAGACATGGAAGCAAGTGGAAGATTTTGAATAATTAGAAAGAGTGGAAGAAGTGGAAAAGAAGGAGACTTAGAAAGAGAAGGAGGTTTGGAAAGAGGTGCACGAGTTGAACAAGGAAATTAAAAAAAGAAGAAGAAAAAGAAGAAGGAGGAGAAAAAGAAGAAGAAGAAGAAGAAGAAGAAGAAGAAGAAGAAGAAGAAGAAGAAGAAGAAGAAGATGATGATGATGATGATGATGATGATGATGATGATGATGATGATGATGAAGAATAAGAAGAAGAAAAAAGAAAGAGAGGAAGAAGAAGAAACAGAAGAAGAAGAAAAAGAAGAAGAATAAGAAGAAAATGAAGAACTATAGAAAGAAGTATAACAATTTCTATGAGTAATATAAACCCTAGAATATTACTCTTCCAAAACCTGACACAGAATTTGGCAAAGTTGACGTCAAAGTAGCCTACAACGAAGTTCACGAGCAACTAGGCTATAGAATAAAGTTGCAGTAAGTGGATAAAGAATGATGGAAAATGGAATCAAAGGGAGCACATAGAATAGAACATCAGAGTGGGTGGCCGATAAAATTAGACAGGTCTTTTGTTGTTGCATGTCTCGCGGGAATAATATCGGCGAAAAAATGCTGCGATGCCATGGCACAAGCCTGTACCATCCTCGCATCGCCAACTCAACTCAACTACTGTAGTCTGTCCAAGCAAAGAAGAAATTCTGGCAAGATGAGAAGATGACTTCAGCTCGATCAATATTGGTTCAAAAATTATAAATTTGATCCCAAATTGTAGATCAGAAAGTTTACTACAATTTGAGACCAAATTTATAATTTTTGAACCAATATTTACCGATCTGGAGACATACTCCCATCTTGCCAGAATGTTTTCTTTGCTTGGAAAGACTATAGTCATAAACTAGATGCTCAACTTAAATAGGATTCCAGCAATAGAAAAGCTTGAAGAATGGGGAGAGGGCTGGGTAGTTAGGAGGAAAGAGGAAAGGAAGGAAAGGAAGGAGAAGGAAGGAAGAGGAAGGAAAGGAAGGAAGGAAGGAAAGGAAGGAAAGGAAGGAAAGGAAGGAAAGGAAGGAAAGGAAGGAAAGGAAGGAAAGGAAGGAAAGGAAGGAAAGGAAGGAAAGGAAGGAAAGGAAGGAAAGGAAGGAAAGGGAAGGAAAGGAAGGAAAGAGGAAGGAAGGAAAGGAAGGAGAAGGAAAGGAAGGAAAGGAAGGAAAGGAAGGAAAGGAAGGAAAGGAAGGAAAGGAAGGAAAGGAAGGAAAGGAAGGAAAGGAAGGAAAGGAAGGAAGAAGGAAGGAAGGAAAGGAAGGAAGAAGGAAGGAAAGGAAGGAAAGGAAGGAAAGGAAGGAAAGGAAGGAAAGGAAGGAAAGGAAGGAAAGGAAGGAAGAAGGAAGGAAAAGGAAGGAAAGGAAGGAAAGGAAGGAAAGGAAGGAAAGGAAGGAAAGGAAGGAAAGGAAGGAAAGGAAGGAAAGGAAGGAAAGGAAGGAAAGGAAGGAAAGGAAGGAAAGGAAGGAAAGGAGGAAGGAAGGAAGGAAGGAAAGGAAGGAAAGGAAGGAAAGGAAGGAAAGGAAGGAAAGGAAGGAAAGGAAGGAAAGGAAGGAAAGGAAGGAAAGGAAGGAAAGGAAGGAAAGGAAGGAAAGGAAGGAAAGGAAGGAAAGGAAGGAAAGGAAGGAAGGAGGAAGGAAAGGAAGGAAAGGAAGGAAAGGAAGGAAAGGAAGGAAAGGAAGGAAAGGAAGGAAAGGAAGGAAAGGAAGGAAAGGAAGGAAAGGAAGGAAAGGAAGGAAAGGAAGGAAGGAAGGAAGGAAAGGAAGAAGGAAGGAAAGGAAGGAAAGGAAGGAAAGGAAGGAAAGGAAGGAAAGGAAGGAAAGGAAGGAAAGGAAGGAAGAGGTTGTGAGGAAAGAGAGGGATGGGGATGAAAAGTGAGGAAAAAAATTGAGAGGGAATAGGGAGAAGAGGAGGTGGAAGAAGAATTCATAAAAAACCAATATTTTCCAAATAATTAATTAGGTCATGTCTCCACTTTTTTGTCTGAAAGCATATTACTGTACCTAGGATTGAGAGTAAGAAAGGGTAAAAGTAGGAGAAAGATGCTCTCATGGATCATGATCTCAACGACGAAAACATAGAGCTCATTAAAATAACAATACTGAAACCTATATGTCAACAATAATTCAAAAAAGGTGTGTTTGAGGTAATAGATGCAACTTAGCTGTCCTATTAGCAAGCGTATTATGAAATAGTACCTCGACTATAATAACTCAAAAAGTTACGCCTATTTCTAGGCTAGCGGGCTTCAAAACCATATCACATACTCTCAATATACCTATATATTTATGGCCTATGATATTATTTTGAGCAATAGAAATATATGTGCGTGACACCTATATTCTATTCAACCATAAATATACCAACAATAACAAAACGAAAATATATTATTTCGAACAATACTACAGGTATGTTTGCATACTTTTATTTCTTACTATACCTACTACTTCAACCTTTATTACAAGTGACAGTACTGTGTACTTGCATAGGCTACATATACAGTACCGTATATCACATAAACTATAAATACATACTAATACATGTTTAGGATACTATATAAGTTTCTAAGTAATATTTCAGTGGTTATAACTTATAACTATTAGTGACACCAAATTGTTTCAAAAACGTTTCAAAAGATGCTGACAAAAATCCCTTGGAATTAATTAGTGTTAAGAGAATAGGGTTCGTTATTGGCTGATACAGTCTCTTCAAGCAAAGAAGACATTCTGGCAAGATGGGGGAATGACTCCCGCTCGGTAAATATTGCATCAAAAATGATGAATTTAGTGTTGAATTGTAGATAAGAATGTTATCTACAATTTGTGACCAAATTTTTAATTTTCCATTCAATATTAACCGAGCTGGAGTAATTTTTCCATCTTGTCAGAATGTCTTCTTTGCTTGGACAGACTATAGAAGCCTTGACATTTCTGTGAAAAGATTATTTGTCAAAAGGCGGACAGCCTATGTTATAATGGAGATGTTTCAAATGTTAAATAGCTCTCAATGATCTTAGTTAAGCTTGTATTGAGTTACTGGGTAAGACTTAATTCTCCTACTGAGTTATTGCTTTACCTTGAAAAGGTGTTACTAGGGTATTACTCCACCTCAGTCTCTTGTCTTGGGAGTGAGCTATCCTTTGTTGATTTCTACTAGAATAGGTATTTGAAGATTATAACTTGCTACAGATTTTCTCTCAATTCTCTGTTATAGTCCGACCAAGCAAAGAAGAGCCTCTGGCAAGATGGAAAAATGAATCCAGCTTGGTTAATATTTGTTGAAGAATAATAAATGTGGTCCCAATAGTAGATCAAATCGTTCCCCACAATTTGAGATCAAATTGATAATTTTAAAATGAATATTGACCAAGCTGGAGTCATTTTCCCATCATGCAAGAGGCTCTTCTTCGCTTGGTCAGACTATACTAGTACAATGTGGTCCAGCAAAGAAGACAGTCTGTCAAAATTGGAAAATGACTCCAGCTCTGTCAATATTGTTTAAAAAACTATAAATTTGATTTCAAATTATGGAAAACATTCTGCTATACAATTTGAAACCAAATTAATAATTTTTGAACCAATATTGACCGAGCTGGAGTCATTCTTCCATCTTGCCAGAATGTCTTCTTAGCTCGACCAGAGTATAGAGTGTTAGTCGGGTTAGTCCACTATATAGGTAGGCTACTTTCAAAATTGGTACTCAACATTTTTTATTATTGTTTAGAGATTCAGAGTATTACAGATTCTATTATTGTTTTAATAAAAAAGGCACTTTTAAAAATAAATATTTAATTTATGTTATAAAAATGAGTGGTGATAGTCTCCATTACACGGCTAACTGGAGCTTAGTTGATAATTTCGAATTTCAAGAAAGATCTTTTCAATATTACAAACATGTATTGCGATGATTATTATGTTATTGGCACATTATTTTCGAGCTATCAACAGATTTTTGGGTTATGTTAAATGGATTACAGATGGTTTTATATCTAGTTCTATTTGCAACAATCCTATGATGAAAAAATTATAGGTGATGAGTTTTCTAACTTATTCAAAATATAAAAGTTGAGCTGAACTAAGGCTATTTGAATACTGGTTATACAGTATACACACCCGCCATTCATCACTTAATACAGCTTTAAAATCAAAACAGATCATTGAATTCTAATGCTACGCTAACACATATATAAAGTTTTAAAAGTATAGAAGTATATTTAGAATATAGAATATTTAAAACTATTTAAAGCTATTTAGAACTATTTTATTTATACTAAACTATTTAGAATAGTTTTAGAATATAGTATATTTAGAAAGTATAGAAGTTTTGACGAATGAGGAATTTAACTTCGTTTATATTTCATCTTTCCAAATAGACTGTTATCCTTCAATACTCAATTTCTCAAACTCCAATGAAATAACTACTGTATATGGCTGACATCAAAATGCTAGGCGGATTCACCTGTCATTTATACGTCATGTAACCTACTAACAGCTAATGTAATGCATCTATCGTTTCATTTGATCTCAGAAACATCACCTAGGCCTAGCTAGACGACAATTTTTATTGACAACATCAGTTGTAGGAGCGCACAAGGAGCAGACGAAACAGCCCAACTTTTTGGCATCAGGTATACATCAAACTGCAATTTAACATTTGATACGAGCCAAAATCTCTTAAAACCATAGAGAAAACATTTAATTTCCGACCTTAACGTGGATCAACCCCAGTAACCCCCATAAATGTCAGGTATGCCTTGCCCAAGCAAAAAAGAGCCTCTGGCAAGATGGGAGAATGACTCCCGATTGGTCAGTTTTGGTTAAAAAAATATTGATTCGGTCTCAAATTATCGATGAGAATGTTTCCTACAATTGAGACAAAATCAATAATTTTTGAACCAATATTGACCGAGCTGGAGTCATTTTCTCATCTGGCCAGAGGCTCTTCTCTGCTTGGTCAAACTATATGAAATATTGCTCACCTTTGAAATACGTTGACGGCACATGGACGAAAACATGGGGAGTTATTTGGTCAAAAATTAAAAGAAAGAGAAGAACAAAGAGAAGAGAATCCACGACTACTCAACAAGAGGAAGAGAAGAGACTAAGAGTAAATGAGAAAGTTTGAGAAAAACAAGAAATAGAAGAGAAACGAAAGAGGAAAGTGGAACCGAGACAAGATACAACACAGTACTGAAGTTCAGCAGAATTTCGACAGTGAGTAGTACTAGGTTCTGATTTGAAGGTTAGATTTCAAAGAATGATAGTGAAGAAGGGTGGGAGGATGGAATGGGAGGAGGAAGAATCGTTGAAAAAGAGTGGTAGAAAGAGTGGCGAATGGGTTAGGAAAGGAGGGTTAAGGGAAAGGAGGAGAGAAGGAAAAAGTGTAAGAATGAGGTAAAATTAAAGTGTGAATGTATTGAGAGAAGAAGAAAAAGGAGGACGAGGAGAAAGGGAAATAAGTGAATAGAAAGAGGAGGAAACCAGTGTCAGAAAGAGGTGTAAGGAAGGTGTGAATGGATTGAAAAGGGAGGAAATGGGAAAAGAGGAGGAAATGGGAAGAGGAACACAACTCACACTTGGTCTAGTTAGTGGGGTGCGGATAAAGTTAATGGTTTGAGAGAAAATAATAGGAGAAAGGGTACAGAAAAGGGGGAGAAAGAAGGAAAGGAGGGAGTAGAGAGAGTAAACAGGGAAGGGTAAAGGAGAGGTAAATATTCTGAGAGAGTATGTAATAGGAGAGGGAGAGGAATCAAAATGTTTCTTTGATACAGAAGGAAACAGGGGAAGTGAAATCAAATGATTCATTTTAAAATGTATGTAGTCTTTCCTTTCCTTTCTTTACAATTGCGACTTGGTTTCCAAGTATTTTAAGCAAAGGATGAATGAGTGATGAAGGTTTAAGATGTATAGGTTATATGTCTATCCACAATGTCCACTTTCACTTAATATTATAATTTCTCACTTCCAAAAATATTTTATCACAAACAATTTTGAATTTCGAAAAAGTCCACTTTTAAGTTCCAGAAATGAACAAGATAAAGATAGGATTTCAATATTATAAAATTAATTTAACAAGAATTGTTACTGGACTACGTACGTACATTGATAAAACATGCCAAAAAATCCTCAATCTGATATTTTTTTACTTCATAATAAACAATTGAGATACAATAACATTGCATGAATTTCCACCGATCATGTATTTGAAAAGGAAATTTATCACATTTCGAGTGAAGAATTGTTTGCTTTTATAGATTTCTACTATCGTATGATAGAGTAATGTAGAGTAATCGATTCTTTAAAAATCAAAATTGAGATTGAGAACCTTTAAAAGGATTTCCCGGCAATAAAATAATATCAGAACCTTTATGGGTTGGTAAATTGGAAGAAGGAAGTAATACTGAATGGTGAACATAATATGAGCTGAAGAGAATGATTCAACACTATATCAAACAAAGGAGTCAATAAAAAGTAGTATGAAAACCTTTTTGGGTTCAAAAAACATAAAAAGGAAATGATCATAAAAGCTCAACATAAGTGTAGTTTAACACTACCAATACAAATGAACCAAAACAAGGAATCAGTCAATTAAACCTTTTTTATATTCAACTTTTTCTGGATTTAGAGATAAAAAAAGGAAATGAAATTATCAGTTTGACACATTAAGCTTAGAATGGTAAATCTAACACCAGAGTAAATAGAGGAAACTATAAAAAATAATTTGAAATTATTTAATGGGTTTGAAGATGATATGAGAATGAAATCATAAGTTTGACATAAAGTTAAGAAGAAAATTCCAAAACAGAAATGAAAAAACAATCAAAAATAATATCAAGCCTACTTGAGTTTGAATACAGGATGAAGGAAATGGAATTGAAGGCTACACTTATGCTGGAGAAGACAATAATAAACAAACAGAAGAGTCAATAGCCTCAACAGCCAATTGAGGAGAAAGAGTCACTAATTTACTTCCGCATCTCCAGCTATCAAAACAAGGGGCTAATATAGTCTGTTCAAGCAAAGAAGACATTCTGGTAAGACGAGAAAATGTCTCCAGCTCGGTCAATTTGGGTTCAAAATTGATAATTTGGTCTCCCAATTGTAGATTAGAGAGTTTCCTACAATTTGAGGTCAAATTCATGATTTTTGAACCAATATTGATCGAGCTTAGGTCACTTTCCCATCTTGCCAGAATGTCTTCTTTGCTTGGACAGACTATACTATTAATTTGAGTGGGAGATGGTGATGAAATGTTCTTGAAAGTTTAAGAGAGAGAGAAAGAGAAGACGGAGAGTGAGAAAAAGAGGTGAGAGAGCTGGAATAGGGAGAAAGAGAGAGAAGAGGGAGCAAGAAAGAAGAGGGTGAGAGAGAAATGAGAGATGGAATGTATGAAAGTGTGAGATAGAGAAAGACGGTGTGAGAGGTGCCGATAGGGAGGGATACAGGAACATACGAAGAATAAGAAAGTTACTAAGAAGAGGCTTATTGAATGAGAAAAGCACAACCTCTTAAAAGAAGAAAAAGAGATGGGAGAAAGAGTGAGAGAGGAGTTTGCTGCATTCGCGTGGATTACGAAAATTGATACTCCAATTCTTCGTTGAGGAGTATGTTTGTCTAATTAATAAGTCAAGAATTATTCCAATCATGATTTAAGAAGTTATTGATAATTTGCTGGAGCTATTCACTTGTTCGAGGGAATACAATATCCTCTTATATTTGCGTTTTTGAATATAGGTAATATAGTTGCCATGTACCCAAATGAAAATTGAGTTCGAATGGGAGAAAATCGATTGAATGATAAATTGTGGGTGGAGTTAGGAATCTTGCCCATTCCGATCACATAAGCAGAGAAAGATTAGATTAGATTATTGAAATAGATTAAAGATTCAGCTTGGACTCTATATTGCAATGAAACTTCTGGTAATAATTCGAGAGAAAGAGAGAAAAAAATGATAGAAGATGATCAAAGGATGAGAAGTGGTAGAGCTCAGAAGAAGAGACTATGGTTAGATCAGAGAGGGACTGGAGAAATAGACAGAGAAGAGAGAGTACAGACTTTGAAGAGAGAGAGAGAGGACTTAGAAGAGAACTGACTTCATAAAGAAGACTTTGAATTACGAAAGGAAGCCACTACTGTACAGGATAGGAGGCAAATTTCGACCATCCAACTATAGTCTTTCCAAGCAAAGAAGACATTCTGTCATGATGGAAAAATAACTCCAGCTTGATCAATATTGGTACAATAATTACAAATTTGGTCTAAAATTGTAGGAAACATTCTGATCTTCAATTTGAGACCAAACTTCTAATTTATGAAACAATATTGACCGAGCTGGAGTCATTTCCCCATCTTGCCAGACTGTCTTCTTTGCTTGGACAGTCTATTAGTTAAAGGGGGCCCGGATGTTAAGTCTTCCTAAAGACTGAATATCACTCCAGCATTATAAGATCGAGTCGGAAATAGTAAACTTTATGTTCTGCTCGTTTTTATAATTTTTCTTCTTCTTCTTCTTCTTCTTCTATTCCTTTCCTCTTGATTCTTCTTATTTTTTGCTGTAGTGTGGGAACGACTGGAATATTAATCAAGTTCCATGCAAGTGGTGATGACATACGTGTTATATGTGAGGCGACATCTGACAAAGAGTTTTGGAACTAACATCTATGCCCGGTTTTTCCAAGCACACTCAAATTTGAGGGACCCTCAAGTTTACTACTCTTTACTACATTTCCTATACTTATCATAGAAAATGTCAGCTGATCATCAAAATTTGAGGGTCCCTCAACTTTGAGTGTGCTTGGAAAAACCCGGCACTAGTCTTGTATAACTGACTACATAACTAGGCAGTTTCGTCTGTCTCTTGTAAGTTACTACGTGATGTAACCGTCTAAAAGCTGATGTGATGCATCTATTGTCTCTTTTGATTTCAAAAACATAATCTAGGCAAAGCTGCAGGGCAACTGTAATTGACACCATCAGCTGTTAGAGCGCAAAAGAATCAGACTTAACCGCCGAAAGTTTTGCGTCAGTTGTAACTTCTCTGAGTACCAGTCTAGACACTGTACTTGTTTACAATTATTGATACTGAGATCCGTGGATTACTTGCTAGTGATTACCGTATAGTGATGTTCTAATACGGGAACTAGTTGTTTTCATTTTTCTAATATCTTGTACACTAATTAGTATAGACTGAATATTGAATATTGAAACTGAAACTGAATATTGTAGTAAGTAAAAAATTTGTTACATTAAGAGTAACAGTGACAGCATTTAATGGATTTTGTTCTTTGGAATGTCTGCAATTAGGGATAGAAATTTTACTGAATCTGAAACTCTCCATCCACACTATGTTGAACGTCTAGTGTAATTTGGGCAACACAAATTCTGATAATAATAGTTGAAATGGCTATATTAAATCTCTATATGGCTATTAATATCTTCATTATTAGAAGCAGCAGCAGGTGTGCCATGAGACAATGATACTAGAAAGCTGTTAGAGCTTGGAATTTGTAGATTGTTCTAGAATAACTATTCCTAGTTGTATTACTAGAATAACTATTTCTAGTTGGATATAGAAATGTGGAGCATCTGTGATACTGTGACCTAGATAATAGGTCTTAAAATTAATTATATTATTATAAAATATTCAAATTATGTAGAATTTATCAAAATGTATTTATTTATTTATACATCTACAGAAAATAATAAACTTATTGGCTTAAACACAGACTAACAAAGATACATCTCACTATTCACTATAACAGAACTGTGGTACCTTAACACTCAATTAATTATAAAGTCTACTACTAGCCTAGATTTTTGATACGGTAACTTTTAAAAGTAATCAGAATAACAATTATTGTAATTCAAGGTAGGCCTACATTGAAGGCTCGCATGGCATTTGAATATTATGTAGTAGAATACATATCCATTACATAAATCTAAGTTTTTGTCGTAGAATTTAGTTGAATCATTTGAATGAATTAAAGAATAAGAAGTCGAATACGTAGTAAACAAGCATTCTTTCAAGCTCAGTACATTGAAATGGATATCTACTGTATAATTAGTCGTTTCCATGGCTAAACAATCGTTACAATAAATGAAATATTCCTTATACCTATCAAAGAAACTTCCTACTGTATAATAATTAACACTTTTCATGAATATACAAACATTTGAATAAATAAACATCCCTCATACATCTCCAGAAACCACCTACAATAATTTTACTCAAGTTGTCCTTCTCATCCACCAACACATCTGAATCAATTAAATTCAATCATCCGATCAGATAACAATCTTCAGCAAATCAACAACAAATTATCCGCCAACAACAATTATGTTGTTCATGTCGCCCAACAACATTGCCCACACAACATTACTACCTACAAAACTCCACACTTTTCGTCACACATCATATCCCAGTCACATGTGCCATCACATGTCACTGACACTAATTGCCTGTGTCATGACACAATAAGTGACTTCCCACGTTTTTGAATTTGCCGCGCCTCTTCGACCACGTGATCACTGGGAATACTTCTGGCATGTTTTGATTTGATATCATTATCATCTACTTATGTGTTTGTCTCTATTATGCTATCTGTAATATCGTCATGGTAAAACAATGTAAAATTATTTGGTTATCTCCATTATGCTAAGATTTCTCTAATATCATCAAGGTAAAGAAAATTAAAAATTTTGTTACAGTATCTCGATCATCTATTCATTTGTCTAATAACAAAACATACATGGTGAAAGAAAGAACAGGCATTGATAGCCCTTAGTATTTATAACACAATTTTTATTAAAAAATTTAGTTCATTCTCTAATACCGTCAAGGTAACAACAGTGTAAAACTTTGTGATCTCTAATATCAAGGAAGAACAATTTAAAACTTGAAGCTTTATGGATGTTAAAAGTAAATATCAGTTTGTGAAAACTTAGTCATTCTCATATATTCTCCCCAAAAATGTATTGGGGGCTTGGCCCACCTAGTCTCCTATCTTTTTTTCACCTATGATGCCAAAAACATAGGCTAAACTAAACACTTATTTCATATGTGAATAAATGGAAAGATAAATTAATAGAAACATTTTCCCACAAATTCTAAACGTTTTAACTTCTATTCAATAAACCAATATAAAGGACTCGAATTAATAGTTCATTTGGGGCCTGCCTGAGTGTTCTAGAAATGTTCTGTAAATGAATGAAATGGTGAGTCCCACAAAAATATGAATTTGAAATAAAATTTCATGACTAAAATTACAACTCAAAATCAAAGTTGAATCAGAATCAGATCAGAATCAGTTCCTGATCGGTCACTTCTAGCACACCCGTTTTTTTATCTATGTTGAACTAACTGTTTTTTTTAAGTAACTATATCTACATTGTAACCCAATTTGGTAGCAGTTCCAGTAGAGAATACACATGACTTGGCATGTACAACAATTATCATGTTATTCTGCAAAGTATGCCAAAAGAGGTGAATACATTAAATGTATGAGTTGAATACATAATTCTTAGCATAATTGGACAGCGTAGGTGTATGATTATGTAGCAACGAGCAAATTTCAAGTATGTTTAACATACTCTTGAGGCAACTCTATTTAAATTCGAGTAACTTTTGTTGATCCTTTCAGTATGACTTAGCTGTAACTGGTTCTCTTCAAGTCAACATTACTCTACGTACTTCATCATTTTAGAAAAAAACTTCATACCTGTCCTACATCAATAAACTTACATCTTGGTGGGTATATTGAATTTATCAGTCCACCTTCTAATACTACACCATAGAATAATCAAAAGAGAAGACTACAATCCCTGACTAAGTAGTAATCTACTTAGTATATTGTCTTTGCTACAATGTAGTTGGTAGTATACAAATCGAAACATATATTAATTCAGCAACATAATTTTCTTCTTCAACTCTTATCTTGAAACTTGAAATTCTTAAAAATTTCAGTAAATATTTCAACATTTCTCCCCATATTTCAGTATGTTAAGATTCTTCACACATTCAACTACCTCAATTTCCGGATTTTAAATGTTTGTACTGCACATGTTGTAGACAACATGTTTGTATCAAGATGTTTTTAATAAAGCACTGTATCTAATGTTCAATTTCTCTTTTATAATACAACTAGCCGTATTTACCTAATTTCAACATTTTCTGCCAATTTGTTCTAGAAAAATCTAAGATGAACTCCGAAAATTCCAAAGAATAGTAAGATGCTAATACTAAGCGTAACCTTGGGAAGTATATCGGAGATAGTTTGAAACTTGATTCAATATCTTCCAAATTAGTTCATCTATAATCTTGCTGAATCATTGAATTTACAGTTAGGATTGGTCGTATCAAGGCGGAAGATATGCAACCCGCTACACATCTACAATTTTGAAAACCTGATTACTGGCGTAATCTTGAACGAATTGCAAAAATATTTCAGCCCAACATTTCTGGACCTTATCTGAACCTGCCCACCAAATATCAACATTTTCTACCGATTGGTTCTCGAAAAAATGAGGAAAACGCTGAAAAACTATAGAAAAACTGAAATATTTGGCGTATCCTTGAAAAGTTTTTAAAATCCGTTCTTAGCGCGCGTCTAAACGTTCAACTGAACATGCCTACCAGATTTGTACGCTTTCGGTTCAGTGGATTTTTAGTTCTGGTGATGAATGAATGAATGAATCAGTGCCATTTCGCTTTTATATATAGAGATAGACGATATAACATCAATTGATTTAAAAGGTACAGTATCACTATTTTAAATTCTTGAATAGTTTTTGTACTTTTTTCATTCTGTATCATTTATAAGAGGAAATCAAGCTGTTGACCCACTGTTTTAATCCAAGTATTCATGGAAGATTTCAACTAATTTTCATTATGACAGACAAATTGAAGATACACATGGCTAGATGAACAGACTAATACAAACGCAGCAAGCTAGATGAAAGCCCC